>OY728126.1:1082193449-1083443449 GCA_963277665.1 Viscum album | reverse complement strand
AGACTACCTGATACATTCGAGGAAAAGTGATATTCTGCTTCTGGTGAGAATCGGACTTCAATAGAGCATCTAGATACAACAGAGGATGCATTCTTATGAAAATGATGAAGAGACCTTCACGTCTATAAACTGAGTGGGACTTTACCAACGGCAGTGAGCCAGGGGGAGTCAACGGGAGTGACCCGAGGGGAGCAGTGGGCTATCCCTGAACCTTTGTAAAGGCAGTGAGCCTGGGACATAGTAACTGTACCTGAACTTTTGTAATCTACCGCTAGTGAAGCATAGTGGATTTTGGTACGACCGACAACCTGTCGGCGTATGCTCCTTGGACGTAGCCCTTAGTGGTGAACCAAGTAAAAAGGGTTGTGTCTTCTCTGTGCATGTGAATGTTTGCTTTCTGATCATAATCATCATACAGGTTCAACAAGTTCCTACCAACGTGGGAACAAGATCCATCACATTAAAAGAAAAAGTGGTCACCCTGATTCACCCCTCCCCTCTCAGGGTGTCCCGGGGTCCTTCAAGTGGTATCAGAGCCAGGTTGCTGGTGTTGAATCTGACCTTCTTCGTCATGGAAAACGCGGTCAATGTCAGGGGAGTCCCTCACTTCGATGGAAGCAATTTCCAGATCTGGAAGAACAGAATGAGATCTCATCTAAGATCTCTTGGAATGGAAGTTCTTTTTTCTACTGTGCAAGGAATACAAGTCACTGATCCAACAGGTCTGGCTATGACTGAAACAGACAGGAAACTTCTTGATGCAGATGCTAAAGCACAGAATGCTCTCACAGCAGCCCTTTCTGATCAGATCTACCTAAAGGTGATGAATTGCACCTCAGAAAAATCCATGTGGGATAAACTTGAGAATATTTATGAAGGAGATAACAAAGTGAAGGAGGCAAAACTACAAGTGCTACACAATCGGTTTGATGATCTGAAGATGCATCCAGACGAGAATGCAGACTCTTTCTTCAATCGAATTACTGAAGTGGTTGGAGCAATTCGGGGTCTAGTCGAAGAAATCAAAGACATTGATATTGTAAAGAAAATATTAAGAAGACTTCCACCTCTGTATAATGCGAAGGTGTCAGCCCTTGAGGAAAGAGATCTTTCCAAACTTTCTCTAGATGATCTACTGAGCAGCTTGGTAGCATATGAAATGAGAGTCAAACCAGAAGATGCTACGACTCGGGTGAGCAAGGAAATGGCATTCAAGGCCATGGATAAATTAAAAATCTCAAAGGATATTAGCGGTGATGATGACGAAGAGAAAGAAATTATTTCTCTCATTGCAAAGAAGTTCCAGAAGGGGAAAGAGAAATTCAAAGGGAAGTTACCTCTCGCATGTTTCCGTTGTGGAAAATTTGGGCACATTGCCTCTCAGTGCTTGAAGAATATCAATGATAAAGACAGTGAAGATGAAAACTTCAAGAAGCCTCAGAGAAGGTTCTTCAAAAGGGGAGACTTCAAATCTGGTAAGAAAATGCAAAGGAAGAGTTTTGTCTGTGAAGAGGAAGAAGATGACAATGAATTCTGTGATGAAGAAGAACCAGAATTCAAAACTGGGAACCATGCTTCTATGATAGCCACTGTTGAAAAGTCAGAAGATACTGATGGAGAAAAACAACTGAGAACTTGTGTAGATCCTGAGGTGCAACTTAAGGATGCGGTTAGTAAGCTTAAGATTAAATGTAAGAGCTGCAATAAGTGGAAATCAATTGTAGAAGAATCAACTGAATATGTTGATCAACTTGAAGCTGAAATTGAACGACTGGAAGAATTTGTGAAGGTACAGTCTAAAATAATTGAAAGCAATGATGATGTAGTTGATCTGAAGCTGGGAATTGAAGAGCAGGCAAAGGTCATCAATGACCTCACATCCAGACTGGATGAAAAATCAAAGACTGTTGAGGGTCTTGAGGAGGAAGTAGTTACTCTAAGGAGTAAACTGGAGACTGAATCAATTCCAAAAGAATCGAGGAAGAAAATACAGTTCGGAAGATTCTCAGATGCAGAATTACTAGCAAGAGCCAAGTGTGGTTCAGATGGGGTTGGAAAAATCTTGAGTGATCAAAGACCCGCTTGCATGGGAAAGAGTGGAATTGGCTGTGAGGCTGAGTCATCAACTGCTGGAAGTGAAAAGATCCAAAAGAAAGATAAGATGAAAGTTGAACATGATGAAATGTTACCTAGAGTGCTGAAAAAGGAACCCTCAATCCAAACTAAAAGGAGACCCGAAAATTATCCTCAAACTTTCAAAAATGATAGACAGTCTTACTATTCTCCCAAGGAAGAAGGTATCAGGAGAAATTCAAGTGAGAAGACATTTCCTCTCATGAAGTGTCAGTTCTGTGGCTATCTGGGCCATACCATGTCTTATTGTGAAGAGGCAAGAAGCTATCTGAATGGAGAAGATATAGATGCTCAACAAAGGAGAACAATCTCATATCCTAATTCTCATAGAAGAAATAATTTCTATGGATATTGTTTTCGTTGTTCTAACTTTGGTCATAAGGCAGTTAATTGCAGGCAGAGAAGGGACATAGACACCTCATACCGAAGTTCAAGACAAGTCAAGTCTCGTCAGCAAGACAATGTTGCTCTTTCAAACAGGTTCTCACCTCTCAAAGAAGACTTTGACTATAAAGAACCTGGGTATGCGGAAGAGATAGTTGAAAGGCCATCAGTTCTATATACTCAATCTAATGTCTCATGGAAGGAAAGGAAGAAGATTGAGAAATCGAACCTTGCAGAGGTAGCCCTCAAAGCTACAAAGAACAACAGTACCTGGATTCTGGATAGCGGTTGTTCATCTCATATGACGGGTAATGCTGGCCTACTAACGAATATCATAAAGAATGTTGATGGTACAATAAGATTTGGTAATGATGAGGCTTTGAAAATCAAAGGGAGTGGAAGTACCCAATTAGCTAATGGAGAACTAAAGAAGACTGAAGTCCTTTACATAGATGGCCTACGTCATAATCTCCTCAGCATGAGTCAACTCTGTGACTCAGGACTTATAGTTACTTTTAATCAGAAAGGATGCACTATCAAGGGAAAAACCGGCAATTCACTTATGAAAGGATGCAGAACAGAAGGCAACTTGTATCAGGTTGATAGTGAAGAAAATGTATGTTACATGACTGTTGAAGAAGAAAACAATTTGTGGCATCGGAGATTGGGACACATCAATCAACAAGACATGGAGAAAATATCAAAATTGAGAATTGTCATGGACATCCCCAACCTGAAGCGTGAGCGTGAAAAATCTTGTGATGCTTGTATTCGTGGGAAGTTGGTCTGCAGTTCATATCGGCCAAAGAAGAAAAAGGCATCTCACCTTCTTGATCTGATTCATATAGATGTTTGTGGTCCAATAAATGTTGCTGGAACACATGGAGAAAGGTACTTTGTCCTTTTCATAGATGATTACAGTAGAATGGCATGTGTGATGGTCATTCACAGGAAACGAAAAGTCCTTGACTGCATGAAAACATATCGGCGAATCGCCGAGAATGATACTGGATGAACAATCAAAGTGTTGCGATCTGACAATGGAGGAGAATACACGTCCATTGAATTTGAGAATTATCTAGAGAAGCATGGGATACAACATGAGGTAGCTGCTGTGAGAACTCCACAACAAAATGGAGTTGTTGAACGTAGGAATCGACAGGTGAACAACATGGCGCGAACTATGCTGATTGAGAGTCGTATTCCACGACATTACTGGAAAGAGGTTGTTCAAGCTGCAGTGTACATTCAGAATCGAACAGGACTTTATATGGGTGAGACGAAGACACCATATGAATTGTGGCATGGACGGAAGCCTTCTCTAAAATACTTCCGTGTCTTTGGAAGTAAATGCTTCATCAAGAACAAAGAAGGAAATCAAGGGAAATATGGAGACAATGGAGATGAAGGAATTTTCATTGGTTACACAATGAACAGCAAAGCCTACAAATGCTTCAACAAGCGTTTGGGAAGAATTGTGGAAAGAAGTGATGTGAAGATAATTGAAGAGAAAACCATGAATGCTTCAAGGACGTCATATACTGATGTGATAGAAAGTCAGGAAGAATGTGAACATGAAGAAAATACAAATGCAGAAATAGATGAAGTTGTTCAAAACACTCAGCAGTCACATCATGATATTGACTCAGAAGAAGAATCTGAAGAAGAAACTATGGTTGAAGAAAATGCTACTGAACCTCGCAGGAGAAATCGAAGAGATGAGATTGATCCATCCAACATAATTGGGGACATGAGTGCACCTACTCAAACAAGGAGAATGAGGAATAACACACAATATGCATTTCTATCAGTTGTAGAGCCATCCTCATTCGAAGAAGTTGCTAATGATGAATCTTGGGTGAAAGCCATGAATGATGAATTAGATCAGATTGACAAGAATCAGACATGGGATCTTGTCCAGAGACCCGAAGGTCAAAATGTGATTGGTACCAAATGTATCTTCAAAAATAAGTTTGATGAACATGGAAGTTTCATCAGAAACAAGGCACGTCTGGTATGTAAAGGATACTCTCAGATTGAAGGCATTGATGTTGAAGAAACCTTTGCTCCAGTGGCTAGACTGGAGTCAATCAGGCTTTTCCTTGCCATGGCACTCCAAAGAGGATATAAAGTATATCAAATGGATGTTAATACAACATTCTTGAATGGTGTACTTGAAGAAGAAGTCTACATTGAACAACCAGTGGGATTTGTTTTGGGTACTGATGAAACAAAGGTCTGTAAACTGAAGAAAGCTCTATATGGTTTGAAGCAGGCACCACGGGCATGGTACTCACGGCTGGATTCATATCTCAAGAAGTTGGAATTCAAAAGAGGAGGAGTTGATCACAATCTCTATGTGAAGAATTCTCCAAAAGATCAATTCATGGTTCTTGTCTACGTTGATGATATCATATTTGGTGGCAGTATCCAGAAATCAGTGGATGAATTTGCCAACCACATGAAATCAGAATTTGAAATGTCTATGATTGGGGAGCTCACATATTTCTTGGGGCTGCAGGTGATTCAAAAGAAGGAATACACTTTCATTTCTCAGGAAAAATATGCAAGAGAGCTACTGAAGAAGTTCAATATGCAAGACTCCAAACCAATGTCAACTCCGGTTGCAGTTGGAACTAAACTTGGAAAGCATGAGGATGGGGACTCTGTTGATCCCACCATGTACAGGAGGATCATTGGAAGCCTACTGTACCTGACAGCGACAAGGCCAGATATTGTCTTTGCCACATGCCTTGCAGCCCGCTTTCAGAGTAATCCAAAAGGGGAACATATGGCAGCAGTAAAAAGAATCATGAGATACATTCACGGTACACATAACTTCGGGTTATTTTTTGCTGCAGGCAGGGACAGTGAATTATCCGCATTTTCAGATGCTGACTGGGCTGGTGATGTGGTAGACAGAAAGTCCACTAGTGGTGGAGCTTTCTATATTGGGAAGAAATGTGTTGGCTGGTTGAGCAAGAAACAAGAAAGTACTTCTCTTAGTACGGCTGAAGCTGAGTATATCTCTGCCACAAAATCATGCACTCAACTTCTTTGGATGAAGCAGCAGCTAACAGATATTGGTGATAAGGTGCAGCAACCAATGGTGATTTATTGTGATAACAAAAGTGCAATTGATCTTACGAAGAATCCAGTTCAACATTCTCGTACAAAACATATTGAATTATGGTATCATTTTATCAAATAAAAGGTTGAACAAGGCGTGATTAGAATGGATCATGTTGAAACTAATGAGCAAGTGGCTGATATCCTGACCAAGCCATTGTCCGCGGCTGTGTTTGAGAAGCATCGGTTGAACCTCGGTGTTCAACCACCTCCTACTGCATAAGGAGGCTCCGGAAATCCCCTCTCCCCGTTTGCTTTAACTGTTTTTATCTGCTTATGGTTGTGATGCAGGATTATGGGGGAGATACTCTTCAGGGGGAGTATGGATTGAGCTGAATGTTGAACAACTTATCGGTCTTTGGTTTTATTGTCAATGGGAGAGAAAGGAATAAATTCAAGGCACGAAATTCTTCTGTGATGAGAAGATGAGAAGTATAAGATTGCGATGAGAAGTATAAGAAGGATAACATCGGGCGTCATAGAGAATTTCAAAACACCGGAACCCAATTCATGCTTCCTCTCTTGTTTTCTACACCGAGCATTGCTCACGTAGACTTAGAGTGTTGGCTGAGTTGATTCTTGCGTTTTGGGTTTGCTCATGGTTGGAGATCTATTGAATTTATTCTGATTGCCAACAAACCCAAAGGGGGAGATTGTTGGAACCAGGGTCTTCAAAGCATGATTTGGTGTATGGTTTGTGTTTGTTGTCAATCCTCAGTGGAAGTTCAGGATGTGTACCAACAAAGAGATCATACCATTCAAGCAGAAAACAGCAGTGAAGGTGGCGCCGTTTCCCAGTGTTTGCCAAATTTTTGGGCCTGAAAATCGGCCAATAAAGTAAAGTGTTTTTGGCAAAGTTACTTGCGCGCCGAGGTCTTGGAGGATAAAAGACTTGCGCGCCATATGTTTTCGAGGATCAGAACTTCAAAATTTGGCTAAGGAAAGAAGGTCGCGCAAGTATTGGTTGGGTCGCGCAAGTCAGTTGCGCGACAGAGGTTGTGGGAAACGAGACTTGCGCGCCAATGATGGACTTGCGCGCCTCCGCGCAGGGGGTCCAGTTTGCCTATAAATAATGGACCACCCCTCCTCATTTTCAACGGAGTTCAAGACTGAGAGATTGTTCGAGCTCTCGTCGCGCAGGTGGTTGAGCCGCGCAGGTGGTAGTTTGGTCGCGCAAGTAGAGCTTGCGCGCCAGTTGTCTGCTGTGTGCCCAAGGTGGTTTGGGAGAGAAATGAAGTGAACCGCGCAAGTTTGTTGTCGGGGAATGAAGCATCGCGCAGGTGCGTTGGTGACACTTGCGCGCCAGTTTGGACTTGCGCGCCGTATTGGGACTTGCGCGTCCGGCTTGGAGAAGCACGCCAGGTTTTGCTGAAGCCCGTCGGCCTGTTTGGAGCTGCACGAAAGCCAGGAGACTACCTGATACATTCGAGGAAAAGTGATATTTTGCTTCTGGTGAGAATCGGACTTCAATAGAGCATCTAGATACAACAAAGGATGCATTCTTATGAAAATGATGAAGAGACCTTCACGTCTATAAACTGAGTGGGACTTCACCAACGGCAGTGAGCCAGGGGGAGTCAACGGGAGTGACCTGAGGGGAGCAGTAGGCTATCCCTGAACCTTTGTAAAGGCAGTGAGCCTGGGACAGAGTAATTGTACCCAAACTTTTGTAATCTACCGCTAGTGAAGCATAGTGGATTTTTGTACGACCGAAAACCTGTCGGCGTATGCTCCTTAGACGCAGCCCTTAGTGGTGAACCAAGTAAAAAGGGTTGTGTCTTCTCTGTGCATGTGAATGTTTGCTTTCTGATCATAATCATCATACAGGTTCAACAAGTTCCTACCAACGTGGGAACAAGATCCATCACATTAAAAGAAAAAGTGGTCACCCTGATTCACCCCTCCCCTCTCAGGGTGTCTCGGGGTCCTTCAAAGCTTCCAACAACAAATGCATAGGTAATTTCTTCCATTTGTTTTCATTTCAAATCATTTTTGGGACATTGATTGAGATTAAATTTATCTCCTTTCTGAATTGAAACTGGTGATGCTAAACATTTTTCCACCCTAAAGCTCTCTAAAATTTTATTGATGTATGATTTTTGAGATAATCCCAATAAACCTTGAATTCTATTATGGAATATTTCTATTATAATCACATACTTGGCTTCTCCCATGTTTGTCACTTCAAAATTATTAGAGATGATTTTTCTTGGTCTCACATAACAGACCAAGATCATTTGTAGCAAGCAATATGTCGCCAACATATAGAATCAAGAATATAAATTTACTCCCACTGATCTTTTGGTATATACGCTGATCGACGATGTTTTCCTTAAATCCAAAAGATACAATGATATTATTAAACCTAATATATCATTATCAGGAAGCTTATTTAAGTCCATATATTGACTTCTTTAATTTACATATCATGTGTTCCCTACCTTCAATGGAAAAAAATTATTGATTGATCCATGTATACATCTTCCTCTAAGTTTCCATTTAGATAGGATGTTTTAACATCCATTTGATGTAACTCTAAATCATACTGATCTACTAATTCCATAATAATTCTAAAAGAATCTTTCTTGTAAATTGGTTAAAAGGTTTCCTTATAGTCAATACCATCATTTTGAGTGAATCCTTTAGTCTGGCCTTGTAACGTTCAGGGTTACCATGAGAGTCACGTTTGGTTTTGAAGACCCATTTACATCCAACTCTCTTGCATCCTTCAGGTAATTCCATAATGTCTCATACTTTATTTTGTTCCATGGAATTCAACTCATTTCATGGCATCTAACCATTTGTTAGAATTATCACACTTGATGGCTTCAGAATATGAAACTGGATCATTATCGATGCTAAGATCACTTTTCATTTCATGCAGATATACCGCATAGCCATCTGAAATAGTTGACCTTCTTTCCCTTTGGGATCTTATTAACATTATTTCTTATGGTTCTGCAACCATTTCTTCATTATGAATTTGGGAAACATTCTGTTGTTGTTCTATACGATTATTTTGTGATGCAATAATTTGAGGAACAACAACATGTAAAGTTGGAATACAAGAAAATGAAACTTGAATTATAACTTCTTTAATTTCCACATTTTATGGAACTTCACTCCTACTGGATTAACTATTCTCAATAAATATAGCATTTCTAGTTTCAACAATTCTCGTAATATGGTTATGACAATAAAATCTACACCCCTTTGATTTCTTTAGATAACCAATGAAAAATCCACCGCGTGTTCTTGCATCCAGTTTTCTTTGTTACGAATTATATGCTCTTATTTCTACCTGACAACCCCATACATGCAGGTATCTCAAACTAGGTTTCCTACCAGTCCAAAGTTCAAAAGGAGTCATTAGAACTGCTTTACTAGGAACCTTATTCAATAAATACACAACAATTTTTAAATCATACATCCACAATGATAAAGGTAAAGAAGAATTACTTAACATACTCCTAACCATATCCATTAATGTTATATTATGACCTTCCGCTACACCATTTTGTTTTGGTGTACCTGACATAGTGTATTGGGCACATATGTCATAAATTTCTAGAAACTTTGCAAAAGGACCAGGGTTTTGTCCACTTTCATCAAATCTTCCATAACATTCACCACCCTTATCAGACCTTATGACCTTCACCTTTCTGTCTAATTGCCTCTCAACTTCATTTACATAAATTTCCAAGGCATTTATTGCTTGATATTTCTCATGCAATAAATAGACATATCCATAACGCGAAAAATCATCAATAACGTGTTAAAGTATTTCTCTTTACTGGAATAATTGACATCAAAAGGTCCACATATATCGGTATGTATGATCTCAAGGATTTGAGTACTTCTTGTGGAACCTTTCTTCGTGTGTTTTGTTTTTTTCTTTTAATACAACCCACAAAAATGTTTAGGTCAATAAAATATAAATCTGGAAGGATTTCAATCTTAATCAATATCTTTAATCTTTCTTTTGAAATATGACCTAAACATTTATGCCATAAATAAGCATATTTTTCATTTACTAAATTGTGTTTAGTACCAAAATTATGATGCAAGGTCATAAGTGTTTCAACATACATATTATCAAGATTTATTTTATATAAACCATCATACAATAAACCAGATCCAATCATGCATGTATGCTTAAAAAAACTAAAATATTCATTCCCAAAATTAAAAGAGTATCCAGCAGCATCAAGTTTTGACATTGAAACCAATTTTCTAGATATACTGGGCACATAAAAGGTTTCACATAAATCCAAACTATATCCACTATCAAGGATTAAATGGTAAGTCCTAATAGCTTCAACTCGAACCTTCACTCTATTTCCCACGAAGATTAACTTTTCAGTTGGGCTGGTGATTTGGGTTGAAAGGAATCCCCGCATCATATTATAAACATGAGTCATACAACTAGAATCAATCCACCATGTATTATGTGGAACTTCAGCCAAGTTTGATTCATAACATATATGAGCATTTTTCTGACCTTTCTTTTCAAACCAAGCCTTATGTTTTAAACAATCCTTTTGGAAATGTCTAACATTCCCATAGAAATGGAATTTATCTTTATTTGTGTTCTTCTGGTTCTTTCTAGAGGACTCGTTAACCTTCAATGGTCCCTTTCATTTTCCATGCTTCTTTATGTTGAAATAGTAGGTGCCCTAGACCCAACTATGCAGTACTTTTGATTTCCATATCATGTGTATAGTTAGTTATACATGATGTATTATTGCCATTATAGTGTAGATATTTCTGCATCCACTATATAATGATAATGTCCAAAGATTAATTGTCATATCGAGAGGTTATAGAATATCTTAAGATATAATGAGAACCTCGAGATACTATGACATTAATCATAAATATATGTTCTATGGTCTAGATACATCTTATTGACTGGACACAGTAGATGTTTGACTATCAGTTGCTAGGGGCTCATAAGAATTGAGACTTCTTCTCATGAAGTTTTCACTTGGTGATCTCTAGTAGTGAGATCATGAGGACAAACCAGCCAATATGAACACCACATGTTTTGGGTATCATTGGTCATTCATCTCTACGGACATGTGTATTTGTCTCATGACTTGAGACCATTACCAATTTGTAACATTTGATGGTGTACTTTGATGCAAGGCAAAAAACCATGGTATTGAAATCGTTGTGAGGTAGCTTGTGTTGGGTGTGTCGTTGGTGGTATGACATTGGTTGAATGGTCAAGAAAGGATTTGTCACTTTTGAGTTTAGGAAGTTGTATATCTCAGGCCTGGTTGATCAGGATGGTGTTGCCTTCATAAATCTTTGGCCAAAGCAGTTGAAAGGAAAATCCATCCGGTTAGATCAACAAATAATAAAGCAAGAAAAAGGACGATGACACAAGTGTGCATTCTGCTTTATGAGATATTTAATGACAAAGAGATTATAGTACACAGTAAGTGTTCCTAAGTTGGTTGTCATTACTATGACAATCCTTATCTCTTTAGGGGTCATGATGGGTTGCTAGACTCTGCTCTTGGTCTATGGATTTTATTCACTTCCAACGAGATAAGGTCCTAGAGGGTCACACAAAATAATGTATTCAAGAATCCACCATATTAAGTTGAATAGGTATATTGGACATAATGGGCCCCACCACGGGGTCCGAGCGTTGTCCAAGTTTTCGACCACCAAAAGAATTAAATAAATTCATTATTATTCATGTTATTGATAATCGGGATTGAATTTATTTAATGTATTTACAAGTTTAGTAAATACAGGTAAATATTAATCGAACGAATCTTATTTTAATATTCAAGGTTTGTTTAATATAAAGTGGGACAACAAGTTGAGTTAAATGGATTAGATTTTATCATGTAATATATTATATATATATATATATATATATATTATAAGTATGTGATAAAGTAATAAATAATATTAACACAGTTTAGTTCGTCAAAATTATTTATTTAGTGGATATTGAAATAAATGGGGGCTGGGGAACCCAACCGAGTATTTTGCAACACCACTATAGATAAAGGAGGAGGCTCTCTCTCTTGTGTGTCTATTGAACTATTCATTCATTTTCATGGAATGAAAATTGAGAGCATCTCTCTCCTCCCGCTTCCTAGAGAGAGAAGTAGTTGATCCAAGAGCATGGATCAAGATCTCCCTCAAACATCGAAGGCATCTTGATGCGGTGACTGTAGGGACGTCGAAGGCCTCATCAGATCTCCATGCTAGCACATGGAATTCGACGAACGACACTCCTGTGGGTTTTTTAAGCGTGTGTGGACGATCTAGAGGGATCCTGTTATGGATCCTTAAAGCGACAATCTTCATCGACTAGTTGTAGTCTACTGCAACTTCAGATTTGAAACAGATATGTTTTCAATTTAATTTTGTGCTCTTTACAATTTACGTGAGATCCTCGGACCTCACCGGGGCTTGGATCGTCGGCATCGACAAGTACCGTCGATCTGCCAACAAAATTTTTATAAAATCCCCGACCCACCAGCTTCCGCTACGGGCCCCGGAACCTTTCAGTGGTATCAGAGGTATCTCATAAATATTATGAGCCTATAAAATTAAATTTTCATTATAATTAAGTAGATGGTTCAAAAACAGTCTCAGTGGTTCAAACCACGCGTCGATCCGATCTTGAACAACCAAGTTATGACCATTTTAATTTTTCAGATTGGATCAAATTTGCAATTTGATCTTTGGTATTAAGTTTTATTCATTCCGAAGGACCGACCAAGTTTAGATCGTTCATCAGATTTGATTAAAATTATATGCAAAATTTTAAATTTTATAATTTAATAATTTTCACAATAATTTTATTATTATAATAATATTTATTTTATTATTATAATGATATAATAATAATAAGTTATTATTTAATTTGAATAATCCTATTATTATTATATTTTAAAGGCTAAGTAGCCTTTAGAAATTTTTCATTTGTGGAAAATTTTTGCGGGAAGACTTGACTCAAATTAAAAAAAGGGGAGGAAGTCAGAAAAAAGAGAAGACTTCTTTAAAAAAAGGGAAAATAGGGGTGGGGGCGAGCTTTGTGGAAAAACAAAAAAACGGCAAAGGGGGTCCGCGACGGACCCCCTGTTGTGGCTTCCTCGGCACGCCAGGTGCAACACCCAGGTAATATGGCTCTTGTCAGAGCTGGCTTCCTCCTCCGCACCAAATCCGACCAATTCTCCTGACCCTGCCTTCTGGGACGCAGCCGCGGCACGCCACAGTAGGGACTCGTCGTCCTTCTCCCACTGAAGACCCCCTGTCGCCTTGCCCAGGTCCCGATCGCCATCGTTGCGCAGCCCGCAGCAGCCGACTGCCCTCGGCCCTCCCGACCTCTGCCCACCACACTTGGTCACCGACATGCGCTGACCCTATCGCCACCCCCTTTGCCACACCGACCTCCACCCACGCTAGCCACCGCCCCGACCAGATCCTAGCTGACCTTTCCCCTCTTGTCTGCGGCAGAACATCAGGATCCCTTGTTGTCGATCCGCCTCCCAGCCGACACATGGCCCGACCAACGTCGGCCTCCTATAGCCCGACTCCCCGCTGCCTGCAGCCGTCCCGACCACCGTGTGCAAACCGCCTCCCGACCGGAGTCATCGCTCCGACCCCACCCTGTGCCACCCAACCCTCTCAACTACTACCCTACTCCTCGTGGCTAGCGACTCCACAACGGCGTGCCCGCTCAGCTCCTGTCGCCGGACCGGGCCGTGCCGGACAGACTCGACCATAACTGTGGCCCCGCTGGATTCCATTTACACCCGGGAGGTATCCTTTTGCCTGCAAGTTATTTTTTCGCAGGGAAAAATTGTCCCTGAAGTGGTCTAGGTCGATCTTCCCAACCTAGAATAGGTTTGGACGGATCGGCCCGACCTAGTTTAGCCCTTGCACAACCTAGTATGGGCCTGCGCAGGTTTGGCCCGACCCGCACAGGCCATGAAGTAACGTTTCAGGGACTGACCATTTAAAATAATCAAAATAAATTAATTTAATTTTAGTATCTAAATTAAATTAATTAAAATCAATTTTTTTTAAATAAATTTTAATACACTGAAAAAATTAATTCAATATGATTATTAAATTAAATTGAATTAAGTTAAATTAATTTAATTTTGATATTAAAATTAAATTAATTAGTGTACCGATGATTAATTAAATTATTTGAATTATTTAATTCTTTTAATTTCATTTATATCCCTCATACTCATTTAATGCATTTTAATTTTATCATGCATTATTTACCTGTATACTGGTCTTGAGCACCGACCTGTGTATGTTGTATTTATTTATTTAATTATTTAACTGCGTGTGATGATTGTAATTAATTAAATTACGGTATGCACATCGTCTTGATTTTTGGTTGAGATGTATAAAGACCTGTGTGTCCAATTTACTTGATGCACATTTATCCCACTAGTCCCCTATCTTGCGCATGAGTATCTTTGTATTTCGGACGAAGACGATGAACGACATAGACCCCACCAAGATGAGGCAGTGTTCGCTATCCAATATGATGAAAGACGTGACATGGACCATACCAAAACGAGGTGGTACTCCAAGACGTGACATCGACCCTGCCAAGATGAGGTGATACTTCAGAAGAGAAGCGAAAATACAAGACAGGGGAAAGTTGTACTATGAGTCAAGCTTTAAATCAGGTACGATGCCCTTAGGTCATTTAGATTCTCAAGACCAGTCGGGTAATAGTTTACCTTTATGAATTTATTTATTATTTTATGCATTTTAGAATAGCGGGGAAATACATAAAATAATAAATAATAAAATGCATAAAGAAGCGACGTATGTTTTTCTATTAATGTTCAGTTGTGAGCACGACAACATAGATGAACAAGTATAATAGAAATGGATTACATTCATCGAGAGATACCAATAAAACCCTCAAAGAAATATTAAGTCACAACAGCCTTCCATCATTCAAGTTTGAACAAAACCGGGTGTTTGGGGTGCCGATCATGCCATGGATGAGGGTGCCTCTTACTATCGGGGAGTTCTTATTAGGGTGGTGGGTTGACTTAACTAAAATTGCAGTAAAGAAATAATCATAGCTAGCTTGCTGTAATTTTAGAGGCAAATGTTGAGTAAATCAAGTTAAGATTTTTGAAGTTGGGACTTCACTCAACAGATCAAGGAACCACGAGTTAATGCGGTTGGCTAGCCAAAATCCTACCTTTAACCCTCCTAGTAGTGGCGTAGCCATAGATTATAGACTATGAGGGAGGTTAAGAGATCATTTCCACTATAATACTCAAATGATAAAGTATTCTGATTCTAGTATAGAGGGTTTCTAGAATTTGATAAAAATAGTGGGAGACATTTAATGATTAAATCAATCGGTAATGTCACATTCGGTAATCAACATAAAAAAGTACTAATCAACTAAAGTTTATTTTTTAGAGAATGGAAATCAATACCACAAGTAAAACTGTGATAAATAATGGAAAAAGTTAATGTCCAAACAATCACGAAATTCCAAGTGTAGTATAGGCGCTTTCACACATTACTACTATAATGGAATTTCAAGGTGCTTGTGTCCCAACCTGTTATTCCACCTTAGGAAGTGGGGGTGTAAATGCTTAAAGAAGACTCATGAATCAAGCATATGATGGTTATGTCATAATTCTATCAACAACATCTGATGTTAGTTTTGGTCGCTACATCATGACATGGATTATGTTACATGTAGTATCATCTCTAAGAATTTTTCAAAGGAGAAAGCTAAATAAGACTTGAATGTGATGTTTTCACTCACTTAGTGTGAAGTGAAAGAAAGTTCATAATCTTTCATGGCATCCCATTCTTATACCTTTTACACACTATTACTCTAGTTTTTTTTAAATATACAAATGAATGGTATGGAGTAATCACTTCATTAACTTTTGGTAAGATTCGCCAAGTAATAAGAATATTAAAGATAGCACCGTCTTTTGTTCTTATGAAAAATAAATTGAAAGACAAGGTGAAAATGCCTATGGAAAGTTACACAAAAGGAACCTTCATTTTTTTCTTCAAAGAAAAAGAGGTTGGTTATTTAACAGGTGGTTATTTGCATCACATATTATGAAATAAATTTATGGAAGTTTAAAAATGGAATGAACTGAATTATAAGAAGAAAGTACCCACTTTTTATTTAGGTATATTCATCAATATAAATTAATGTTTCTAACATACTTCTTAGGTATTTAATACAATATTCCAATAACAAATGTGTATTTAAATATAGTAACCAAGTATGTATAGGAACATTATAAGAAGTAAAGTGTCTTCTCCAAGCAACTGAGAAAGGGTGATTCCTAAGTCAGCAGTGAGAAACACATAACTTCTAATTTCTAAGTGAATGATTTTAGTTGAAAAAGTTGTTGAGTATAACCAAAAAATTTACCACATGTGCCCATTTGGTCATAATGAGATATTATTCTAAATTCAAGAATGAATTTTTTTTTGTGGTGCAACATACTCAACAAATAGTTCAGACATACTTGAATCAGAGGAATACACGATGAATATAAAATGTAAGACCTACCTAGTTGTGGAAATATAATTCTTTTTCAAGTAAAACTAAAATTGGGTGTTAAGAATATACCCAGAATGGTATTTAGGCTCGACACAGATAAACACCTGTGGTATTACGAATGTATTTAGTTTAGACAAAGAAACCTTTAGAAATAAAGGTATGCCACAAAGCTTTCGAGGTTAGTTCAACAAGTGAGCATGAAATATTCCAAAGGAAAGCTAGAGGTAAAGATACTTCATAAGATTCATTTAAGTTATTAAGGAAAGTAATAGTGAAGTATATTCATGGTCAGAAGATATGAGTTGCTTCAGATCGGCATGCTGGAGAATATATTGACTATGCAATTGTCGATCATGATAATGTAGCATGGAGCAATTCCTAAACGCATGTTACCTTATCTGCATCATGATATGTATGTTCATAAGGAGGATCAATAATGAGTCTTACATATTAACATTGATAAAAAAAATGTAGCATGAAGAAATTCCTCAATGCACATTTTATACATCAAAGTTATGATGTATATAGTATCAATGTTGTAACTTGCAGAAACTTATATTATATTTTAAGATGTGCTTTGCAAATAAAGGCATAAACCCATAACCAATATGCCAACTAATAAATGATAAATGGATATCTTACGAGTCATAGTATAATGAAAATCCATTATGTCATAGATCATGTGTTAGGATGCAAAGAGTTTGTTATGATATAAATAAACATGCATCAAGATAAACACATGGTGCATGTGAGTAATTATCCTAAGAGTTTCTTAGGATATTACATAAATCCCTAAGATAGAAAATATGTAGTCAAGTATTAGACTACATTTCTATATAAGGGTGCACATCTCTATTAGAGATAGTGGGAGATGAATTGACTTGGACTTAGTCAATGCCTGAGATGCACAAATGGTTGGCATAGGAACAAATTCCACAAGTACACGTGGAATAGGAACATTCCAGAGACACATACTGTGTAGGAAGAATGAAACCATGGTGATGGTTTTATATTCACCACGGCCGGTGATAAATTATTCATTAAGAATAATATATCCTACAAGTAAGTAGTATATGGAAATAAGATAAGATTGAAAAATTTAAAATTCAATAATGGATTCCATGAATAAAATTGCAAAGGGGATTATAAATTGAATACTACGGTGGGTATTCAAATGATATGATACATGGATGGTACAAGCCTGGTACCAATAAGGCTCGATTGGTTATACCAAGTCGGTATGCCTAAATCCATTAGAATTTTACTTTTCATAGTTAACTTCTAATATCATTATATTGGTCATTGAATGTAAAGATCATATTTCTTAGAAGGTGTCTATACGGTGAAAATAGAAAGGGATGATGACACCATCAAATGCCAATGTAGGTTGCAAGTTACAAAAATCTAGTTTTGTACTAAAGTAAGCAACAAGATCTTAGAGCATTCATTTCAAATGAATCTTTTCCTTGTGTCTACCAAAGGTTAGTGGGAGCGCAAAAGTTTTCAAGAGAAATATATTCGACAACATATGGAAAACAGATATTTGTCTTACAGTTAGTTAAGACCATGATAAAATTAGTTCTCCAATGTTTGACTTAAATTAGCAACCTAAGTTCTAGGGAACTGGATTTATCACGGTAGATCTAAAAGTTTCTTGGACTTATTCAATCATACATAAAGTGACATTGTATTGAAAAATACAAGTTGCAACAATCCAAGTTCAGAATTGTTATCAATTTCACATGACTTAATCTCTTCAGGTTGACATGTTTGGAACATTAGAATAGATTAAAGTTGTGAGTTGAGTTTCATACACTCCAGTGATGGATCAATCACATATTCCATAATATGTACAAGAATTTATACTTCCAGGATATACTTTATTATAGGCAGATATCAATTGTTTCTAGTATCACTAAAAGAGAACCATTCAGAACTATCATCTTGTAATTTAGAAAGTACAAATGATATGTACCTGGTATATGGAGAAAAAGGTATACTAGTTTTTGTGGGAAACAAACTAGTAATCCTTAGATCAATTTGATCTAGTATTGTAGTTAGGCTAAGGTGATGAGCGAGTCAAGCTCATAAAAGCCATTGGTAGCCATATCTATAAATATCGAGTACGTTGCAACTTATAAGGTAGATAAGAAGTTGTTAAATGAAAAAATTTGTTCGTGTTCTTGGAATCGCACTTAGTGAGAAAAGTATTATCATAATGTTAATTATGATATTCTTACTAGACAATTTTTAAGGTTATGATAATGGAAAAAGTGATATACTCGGGGATACCTTATCTTGAGAAGTTTTACTCAAGGAAATAAGGTCGCATACAACAGATATTCCACGCAACGAAAACGTGGAAAACCCAACAGTTAAATCCATTACTTAGCAGAAACATGATCTTTATCATGCGAGTAGTTAACAAGTTTGGTTAACAAGTTGGATCTAGTACAAGTGGGAGTGTTGAAATAGTGGGTGCCCTAGACCCAAATATACAGTACTTTTGATTACCATATCATGTGTACAATTAGTTATACATGATGTATTATTACAATTATAGTATAGATATTTCTGCATCCACTATATAATGGTAATGTCTAAAGATTAATTGTTGTATCGAGAGGTTATAACAGATACCAGGATGTAATGATAACCTCGAGATATTGTGTCATTAATCTTAAATATATGTTATATGGTCTAGATACATCTTACTGACTGGACACAGTAGATGTTTTACTATCATGTGTTGGGGTATCATAAGCATTGAGACTTATTCTCATTTAGTTCGCACTTGGTGTTCTCTAGTAGTGAGATCCACTACTAGAAAAGGGGGCATTGAAGCCCCCCAGAATCGGGCGACCGCCATTGGCGGTCGCTATAGATATCTAATAGCGACCGCCAATGGCGGTCGCTGGCCTTGATAAAAAAAACTCGAGCCTTTTTGCGCCCCCCCCCCCCCCCCCCGCCCCCCTCTCGATCGAACCATGCTCCCCCCCCCCATCGCCGCCCCCCCGACGCCGCCCTCCCCCCCCGCCTCCCGGCCTCCCCCGCCGACCGGCCTCCCCCGCCGCCCGGCCGCCCCCGCCGCCCCCCCCCCCCCGACGCCGGCCTCCCCCCCCCCCCCGTCGCCGCCCTCCCCCCCGGCTCCCGGCCTCCCCCCCCCCCCCGACGCCCCCCCCCCCGACGCCCCCCCCCCCCCCCGACGCCCCCCCCCCCCCCCCCGACGCCCCCCCCCCCCCGACGCCCCCCCCCCCCCCGCCTCCCGGCCTCCCCCGCCGCCCGACCTCCCCCGCCGCCCGGCCTCCCCCGCCGCCCGGCCTCTCCCGCCGCACGCCCTCCACCCTCCGCCATCCTCCCTCCGCCCTCCGCCCCCTCAGCCCTCCCCCCCACCCCGGACGGCTCCGGCACCTCGGACATCCCCCCCCCCCCCGCACCCCGGACCGCTCCCCGCACCCCGGACGCCCCCCCCCCCCCCCCGCACCTCAAACAGCCCCCCCCCCCCCGACCCCGGACAGCCCCCCGCTGCCCGTCCCCCGTCCCCTCACCCGCCTCCTCTCCTCCATCTCCCTGCCGTCGTCGCCGCCTGTCCCCTCCCTTGCTGCAACCGCCTTTGGCTCCGGCTCCCCTTCGCTGCCTCCTCTCTCTCGCTGCACCGCCTTCGGCTCCCCTCCCTTTCAGGTTTGTAGCTCAATCAGGTAACATGGGCTTTTAGTTACATTATTATTTTATCAATGGTTCATAAACAAATGATTAATATTTATTTTAAATATATTTGATTTGAAAAATGTAAATGTAATAAGTATTGTGTAAATGTTTGTTATACAGATATATTTATGGATAAGAGTTGGATTGATCTTCTAAATCGAACGTCTAGAGAATATTTCAATGGCATTATGTAGTTTATTGACTTCACGAGAGGATTTTAAAGTGACTATATTAGTTTTCCATGTAGAAAATGTGCTAACAGATATCAATTCACACGAGATACTGTGAGGGAGCACCTTTTCTTTAATGTATTTCTGAAAAATTATAAGAGTTGGACTCGTCATGGAGAAGAATATGTTCGTTGTCAAAATACAGATGCAGCTCAGATGGATGATGATGCAAGGATGACTGATCCAATGCATGAAATGCTTACTGAAATGGTACGTGGGTTTGATCCTGAAGGCATTGACATCCAGAATCTTGAGACCGGTGAGATAAATCTTCACTCTGGTGCAGATTGTGATTCGAGGAGGTTTTATGAAGCACTTGATGATGCGAAAATAGAATTATATCCTGTATGTACTTCTTACAATAAACTGTCGTTTATCGTGGAGTTGTTGCATTTAAAGACTTTGAATAATTGGTCAGACACATCATTCGACATGCTTTTGGTTTTATTGAAAAAAGTTCTTCCTATCAATGCTAGGATTCCTGAGTCATATTACTATGCTCGTAAGTTGACAGAGAACTTAGGTTTTACATATGAGACCATAGATGCATGTGCAAACAACTGTATGTTGTTTAGAAAAGAAACTGCCCATTTGGATATTTGTTCGGTTTGTGGTGCTTCCAGGTGGAAAGAGAACAGGGGAAATAATACTCATCAAAGTCAGATTGCGATACAGGGGAAACCGATTGTCGTAAAGAAAATGCGTTACTTTCCCCTTAAACCGAGGTTGAAAAGATTTTTTATGTCATCTAAAGTTTCTAATTTAATGAGATGGCATGCAGAAAGAGTTCATGAAAGTGATATGTTAACCCAACCGGCAGACTCTCATGCATGGAAGGATTTTGATAAGAGGCATCCCGACTTTGCTAAAGATGTTCGTAATGTCCGATTGGGATTGGCAGCAGATGGTTTCAATCCATTCAAGTCTATCGTTGGTGCAACTCATAGCACATGGCCCGTGGTGTTGGTTCCATATAATCTTCCTCCGTGGCTTTGTATGAAGCAACAATTTATATTACTTTTCACTCTTATTGATGGACCTAAAAGTCCGGGGATAAGATTGATGTTTACCTTCAGCCATTGATTGATGAGTTGAATGAATTTTGGGGCGATGGTGTGATGACTTGTTCAAACTGCATGCTGCTTTATTGTGGACAATCAATGACTTCCCAGCTTATGCAAATTTATCAGGCCGGAGTACGAAAGGGGAATTTGCTTTCCCTTGTTTCAATAAAAGTAAAAAAAATTTATGGCTTAAACATTCCAAAAAATGGGCATACATGGGTCACAGGCGTTTTCTCCCTCCTCAGCACAGATTCAGAAAGGACAAAGTGGCATTTGATGGTTCTAGAGAGTTCAGACCAGCACCAAAGATCATGACAGGAGTCGAAATGTTATCGCAGATTGAGGAAGAAAACATCCGCACGGTATATGAAATTCAGGATTTGGTGGCTCCTCCAGTACGTAATATTCGTGCTGTGGGTAGGCAGCGCAGTCACAATTGGAAAAAGAAAAATATTTTTTATAGTCTTCCGTATTGGAAAACTAACATGTTGAGGCATAATTTGGATGTCATGCACATTGAAAAAAATGTTTGTGATAACATATTGTGGACCATTTTAGGTGTCAGTGGAAAATCAAAGGACCATGTTAATGCACGCCGTGATTTGGAAGAAATGGGTTTAAGGAAACAGTTGCATTTACAGTTAGCTGAGGGAAACAAGGCATATATGCCTGCTGCACAGTATACGATGACTACAGAGGAGAAAGAGACATTTATTTCCATTTTGAAGATGGTCAAGGTGCCTGATGGTTATTCTTCTAATATTTCAAAGTGTGTGAATCTGACGAGCAAGACATTGAAAGGGTTGAAAAGTCATGACAATCACATATTACTTCAACAGTTGATTCCAATTGCAATTTGTGATTGTTTATCCCCCAATGTTGTTCAACCCTTGATTGAGATGAGTAATTTTTTTAGACAGCTTTGTTTAAGAAATCAACGAATGAGTGATTTAAAAAGTTTGCAGGACCGAATTGTACTTATGCTTTGTCACTTTAAGAAACTTTTCCCCCCCTCATTTTTCGATGTTATGGTCCACTTGACAGTGCACCTAACTGATGAAGTAATGGCTACTGGTCCAGTGCAATTCAGGTGGATGTATCCTATTGAACGGTATTTGAGTACATTGAAAAGATTTGTACGCAACAGAGCTCGTCTAGAGGCATCAATAGCCAATGGTTATTTGATGGATGAGTGTACTACCTTTTGTGCAGAATATCTTACGGATGTTGAAACAAAATTAGATAAGCCCTCTCGGATTCATGATGGTCCAGTTGGAGAAGGAACCACATTTTATATGGACAACATTGAGTGGATACAAGCACATCGATATATCTTGTTCAATACTCCATCAGTTGCACCATTAATGCAGTAAGTATCTTATCAATGTGCTTGTATAACTTTTACATGTTTTGTTTGCATAAGATGATCTTTTAAACATCGCATTATCATTTGCAGGAAACACATTAATGAGATAAAAGAAGAGATGCATCGTGCGACTGAGTTGCAAATTCAACAATCTCATTATGCGTCATTTCATGATTGGTTCAAGGATTATGTATGTATAAATTGATTTTCATTATGAGTGAAGTATTATACTAATTCTTTCTGCATATATCAGTATTGATTTTTATAAATTATGTAGGTTCGTAAGCTGAGGGAGTTAGGGGACCTCACGCTACCTGAAGTATTTATCCAACTGGATGAGGGTCCATCTATAACGGCTCGTCGTTATAAAGATATTGATGCTAATGGTTTTCGATTTCGCATTAAAGATGTTGACGACAAACGAGCAACACAAAACAGTGGCATCGGTTGTCCCTTTGTCGATTCTGGTTATTACTATGGTCAATTGATAGACATCATTGAAGTTGTATACACACACGGCTTGAAGTACATATTGTTAAAGTGTAATTGGGTTGATCCAGTGCGTGGATGTAAAGTCGATCAATATCAGTTTTCATTGGTGAATTTTAACTATATGTTATACAGAAATAATGAACGAGTTGAGAATGAACCTTTCATTTTGACATCACAAGCAGAACAAGTATTCTTCGTTACTTTGCCTTCGGATCCAAGTTGGCAAGTTGTTGTCAAAATGTCTCGGCGAGGAGTGTTTTTATTTGAAGAAGATGAACCCGAGACTGTTCTGTTTGTTTACCAACAACTTGATCAACATACCGTAGTTCAACGTGAAGAAGATATTTATTGGGTCAGAGCGGCTGTTGAAGGAGAAACGGTCGATTTGCATGCTTAATGAAAGGTATAATTGTTTTCCCGCTATTCAGTAGAATGACCTAGGATATCATAAATTATCTAATCATTTTATAAATATTTATAAGTTTTAATCCTCACTTTTGTAAGTCAATTCAATCATAAATATTTAGGTTGTTTTTACTCTTGATTTATTGATGTTATGGTTGGTGTATCATCCCTTTGAGGTATTCTTCATCTGATTCATGTGCTGCTTGAATTTTTATTAGTTCTATCTGAAATTTGGCTATGCATTGACTGGTTTTGTACATAATTTGTATATCTGTTTTGTTAACTTTCTGATTTTTTAAAATTCATTCACAACTAATTATTCAATCCATTTTTTGTTTGATTAATAGTTGTACAAGTTTTATTTTTTAATAACAATCCAATTTATCTTTTAAACACTTTGGACTCATTACTGATGTTTTCTATGACTGCAGACATGTCAGGGGAAGAGGCAGAAGATCCACATCATCCATCTGAGGCATCTACGTCTCAGGGTCGAGGTATGTTTGAATGTCATTGTCTATATTTTTTATGTAACTGACATACATATATATATATATATATATATAACATTTGTCAATTTATATATAAAATTGTTTTCAATAGGATCAGACTCGGCTGCTTCTTCCTCTCACAGGAGAGGCCCTGGTCGTGGCATATTATCATGGAATTCCGACACGACGATAGATGTTTCATTTGATGAGGTTTTTCATCCTGTGGGACCGAATGCCCCGACATTTATTCGTCGGCTAGGTCATATCATACGTGACCCACATCGATTTCCATTGACCATGCGTGACTGGGCTTCTATCCCTCAGGACACATTAGATCGTCTATGGAGGGAGGTTCAGGTAAGAAAATCATTTTACTTTATTTTCTATATATAAAGAATACTAATATGTTTGATTATTTTCTTTATAGAAAAATTTGAAAGTATGCCCTGAAGAGTTTCGGCCCGTGTGTATGAGAAAATGTCGTAAGATGTGGAAAGATTATAAAGGCAAAGTGAAGAGGGACCACTGGGTACCAAATGTGGGTGCCCTAGACATTTTGGAAAAAGTCCCGAGAGGTGTCCTCCCGACTTAGTGGCGTGACTTGGTTGCATATTGGTCTACTGAGGGTGTTGCGGTTTGTATATTAATTATTTTGGTGTATATATATTTTCAAGAATATGTGATTTGTTTGAAATTTGAATGAATTGAATGTAGGAGGTGTCAACACGCCATTCTGAGAATCGAGCGTTGTAGGGACCACCTCATAGGCTCGGGACTCGTCACGTGTCTCAGATCCGACATGAGGTATATATTATTCATTTTTTAATTTATTAATTAATATGGTTTTGTGTTTATATTCTTTTAATATACAGTTGCGAGAGCAAGGTGCAGCAACTGATAAAATGTCGGTGTGGATGAGGACTCATGATCACAATGATCCAGAGGTTGCAGCATTGATAGTAAGTGTCTGTACTTACCAATAATTACATAAATATATATATTAACATATATATATTTATATATATTTAAATATTTCACAGGATCAATTTGAATCTGAGTTAGAACATCTGCCAGAGGACCAGCGACAGCTTCCCATGTGACGGGATGAGATCTTTCATCGCATTATCGGTCGGGACGGGCATGGCTATAGTTTGACCTATGGAGCAGGGATTCCTCGTTCTGTAGTGTCACGCGCTGCGGTTGTCGGTCCTGCTGTTGCTCATATGACACAGCAGATGTCAGATTTTGAGGCACGGCTGCGCGCTTCCGAGGAGGCAAATGCGCAATTGACAGCTGAGGTTAGAGCACTGCGGGAATATGTGCATCGAGCTGATGGTGCAGGGGATCATACGACGCAGGTATATACTGTATTTATTTATTTAATTTAAATTAATTTTGTTATTAAAATATTTATAATGTTTATTTGTTGTAGGCCCCTGGCCCACCAGAAGGAGGTAGCAGTGATGACAACGCGTGACGCATCATATATTCACGAGATATGTTTTTTGTTTTTACTGGTGGGGTTGACATTGATGTACTGTATTTATTCATTTAATTTAAATTAGAAGGTTGTGTACTTATAATTTCTTTCTTTTCTTGTTTATTATATGATAGCTAATATTATCTAAGGCGTGCATTTAAAAACTCTAACCCCCCGCACCCCCGTACAGCCCCCCCGCACCCCCGAACAGCCCCTCGCACAACCGTACAACCCCCCGCCCCCCCGTACAGCCCCCCCCCCCCCCCCCGCACCCCCGTACATCTCCCCGCACCCCCGTACAACCCCCCGCACCCCCATACAGCCACCCTGCACCCCCGTACAGCCCCCCGCACCCTCGTACAACCCCCCGGCACCCCCGTACAGCCCCCCGCACCCCCGGACAGCCCCCCCCGCACCCCCGTACAACCCCCCGCACCCCCGTACAGCCCCCCCCCCCCCCCCCCGCACCCCTATACAGCCCCCCCGCACCCCCGTACAGCCCCCCGCACCCCCGTACAGCCCCCCCGCACCCCTGTACAGCCCCCCCGCACCCCCGTACAGCCCCCCGCACCCCCGTACAGCCCCCCCCCCCCGGCACCCCCGTACAGCCCCCCGCACCCCCAGACAGCCCCCCCCCCCCCCCCGCACACCCGTACAGCCCCCCGCACCCCCGTACAGCCCCCCGCACCCCCGGACAGCCCCCCTGCACCCCCGTACAGCCCCCCGCACCCCCGTACAGCCCCCCCGGCACCCCCGTACAGCCCCCCGCACCCCCGGACAGCCCCCCCGCACCTCCGTACAGCCCCCCGCACCCCCGTACAGCCCCCCCCCCCCCCCGCACCCCCGTACAGCCCCCGGGCACCCCCATACAGCCCCCCGCACCCCCGGACAGCCCCTCTGCACCCCCGTACAACCCCCCGCACCCCCGGACAGCCCCCCCGCACCCCCGTACAACCCCCCGCACCCCCGTACACCCCCCGCACCCCCGTACACCCCCGCCCCCCCATAGACCCCCCCCCCCCTCCGCACCCCCGAACAGCTCCCCACACCCCCGCACCACCCGAACGACCTTCGAATGCCACGAAACCGTACAACAACAGTCGATGCGTGAATTGTGAAATGGTCGGCCAGACGACACGTCATTCGGAGGTGCCGTTTGACCGCAGCGGCCGGAAACGCGTTTCTGGCGCCATAAAACACCAAAACGGCGTGCGGCGGTCCAATTCGGAGCAATTGTGCTCCGAACGACCTGAAACCGCACGAGAACGATAGAAATATTATTCCTGAGATGCAAGAGGAGGCGGCACGTCCATCGGACGTGCGGTGCGCGTGGGACGACCGAATGTGTCGTTTTCAGCAGCTCGGCGCGCGCTGAAATGGCGCGTTGGGGGGTCAAAACCACCCGAACGACCTCCGAATATCACGAAACCGCACGACAACATCCTTTGCGTGAATTGTGAAATGGTCGGGCAGACGACACGTCAATCGGAGGTTCCGTTTGACCGCGGTGGCCAGAAAAGCGTTTCCGGCGCCATAAAACACCAAAACGGCGTGCAGCGGTCCAATTCGGAGAAAACGTGCTCCGAACGACCTAAAACCGCACGATAACGATAGAAATATTATTCCTGAGATGTAGGAGGAGGCGTCACATCCATCGGACGTGCGGTGCGCGCGGCACGTCCGAATGTGTCGTTTTCAGCAGCGCGGCGCGCGCTGAAATGGAACGTTGGGGGGTCAAAACCACCCGAATGACCTCTGAATGCCACGAAACCATATGAAAACATCCGTTGCGTGAATTGTGAAATGGTCGGCCAGACGACACGTCATTCGGAGGTGCCGTTTGACCGCAGCGGCCGGAAACGTGTTTCCGGCGCCATAAAACACCAAAACGGCGTGCGACGGTCCAATTCAGAGCAAACGTGCTCCGAACGACCTGAAACCGCACGATAATGATAGAAATATTATTCCTGAGATGCAGGAGGAGGTTGCACGTCCATCGGATATGCGGTGCGCGCGGCACGACCGAATGCGTCGTTTTTAGCAGCGCGAAGCGCTCGGAAATTGCGCGTTGGGGGGTCAAAACCACCCGAACGACGTCCGAATGCCACAAAACCATACAAAAACAGCCGGTGCATGAATTCTGAAACGTTCGGCCAGACGGTACGTCATTCGGAGGTGCGGTTTGACCGCGGCGGCCGGAAACGCGTTTCCGGCGCCACAAAACACGAAAATGGTGTGCGGCGGTCCAATTCGGAGAAAACGTACTCTGAACGACCTGAAACCGCACGAGAACGATAGAAATATTATTCCTGAGATGCATGAGGAGGAGGCACGTCCATCGGACGTGCGGTATGCGCGGCACGACCGAATGTGTCGTTTTCAACAGCGCGGCGCGCGCTGAAATGGCGCGTTGGGGTGTCAAAACCACCCGAACGACCTCCGAATGCCACGAAACCGTACGACAATAGCCGGTGCATGAATTGTGAAATGGTCGGCTAGACGGCACATCATTCGGAGGTTCCGTTTGACCGCGGCGGCCGGAAATGCGTTTCCGGCGCCATAAAACACCAAAACAGCGTGCGGTGGTCCAATTCAGAACAAACGTGCTCCGAACGACCTGAAACCGCACGAGAATGATCGAAATATTATTCCTGAGATGTAGGAGGAGGCGGCACATCCATCGGACGTGCGGTGCACGCGGCACGACCGAATGTGTCGTGTTCAGCAGCGCGGCGCGCGCTGAAATGACGCGTTGGGGGGTCAAAACCACCCGAACGACCTCTGAATGCCACGAAACCGTACAACAATAGCCGGTGCATGAATTATGAAATGTTCGGACAAACGGCATGTCATTCGGAGGTGCCGTTTGACCACGGCGGTAGGAAACGCGTTTCCGGCGCCATAAAACACCAAAACGGCGTGCGACGGTCCAATTCGGAGCAAACGTGCTCCGAACGACCTGAAACCGCACGAGAACGATAGAAATATTATTCCTGATATGCAGGAGGAGGCGGCATGTCCATCGGACGTGCGGTGCGCGCGGCATGACCGAATTTGTCCTTTTCAGCAGCGCGGCGCGCGCTGAAATGCCGCGTTGGGTGGTCAAAACTACCCGAACGACGTCCGAATGCCACGAAACCGTACGACAACAGCCAGTGCGTGAATTCTGAAATGGTCGGCCAGACGACACGTCATTCGGAGGTGCCGTTTGACCGCGGCGGCCGGAAACGCGTTTCTGGCGCCATAAAACTCCAAAACGGCGTGCGGCGGTCCAATTCGAAGCAAACGTGCTCCGAACGACCTGAAACCACACGAGAATGATAGAAATATTATTCCTGAGATGCAGGAGGAGGCGGCACATCCATCGGACGTGCGGTGCGCGCGACACGACCGAATGTGTCGTTTTCAGCAGCGCGGCGCGCGCTGAAATGCCGTGTTGGGTGGTCAAAACCACCCGAACGAAGTCCGAATGCCACGAAACCGTACGACAACAGCCAGTGCGTGAATTCTGAAATGGTCGGTCATACGACATGTCATTCGGAGGTTCCGTTTGACCACGACGGCCGGAAACGCGTTTCCGGCGCCATAAAACACCAAAACGGCGTGCGGCGGTCCAATTCGGAGAAAACGTGCTCTGAACGACCTGAAACCGCACGAGAACGATAGAAATGTTATTCCTGAGATGCATATGGAGGCGGCACGTCCATCGGACGTGCGGTGCGCGCAGCACGTCCGAATGTGTCGTTTTCAGCAGCTCGACGCGCGCTGAAATGACGCGTTGGGGGGTCAAAACCACCCGAACGACCTCCGAATGTCACGAAACCGCACGACAACATCCTTTGCGTGAATTTTGAAATGGTCGGGCAGACGACACGTCAATCGGAGGTTCCGTTTGACCGCGGCGGCTGGAAACGCGTTTCCGGAGTCATAAAACACCAAAACGGCGTGCGGCGGACGAATTCGGATCAAACGTGCTCCGAACGACTTGAAACCGCACGAGAACGATAGGAATATTATTCCTGAGATGCAGGAGGAGGCGGCATGTCCATCAGACGTGCGGTGCGCGTGGCATGACCGAATGCGTCGTTTTCAGCAGCTCGGTGCGCGCTGAAATGGCGCGTTGGGGGGTCAAAACCACCCGAACGACCTCCGAATGCCACTAAACCGCACGAAAACATCCTTTGCGTGAATTTTGAAATGTTCGGGCAGACGGCACATCAATCAGAGGTTCCGTTTGACCGCGGCGGCCGGAAACGCATTTCCAGAGTCACAAAACACCAAAACGGCGTGCGGCGGTCGAATTCGGAGAAAACGTGCTCCGAACGACCTGGAACCGCACAAGAACGATAGGAATATTATTCCTTAGATTCAGGAGGAGGCTGAACGTCCATCGGACGTGCGGTGCGCGCGGCACAACTGAATGCGTCGTTTTCAGCAGCTCGACGCGCGCTGAAATGGAGCGTTGGGGGGTCAAAACCACCCGAACGACCTCCGAATGCCACGAAACCGCACGAAAATATCCGTTGCGTGAATTGTGAAATGGAAGGGCAGACGGCACGTCAATCGGAGGTACCGTTTGACCGCGGCGGCCGAAAACGCGTTTTCGGAGCCATAAAACACCAAAACGGCGTGCGGCGGTCCAATTCAGAGCAAACGTGGTCTGAAAAACCTGAAACCACATGAGAACGATAGGAATATTATTCCTGAGATTCAGGAGGAGACGGAACATCCATCGGATGTGCGGTGCACGCGACACGACCGAATGCGTCGTTTTCAGCAGCTCAGCGCGCACTGAAATGGTGCGTTGGGGGTTCAAAACCACCCGAACAACCTCTGAATGCTACAAAACTGCACGACAACATCTGTTGTGTGAATTGTGAAATGGTCGGACAGACATCACGTCAATCGGAGGTGTCGTTTGACCGCGGCGGCCAGAAACGCGTTTCCGGAGTCATAAAACACCAAAACGGCGTGCGGCGGTCGAATTCAGAGAAAACGTGCTCCGAACGACCTGAAACCACATGATAACGATAGGAATATTATTCTTGAGATGCAGGAGGAGGCGGAACGTCCATCGGACGTGCGGTGCGCGCGGCACGACCGAATGCGTCGTTTTCAGCCGCTCGGTGCGCGCTGAAATGGCGCGTTGGGGGGTCAAAACCACCCGAACGACCTCCGAATGCCACGAAACCACACAACAACATCCGTTGCGTAAATTTTGAAATGGAAGGGCAGACGGAACGTCAATCGGAGGTTCCGTTTGACCGCGGCGGCCGGAAACGCGTTTCCGGAGCTATAAAACACCAAAACGGCGTGCGGCGGTCCAATTCAGAGCAAACGTGCTCCGAAAAACCTAAAACCGCATGAGAACGATAGGAATATTATTCCTGAGATGCAGGAGGAGCCGGCACGTCCATCTGACGTGCGGTGCGCGCGGCACAACCGAATGCGTCGTTTTCAGCAGCTCATCGCGCGCTGAAATGGTGCGTTGGGGGGTCAAAACCACCCGAACGACCTCTGAATTCTACGAAACCGCACGACAACATCCTTTGAGTAAATTTTGAAATGGTCGGACAGACGGCACGTCAATCGGAGGTGTCGTTTGACCGCGGTGGCCGGAAACGCGTTTCCGGAGTCATAAAACACCAAAACGGCGTGCGACGGTCGAATTCGGAGCAAACGTGCTCCAAACGACCTGAAACCGCACGAGAACGATAGGAATATTATTCCTGAGATTCAGGAGGAGGCAGAATGTCCATCGGGCGTGCGGTGCACGTGGCACGACCGAATGCGTCGTTTTCAGCAGCTCGGCGCACGCTGAAATGGCGCGTTGGGGGGTCAAAACCACCTGCACGACCTCCGAATACCACGAAACCGCACTACAACATCCGTTGCGTGAATTTTGAAATGGTCGGAGAGACGGCACGTCAATCGGAGGTTCCGTTTGACCGTGGCGGCCGGAAACGCGTTTCCGGAGTCATAAAACACCAAAACGGCGTGCGATGGTCGAATTCGGAGCAAACGTGCTCCAAAAAACCTAAAACCGCACGAGAATGATAGGAATATTATTACTGAGATTCCGGAGGAGGCGGAACGTCTATCGGACGTGCGGTGCGCGTGGTACGACCGAATGCGTCGTTTTCAGCAGCTCGGTGCGCGCTGAAATGGCGCGTTGGGGGGTCAAAACCACCCGAACGACCTCCGAATGCCACTAAACCGCACGAAAACATCCGTTGCGTGAATTGTGAAATGGTCAGAGAGACGGCACGTCAATCGGAGGTGCTGTTTGACCGCGGCGGCCGGAAACGCGTTTCCGGAGTCATAAAACACCAAAACGGCGTGCAGCGGTCGAATTCGGAGCAAACGTGCTCCGAAAAACCTGAAATGATAGCATTTCTTAAATCGGGGGTTTTAAATTATTATAGCACAATGATTCGATATTATACATATATTTAATATTATATATATTAAAACATTTAAAATATATTATATATATATATATTTTAAATATTGTATTTAATAGTATATATGTGAATATATTTTTTAATATATATATATATATATATATTTATTTATTTATTTATTTCAGTGGACATTTTTTTTAAAAAAAAATTCACTATAGCGACCGCCATTGGCGGTCGCTAATTGTGGTTTTTTTAGTAGTGAGATCATGAGGACAGAACCGCCAATAGGAACACCACATGTTTTGGGTCTCATTGGTCATTCCTATCTACGGACATGTGTATTGGTCTCATGACTTGAGACCATTACCAATGTGTAACATTTGATGTTGTACTTTGATGCAAGGAAAAAAACATGGTATTGAAATTATGGTGAGGTATCTTGTGTTGGGTGTTTCGTTGGTGGTATGACATTGGTTGAATGGTCAAGAAAGGATTTGTCGATTTTGAGTTTAGGAAGTTGTATATCTCAGGACTGGTTGATCAGGATGGTGTTGCCTTCATAACTCTTTGGCCAAAGAAGTAGAAAGGAAAATCCATCCAGTTAGATCAAAAAATAATAAAGCAAGAAAAAGGATGATGTCATAAGTGTGCATTCTACTTTATGAGATATTTATTGACAAAGAGATTATAGTACACAGTCAGTGTTCGTAGGTTGGTTGTTGTTTCTATGACAATCTTTATCTCTTTAGGGGTCATGATGGGTTGCTAGACTCCGCTCTTGGTCTGTGGATTTTATTCACTATCATCGAGATAAGGCCCTAGAGGGTCACACACAATAGTGTATTCAAAAATCCGCCATATCCAGTTGAATAAGTATATTGGACATAGTGGGACCCATGATAGGGTCCGAGCATTTTCCAAGTTTTCGATCACCAAAAGAATTAAATAAATTCATTATTATTAAAGTTATGAATAATTGAGATTGAATTTATTTAATGTATTTACAAGTTTAGTAAGTACAATAAAATATTAATCAAAAAAAATATTATTTTAATATTTAAGGTTTGTTTAATATAAAGAGGGACAGTGAGTCGAGTTAAATGGCTCAGATTTTAGCACATAATATATTTTATGTATATTACAAGTATGTGATAAAGCAATAAATAATATTGATGCAGTTTAGTTCATCAAAATTTTTTTTTAGTGGACGTTGAAATAATCGGGGGTCAGGGAACCCAACCGGGTATTTTGCAACACCACTATAAATAAAGGTGGAGGCTCTCTCTCTTGTGTGGCTATTAAACTATTCATTCATTTTCATGGAATGAAAATTGAGAGCCTATATCTCCTCCCACTTTCTAGAGAGAGAAGAAGTTGATCCAAGATCATGAATCAAGATCTCCAAGGCATCTTGATGTGGTGAGCTTCAGGATGTCGAAGGCGTTGTCGGATCTCCACACTAGCACCCAAAATTCGACGAACGATGCTCCTACGGATTTTTAAAGCGCGTGTGAATGTTCTAGAGGGATCCTGCTATGGATCCTTCAAGCGACGATCACCATCGACTAGTTATCATCTACCATGGCTTTAGATTTGAAATGAGTATGTTTTCAATTTAATTTTATGATCTTTACAAATTATGCGAGATCCTCAGACCTCACTAGGGCTTGGATCATCGGTGTCGACAAGTATCATCAATCCGCCGATGAAAAAATTTCAAAATCCTCGACCCACTAGCTTTTGTTGCAGGCCCCAGAACCTTTCACTTTATACCATGCTTATTTCCTCCTTGATGATGCACATAATGAATGAAGTGGATTCTTTGACTCTTTAAACATGTTTCCTCTTGAACTATGATACTATGCAATTCATTCACATTCCATTTATCTTTCATGGTGTTGTATTTCATTTGGAATGGTCCATACTCAGATGGTAATGAGTTTAGGAAAACTATACAAGGAAAATTTCATCCACTTCCATTCCAAAATACTTAAGCCTTACTACAATATTTGTCATTTAAATGACATGAAAATGCATAGTACAAGAACCATCAAACTTTATGGTGGTCAATGTACTCATTAATGTGCCGATAAGAGATTTTTTAGCAGTTTGAGATCGGTATCCCACATATTTCATAAATTCTTTAGCACTTTTAGTTTTAGAGAGACCACACTTGATGTTATTTGCTATGTTTATTCACATGAACATCAAACTTAATTTGTTCGATCTTTCCCATGTTGTATAATATACTCTATAATCATTGCTACTATCAATCGTTATAGTAGTAGATTCCTCTACTTAGAGTGCTAAATCAAGATCCAATAAAACAAGGTGAAATTAGATTTTCTCACTCTAATCAGAGAAATTTAATACATTAAAGATCTTAATAGTTGATGTATGTGAGTGAATTGATGATGAAAAGCTAACTGCAATAAATACATGCTTAAAATTAATGCTTTGAAATAATAATAATACCTTAATTCAAATAAATTAATTAAAATAAATTTGTATTAGTTTTCTCCTTTGGGTGATACAATAATACAAAAACATAATTGATAAAAATTAAATTAAATTTATTTGGAAATAATATACGCACCACTTAGATTTATTTATTATCATTGGATATATAAATATATCTCATAATGCATATATATATATATATATTTCCAAAAATTATATTCGTAAATTATAAGAATATTAAAAGTTCCTTTGTTCAATTTAATAAATATCTTATAATAATGAATTTCAATTACTCATAAAATATCATAATAGTATCAAATTTATGAGCAATCAATATATATCATTATAACATAATTTTGAAACAATATTAACTTTATGATTTGACCACTGTAGTGATTAACAAATATCATCCAGTAATGTTCCAAATATATAACATCATAATCACAACATAGTTATAAATGAAAATAAATTTTAATAATCATAAATCCAATTTTTTTACTCTTTCTTTAATTTGTTTGGCATAAAACTTAAAACTCTAATACTTATTTCAAATAATAAAAAATCAATATTATAATTTTGTTTATTACAACATTCAACACTTTCCAACACCTTAAATAGAAATAAAAAAAATATAAAAACAATAATTATTTTCTCATTCAAATAATGATAATCATTTTTTAAACTAAAACTTCATCCCATTTAATATGGGATAATAATAATAAATAAATAATACCAAATTCTAAAATCATGAGGAGGATTTCAAAAAATTTCACACTATATTAGGATTTCAAAACAAATATCCATTATGCAATTTAATATTATTTTTTTATTAATTAAACTACATAACTATATTAATGTCATAATAACAATTATTATAATTTTTTTCCTGAAAAAATGTCCAAACAAAAACAAAATTTCATAGAAATTTAAATTTTTTTGCACATCGTTGATCTCAAAAATTCTACATAAAATATTAGATCCCCATGGATCTTGAAAAAAATAATAATAATAAATAAATAAGAGATTTCAAAATCTAAAACACAAGGAGATGAATTGTTCTGAGATTCTCAAAAAAATTGCACAATATGTTTCAAATTTTAAAACACATGAGGAGAGAGGCATTGTTTTGGGATCCCCCCTAAAAAAATGCATAGTAACTTTGAAATTTTAAAACGCATGAGGTGAGAGGAAGTGTTTTTTGGATTCCCAAAAAAGTTTCACAAAAAATTTCAGATTTCTAAAGAAAATTGTACAACTAATTATCAAATTATAATAATGGAAATTTACAACAAATTCATATTTCAAAAAATTTCCTTACTTGAAAAATGTAATCCATTTTCGATTCTTAATTTAACGCAACATATAATAAATTTAAATATGGAAAAAACATATTTCATAACCCCCACTCTGATACCACATGTAAGTTAATTTCAATTAATTTAGTATTTTTATAATATGTACTTATCACATAGATAAATAAAATTCAAAAGAATATAAGGCAGACCTTGATCCATTGAATCTTATGGATTTGAGTCTCCTTTATTTTCTCCCACTTAAAAGGTCCGTTTCCTACTCTCCCTTTCGCAACAGAATTGATGGAACATACCAAAATTGAATTGAGACATAATTGGTAAGGACAAAACCCTTTAAATAGATATAAAATGGTTTTCATGGGTGGTTTTTTAATTAACTGTCAAAGTCCATCAATGTGACAATTTTATCCCTCATTACCCCATTATAATAATATTAAAAAATATAACGTGATTTATTCCAATAGTTAGGACATTCAAGTGTGTTTAGCTATTTCATCCATGATGAGTGAGGAGGGAATGCTCGGATGGATTCATAGTTGAAGACACAAACTGTTTCAATGTTTAAGAATAAAATTTACCCAAGATGTGGTTGAGCATGTTGGTCTAAGGAAGTCCAGGATGATCTTGGAGAAAATGATTTCAATATACATAAGGATAAATCACTAAGTTTCAATTCTATAAAAAGGTATATTGTATCCACAGATGGGTGATCGATGGCCTACGGAAAGGTAAACCCCATGCCTAAGCACTAGGAAAAGGTTGCGGTATTCTCTTCTCCATATAGAAGCATATTCATCTTTAGTTCTATTAGGAATAATAGTTTTTAGGTGATCACTTGGGAAAAATTGTTGCATGTTTTTTTGTAATGTATATTCTTCCCCTTGAATTGATTTAAATTCCATGTAAGAGAAGTATCTTTTTCTATCTATTGTGTCCAGTCCAATTTCCTTAATCCCATCCAATTGTTAGGCCTTCACTACTCGCACACCCTTACCTATATTCTCACACTTTCACCATAATTTCATCACTTATGGCTATTTTTTGTTGTTTGTTTTGTTTGTTTTTGTTTTATTTTGGTCATGAAACCCAAGCCTTCTCTATGGTTTAACCCTATTTACCTTATTATTAGTAGTAATAGGTTGAAAATAATTAATTTGAATGGGTTCTTTTCAATGATCTATCATTTTTTAAAATATTGGAATTATTTATAGGGAATGAATGTGTGACCAATTTAAAAAAAACAAAACAATCAATCGATTTAATATAAATTCTAAAAAAAATTAAAATATGAAAATCTATTCATAATTAAAAATCTAGTAATCTGATTTGTATTCACTATTGTGTGCTCTTTTGTACCTATTTAAAAAAACTTTCATGCACATTTAGTCTTCTAAATATGAACTTAATCCTATCATTTCATAAATTAATAAACACTATTCTTCCCTTAAAAAGAAAGAAAAATTAGAAATGGATAATATATAAATTCAAAGATTTTAAAATTCAAATAAAAAATTGAATCCACCACAGCCTATAAATCAAATACCTAAGAGGCCTAGACTTAGGGAGTTCCAGTTTCCAATTGTGTCCAGCAATCCTTCATGTATAAGGATCACTCTTAGGTCTAAGAACTATAAATTCAAATAGTCGTACCTCTATATTATACCATATTATAATGGCTAGACCATTGTGGATTATTTATATTTCATAAGAGATTATTATAGTTTTGTGAAACAATTACCTCTCTATGGGATCAATGGGGAGGATCTTAGGTTGAGGATATTTCCTTCTTTCTTGAAGAATAGGGAAAGGAGGTGGATTTAGAATCCATATGATGAGATCTTTGACACTTGAGACCAAATTTTCAACTCATTCATTACCAAATTTAAAAGAGTATCCAGCAGCATCAAGTTTTGACATTGAAACCAATTTTCTAGATATACTGGGCACATAAAAGGTTTCACATAAATCCAAACTATATACACTATCAAGGATTAAATGGTAAGTCCTGATAGCTTCAACTCGAACCTTCACTCTATTTCCCATGAAGATGAAATTTTCAGTTGGGCTGGTGATTTGGGTAGAAAGAAATCCCTGCATCATATTAGAAACATGAGTCATACAACTAGAATCAATCCACCATGTATTATGTGGAACTTCTGCTAAGTTTGATTCATAACATGTATGAGCATTTTTCTTACCTTTCTTTTCAAACCAAGCCTTATGTTTTAAACAATACTTTTGGAAATGTCTAACTTTCCCATAGAAATGGAATTTATCTTTATTTGTGTTCTTCTAGTTCTTTCTAGAGGACTCGTTAACCTTCAATGGTCCTTTTCCTTTTCTATGCTTCTTTATGTTGAAATAGTGGGTGCCCTAGACCCAACTATGCAGTACCTTTGATTACCATATCATGTGTATAGTTAGTTATACCTGATGTATTATTACCATTATAGTGTAGATATTTCTGCATCCACTATAGAATGGTAATGTCTAAAGATTAATTTTCGTATCGAGAGGTTATAGAAGATCCTAAGCTATAATGATAATCTCGAGAGACGATGACATTAATCATAAATATATGTTCTATGGTCTAGATACATCTTACTGTCTGGACACAATAGATGTTTGACTATCAGGTGATCGAGGCTCATAAGCATTGAGACTTCTTCTCATGAAGTTTTCACTTGGTGATCTATAATAGTGAGATCATGAGGACAGACCCGCCAATAGGAACACCACATGTTTTGGGTGTCATTGGTCGTTCCTATCTACAGACATGTGTATTGGTCTCATGACTTGAGACCATTACCAATGTGTATCATTTGATGTCGTACTTTGATGCAAGGAAAAAACCATGGTATTGAAATCGTTGTGAGGTAGCTTGTGTTGGGTGCATCGTTGGTGGTATGGCATTGGTTGAATGGTCAAGAAAGGATTTGTCGCTTCTGAGTTTAGGAAGTTGTATATCTCAGGACTGTTTGATCAGGATGGTGTTGCCTTCATAAGTCTTTGGCCAAAGCAGTAGAAAGGAAAATCCATCCGGTTAGATCAAAAAATAATAAATCAAGAAAAAGGATGATGGAACAAGTGTTCATTCTTCTTTATGAGATATTTAATGACAAAGAAATTATAGTACATAGTAAGTGTTCGTAGGTTGATTTTCATTGCTATGACAATCCTTATCTATTTAGGGGTCATGATGGGTTGCTAGACTCCGCTCTTGGTCTGCATATTTTATTCACTTCCATTGAGATAAGGACCTAGAGGGTCACACACAATAGTGTATTCAAGAATCCTCCATATTCAGTTGAATAGGTATATTGGACATAGTGGGCCCCACCACGGGGTCTGAGCGTTGTCCAAGTTTTTGATCACCAAAAGAATTAAATAAATTCATTATTATTCATGTTATTGATAATTGGGATTTAATTTATTTAATTTATTTAAAAGTTTAGTAAATACATGAAAATATTAATTGAACAAATCTTATTTTAATATTCAAGGTTTGTTTAGTATAAAGAGGAAAAACAAGTCGTCTTAAATGGATCAGATTTTATCATGTAATATATTTTATATATATTATAAGTATGTGATAACTTAATAAATAATATTGACGTGGTTTAGTTCGTCAGAATTATTTATTTAGTGGATGTTAAAATAAACGGGGGCTGGGGAACCCAACCGGGTATTTTGCAACACCACTATAAATAAAGGAGGTGGCTCTCTCTCTTGTGTGTCTATTGAACTATTCATTTATTTTAATGGAATGAAAATTGAGAGCCTCTCTCTCCTCCTGCTTCCTAGAGAGAGAAGCAGTTGATCCAAGAGCATGGATCAAGATCTTCCTCAAGCATCGAAGGCATCTCAATGTGGTGATCGTCAGGACGTCGAAGGCGTCGTTGGATGTCCACGCTAGCACCCAGAATTCGACGAATGATGCTCCCGCATATTTTTGAAGCGTGTGTGGACGATCTAGAGGGATCCTGCTATGGATCTTTCAAGCGGCGATCGCCTTCGACTAGTTGTAGTCGACCACAAATTCATATTTAAAACAGATATATTTTCAGTTTAATTTTGCGCTCTTTACAATTTATGCGAGATCCTTGGACCTCACCAGGGCTCGGATTGTCATCATCGATAAGTACCGTCAATCCGCCAATGTTTTTTTTAAATATCTAGCCCACCAGCTTCTACTACGGGCCCAAGAACATTTCAGAGGTATCAGAGGGATCACGTAAATTTTATGAGCCTATAAAATTAAATCTTCATTACAATTAAGTAGAGGGTTCAAAAACAGTCCCAGCAGTTCAAACCACACGTCAATCCAATCTCGAACAGCCAAGTTATGACCATTTTAATTTTTTTGGATTGGATCGAATTTGTGATTTGATCTCGGGTATTAAGTTTTATTCATTCCAAAAGACCGATCAAGTTTAGATCGTTCATCAGATATGATTAAAATTATATGCAAAATTATAAATTTTTTAATTAAATAATTTGAATAATAATTTTATTATTATAATAATATTTGTTTTATTATTATAATGATATAATAATAATAAGATGTTATTTTATTATAATAATCCTATTATTATTATATTTTAAAGGCTAAGTAGCCTTTAGAAAATTTTCATTTTTAGAAAATTTTGTGGGGAAGATTTGACTCAAATTAAAAAAGGGGAGGAAATCAGAAAAAATAGTATAATTCTTTAAAAAAAAAGGAAATATAGGGGTGGGGGTGGGCTTTGTGGAAAAGAAAAAAAATGGCAAAGGGGGTCCGCGGTGGACCCCCAACTGTGGCTTCCTCGACACGCCAGGCGCAATGCCCAGGTAATCCGGCTCTCTTCGGAGTCGGCTTCCTTCTCCGCACCAGATCCGACCAGCTCTCCTGACCCTGCCTCCTGGGACACAGCCGCGACACGCCACAGTAGGGACTTGTCGTCCTTCTCCCACCGAAGACCCCCCGTCACCTTGCCCAGATCCCGATCGCCGCTGTCGCACAACCCGCAGCAGCCGACTACCCTCGACCCTCTCGACCTCTGCCCACCTCACCTGGCCGCCGACATGCGCCGACCCCAGTCGCCACCCCCTTTGCTGCACCAGCCTCCACCCACGTTGGTCGCCGCCCCAGCCAGATCCCATCCGACCTCTCCCCTCCAGTCTGCGGCAGACCGTCGGGATCCCTCGTTGTCGATCCGCCTCCCAGCCGCCACACGGCCCGACCAACGTCGGCCTCCTCTAGCCCGACTCCCCGCTGCCTGCATCCGTCCCGACCACCGTGTGAAACCCGCCTCCCGAACGGAGCCATCAATCCGACCTCGCCCTGTGCCACTCGACCCTCCCAGCTGCCGCCCTACTCCTCGTGGCTGGCGACTCTGCAACGACATGCCCACTCAGCTCTTGACGCCGGACCAGGCTGCGCCGGACAGACCCAACTGGAACCATGGCCCCATTGAATTTGGTTTACACCCGGGAGGTATCCTTTTGCCTGCAAGTTATTTTTTCACAGGGAAAAATTGGCCCTGAAGTGCTCCAGGCTGATCTGCCCAACCCGAAACGGGTTTGGACAGATCGGTCCGACCCAGTTTATCCCTTGCACAACATGGTATGGGCCTGCGCGGGTTTGGCCCGACCTGCACAGGCCATGCAATGATTTTTCGAGGACCGACCATTTAAACTAATCAAAAAAAATTAATTTAATTAATTTAATTTTAGTATCTAAATTAAATTAATTAAAATCAATTTTTTTTAAATAAATTTTAATAACCCGAAAAAATTAATTCAATATGATTATTAAATTGAATTAATTTAAATTAATTTATTTTTGATATTAAAATTAAATTAATTAGTGGACCAATGATTAATTAAATTATTTTAATTATTTAATTCTTTTAATTTCATTTATAACCCTCATACTTATTTAATGCATTTTAATTTTATCGCGCATTATTTACTCGTCTACTAGTCTTGAGCACCAACCCGTGTATGTTGTATTTATTTAATTAATTATTTAACTACGTGCGATGATTGTAATTAATTAAATGATGGTCTACACATCATCTTTAATTTTGGTTGAAATGTATAAATACTTGCGTGTTTAATTTACTTGATGCACATTTATCCCATTAGTCCCCCTAGCTTGTGCATGGGTGTCTTTGTACTTCGGACGAAGATGATGAACGACATGGACCCCACCAAGATGAGGAAGTGTTCACTATCCAAGACGATGCAAGACATGACGTGGACCCTGCCAAAATGAGGTGGTACTCCAAGATGTGACGTCGACCCCGCCAAGATGAGGCGATACTTCAGAAGAGAAGCAAAAATACAAGACAGGGTTAAGCTGCACTATGAGTCAAGCTTCGAATCAGGTATGACACCCTTAGGTCATTTAGATTCTCAAGACCAGGTGGGTAATAGTTTACCTTTATGCATTTATTTATTATTTTATGCATTTTAGAACAACAGGAAAATACATAAAATAATAAAAAATAAAATGCATAATGAAGCGACATATGTTTTTCTATTAATGTTTAGTTGTGAGCATGACAACATAGATTAACAAGTTTAATAGAAATAGATTACATTCTTTGAGAGATGACAATAAAACCCTCAAAGAAATATTAAGTCACCATAGCCTTCCATCATTCAAGTTTGAACAAAACCGGGTGTTTGGGGTTCCAATCATGTCATAGCTGAGGGTGCCTCTTACTACTGAGGAGTTCTTATTAGGGTGGTGGGTTGACTTAACTAAAATTGCAACAAATAAATAACCATAACTATCTTTTTGTAATTTTAGAGGCAAACATTGAGTAAATCAAGTTAATATTTTTGAAGTTGGGACTTCACTCAACAGATCAAGGAACCATGAGTTAATGTGGTTGGCCAGCCAAAATCCTACCTTGAACCCTCCAAGTAGTGGCGTAGCCATAGATTGTAGACTATAAGGGAGGTTCAGGGATCCTTGCCACTATAATACTCAAACGATAATGTATTCTGATTCTAGTACAGAGGGTTCCTAGAATTTGATAAAAATAGTGGGAGATATTTAATGATTAAATTAATCAGTAATGTCACATTCAGTAATCAACATAAAAAAGTACTAATCTTCTAAAGTTTATTTTGTAGAGAATGGAAATCAATACCACAAGTAAAACTTCAATAAATAATGGAAAACGTTAATGTCCAAACAAGAATGAAATTCCAAGTGTAGTATAGGCGCTTGCACACATTACTACTATAATGGAATTTCAAGGTGCTTGTGTCCCAACCTGTTATTCCACCTTTGGAAGTGTGGGTGTAAATGCTTACTGGAGACTCATGAATCAAGCATATGATGGTTCTGTCATAATGCTATCAGCAACATTTGATGTTTTTTTTGGTTTCTACATCATGACATGGATGATGTTACATGTAGTATCATCTCTAAAAAGTTTTCAAAGGAGAAAGCTAAATAAGATTTGAATGTGATGTTTGCACTCGCTTAGTGTGAAGTGAAAGAAAGTTCATAATCTTTCATGGCATCCCATTATTATACCTTTTACACCCAATTACTCTAGTTTTGTTTAAATATACAAATGAATGGTATGGAGTAAGTGCTTCATTACCTTTTGGTAAGATTATCCAAGTAATAAGAATATTAAAGATATCACCATTTTTGTTCTTATGGCGAATAAATTGAAAGACAAGGAGAAAATTCCTATGGAAAGTTACACAAAAGGAACCTTTGTAATGTTATTCAAATAAAAAAAGGTTGGTTATTTAACAGGTGGTTATTTTCATCACATGTTATGAAATAAATTTATAGAAGTTTAAAAACGCAATGAACTGAATTATAAGAAGCAAGTACCTGCTTCTTGTTTAGGTATATTCATCAAAATAAATTAACATTTCTAACATAATTCTTGGATATTGAATACAATATGCCAATAACATATGTGTATTTAAATACAGTAACCAAGTAAGTATAAGAACATTATGAGAAGTAAAGTGTCTTCTCCAAGAAATTGAGAAAGGGTGATTTCTAAGTCAGTGGTGAGAATTACATAACTTCTAATTTCCAAGTGAACGATTTTAGTTTAAAAAGTTGTTGAGTATAACTAAACCATTTATCTCATGTGACCATTTGTTCATAATGAGACATTATTCCAAATTCAATAATGAATGTTGTTTTTGGTGCAACATACTCAACAAATAGTTCAGACATGCTTTAATCAAAGGCAATACATGATCAATATAAAATGTAAGACCTACCCAGTTATGGAAATATAATTCCTTTTCAAGTAAAAATAAAAGTGGACATTAAAAATATACCCCATATGGCATTTAGGCTTGACACAGATAAACACCTATGGTATTACTAACGTCTTTAGTTTAGACAAAGAAACATTTAGAAATAAAGGTATGCCACAAAGTATTCAGGGTTAGTTCAACAAGTGAGCGTGAAATATTCCAAAGTAAAGTTAGAGGTAAAGATACTTCATAATATTCCTTTAAGTTATTAAGGAATGTAATAGTGAAGTATATGCATGTTCAGAAGATATTATTTGCTTCAGATCGGCATGCCAAAGAATATATTGACTATGGAATTGTTTATAATGATAATGTAGTGTGGAGAAATTCCTAAACACATGTTACCTTATCTACATCACGATATAGATGTTCATAAGGAGGATCGATGATGATTCTTACATATTAACATTGATAAAAAAAATGTAGCATGGATCAATTCTTAAAGGAACATTTTATACATCAGAGTTATGATGTATAGAGTATCAATGTTGTAACTTACAGAAACTTCCATTATATTCTAAGATGTTCTTTGCAAATAAAGGCATAAAACCATAACCAATATGCAAACTAATAATTGATAAATGGATATCTTACGAGTCATAGTATGATGAAAATCCATTATGTCATATATCATGTGTTAGGATGAAAATAGTTTGTTACGATATAAACAAACATGCATCAAGCTAAACACATGGTGCATCTGAGTAATTATCCTAACAGTTCCTTAGGATATTACATAAATCCCTAAGATAGAAAATATGTATTCAAGTATTAGACTACATTTCTATATTGGGGTGCACATCTCTATTATAGATAGTGGGAGATGAATTGACTTGGACTTATTCAATGCCTGAGATACACAAATGGTTGGCATATAAACAAGTTCCAAAAGTACATGTGGAATAGAAACATTCTAGAGACACATACTGCGTAGGAAGAATGAAACCATGGTGATAGTTTTATATTCACCATGGCCGATGATAAATTATTCATTAAGAATAATATATCCTACAAGTAAGCAGTATATGGAAATAAGCTAAGATTGATAATTTTAAAATTAAATAATGGATTCCATGTATCAAATTGAAAATGGGATTATAAATTGAATATTGTAGTGGGTATTCAAATGAGATGATACATGGATGGTACAAGCTTGGTACCAATAAGGCTTAATTGGTTATACCAAGTCGGTATTCCTAAATACATTAGAATTTTACTTTTCATAGTTAACTTCTAAGATCATTATATTGGTCATTGGATGTCAAGATCATCTTTCTTGGAAGGTGTCTGTACGATGTCAACCAGAAAGAGATGATGACACCATCAAATGCCAATGTAGGTTTCAAGTTACAGAAATCTAGTTTTGTACTAAAGTAAGCAACAAGATCTTAGAGCATTCATTTCAAATGAATTTTTTCCTTGTGTATACCAAAGGTTAGTGGGAGCGCCAAAGTTTCCAAGAGAAATATGTTCGACAACATATAGAAAATAGATATTTGTCTTATAGTTAGTTAAGACCATGATAAAATTAGTTCTCCAGTGTTTGACTTAAATTAGAAACCTAAGTTCTAGGTAAATAGATCTATCATAGTAGATATAAAAGTTGCTTGGACTTAGTCAATCATACATAAAGTGACATTGTATTGAAAAATACAAGTTGGAACAATTCAAGTTCATAATTGTTATCAATGTCACATGACTTAATCTCTTTAGGTTGACATGTTCAGAACATGAGAATAGAATAAAGTTGTGATTTGAGTTCCATACGCTCCACCAATGGATAAATAACGTATGCCATAATATGTATAAGAATTTATACTTCCAGGATATACTTTATTATAGGCAGATATCAATTGTTTCCTGTAGCACTACAAGAGAATCATTCAGAACTATCATCTTATACTTCAGAAAGTACAAATGATATGTACCTGGTATATGGAGAAGAAGGTATACTAGTTTTTGTGGGATAGAAACTAGTAATCCTTAGATCAATTTGATCTAGTATCACAGTTAGGCTAAGTAGATGAGTGATTCAAGCTCATAAAATACATTGGTAACCATATCTATAAATACCGAGTACGTTGTAGATTCTAAGGCAGCTAAGAAGTAGTTAAATGCAACAATTTGTTTGAGTTATTAGAATTGCACCTAGTGAGAAAAGTATTATCATAATGTTAATTATGATATTCTTAATAGAAAAGTTTTCAAGTTATGATAATGGGAAAAGTGATATACTCGGGGATACCTTATCTTGAGAAGTTTTACTCAAGGAAATAAGATCTCATACAACAGATATGCCACACAATGAAAACGTGGTAGACCCAAAAGTTAAATCCATTACTCAGCAAAAGAATGATCTTTATCATGCGAGCAGCTAACAAGTTTGGTTCGCAAGTTGGCTCTAGTACAAGTGGGAGTGTTGAAATAGTGGGTTCCCTAGACCCAACTATACAGTACTTTTGATTACCATATCATGTGTACAGTTAGTTATACATGATGTATTATTACAATTATAGTATAGATATTTCTGCATCCACTATATAATGGTAATGTCTAAAGATTAATTGTCATATAAAGTGGTTATAGCAGATCCCATGATATAATGAGAACCTCAAGATACTATTTCATTAATCTTAAATATATGTTATATGCTTTAGATACATCTTAATGACTGGACACAGTAGATGTTTTACTATCAGGTGTTGGGGTATCATAATAATTGAGACTTCTTCCCATTTAGTTCGCACTTGGTGATCTATAGTAGTGAGATCATAAGGACATACCCACCAACAGAAATACCACATGTTTTGGGTGTCATTGATCGTTCCTATCTACAAACATATTTATTGGTCTCCTGACTTGAGACCATTACCAATGTGTATCATTTGATGGCATACATTGATGCATGGAAAAAACCATGGTATAGAAATCGTGGTGAGGTAGCTTGTGTTGGGTACATCGTTGGTGGTATGACATTGGTTGAATGGTCAAGAAAAGATTTGTCGCTTTCGAGTTTAGGAAGTTGTATATATCAGGCCTGGTTGATTAGGTTGGTGCTGCCTTCACAAGTCTTTGGCCAAATAAGTAGAAAGGCAAATCCAAATAGTTAGATCAACAAATAATAAAACAATAAAAAGGATGATGACACAAGTGTGTGTCCTACTTTATGAGATATTTAATGACAAAGAGATTATAGTACGCAATCAGTGTTCGTAGGTTGGTTGTCGTTTCTATGATAATCCTTATCTCTTTAGGGGCCATGACGGGTTGCTAGACTCCAGTCTTGGGCTATGGATTTTATCCACTGCCATCGAGATAAGGACCTAGTGGGTCACACACAATAGTGTATTCAAGAATTTGACATATTCAGTTGAATAGGTATATTGGAGATAGTGGGCCCCACCACGAGGTCCGAGCGTTGTCCAAGTGTTCGATCACCAAAAGAATTAAATAAATTCATTATTATTCAATTTATGAATAATTTATATTGAATTTATTTAATGTATTTACATTTTTAGTAAATACAGGAAAATATTAATCGAACAAATATTATTTTAATATTCAAGGTTTGTTTAATATAAAGAGGGACAATGAGTCTAGTTAAATGGAACAAATTTTAGCACGTAATATATTATATATATGTTATAAGTATGTGATAAAGTAATAAATAATATTGACACAGTTTATTTCATCAAAATTATTTTTTAGTGTACGTTGAAATAAACAGGGGTCAGGGAACCCAACCGGGTATTTTGCAACACCACTATAAATAGAGGAGGCTCTCTCTATTGTGTGGCTATTGAACTATTCATTGATTTTCCTGGAATGAAAATTGAGAGCCTCTCTGTACTCCCACTTCCTAGAGAGAGAATAAGTTGATCTAAGAGAATGGATCAAGATCTCCCTCAAGCATCAAAGGAATCTCGATGTGGTGAACTTTGGGATATTGAAGGCGTCATCAGATCTCCACACTAGCACCCAGAATTTGACGAATGATACTCCTATGAATTGTTAAAGTGCATGTGAATGATATAGAGGGATCCTATTATGGATCCTTCAAGTGATGATCACCATTTACTAGTTTCATTCTACCAGGACTTTATATTTGAAATGAGTATGTTTTCAATTTAATTTTTTGCTCTTTACAATTTACACGAGATCCTATAACCTCATCGGGGCTCTTATCATCGGCGTCGACAAGTACCATCGATTCACTGATGAAAAAAATTTAAAATCCCAGACCCACCAGCTTCCTCTACGCCCCCCTAAACCTTTCACTTTATACCATGATTATTTCCTCCATGACGATGCACATAATGGATTAAGTGGATTCCTTCACTCTTTAAACATGTTTCCTCTTGAACTACGATACTATGCAATTCATGCACATTCCATTTATCTTTAATGGTGTTATAGTTCATTTGGAATGGTCCATACTCAGATGGTAATGATTTTAAGAAAAATATACAAGGAAAATTTCATCCACTTCCATTTCTAAATACTTAAGCCATGCTACAATATTTGTCATTTAAATGACATGCTCATGCATAGTATGAGAACCATCAAAATTTATAGTGGTCAGTGTACTCATTAATGTGCCAGTAAGAGATTTGTTAGTAGTTTGAGATTAGTCTCCCACATATTTCATAAATTCTTTAGCACTTTCAGTTTTAGAGAGACCAGACTTGATGTTACTTGCTATGTTCATTCACATGAACATCAAAATTAATCTATTCGATCTTTCCCATGTTGTATAATAAAATCTATAATCATTTCTACTATCAATCATTATAGTAGTAGGTTCCTCTACTTGGAGTGCTAAATCAAGATCCAATACAACAAGGTGAAATTGGATTTTCTCACTCCAATCAGAGAAATTTAATACATTAAAGATCTTAATAGTTGATGTATATGAGTGCAATGATGATAAAAATCTAACTGCAATAAATACATGCTTAAAATTAATGCTTTGAAATAATAATAATACATTAATTCAGATAAATTAATTAACATAAATTTGTATTAGTTTTCTTCTTTTGGTGATACAATAATACAGAGACATAATTGATACAAATTAAGTTAACTTTATTTGTAAATAATATACACATCAGTTAGATTTATTTATTATCATTAGATATATAAATAAATCTCATAATGTACACACACACACACACATATATATATATTTCCAATAATTATATTCATAAATTATAATAATATGAAAATTACCATTTTTCAATTTAATAAATATCTCATAATAATGAATTTCAATTACTCATAAAATATCATAATTGTATCAAATTTATAAGCAATCAATATATATCATTTTAACATAATTTTGAAACAATTTTAACTTTATGATTTTACCACTGTAGTGATTAAAAAATCTCATCCAGTAATGTTACAAATATATAACATCATAATCACAACATAGTTATAAATGAAAATAAATTTTAATAAACATAAATCCATTTTTTACTCTTTCTTTAATTTGTTTGGCATAAATCTTAAAACTCCAATACATATTTCAAATAATATAAAATCAATATTATAATTTTGTTTATCACAGCATTCAACACTTTCCAAAACCTTAAATAGAAATAAAAAAATATAAAAAGAATAATTATTTTCTCATTCAAATAATGATAATAATTTTTTCAACTAAAACTTCATCCCATTTAATATGGGATAATAATAATAAATAAATAATACCAAATTATAAAATCATGAGGAGGATTTCAAAAAATTTCACACTATATTAGGATTTCAAAACAAATATCCATTATGTAATTTAATATTATTTATTTATTTATTAAACTACATAACCATATTAATGTCATAATAACAATTATTATAATTTTTTTCTTGAAAAAATGTGCAAACAAAAACAAAATTTCATAGAAATTTCAATTTTCTTGCACATCCTTGATCTCAAAAATTTCACATAAAATATTAAATCCCCATGGATATTGAAAATAATTATAATAATAAATAAATAAGAAATTTCAAAATCTAAAACATGAGGAGAGGCATTGTTATGAGATTCTAAAAAAAATTGCACAATATGTTTCAAATTTTAAAACACATGAAGAGAGAGGTAGTGTTTTGGGATTCCCCCTAAAAAAATGCATAGTAACTTTGAAATTTTAAAATGCATGAGGAGAGAGGTAGTGTTTTTGGATTCCCAAAAAAATGAACAACAAATTTCATATTTCTAAATAAAATTGTACAACTAATTATCAAATAATAATAATGTAAATGTACAATGAATTAATATTTCAGAAAATTTCCTTACTTGAAGAATGTAATCCATTTTCGATTCTTAATTTAATACAACATATAATAAATTTAAATATGGAAAACACAGATTTCATAACCCCCACTTTGATACCACATGTAAGTTAATTTAAATTAATTTAGGATTTTTATAATCTGTACTTATCACATAGATAAATAAAATTCAAAAGAATATAAGACACACCTTGATCCATTGAATCTTATGGATTTGAGTCTCCTTTATTTTCTCCCACTTAAAAGGATTTATATCCTTTTCCTACTCTCCCTTTTGCAACAAAATTGATGGAACATACCAAAATTTAATTGAGACATAATTGGCAAGGACAAGACCCTTTAAATAGAGATAAAACTATTTTCATGGGTGGTTATTTAATTAATTGTCAAAGTCCATCAATGTGAAAATTTTATCCCTAATTACCCCATTATAATAATATTAAAAAATATAACATGAGTTATTCCAATAGTTAGGACATCCAAGCATGTTTATTTGTTTCATCCATGATGAATGATGATGGAATTCTTGGATGGATTCATAGTTGAAGACACAAATTATTTTGATGTTTAAGAAGAAAAGTTACCCAAGATGTGGTTGAGCATGCTGGTATAAGGAAGTCCAGGCTGATCTTGGAGAAAATGATTCTGATATACATAAGAATAAATCACTAAGTTTCAATGCAATAGAAAGGTAGATTGCATCCATGGAAGGGTGATCGATGGCCTACATAAAGTTAAACCTCATTCATAAGCACTAGGAAAAGGATGCACTATTCTCTTCTCCATGTAGAAGCATATTCATCTTTAGTTCTATTAGGAATAATAGTTTTTAGGAGATCACTTTTGGAATAATTATTGCATGATTTTTTTAATGTAGCTCCTTCCCCTTGAATTGATGTAAATTCCATGTAAGAGAAGTATATTTTTCTATTTGTTATGTCTGGTCCAATTTCCCTAATCCCATCCAATTGTTCATCATTCACTACTCACACACCCTTACCTATATTCTCACACTTTCAACATAATTTCATCACTTATGGATATTTTTTCTTGTTTGTTTTGTTTGTTTTTGTTTTGTTTTGGTCACAGAACCCAGGCCTTCTCTATGGTTTAACCCTATTTACCTTAGTATTAGTAGTAATAGGTTGAAAATAATTAATTTGAATGGGTGCTATTAAATGATCTATCATTTTTTCAAATATTTTAATTATTTATAGGGAATGAATGTGTGACCAATTTGAAAAACAAAACAAAATAATCAATCAATTTAAGATAAATTCTAAAAAAATTAAAATCTGAAAATCTATTCATAATTAAAAATCTAGGAATCTGATTTGTATTCACTATTGTGTGCTCTTTTGTACCTATTTAAAAACAAACTTTCATGCACATTAAGTCTTCTAAATCTTAACTTAATCCTATCATTTCATAAATTAATAAACACTATTCTTTCCTTAAAAATAATGAAAAAACAGAAATGGATAATCTAGAAATTCAAAGAGTTTAAAATTAAAATAAAAAATTGAATCCACCACAACCTATAAATCAAATACCTAAGAGGCCTAGACTTAGGGATTTCCAGTTTCCAACTGCGTCCAGTAATCCTTCATGTATAAGGATCACTCTTAAGTCTAAGAATTATAAATTCAAATGGTCTTACCTCTCTATTCTAACATCTTATAATGGCTAGACCATTGTGTATTATTTAGATTTCATAAGAGATTATTATAGTTTTGTGTAACAATTACCTCTCTATGGGATCAATGTGGAGGATCTTAGGTTGAGGATATTTCCTTCTTTCTTTAATAATAGGGAAATGAGGTCACTTTAGAATCCATATGATGAGATATTTGACACTTGAGACCAAATTTTCAACTCATTCATTACCAAATTTTATCTTAGGAACACCACCATTGAAGTTAGTAATAATATCACAAAATTTTTCTAGGATGAAGGAGAAATATTTTATGAGACATGTGATAGGTTTCGAGCTTTACTTAGGAAATTTCCCAACCACCAACTAACTCTACTTCTTCTTATGGAAACTTTCTACAATAGCCTCAAACCTTATAATCAAAATATTGTGGATCAGTATTATGGAGGTGATTTCTCATACATTAAAGGTGAGGCGATCAAATAAATTTTTGATAAATTAACTCAAAAGTCACAAAACAAGTGCTCTAGGAAGTTAATAATTAGTATAAATGAAACAAACCCTAAGTTTTTTGTAGTCAATGACCAGTCACTTTGAGGACAATGCAATCACCATGGGGTGTTTAGATGTACTAAGAACCACTATCCAAAATTTTATCTCTATTTTTAGTATGATATGAGTGCTCAGTTTGTAAACTATAATGGTAATAAAGATGATAAAATGACCCTTTTAAAAATAAATATAATGTTAACTACAAGAATCTTCCCAAATTATCTTGGAGAGATCAAGGGGCTATTAAAAACCCTGTTATTTCCTTTGGATACCAAAATAAGCCAAGAAATTAATTTTCAAACATGGATGAGCCTAAAAATTATAGTATTTATGGTCTTATTTGGCAGCTGATTATAATAAATGACTCCCAACAGTCTAACATTGAAAATCTACAAACACAAGTGAGTCAAATAACAAGGGGTTAAAAAGAAATATAAGGGATAGCTTCCCAACATAACTAAACAAAATTCAAGGGATAATGTCATGGTTTTCATCCCTAGGTCAGGATTAAAAACTCAAGAAAATATCAGGGTGCGTCCTAGAGAGGATGAGATTGAGGATTTAATCAAATCTGAGGATCAAAACCCAAAAAAATCAAAATCTAGAAAACTGGAAAAAAGGTCCAAACTTATCAAATTGATGAACCCACTACATAAAAATAATATATATATATATTATAAAATGAAATGGAAAATAATAAAATAAGGTAAGAAGAAAGTATAGTTTTAGGAGAAGGTGGTAAATCAACATGTAATTGTCTTGTCTGGGTGATTCCCTCTAAGACCTACGAGTTATGTAATTTTCTTTGAGCCTTAGGGCCTTGTAAGGGTTCCACCTCACCCCTTGGAAGGTGGATTATCAAAAATAATAAAAAAATGAAGGCCTTCGGGCCATTCCGATTAACATGTTTTGCTACATTATGCCCATCACATTCTTTTTCCTTAAAGAGGAAATCAAAAAAATGATGAAACTAATTACTTAAAATTACTCTAATTATTAAAAACCTTTAATGATAACATGCCTTATGTGGAATCTTTAAACAAAATCACATCCTATTTTAAATTTATCAAGAGGTTATTATCTATAAAAAAGATATTGGAAGGAATTATACACCATCAACCTATCTGAGGAGTGCAGTGGTGTGATTTATAAAAAATTACCTCCTTAATTAAAGGACCCTGATAGTTTTGTTATTCAATGAAGAATATGAGAAATCTGGGAAATAAATTTCTTGTGTGACGTAGGTGCTAGTATCAATACTATTCCATTATAATTGTTCAAAAATTTGGGTCTAAGAGAGTTAAAACCAACCATTGTTTCTCTTTAATTGGATGATAGGTTAATCACTCATCCCTTTGGAAGGGTGGATGACCTATTTTTCATTGTAGGAAATCTAACATTGCCCATTGATTTCATTATTCTTGAAATGGATCGTGGTAAAAAAGTTCCAATTATCTTAGGTAGACCTTTCTTATCCACTTGTGGTGCAGTTAAATATGTCACTAAGGGGAAACTAACCATCCAAGCTCTGGATGTTCAAGAGTTTCATGTTTTTGAAAAATAAAAACTTGTGGTTAATTTCAAATCGATTGATGTTGTTGAATAATTTTTTAGGGATGATTTTAATATGTGTTTCCATCAACCTTACCCTCAGGTATGCAAGTTTGTTCTAGTGATTACCATGATTGTTGATGGGCACTTCAAACTAGATTTTAATTCTGAGTTTTATTCTTTTCTTTTATAAGTTACAGAAATTAATTGTTCCCATTCTATTGAGAGTATCAATATGGCTATTATTCCATCCCCTATACCACCTGTTGATGGGTAAGTTCCCTCCATAGATCCCAATATGTAGTTAGAGTCACAAATCATCCTTTAATTTTATGATATTGTTTTTAAAAGTTTCACTTCTCATCTTGAGTGTTCGAAAGTCTTTATAGATGGGGAAAGTTCTAGTTTAAAACCTGTTGAAAAACATGATAATTTCAAATTCAAAGAGGTCTATTTTTTTTGAGAATCACTCACCTATTTTGATGAATACTATGTTTTTTGATATTCATCATATTTTTTAAAAGTTCACCACTTTTGAGTCAAGTGTGGAACATGAAAAGTATTTCATGAGAGCTGAGTTTGATTCCTTCTAGTGGGAGTCCTCTGAGTCTTTTAGTTTTGAAGACATTTTTGAAAATTGTGACTAGGATGAAACACTACTTGCACCCATTATTGGATTTGTGTAGTATGATCCATTTTGGATGGTGTTGGGCCAAATTAGTGTGGCCCATATTGTTCACCAGACCACAAATCTATAGGCCAAGCTCTGTGGTGATCTCATTGGGGTTTTCAAGGGGAAACATGCCCCTGCTTCGGGGGTTTGAGGGTCAAAGGCCCCCGACCCTAATTTTGGGTCACTGTAGAAAATTCAACTAACTGTAGTAGAGCTAACCAGTTGACACCAACAAGGCACTGTATCAATGTATACTTTGACACGACTACTATAGAAGCTCGGACTTTGGAGACATTGGTACTATAGCTCTATAGACTTCTAGCTGTTATCCACTATAGCAACTTAGACTTGGGAAGCCATGAAAATACAATGATGTGAAATTCTATCCAATGTTCACTATAGTAGTGTGTAATTTCTATGAATTTGGTGGCACAAAACTTCACCTTCTTTATTATCCCATTTCTAAGTAGGGTTTTTGTGTGTAAAACTCTCTAATCACCCTATAATTTGTGCTCCCAATTTTAGTGAAGTATTTCAGCCTCTCCGTGGATGTAGGGATTATTCCCAAATTATGTAAATATTTATGTCAGTTTTATTCTTCTTCTTATTTTGTTTCTGACTTTTATTCATTCACAAACATGTTCCGTCTCTACGACTCCCATCATTTTTGCAACACCCATTTCCAGTCCTCGAATGCCTCAAGTACGGGGGAACCCTTTGAGTCTACTTCTGGTCATCTTGTTGAACTTTATATGTTTTTTTCTTCAATATTACTTCCTATTGGTGGGATTTCTATTGGTGATATTTAAAGTCTATAAATAGTATAGAATAAAAATCTTATAATTAGATTTCCTTGGATTTTTTTGGATAATTCTAATAGATGAGTGTGGGAAATAATGGGAGAACATAATAAAATTCCCACTCAAAATAGTTGAGTCACAATCATAAATAAATCATACCCATCGAAAGATCATGGTTATATTTTAGGGGTAAGTCCGACTGAACACTCTAAACTTAGTGCTTCATGGGAGACAACACATGATTTTTTAGTTTTATTTGAAAATAATCATCTCACACTATTGTGTTCCATCCATTTTTTGACAGCATGAATAAATTCACCCACCATTTTATCTGATCGACCATGTCTACACCTGAGCATGAGAGAAAATAAAGTGACCATGTTAGTCAATTGACCACATAAAGAAACTACTGGAACCATTTTTAGTATGAAATTTCAATAAAAATCTGTGACCATAAAGAGATATACCCTAGATCATCTATATCAAAATCAACATTATTTAAACCTTTGTTAACTTTTTTACTTTGAAATTTACCTGGATAAATAAAATGATATCTATTTTGATCTTTTTAGGAATTTAAATGAAAAAAATTGGGATCTTTCTCAAGGATAAAAAGTGATGTTACATTGGATAAACTCAAATACTCAAATATTTAACTTTTAGGGGAGTAATTGTTTTAATTTATATACTTTTTATATTTTACAAATTGTTTAAGATTATTTTTATTGATTGTTTTGTAATGTTGAATTCTAAAATTATTATTTTAGTGTTCTAGTGTGCTGAAATTAATTGGAAAACATATTGTTGGTTGTTATTACTCATTATTATCTTTGTGTACTGAATTGTGCAATTGCAGTCTTATTTTTGTGCTTTTTGAAACCCATTTTGAACTTGATGGTTTAAGAATGTATCTTCTCTTAAAAACCTTGTTTTTGTGCTAGATTTTTTAATAGAATCCAATAAATTCTTAGGTATGCTTTGAATAATCTGATTGTGTGTGTCACATGGAAATATGTTTTTGAACTATCTCGTGACCTTTCAACTTAATTTTTCACTACTGTATTTCTAAGTATTTTTGAACTAAAATATTTAAAAAAAATTCCACCTTAGATTCAACATTGGGGAAATTTTTTTTAGTTTGGTGTATAGTTATTTAAATATGTTGAGTTATACTTCAATGTTGTACACTTCAGAAACCCATAGTTTTTTTATTAGGATCCATTCTTTGAATCATTAAATAATATTTTCTTATTGTTTTTGTTTTAAAATTTTTGTGTGTTTTTAGGTTAGGAAAATTGAAATTAATTATTTTAATTTATTGGGAAAAAATTCATGATAGTTTTGATGGATTCCTATAGTTCTAAAATACCTTAAATTAAATGATTGTCAAGTAAATTTTCCACTGTTTTCATGGAATTTTTTGTTTTAGAATTAGGAAAACCAATGTGATAAAAAATGTTTAATTGGAATTAAAATTATAACAGGAGGATACTTGAATTATGAACTTGATCTAGATAATTTTATATTTTGAAAAGGAAAACCTCAAAGAGCCAACTCAAAAGATATTTATATGAGCCTTTTGAAATTAGAGTAAAATAGACAATCAAGATCCCACAATGAAGATCTAATACATTATACACTGGGTGTGTGAGTAAATAAAATCCATTTTTGAATATAATTAGTTTTTTTCACAAATACTAGATGAGAAAATTTTAATAAGCGCCTAATTTTTAAAAATAAATTCATTTAGGTGCGAGGAATATTGAACCCCTATAGAGAAAGGGGAAATTAACTTATAAAAATATTGTTTGAGTTGTATCTAGGAAGTAGAAATTGAAGTTTGGATTTAAGTTGGAGCTAGATTGGGATTTGTCTCAAAAGAATATAGTGGAGTTCAAGTTATAGTAAGGATTCGATCTCATTAGAGAAGCTTCTTCTCCACTTATCTTATTTTTTATGATATAATCATTGAATATCTTTGTTGTTACTAGTGTTATTTTTGAGAAATTATGTTAGTGGAATTGAATCAGATGGATTGAAATACATTTTAAATGTTATTGAATCGGTTTTGATCATTAAAGTATGTTTTTATTTTTATCTAGAGTGCTTCACTTCCTTTTTTCATGAGAATATTTTCACTTTACTCCAAGTACCAATAGGAGAAAATTAGAGTGTCTTTTGACTTGGACACTACAATCGAGGTACTAACTGAAAAGGTTATGATATAATCTTCTCTAGATGGAAGCATCTCAATCTTGAGTTCTATTAGGAATAACAGTTCTTAAGAGAACACTATAGCAGGATTGTTCATCTAATGATAGTTAGGTGTTTTAATTATCTTTTCTCACAACTTTAGTACTTTTATGATTAATTTAATAAAAACATGATGCCTTTTTCTATAAATTTTTTCTGATCAAGTTTTCTTAATCCCATCCAATTGTTCAACCTTCAATTCCTACACACCCTCACATATGTTCTCATATTTTCACCGTTATTTCATCACGTGTCACTATTTTTTTTTGTTTCAATCACACAACCTAAGACTTATCTATGCCTTGAACCCACTTACTATAGTGCTAGTAGTAGTTGGTTATAAATAATTAATTTGATTTGGTATTAGTAAATAATCTAGAATATTTTCAAAAATTATTTCAGAAGATAATATTCTAAAGTTAAGAAGTAGAAGTAGAAGTTTAAGAAGTGTGTAATAAGCTTGAGATTATGTTGTGTATCAATGTACCAACATATCATGCATTGAGACCTCAAAATGTGTTAGATGGAGATCAGAAGTTTTGTTAAATTGTGATTATGCATTGTGTGAAGTTTAAAATAATCATTACAACTTAATAAGTTATTATCCAGAGTTTGGATGATGTGTTAATGCTATGGAATAATAACTCCAGAAGATCTTAGAATTATGTAGAATTAACTCAAAATATTTGAATTCTACATCAGAGTAATTTTGAATCTTTCAAAATATAAACATGAATATATAGAATAATAATTTTATGACTTGAAGAATTTATTATGATGATGTTGATTTATTCTTTATGAGGTAAATATTATGATTCTTAAGTCATGATTCTAGCTAAAAATTGAGGAAGTGATAAAAAAGGAAGACCAAGTATTGAATGAGAGGTCTTCCTGGTCAAGATGCATTTTTAGGAAGAGATAAAGAATATTGATCATGAATTAAACAATAAGTTTTCCCAATTTATAAAGTGGTAAATTAAAATTTATAAATTCCTAGAGTCCACATTTCGATATTTCATGGATGTTTCATACTCAACTTTGAAAATAAAAGTAGGATAGCATAGTCGAATGAGAGATTGATGTGACTAAGTGAGACTGACCAATGCATCTATAAAAAATCCATCGAGCTGAGGAAGAATTGAGAGTACAACCTGCATGTTCTAAGAGATCATTTGAGTTGAGGAAGAAAGTCAGATAATAGAACTACATCTTCTATACATCAAATGGTTTAGAAGTAGAGCCAGTTAGGAGACAGAACCAATTTAGAAGTAGATCCAATTCATAAGTAAATTAGTTTGGAAGTAGAGTTGATTTAGAAGATTTAGAATAATTGAATAAAAATAAACTTACCTATATATTCTGAATATTTATAAAGTTGAGAAAGAATACAACTTGGAGATACTTTTTTATCATTAGATTGATCATTCTGAATATTGAGAGACGGTCGGCATGCATAATATTGAAGTTTTTCATTCATTGGAAGTAAAATTAATACTATTTATCAATAACATATACTATTGTGATGTTTTGACATAATATACAATTCTAAAGATATTTTTAATTATTAAGGATTGGAGGTCTATTGTAATCTAGAGGTGATTAGTATAAAGAACCTTTCTGAAGACCATTAACTATTGGAAAATAGTTTTTGTGGTTAAGGATTATAACTTCCATATTTGTATTCACATTATGATATTAGTAAAATATATATGTATTAAACTTGACCCAAACACATAAAGGACTTAGTCACATGCATCTAGTGTGAATCATTTAAAAACATCATGTGTTGTATATTGTTTACTTTATTTATCGCAAGAGGTGTGTTTGTGTTGCATGATTCATACAAGATTCATTCATCATAACATATAAAGAGGTTAAAGTTAATAAATTGAAAATAATTCAAAAATAATAGGTCACACTAATTCACCCCTTCTTAGTGTGATTTCATGATCCTACTCAGCATCTCAGAGGGGTTTTTAAGTTCTTTTATTCACTTGAAGATTGAAATACAAATCTATTTATCATGATTGTTACTATGTGGTCACCCTCATAACTTTAACCATGAATAAATAAAAATCAGTCATTGAATGTTTATTTATTGTATCCATTTATTCTTATTAATTATCCTATGTGATCACATATCATTCAAAAATCCACAAAATTTTTAATCATGCATGAAAAAATAAATTTACAGATATGATTATCAGTTGTTAACTAATGATTGCTCCATTGACAAGATGATGGACTAACCAAGTCCCTATGGTAATTCCTCAAGTCATGTAATGACTCTAATTGTAGCACCCATCATCACTCATGCATATTTCTTATTTGTTTTTCATGCTGGATATCATCTTGAACCATCTCGTCATGAATGCATCCATTATTTACAATGTATACTCATGCACTATCAATAAGAACTTGGGATGTGGGAATTATATTTTTCACACAAATATGGAGACATATGTACTTATACATTTTTAAAGATGGAGGGACAACTCATAGATTCTTATAATAATAAATTTAAATAATTCATTATTACATTACACTCTTAAATGAAATAATTAAATTAAATAAACACTTAAACATACACATGCTAGTATCATATCATGACCATTCATTATTTATCCACAATTAATAATGAATATTAAATAATAACTCGCTAAATTTATTATGTAATGAAATGTCATAAAACCACAATGATGTATAATTCTATGGTATCTAGTGCATTGACATGATTTTTATGGACCATTTTGGACCAAAAACAGTGACTAGGGGGTGTTTTTATGCTTGGGTAGGGTTATATGGGCCAAGAAAATTGAGTTTAACCTATCTCAGATCGACCCAAGTCAGGTCAAAGTATGCTACCCCATGGGGTTTCCTATTTTTTTTAAAAGTTTTTTTTTAATTTGAAAACCTAAGGTGTGGGTCAGTGGAGTGTGACTTGAATGCTAAGGGCCCCTCATGTACGTGAGTCCAGTATTCATTTCCACCCTTGGTAAATGGGGCCATGTGAAAAACTATTTTTATTTTTATTTTTTTATAATACAAACATGCATTTTTCACATTCCTCACCCACTGGCCCGTGCAATGCACATTTCATCTTCTTCCCCCCTCTTCTGAATAAGTTATTGATTTCAAATGGAAGTATCTCATCCATATGAATTTAGATTGAAAAACTATTTGTGGATTCAGGACCATATTTTCACCCTATGATCAAATTATTATGAATTTAATTAAATTTTTTATTTAAAATTTTTCATGATCGCTCTGATACCACTTGAAGGAATCATGTACGTGGAAGAATCTTGATAAACTAGTAATTTTAAATTTTCAGACCAGATCTATCACAATACACTTGATCTGAAATTTAAGTAATCAATTTATATTATTAATCTAGTGAATTAATATTAAGTATGAAAATTTAAATAATATCATACCTCATTCATTCATGAAATTTCGTTATGATTCAATCATTATCAGCATGTTATAACTCATAGGATACAAGATATGATACATAAAGATTATCCACACATGCTCTAAAAACTACTAGTTCATCATTATATGATCTTCATGTTCTATAAAAAGGAATCAACATCCTTATGATTCTCTTTCGATCATGTGAAGAATGTCGATTTGATCTGAGAAGGAAGGATCAATGAAATCTTGTTCTTATATCATTTTCTCTCTATAGGAATTGAGTGAAGAAGTGGGAGGTCTCTAAATTCATTAAATACTTTCCATGTCTTTATTTTAGGATAAAATATTATTTTATACCTAGGTTAATACTTATATAAATTGAATCCCAATACATATGGAAGATTACCTAGAAAATAGGTTGAAAACCACCACCAATGGCATATCTAACCTATTTTAAATGTCAAAAATATTTCAAAACTCACATGTAACACTCTAATATGTATCTTGATAAAATAATATCCATTAAATCTGTTTTTTTCTCTAAAAATATTTTAATAAACCTTGAATAAAAATATTTGTTCAAAAAACTATTTTTTTTATATTCACTTTTTGTACTAAAATAACTTGTGAATAACTTGAGAAATAAATTCAATTCTAATTATTATAAACAGGAATAATATATTATTGAATTTACTATTTTTTTTTTAATTTTGATCATTTACACTCAGATGTTCACCAACCAATGCACATGGGTCCCACATTATCATAAACTTTATTTCATATAAATTGGTGGAACTTCAAGATACATTGCATGCACAAAACTCTATGCCATATATTAATAGAATAGAGTCATAACAATAGAGAAAGAGTGGTATCTAGTAACATATCTTGACCCTTAAAGTGATAAGGATAAGTCATAGCGAAGAAAACCTCATAAATAAAATTTTTTTGTAATATATGATCTTTGTATTGCGATGACTTATAAAGAAGGATGAATACTTTGTTTTATAATACTTTAATACTTTATGTACAATTATTTGACTATATTAGATGTAATTTCCTTTTTCTATGATGGATATGGATTTATTTAAGGCATTAAAATCCTATTAAAGTGACCAAATATATCTTCTTTCTATAATCAGAAGTGAAATATCCTTTCTTGAACATTGAATCAATGTTATACCACCAATAACGCACCTAAAGAAAGATAACTCTATAAAAATATAAACTATCATGGTTATCATCATGCTTCAAAGTAAAAAATGATATACATTGATAATAATATCAATTTAAGAGACCAATACTCATGCTCATAGATAGGAATATCTGATGACACCCAAAACACATGGTGTTCCCCTTGACGTGTCAATCCTCATGGACTCCTATACTTGAGACAAACAAGTGCGAACTTCATGAGAATAAGTTTCAATACTATGATCCCCCATTACCTAATATCTAGACATCATCCATGTCCTATCAATATGATGTATCTAAACAATGGGACATATGATTAATATTTCATTCATAGTATCTCGAGGTTCTCATTATAGTAAGGAAATACTATAACCCTTTAATATGATAAGTAATTTAAGGAAATTGTCATGTAAATAGTGTATATATAAGTAATAACAAAATTATGGTAAGAACAAACCATGTATAACTCTCTGTATACATAATATGGTAATCAAAAAGTAATAATCTAATATGGTCTATGTAACAACCCAACTTTTATCAATGAAATTGTTTCCCTTCTTATGATTATGTTATATAGTATAAAACACATATATAGTATAAATATCCCAATAAAAATTTATTTTCATAAATTATGAATGAAATAAGTGATATTCATAGAAATTAAGGAACCTATACCGATACTTGACCGTTGGAATAGAAACTTGACCATTAGGAATAGTAATCTGGCCAATAGAATTGTAACCTTACCTATCAAAGTATAAATAAAATTAAGGCATCTTATAAATGATAATATGATATAATTATATCATAGTATAAGTAAATAAATGTTTTAAAAGTGATAAATTAAGTGTTGGTATTTTTGTGAAACATAAATGTTTATTTAAACTTTTATAATTAATAGAATGGCTTAAAAGAATTTTTTTTCATAAAATAGATTCATAAATTAATATTTTTTTGTATTATGATTATAATATAATTTTATGAGACCTTAATTAATTTTTCAAAGTTTCATAAAAGAAATTATAATTTTAAAATTGGTATTTTTTGAATAAATTATGATTTTAATTAAAAATTAGATTTTTCATATTTAGAAAATTATTTTCATAAAATTTAGTTCATTTTTTAATTATACACATTGAAAAATGGTTAGGTTTAATTTTTGGTAGTTTTCTAAAATAATTAAATTTTTGGTGAATAGTGAAATACAGTAATTTACGGTATTTAACAAATACATGAATTATTGAGTCATATATTATGTATGTATGATTTTAGCCCATAATATAGAATTATAATTTAATATTTAATAAATTTAGTGATAATTTTCAAACTATTGATAGTCTTTCGAAAAAATAATAAAATAATGAATGAAAGAATAAAAAAACACCCCCTTCTCCCCTATAAATACCACCCTTCATCACCTCTTCTCCTCACACCTTCCAAGTTTTTAATATTTTCCAACTTATATCCAATACTTTTATTAAGACTCTTATACATGTCCAGGATCCTTTGGTCTAAACAAAATACTAAATCCAATTTCTCTAAGGAGGTTCTCAAGGAGAAGAATTCAAGAGGTAAAATACTCTTTCATTTTCTTTTATTTTCTTTTCAATTCCCTTTATTTTTTTATTCTATACTCACATACCCTTATATAAGTGCAATTATAACTATAGTATCTTATATATATTTTAATTTTATTATTTTAATGAAATAATCCATCATAAAACCTCTTCTTCTCTCCCTTTTATTCTAAAAATGAAAACATCGTCCATGAGGTGTTGATTTATCACCTTCAAGGATGAAAAATTTTCATTTTCCTTTAATGCCTTAAATGATGGTCATAAAACCATTATAATGGCTGAAAAATATTTTAAAATTTATTTTATAATATTTTTATGTTCTGTAACTAACATATATACATAATATTAAATAATAAAACAAAACTAGTTCTTGATGATCGAAAAACCACCAAATTAATCTAAACGGTTATCATTAACGAATCATCCTCATATATAGGAAAATAATAATATATAAGACCATTTAAAATTCTTTAATTTCATAAAAAACTATATAATTTCAATTCTAGATAATTATTCTCATTTTATATGATCTTTCACACATATATACAAGTGAACTGATCCTGAAAACCAAGAAAATGACCACACCCAAACGATGAAATTGAACTCTATAAATCATCAAAATAGCCATAAATTAAGTTAATAAAATTATAATTAATCTAATACATGTATAATAGGTTATATATTTTGTAATTAATGAATCTAATTTTATTATCCAGGATATTAAATTGAATAAAGAATTCAGAGATAAGGTAAAGGTATTCTCAAACCCAACTCCCTTTCTTTGGATAACTACTCTTTCATTCCAAACTTCTGTGTGGATAATTCCTTAAATTTTCCTTAAATATAATTTCTTTTTTTACCATTTTATTTTCTAAGATATATATGTTTTAAAACTGGTTATGTAACAAATAAAATTATTTTCCAAAAGAACTATTCTTTCCAAAACAAATTTTGATTTCTCTTGAGTTGTTTCTTCTTTACTCGGGAATGATAAATCTTATAAAAAATATGTTTTTACCCTTATCATTTAGGAAACCCAAAGTTTATTCATGAATTTGTACTACATTAAATGAAACCCATTCCTGATATACATTCTAAGTGGCACGCATGGTTATGTAAATGTTATGATGTGATGGGTGAACCTAGACTTATTTAGCACTCCAATGAATTGGGTAATGTGATGTATCTCATGAGATAATGTGAAATATGTGTGAACATTATTATAGATTTTTTTTAAAACAATGCTGTTATTATTAGGCACATATGTTATGTGTGAACATGATACTAGATTTATTCACAACTATATGTGGTATTTGACCACTATGACATGATATTTCATTTTTATGAATTTCCAAAATCCATGACTTTATCTAATGATTATTCTCATGATTATAATGATGATCCTATTATTATGTTAAGATGATTATTATTAAACTCACCCATGTTATATCAATTGATGTCTTTATCTACCCTCTTACTGGGCTTTTATCTCACCCCTTTCTTTGGTTTATATCCTCAAGTAACTAATTATACTAAGGAGAACATTAGGGTCACTAAGAAGCTAGAGAAGAATTAATTAAATAATTTTTATCTTTTATTATGTAAATTTTATGTATGGTCCTAATTTTCAAAAGACACTAAACCTTTGATCTGGGTTTTGTAATGATTTTAAGTTTTTTATCTCTAAAATGATGTAATAGTCATGTAAGAAAAGTAGGGTCACTATAGTTGGTATCAAATCATAGTGTAGTTAATTTGGGGATTAGGGTTAGAGAAAATTAGTTAAAACACTTAGTATGATACTAAGTATATATAAGCACCCAAGAATATATTTTTAGAAAATTTCTAAACATAGGTATCCCACAATACATGAATTTAGAGTTAATTTCATAAAGGAATAAATTATATATTCATGAATTATTGAATTATGTTTTGTTCAAACCTTTTCTATTTTAGAAAATAGTGGGAAGCAAGAGAAACCAGGTCAACATCCCTTGTGATGGACAATGCATTGAATGCCCGAATGAAATCCCCAATGACTTAAGAGGTGGAGTTCAAAATTTCATGGTGATGCTAACCCCACTATCTGAGGCTATAAAAAATAACCTAAATAATGTGGAATGTACTCCTTCCCTTAAGATGGAGAAACTGGCTATCGAGTCTTTTATGCATCAATAACCACTGAAGTTTAGTGGATATTCTGATCCACTAGTCGTGAAATAGTGGGTCAACTAAATGGAGAATATCTTTTTTGTGCTTTTTTGTTCTAAGACAAAGAAGGTGACTCTATCCACTTATCATTTAGATGGATAGGATGAACAATGGTGGGTGTTGAATAAGAACAAAAATATGAAGGATGAAATTAAAGATATGGAGTGGGAAAAATTTAAGAAAATATTTCTTAATAAGTATTTCCCTCAAACTCTTTAGAAAAATATAGATATATAATTCATAGATCTGAAGCAAAAAAAATAAGTTGAATATATCATGGATTATGAATAAAATTTCTTAAGGATTTCAAGGCATGCCTCAAGTTTTGTTATAAAAAATTATATAAAAATAGATAGATTATTTAGTGGTTTAAAACTACACCTTCAAATGGATCTAGAAATTTGAGAATTTTAGAGTTATAAAGAAGTTGTTTGATGTTCTCTCAAAATGTAGATGAAGTTTAGAGAATGTTTCCATGACTATGGAGATAAGAAACGAAAGATGGAGTTTCAAGCTAGAGGATCTAATGAAAAGGTGGAAATAAATCTCAACCAACCACATGTCAAAAATGTGGGAAGAAGAATCATTGGAATTGCTTCAAAGGAATGTAGAAATGCTTCATGCATGGGGAGAAGCCACCAAAATCATGAATGATAGAGATACATGAAGAATATAGACAATGTGATGGATGAAAGGAGAGCACCACCCATGTTTCAATGCTTCAATTGTAGGGGTAAAGGGAACTATACAAGCTGGTACACTAAACCTTGACTCCTTGAGGGTAATCAACATCAATAGCCACCAAAGATAAAAGAGAAAGGGAAATCTATTCCATTATTACTATTGAAGTGAAGCAATAAAATGAAGTCATACAGGGTACACTTAATATTCACTCAAGAATGGAAAAGGTGTCATTTTATTCTGGATCCATTCATTATTTTATATCCTATAAGTTTTATAGAACTATTGAATCGAATCCTCGATACCTTGAAGTAGATATATCCATAAAAAAACCTAGTGGTGCGATCCTTGAAACCCAGGTGTTGAAATCTTCTCTGTTGGTATATGTGGGAATATTCTTCTAGAAAATCTTGGGAAACTTCCCTTAGTGGAATTCAATGCTATACTAGTGATGGATTGACTCTAATTATATAGATCATACATCAATAGTTTGGAAAATGAAATATCTTTTCAAATTCCGAACCATACCATGGTCCTCTACAAATGCAAGCAAGATCATGAATCTCCTTTGGAAAATCCTTCAATGGTGTGGGTGTTGATTCCCTATAAAGAAGCATATCTCACTCAAATGGTTGGATCAAAGGAAGGTATAAAAATATAAAAAATTCCCATTGTGAGGGAATATAAGGATGTATTTATTAAATATTTACCCAGACATCCCCCATACCATGAGGTATATTTCTCAATAGAACTCATACCCAGAGCTAATACTATCTCAAAATTCCCCTACATGATGGCCCTGATTGAACTGGAATAGTTAAAGAAGTAGATGCAAGAGAACTTGTTCAAAGGGTTCATATTCCCTAGTGCATCAACTTGGGGTTCAAAATGATCTTTGTTAAGAATAAGTATGGATCAATGTAGTTGTGTATCGATTATTAGGAACTCAACAAGATCACTATAAAGAACAAGTATCCTCTTCCAAGGATTGATAACTTGTTTGATCAACTATGAGGAGCTCAATACATCTAAAATGTGGATATTCTTTCAGGATATCATAAACTAAAGGTGAATAAAGAATATATTTAGAAGAATACCTTCCATAAAAGGTATTGGCACTATTAGTTTCTAGTGATGCCCTTTAGACTTACTAATTCCCTTACCATCTTCATGAATTTTATGATTAGAGTATTTAGACACTACCTTGAAATTTTTTTGGTAGTTTTTATCAATGATATTCTCATCTACTCCAAGAGAAAGGAGGAACATGAAGAACATATAAGGATTGTGATGGTGATATTAAGGAAGTATAAATTGTACATCAAGTTCCGAAAGTGTGAATTTTGGATGTAGCAAGTCACATTCTTGGGACATGTGATCACAAGTGAGGGAATTTCTATAGACCCTTCAAAAAAAATTTGAGGAATTCCATAGATCTACTAATGTCATGTAATTACACAGTTTTCTTGGATTACTAGGGTATAATCAATGTTTTGTGATAAATTTCTGATTTTATAGACTGTTAACTAAGTTAACAAGGAAAGGGGTAAAATATTTTTGGACAGAAAAATCTGTGGAAAGCTTCAAGGATCTAAATAAGAGGTCGATCACTACACCTGCACTCACATTACCAACAAGTAGAAATTTTTTATGATATATAATAATTATTAAAATAAAGGTTTGGGTTTTTTACTCATGGAAAATGATAAATTGATAGCCTAAGCCTCAGGGCAGTTAAATATCTATGAGTAAAACTACCAAACGCATGATCTGGAGTTAGAAGCTGTGATCTTTGCCTTGAAGATTTGGTTTCATTACCTCTATAGTGAGAAGTGTGACATATATACTGATCAAAAGATTCTAAAATATACATTCACATAGAAATAACTCAATAAGTTTCAAAGGAGATGGTTAGAGCTAGTCACGTACTATGACTTCTCTATTGAATATCATCATGGGAAAGAAAACAAGGTATATTATGCTCTTGGAAGAAAATAACCCACTAATATATCCATGATGTGTATTGAGAAAGAACTTATCTTCATGGATATAAAAAGGATGGATTTGGAAATTATAATGAAAAGGAATAAATCCTAAATTTCCTAAATGATTTCCAAACCATCTGTCTAAGATAATATTAAGGAGGCACAAAGGGATGATTAGGAATTACAAAAAATAGTGAATGTAGTAAAGGAAGGGATATACAATAGTTCCATATCAATTATGATGGTGTGATTCAGTTTGGAATAAGGTTGTTTGTACCTTCATCGCTTGAGATAAAGAAATATCTATTGTATAATGAACATAGCTTAACTTTCTCTATCCATCCTAGAGGTACCAAGATATAATGTGATCTTTGAGAACACTTCTGGTAGGAAAACATTAAGAAAGAGATTGCAGAGTATATCTCAAGGTGGTTAATATGTGAACAAGTTAAAGAAAAGTGATAGAAGTCTAAATGGATAATGAAACCACTACCTATATCCATGTGGAAATGGGAGAATGTCACCATGGACTTTGTCACTGGTATTTCGAAAAAATAAAAAGGAAACAATGTGATATGGGTTGTGGTGGATCAACTCACTAAGACTGACCACTTTGTGGATATTCAGGAAGATATCTCTCTTGAAAAACTTGCTATGATATATGTAAAGGATGTGGTGAGGATGCATGGGTTTCAAATTTCGATCATCTCTGACCATGATCTGATATTCAAATATAAATTATGGATAAGTCTTCAACATGCTTTGAATACTGAATTGAATTTCATCATGGCCTATCACCCCTAAACTGATGGCCAATATGAAATTACTATCCAGATGCTCAAAGGCATGATAAGAGCATGATCAATGGAATTCAAAGGTGGATGGGATCATCATCTCACATTGGTTGAGTTCTCATATAAAAATATATTCCACTTGAGTATTCAGATGGATCCATATAAATATCTGTATGGAAAGCAATTTATAACTCCAACATATTGGGATAAAGTTAGAAAACGAAAGCTACTTGAACCTGATATTGTGTAAGAGATGATATAGAAGGATCAATCCATCCAAAAACACATAAAATATGCTCAGATTTGGAAAAATATCCATGCTGGAAACCATTTAAGGGACTTAGAGTTCAATATTGGAGAAATGTATTCCTTCAAATATCACCATGGAAAAGAGTAATGTGATTTGGAAAGAAAGGGAAGATTAGTCCAAGGTACATTGGCCCCTTTTAGTTTCTTGATTTCATAAGATAAGTGGCCTATCAGATTTCACTTCCACCAAATATGGCTCAAGTTCATGAAATGTTCCATGTATCTCCCTTTAGTAAGTACATACTAGATCCCTCACATGTATTGAACTCTAAGGTGATATAACTGGAAGATGATATCTCTTATGAGGATTAGCTGATAAATATTCTCAACCAGAGAGATAAGGTAATATACAAAAAGACAACACAACTTGTTAAAGTTTTATGGAGTAACCATAAGTATAAAGAAAAAACTCGGGAACTCAAGAAAGTGATGAAGGATAAATACCCACACCTTTTTATGTAAAACAAAATTTCGAGAGCAAAATTTCAAAAGGGGGGAAGAATGTAACGACCCTAACTTTTATCAACAGAATTTTTTTCCTTATTATAATTATGTTATATAGTATAAAACACTTATATAACATAAATATCCTAATAAAAACTTTATTCTCATAAATTAATAATTAAATAAGTGATATTAATATAAATTAAAAAACCTATACTGATGGAATAATAACTTGACCCTTGGAATGGTAACTTGACCATTAGGAATATCAATACATACAATAGAATATTAACCTCACCTATGAAAGTATAAATAAAATTTAGGCATCTTATAAATGATAATATGATATAATTATATCATAGTATAAGTAAATAAATTTTTAAAAAATGATAAATTAAGTGTTGGTATTTTTATAAAACATAAATATTTATTTATAATTTTACAATTAATATAATGATTTAAAATAAAATTTATTTTCTTAAAATAGATTCATAAATTAATATTTTTCTCTTGTTATTATAAGATAATTTTATGAGTCCTTAATTAATTTTTCAAAGTGTCATAAAATCAGTTATAGTTTTAAAATCAGTATTTTTCGAATAAATGATGATTTTAATTAAAAATTTAATTTCTGATATTTAGAAAATTATTTTCATAAAGTGGGGTTCATTTTTAATTTCTGTACATCAAAAAATGTTTAGGGTGATTTTTTTGAATTTTTCTAAAATATTTGAATTTTTGGTGAATAATGAAATACGATAATTTACGGTATTTAAAAAATGCAAGAATTATTGATTCATAGATGATGTATCTTTGATGTTATCCCATAATCTCAAACTATACTTAATTATTTAATATATTTTGTGATAAGGTTCAAACTATTGATAGTCTTGAGCCTAAATAAAAAATAATGAATAAAAAATAAAAAATACCCCCTCCTCTCCTATAAATACCACCCCTCATCACCAATTCTACTCACACATTATAGGCTTTGAATATTGTACAAATTCTACCCAATAATCTTCAAAATAATCTTCCCCATGTATATGATACTTTTTTCTCAATAAAATAGAAAATCCAATTTCCCTAATGGGGTTCTCAAGGAGAAGAATTCAAGAGATAAAATCCTCTTTCATTTTCTCTTAATTTCTTTTCAATTTCTTTTATTTTTTTATTCTATACTCACATACCCTTATCAAAGTGGAATTATAACTAAAGTATCTTATATATACTATAATTTTATTATTTTAATGTAACAATCCATTATAAAACCTCTTCTACTCTTCCTTTTATTCTAAAAATGAAAACATCATCCATGAGGTGTTGATTTATCACCATTGAGGATGAAAATTTTTCATTTTCATTTAATACCTTCAAGGATGGTCATAAAACCATTATAATGGTTGGAAACTATTTTAAGATATATTTTTTAACCTTTTTATGTCCTGGAACTAACATATATATATAATATTAAATAATAAAACAAAATAAGTTCATAATGATTGAAAAACTACCAAATTAATCTAAATGATTATCATTAACGAATCATCCTTATATCTGGAAAAATAATAATATATAAGACCATTTAAACTTATGTAATTTCATGAATAACATATAATTTCAATTTTGGATAATTATTCTCATTTTACATGATCTTTCATACATATATACAAGTGAACCGATCATGAAAACCAAGAAAACTAACACTCCTAGATGATGAAATTGAACTCTATAACTCATCAGAATAGCCATAAAATAACTTGATAAAAATTATAATGAATATAATACGTGTATAAGAGGTCATTTATTTATTAATTTATGAATCTAATTTTATTATTTAGCATATTAAAGTGAATATATCATTCAGACATAAGGTACGAAGATTCTCAAACCCAACTCCCTTTCTTTGGGTTATCAATCTTTCATTCCAAATTTATGTGTGGATAATTCCTTCAATGTTCATTAAATATAATTTATTTGTTCTAACGTTTTATTTTTCGGTATATACATGTTTCAAATCTGGTTATGTGATAAATACAAAGATTTTCTAAAAGAACACTTATTTCCAAAACACATTTGACTCTTCTTTAGTTGTTTCTTCGCTCAAGAATGATGAATATTATAAAAAATATATGTTTCCCTTTCTAATTTAGGAAACCCCAATGTTATTCATGAAGTTATTCTATATTAAATTAAAACCATTCCTTTACATGGTTTATTTTATATCTAATATTGATATACGTTCTAAGTGGAATGCATGATTATGTAAATGTTATGATGTGATAAGTGTGCCTGGAATTATATAACACTCAAATGAATTGTGTAATGTGATGTATCTCATGATAAACTATGCAACATCCATGAACATAATTTTAATTTTTTCACAATGATGTTTTTATTATTATGCACATATGTTATGTGTGAATATGATGCCAACTTTATTCACAACTATGTGTGGTATTTGACTACTAAGATGTGATGTTTCATTTTTATGCATCGCAACATTCCATGACTTTATACAGCGATTAATCTAATTATTATGATGATGATTCTATGATTATGTTATTATGATTTTGATTATACTCACCCATGTTATATTGATTCATGTATTTATTTATCCTTTTACTGGGATTTTATCTCACCAATTTCTTTGATGTATATCCTTAAGTGAATAATTATACTAAGGAGAACATGAGGGACACTAAGAATATAAAGAAAAAGGAATTAATTTTTTTTTATGTTTTATTATGTAAATGTTCTGTGTGGCCCTAATTTCCCCAAGATACTAAACCTTTGATCCTAGTTTTGTAATGCTTTTAAGTTGTTTATCTCTAAAATGATGTAATTGTCACATAAAAAAAGTAGGGTCATTGTAGTCTAGGGAACCAACTCTCACAAAACTTTAAAGGATACCTACATAATAATCCCATCACTACAGAACATCAATTAAATCATTCATGAAATAAAGGGGGACTTGGAATGATTGTTACTCTTATATGGAAATGATGACCTCTAGAGTCACATTACATTATCTAGATTATTTGATTACTACTAGAGAGACCTACGAGCTTATGGGGAAGTTTTCATACCAAGAAATAATAGATAATAAAAAATTTTATGGTTTCAAATAAGGAAGTCACACCCACCATTAGACTATGAATAGTTATTTAGGAAAATCTGGTTAAAGAATATAAAATAAGAACTGTTTGGGAGGCAACCTTGGGAAAATTTAGGATTTTTTATTTTATCTAAATTCCATATTTTATTTTTTTTTTGTTATTTAAAGTAATTTTTAATTATTTTTTTGGAATAAATAACCCACATAACTAATTTTCATTTTTTGGGAACCCTTGGAGTGGAAGAAGAAGAACACTCAACCCATACCAATCAAGGGAGAGATGCTTCACATCCAATGAGTTTATATTTACCTTAAAGTTTTTACTTATCTTATATATATTATAATTAAAAAATATATTTTCCTTCTATAATATTAGTTAAAACATAGATATCATATTTTATTTTAAGTTTAGGGGAATGGTTGTGGTGGAACACACGTAGGTTTTACTATTTTTTTGATCGATGTAACATATTTTTCTTAGGATTTACATAATTTTTTATGTAAAAATTATATTTATATGAAATTAATTATATGAATAAATCATGTGTTTTTTTATGAAATGATTTATTTGATTCAAAAATTATGAATTGGGTAAGTTGATGGGTTTTTGTATGTTAAATTTTTAATAATTTTATATTATAATTACTTGGAGAAGTTTGATAATTTGATGAACTTAATTTATAAATATCAAATACAAATCAGAAACTGGTGTGTATAAAAAATGTGTAGATTTTTTTAAAAAAAAATTGAAAAAATGAAAATAAAGGTCATGAACTGACTGAGATTTGATAATCTATGTTATATTCATGACCTAATTATAAAAAATAGCCTCAGGAGATGCTTATTATTGCATTATTTAGTTCTAGTTAATCATATTTATGCTTTGGAATGGCTAAATATCACTTTATTCCTCCCTTTTAATCCTTGATTACAACATATATTTTTTAATTGTAATTAATGGTGGGAAATATGGGCTGTTATAGTAGGATATAAAGTCTTAATGAGTTACATCTATCAAATAGAGGATTAGAAATCATAATATTAGTTAAATGTTTAATTATATAATTTTATATTGTATTATCCCATATTTAATTTATTAGATTGAGTTGATTAATGGTGAATTGAAATAATGTAATAACCCCGACCTTTTTGGCCCACTACTTTGTGTATTTTGGTTTTTAGAGGAATCATGAGGTGATTGGATGAATATTTGTGTTTTTGAAGATGATTTTTTAGTTGGTGGTATGGTTTCATGACTTTTCCTTGGGGGTTGTGATGTGAAGGGATGTCTAGAGAAGTGGTGGTTTTATAGTTTGTTGAGTCACACTGTGAGGGGTTAAGTCACAATATAGGGATTTGTGTTGTAGTGTGAGGAAGCATCATGGATTATGGGTACAAGCTATGGGAGTTAGGTTCCATGCTATTTTTTGGTTGTAAGCTTGGTCATGATGTGATCATCCTTGATCATGGCATGATGTATTTGGGGGAGTATTTTGGAAATGGGAAATTCCTTAGGTTTTGGGAGAGACTATTATGTATGAAAAAAAATTTATTATGTATTTCCTTGTCCATTTTTTGGTCATAGCATGAGGGAGTAGGTCACGATGTGAAATATTCTTGGGATTTTTTTCTAAATTTTTATGAGTATCCATTGTGGAGTACTCACAGGTTTCATAGTGTGAATCCATGGGTGGTTGGTTTTGGGGTTCTAGATTTTGGGATGTCGTCGTACCATGGTGAATTGGTAGCATCATGGATTGGTTCTAGAGGATTATGTTCATGTGTGACCACATTGGTCATAGAGTGACCTCATTATATTGTATCAAATTAAAATAAGTTGTCTTATTTTTAAATGGGGAAAGAGGAATAAATCATGAAGTGGATTTTTGTAGAATTTTAATATATACCAATCTCTACAAGATCATTACTTATCATACTATGCTTCCTTTGATGTATATTTTTAATAAAAATTTGTAATCTAATATTAGTTTCTACTTATTCATTCATTTTCCTCAAATGTTAGGTGATTGAAAACACCTCCTTAGAGAATCTTTAGTTCCCTTGAATTGGTTTTGGACCACAGCTTCCGAAGATCGATTATTGGTGATACAATGTGATTTTCCATTATTTTATTCTTAGTTTTCACCCCATTCTTTCAAATTAAAGAGGTTGTGCAGCAACTTGGATTCAGTTTTAGTTATCCTTTAGTTATGGTTTTGATGGAGGTTGTTGTGATCTAGATTTATTGAGGTTTGTCTAATGTGTTTTGGCTTTGTGATCCCCCCTTAATCTTGTTCTTGTGCAATAGTTATTGAAGATCTAGTTAAGGTAGGATATTTTATACTTATCCCTTTCATTTAAGTAAAATTATGGAATTATAATTATTTTTTTCTTTATTTGGATGGTGATTATTAACCTAATTATGTTAATGAAAAATATTAAAGGAAATTAAATTAGAGAGGTGATTCGTATGTGTTTACATGATTATTTTATTTGGTTTATGATTGGTGACTTATTTGATGTTGTAGTTGAAATTTGTATACTCCTACAATAAATGTATTGTTTTTGTAATTAAAATTCTGTATTGAACACTCATAAAATATTAATCATTTAAATATGGTAATGAATTTATTTTTTGGAAATCTAGAAAGGCGGTAATAATGTTTATGATATCTACAATTTACCATTATGAAAATAATTATTAAAAGAGATTTTTTATTATGTTATATTTTAGTTCATTGAGGTTGGTTGTGTTTCATTACTATGATTTGTGTGAACATGATTGAGAATTTTTGTGGCTAGTTTGGAGTGATGGAATGTGTTGTGTAGTGGGTGTTGTAGCTGTTTGTCACAGTGGGCATGGGAAGTTGTGACAATTAATGTGGAAATGATGGAATGTCTGGTTGTGTGGAAAGGGAATGATTTTATAGAAGATGTAAAGGCCTATTGACATGTGATGTGGGGTAATTTTTTTGATGGATAGTGGATTGGTGTGGTGATGTATTATAGTTTTCTAGTGGTATGGTATATGAATGATAATGATGAACATGGTAATAGGTGTGGGCTAGAAATTGAATAAGTTATGGCTATTAATGAATGTTTTTTGATAAAATAAATGGGTAATGTATAGGATAAAAATGATTATTGTACAATGAGTGGTTTGAAAATAAATATGGAAATTAATGGCATAGTATATGTAATATGAATGGTAAAATGATAAATATTGAAACATGATCTAATGAGAGATAACATTTTTAAAATTCTACTCATTTTTTCAATGTAATTTAACCCCAAAATTAATATAAAACAAGGGAAATTAAATCATATTTTTCATTTCTATAAATCTAGAATTAAAGTGTTAAATTCCTTGAATATTTGGTTTTTAGTGTTTTATACATTTTTGGAATAAATTAAAAATCTATTAATTTTTTTAGATTATGTTTTTGAATTGTTTACAGAATTTTAATTTTGATTTTTATTTTTCACTTCAATTATGGTATCATTTGTACAAAGCCTACAATAAAGTTGTGATCTATTACAATTTGTAGACTGTTGATGAAAATTAAAGAGTCCCCTCCAAGATATTCATGTGTAATATAATTTATGGAGGATATGAAATTTAAAAATATATAGGCCTTATAGTGAGTTGTGAAGAATTATTTATTGGGAAATTGGAAATTTTGCAAAGGGACCTAATACATAAGATTTTTTTCCTACTAAAGATCATATATAAGATAAGTCTTGTCAGCATGAGTGATACATAACTTCTTAGAGTTTTTGAAATTTCAAATTCATCTTGTTACACAAGATTATTTTTAGAAGGAAATGATGATGTGTAGGATGATTTCTCCTAGGGTTGCAGTGATACATAACATCCCATACTTTTCTAAATATGAAGAGATTCATATGTAATATTTCATCTTCCACTGAAGTCATTACATAATAAGATGGAGTTTGTGAAAATCAAAAGGAATGATCTGTAAGATAATTTTCTCCTAAGTGAAATGATACGTAATTTTTAAAATTTGGAGAAGAAGATACATAAGAAGATTTTTCACAGGGAGGGTTCATGCATAAGATAATAGAGTTTTAGAAAATTTGAACAAGGTGATACATGATATGTTCTCTTCTAGTGAAAAAAATGCGTATGATGTTATACTTTTCAGAATTTGAAGATTCAAAGGTTGTGGTGTGAACTACCCAACCGCACCACAGGGAAACTAATTTATGAAATTTCTAAAAAAATAAGGAATGACTTAAAATAAATTATCTTTTATAATGTCTTCCCAAATTAGGAAAATATCATTCAATTGATCTCTGTGGTGTCCATGCAACAACTAATAAAGGTAAATATAATGGGAAGTAATTGAAGTAAGACAATATTCATGAGGTGAGATTCTTTAAGAAATATTTACCCTCAAGTTATATACATGGAAATCATATAAAGAAGAAGGAATCATGATATCTCACTTCACTAAAATCCAAGAGGAGGGATAAGAAGAACTAAATACTTATAAATACCCCCAACCCCATTTAAGAAAAGATATTTTATATTTATATTAAAAGAGAATCAATGACTTGAATTTGACCTCAGATTTATTTAGTCAAAAATTATTTTTATTTTCTTTAATTTAATATAATTACATTTTATTCTGTTCATGCGCTCTTCCATCCCCATTTATTTTTTTACAAAGATTCTCAAGCTATCATCTATGATGTGAGGCTAACCCAAGGATCATCTAGTGGAATAAAACCAATGAATCCTCAGTTAATGCACCTAGATTTTTATTTATTATTTTATTCTAAGGATTTAAGTGATCAAGGGGTATAGGTTAATTTTTTTTAAGAAGGTGGATCTTTGGTCAGATGACCAAAGAAAATTTTATTTAAAAAATTAGATCTTACATGAGTATAAAGGAGGGGATCATATTACAATATTTCACATGAAGGGGAAGAAAGTTATCTGGGAGATCCTCCATCCAGGTGATGTCTTACTCAACCCCTTTATTAGCGAGACCATCTGCAACCATATTTGCCTCTCAATAGGTATGAGTCGCAATGTAGTTGATTCCATGGAGAGAATGGATACAATTCATCCAACGTATAGTAAGCGAACAAGCAAGATGAATCAGTCCATTCTAAATGGCCTTCACTATAGTAGTTGAATCACTTTCAATCTATAAGTTGTTCCAATGTTGGTGCATGGAGAAAGAGATGTCATTGACCACACTCAGCATTTTAGCTTTCATAGAGGTTGCAATACCGCAACCTCCAAAAAATCACCCAATGATCTGACCAAGATGATTTCTAAAGATGGAGCCACATCCTACAGGACTTGGATTTCCTTTAGAGGCTCCATCCACATTTATTTTGATACATCCTAGGAGCGGTTGTCTCCAGAAAACTTCAAATGTGCGTCTCAAATGGCTGAATATGGCATCAACCCGAAGATGTTTTAGGATCATAAATTTATCCATAGAGTTGTTGCAGCACCCTTTCTGAATCAATGAAAATTCACGAATAGTGATGAGAATCTTCATTCTACCTAAATTAATGTTAAGTGAGAAATTATTGTGAAGAATTTAATTTATATCATATCAGATCACATGAAGAAGCTCTGCAAACCCATCAAGAAACAAGTTCTTGATTTTTTGGGAGTTATCCATATCAATAAAACGTTTTATCTGGGCATTGATAGAATCAAGAATCATCCATCTACAATCAAAGATGTCAAAAATATAATTTCAAAGAGTATTGGTGGTAGAACAAGACAAAAATAAATGGTTAGTATCCTCTCTATGTTGATTTCATAGGCAAAATTTTGAGAAAATCTGGATCCCAAAAATTTGCAACCAAGTATTAGTAGGAACCCTATTGTAGGAAAGATTCCAAATAAGAGTGAATCTTGAAGCTTTAATCCAAGACTTATCAAATAATTTGATCCAATTGAAGTCGTTTTCAGATTTATGAAAAGAGTGATTATATATTTTTTTTGAATTTAGCAAACCATTGTGATTATGTTCCCATATTAAAAGATCAACTGAGATAGAAAATGGGTAATTATTAATAATTTGAACAATATTTTCAAGAAGATAATCCATAAGATAATTAAGAACATTACATACAGTGTTATTGATATTATCAAGGGTATGGTCAGGAGAAATCATTGAGACAAGAGGATCCCCTGTATAGTTTTCCCATTAGAAGTTCATGGAGGAGTTTCTAGAAACCATCCATATAGAATTAGTCATAATATTTCCATACATATTTCTAATGGAGGGAAAAATGGAAGACTTCAAGAAGTCCATGTTACCTTTATTCAATCTATCAAGGAACCTATTTTTAATGAAATTAATTGAGGGGGAATCATTGTGAATCAGGTTCCAAGTTAGTTTGTATGGAAGGGACTCATTAAAGAGTTTTAATTTTTTAATACCAAGACCACCCTTGTCCAAATGTTTACAACAAGAAGCCCAAGGAATAATCACAAGTTTCCTATCCAAGGTGTTGTTAGTCCAAACAAATTTTTTGATGTAAACATTTATTTTTTATGAGACCAACTGGCCAATTATAGACCATCATAGAGTAGACCAATTTTGAGATGATAACCTACTTGAAAAGATATACTCTCCCCGCTATGGATATAGATTTTCCTTTCCAAGTGGAAAGATGATTAAGAATTTGATCAAAAATGTTAGAGAAATAGCTTACTTTGGGCTTGCCCCAAAAGATGGGAACCCCAAGGTAATTGAATGGAATAGTTTCTTATTTGATTCCAAGATCATTGATGATACCAATTTTCTAATAGCCAGAATTTTTTTCCCAAAGTAAATGGAGGATTTTTTCCAGCCAATGACTTGACCCGAGACCTCCTCATAGTGAGTGAGAGCATTTTTTAGAGTTTTAATGTTTCTTTTATCACCCTTTATAAACAAAATTATGTCATATGCATATAGGAGTTGAGTGGGAGCATTCACATTTTTGTAAGCATTAATAGGTTGAATCTTGTTTTGATCAACCAAACGAGTGAGAAGATGACTTAAATATACCTCTGTAATAGAAAAAGGATTGTAGATAGGGGATAACCTTGTTTGACACATTTGATGCAATTGAAGTATCCTCTAGTAGAACCATTGATCAGGATGGAAATGAAAGTTGAATTAAAAAGGGTTTTAATTATAGAGATAAAGGTATTGTTGAATCCAAATCCAAGAAGAACTTTGAAGATGAAATCCCAATACATCGTATCAAAGGATTTCCTAATTTTAAGTTTTATAGCAATGTTACCACCTCTATTTTTATTTTTTTAACATGTTAGTGCATTCAGAGGAAAGAAAAATGCAGTCCTGGATAGATCTTCCATTTAAAAATACAAATTGATTCCAGGAGATAATTTTATCAGTAACAGTGGAAATATTATTCGCAATCAATTTGGTGATAATTTTATAGAGAGTGTTGATAAGAACTATGTGTATAAAGAGGTTAATATCATAGTCATTGTCTACCATGGGAATCAAAGTAAGAAATTGGGAATTTAACCCATGGGGTAGAAAGCCACTAGAGAAGAAATATTTGACTAGTTTGTAAACATAAGTTTGGATGATATCCCAATATTTCTGATAGAAGCCATTATTAAAACCATCAGGACCCAGGGCACTATCAATATTTAAGCTAAAAACAGTGTCTCTGATTTCATGATCAAGGGGAACACCAATGAGAAAAGTGTTATCAAAATCATTGACAATTGTTGGAATGATATCATGAATGAGATTATTTTTAGATCTAGGGCCATTGAAAAAAGACTCAAAGTAGGATACAACATTATTATCAATGTCCTATTCATTATCCAAAAGGTTGTCTTCATCTTTGAGAGAGGATAAAGGTCTTCAATCCTTCCAGACCCTCTCTAAAGAATCATAGAATTTGTATTTCTTTCACCATTAGTTAACCATTTAATTTTGAAATTTTTCTTACGTATGTTGTCCTTTAAAGTTAGGAGCGAATTGAGTTTCACAGAAATTCTAATTTATAGATTTTGATTCAAAGAAAAGTTCAAGTTTGTGTTACTGTTTTGGATTTGATAAAGATCATTCTCAAGAAGAAAGATGTCACAATCAATTTGTTTTTCTTTAGAGTTGCACCAAATTTTAATCTTTTGTTTGATAAATTTTAATTTAAGAGTTCAAGCAAAGACATCATTGGATTGAGTCATAGAGGACCCAAAGTTTTTAATGAGATTACCACATTCTAGATCTAAGAACCAAGAATTGTTGAATCTGAATGGGAAAAGAGGTTTCATGGTTTTGTGATAGATAGTGACCAAGATAAGATTATGGTAAAATTGAATTTTTGGGAGAGTGGTTCTAGAAATGGTGTCTCATTTATATAAAGTATGGTCATTAGTGGAGGATTTATCTAGTTTTCTAATAACCACTCTATTTTATTGACTCTTTTACCATGTATATTTGGAACCAAGGAGAGAAATTTCAGCTAAATTTGTGTTCTCTATAGAAGCCTGAAATTCCCTCATAGATATAGTTGAGTGGAGTGGACCAAGTTTCTCACTTGAAGAAATAATATCATTAAAATATCTAACAACAAACCATGGAAAATGGATACTGTAACTCAAGAATGAGAGGTCATTCCAAAGAGTCCTCCTATCATGATATTTGTTCTTCACATAAATAAAGGAACAAAAAAGATGTGTGCTATCAATCATAAAGTCACAAGTGAAAATTTGATCAGCAATATGAAAAACATTAATATTAGACAAATATGAATGAGCGAAAATCCAAAGAGTATCAATATTGGTGTTGTTTTGACTTGCACCTATGAAGGTGTATCCAAAATGACAAAAATGTACTAAATCAGTGGAAAATTTTATCTTTGGTTTAGAAATGGAAAAAATTAAGGGCTTATAAATGTTGACCATTCTTTTTAAAATAATAATGGTGTTAGTGTTTGCAATACCTTGATAGTTCCAATATAATATCTTTATTTATACCTACGTTTGGAGTTAGAAATCCCTTTTTTATTACTATCTTATCCCTTGTGCCTAGCTGATTGTCTAACAATTTTAGAAAAATTAGGGCTTGGGTTAGACTCCTTATTATCCTTAGTAGAGACCAAGGAGTTGACAATTGAACCTGTAGTCAAAGATTCCATGGTAGGATCTTGTGAGGTATTTTTAACAGATGATGTCACAGTGCAACTAATATCCTTATTTATAACAGTATCCAATATATTGATATTAGAAGAAATATACTTAACATCAGTTATGAGGGTACCTGAAGTGGTGCTATGCTCAGGGGTACCTAACTATTTTCCTTCATGAGTAGATGATTGCAGCTCTATGAACAAAGAGACATGTTTAGTCTACCTAGTAAGATCTTTAACATACTCTTTAGTGAAGTCTTCTTGAGAAAAAATCGATGTGCCAACCTATTTTGGTTGTCAACCTTTATTGGAGTCCAAATCTATGGCCCCTATAGCCAAAAATTAGACTGTTATGGAATCTAGTACTTGTTGTAGGATATTACAATTAGTAGGTTCGTTGTGTGTCTTCTTCCCAACAGAAATAACAGTATCACCCAAAGCCTTAGAAATCTGTTCAAAACTACCCATTGATTTGCCTACATTGTCTGTGTATTTTTCTCCAAGGTGTAAATGCTTTGAATTATTCTGTTTCATACACTCTAAAGGCACATCCTATACAATGTTCAACTTGGAAGAAGGACTAGAGGGTTGAGCAATAACAACCATCTTACCTTTAACCAGTTCATTAATAGTTGAATTAGAGACTATACTTGTGAAATTCAAGGAGGAGGAAAATTGTCCATAAGTGTTCACCGATATGTCTATATTCTTTTAAAAAATGTGAAGTATGTTACCATTGGACAAAAATATCCATGTCTAAAGATGAATTGGTAGTGTTCCTTCCTTCGGCGTATTTATAGTTATGAATTTTGACCTTGTTCAGTGTCCAAGGAGCAGTGAGAGTCACCTATTGAGATCCAATATCTAAATAGGAGACATGGTAAGAAGATTAACCAAGAATATCCATCTTTTTACCTTTACTGGATACACTAAGATAGAAGATAGAACCTACAGAGGTATCCACATTTGGAACCTACTGTGACTTGACCAAGCCAGAACAATCCAGAGAGTTGGATGATAAAACCTATTCATTCTCCTTTGAAGATAGGAAAGAAGTAGCCTTAACAAAATACGTCACATAGTTTTCAATTAATTGTTCATATTGTATGAAATCAACAACCAGTTTTTCAATATCTTCTAAAATGTTCTGCTCTACTTTTTCATTTTCTTCCATTTCAACTAGTTCAGCCTGTGTATTACCCAATGTGTCACCTAAATGGTTTGGGTGAGTTGATTTCTTAACTCAAATTTCATTTCTCTTTTTAAGGGGTTTAGTTTTGTCAATGACATTGGCCTTTCCTCTCCTATTTCTAACCTCATTCTAGTAATTATCTTTTGGGTGGACATCTTGGATTTTGAATACCCTACAGTTAATGATAGAATGTCCAACTATCTTGAAAATTTCAAAAAAGGGTGGTTTTAGTTCATATTCAATTCTAACTTCTAATTTATGATCATTTTCATTAAACCTAACAATATTCGGTAATTTAGAGTCTAAGTTGATTTCCACCATGATCCTAGCAAACAATCCTAGTTCTGTATTAAGAGTATGTTGATCGATATTAATAGGGGAACCTATACATGATACCATGTCATTCCGAATCTTAGGGTGATAATAAAACTATTTAAGACCATGAAAAAGGATCCAAACATTCTCTATTGTGTTTTTATGAGTGTGCAGATAAAAGGTTCAGTCCAATTCTGAGATTCAAAGGAGACCAGGTTTAAGTTGGATGTTTCATAATTTCCAAACATGATTTAATTCCTCCTATGAGTACAATAAAATATGAAAATATCCACATCCAATTGAAATTAATTTTTAATCGGCGAATCACCAGTAGTGAGTGATTCTTAATTTAAGATCACATTAGTGCCAAGGTTTTTCACCTTTGAGGTAAGAAGTGTGACCCATAACAAAAAACTTACACATTTTCATATGCTATTGAAGGGCTTCAAGATCGGCCTCGACTAATAAAAGACCACAATCCAATTTCTTACATAATGGCGGCTTCATAAGGGTGGTGTTTGACAGATCCGTACCTTTAAGCGCTTTGAGGATGGAGATCCCTCTTGTTCATCCAGCTGATGTACGGATAGAAATATATTCTAGAAGGGAAGATTCATTTTGCGGATTCTCAAGACCTTTAACATTGTATATCTACCTCTCCTGGAAGCGATGGGATTCAAATATACCAGGAACAAGGAAATAGGTGCCCATTGCAATGCATAGAAAAGAGTCAGATCTTGAACCCTAGTTCATTGATGATTTTTAGAGAGAGATGGTCTCCCATCTCTATAAACCCCTTCCACATTAGTCTAAACACCGGTATAGGTTAATGATAGTACCTAAAACTCCATTTTCACCCACTTCCTTTCACAATGTTGAAATAAATTTACTCTCCCAGTATTCAAATCATTAGTGTGTAATAGGATAAATGGGTTGAGTAGTGTGTGGACTCATGGTTGTGATTCATTTGAGAGAGTGGTGTAAAAATCACTTAGAGAGTGTTATATCCATTCACACAATTCTTATTTTACATCCCTAAATGATAGAAGTTTTCAAAACCTTGGCACTATTTCTAGGGAGAAGAACTGAGCACACACTAATTTTCCACACATTAAAATTAGTTTCTTTCTTTCTTTTTTTTCTTCATTTTTTATTTTCATTATTTTCTTTCTCCCACTTATTTCTTTTACTAGAAAAAGCATAATGTATAATTCCATTTATCTATAATATAAACTAATTTATATGACTAGTTACATTGAATGAATAAGCTTACATTAATGGTTAGGGACCTCACCCTAAACCAACAATCTAAAAATTATGTTTTACCATAGGAGATTGAAGAACAACATATTCAAGGGAAGTATCCTAATTGACAATATGTATATACCAATGGGTGGGAGGATAAAAGCTACTACACCAATGAAGAAAATAAATATTAACTACATATTCCTCTACACCATCAAAGTGATATAGAACTGACAATAGAGGAAATTCATGAATACATTAATAACTCTTTGTTATTGGGCCAACAAATAAAGGAGAAACAAAAGTGATATAAGAGAGTTGAAGCGAATGATGGGTATGATAACCACCACCCACTAAAAAATCATATATAAATGAAAACAAAAATGATAATAACAAGTAGAAGTTCTATTTTTTTCCTTTACTTAAGAATAAATCTAAGTTGCGGAAGAAACACTTGAACAACCTTCACTCCCATAAATTTTTCCGATTTTACCCATGGAACTCAATGAAGAACAAATAATTTGAGCTAAAACATTAGAGGGGGGTGACAAAAATTTTCTCTCTCCTGATTTTACTTATTTTTAAATTCAATTAAAACCAAATTCTCTTTATTTTGAAAATATGGATTTATCATTAATGGAGTTTTCCTTGAAAGATGTTGAATAAAAAGATGTTAGCACCTCCTTATTTTGACAATAAAAAATCATGTTTATTATGTTTATAACAAGATCAATGTTTTATGATAGTAAATCTTTTTATAATTAACTTTGTGAACAAACTTAGTTAATTGTTGATATACCATTAGTTCAATGGATCTACCATTAGTTCAAGAATATCTACCATTGGTAGTACTGATCTACCATTAGTTTAACTAGATATACCGATGGACTACATATACCACTAATAGATCTACAACTGATATATCTAGCACTAAAAGATATACCATAGAACGCATCTACCAGTGAATATATCAACAGTTATATAGATCCACTGCTAGTAAGATTTATCAACACACATCTACTATTAGAACCGATTTTCCACCAGATTGTGCTACCGCTATTCTATGCTACCATTCACTGATGACACTACCAGGATGAGCTACCACTAGAAATAAACTATCTCCCATGATCATACACCAAAATAAATCATCTATCGCTAGTGAGAATCCACTTCCAGAATATATTTACCATTCAAGATATATACCGCTAGAATGATACCATTATTGTCCATGATCTTATTAGAATTTAATTACTCTAATGACTCATTTAAGAAAATAAATGTAGTCAGTTTTATATGTATTTAAGATTCATTATTCTTAAAGTAATATAATGATACATTAAATAAAAATTCATACTTTCATGATTCTATGCCCAGTATAAGGATTTAGGTTAATTTATTATTATTATTTAATGGATAATTGGATCTATAGTGGTATAAATTCATAATAACTTCCTCATGTATATAAAAAATACAATATTAGTGATACAAGTGTGATACATGCATAAAGAAATCTAACCTTCATATGTGGAATCAATAATAATCTCTAATACACTTGTGTGTGGAAGGATTCTAAACATATATAGATTGAAAAATGAAACTTTCCAAAACTTTATGATACTTTGTTTTGTTGTACATTTTGTATAATTGTTTCAATCTACTTTGAAAGATATATTTGAGGAAATTTGAACATATAAAGATATTTGGATCGAGTAGCATCACTATTTTCCATCTTTAATCACTTGTTCTTTTTGTTTATGATTTTATATTTGAGCTGCATTTAGTTTTACTATATTTATCTATAAAACATAGTCTCATATACTTAACTAGGGAGTGGGTGATGCTCTATTTCAAATTTATTCATTTTTATACCCACTAAAACTATATAAGAGTTCGTGTGTGACCTGTACTTATTCTTATCCAATAAATAACTATGGAAGAGGCTTTGTGCCTGGAAATCCTTGTGTGATGTTGTCTTTAAACCCTGATCCAGTTTTTTGATCAAGTTTATTGTTTAATAAACTACTTGTTAGGGGTGATTGTCAAGTGGAGGGGATTATGTCTCACCTTGAGACCAAACCCCTTTTTTTAATTCTAATGTGTGATTTATTAGTTTTGTTTTATGTATTTCAAAGTTCAAAACTGTATCTATTTTAAAATTTGTATCAAAGCTTTACTCTGATATTTAATCATAATTTTTGTTCTATATAGAGTGTTTGATCAAGTAATTTAGTTTCAAAAGTTAAAGTGATTTCAAATATTATTTTAACTAAGCATGTATCCCACTTTGAGAAGCTATTTAAAAACTAAAATTATATATTTCTATGGTTTTGATTAACTAGGTGTATTTATAAAATTGGGTGATTTTAGTTTTAAATTATCATTAAACATAAGTTTTATTGGTAAATTAATTCACCCCCTCTTGAGTTGTCCACTCCAACCAATATTTGAAATGAGAGGTATATTTTTTTAAGTATTCTTTTATTGTTATATAGTTGAAAATTAAAGATCTTAAATTTCTATCATTTCTAAATTTAATTATTTACAGATAATAATAGGAAATAGGGAACTTCCACTAACTAGCCAACTTACTTTAATGGAAATAATTATTATCAATGGAAGATTAAAATTAAAATTCATATTAAAAACATGGGATTTGAAATTTAGACTCTCATTGAGGATAAATATGAACAACCTAAAATAGCTAGAGTTGAATAGAGTGATCCTACTAAAGAAGCTTATAAAAATAATTGTAAAGCTATGAATGTTTTATATCATGCTTTAAGAGATAAATATTTTAATAGAATATATGCATGTTCCACTGTATTTGAGATTTGAGATACCTTGGTAATTTCTCATGAAGGAACTTCAAATGTCAAAGAAATGTGTTTGAATACTTATACTATTAAATATGATACCTTTAATTTGAAACTTGATGAACCAATTTATGATATTTATCTTTGGTTCAATGAGATTATTAACACTATTCATTCACTCAGGAAACCAATTACTGATAAAGATCAAGTGATGCACCTATTTATATGTTTACAATATAGATAGAGAGAAAATTTAGTTTCAATTTTAGAATCATGTGATATAAGTAAGATGCATGTTAAAGAGATAATAGGAAATCTCATGATGTATGAAGAATAAATTAAAGTGAATAGAGAAGAATAAGATGAACCAAATAGAAAGTCAGTAGCCCTCAATACTTCCAACTCAAATAAAAAAAAGAGAATATTAAATAATACAACTCATTTTATGGAGTATCATATTCAGATAGTGATGAAGAAATGGATCACTTATCCAAATGATTCAAGAAATTTTACAAAAGGAATAAATTCTTCAAGAATCCAAACTACAAAGGTATGTATGACAATAAAGATGACTAGAGAAAAGAATAGAATAATGGTGATTAAACAAATTAAATAACGTGTTATTAATGTAATAGAAAAGGTTATATCAAACCATACTATCCTATGTTAAAGTTCAATAAAAGTATGAGGATAGATATAAGAGATATAAAAAGGATATGAAATAATATTGGAGTGATTTAGAAGATAGTTCAAGTGATGTAGACTCATGTACAGAGGATAACATGATAGATCCAATATGTTTTTTATAACAATCACGTCTGAGGTATCTAATATTTTTTATGAATCTCTTGTTCATAACCTTTCTGAAAGTGAACATAGTGAAAAAAACATTTCCAGTGAAAAAATTGTTGAATATTGTAATATGTTGGAGGACACATTCAATTAACTTAAAGATAAATATAAAATTTTAAAGAAGAAACACTCATTTTATTCTCACTTTAAAACAATTATTAGTATAAAAATGAAAAAAAATAATTAGCTACTAAAAGAAAATAATGAAGTTGAATTATCCAATGAACAATTTAAAAGGGATCTAGAGAAATTCAAAAATATAAAAAATACTTTAACCTAAATGATTTGAAAATAAATTGTACCTAAGTATACCACAAGAATTAGATACCAACCTGGATAATGAAATATCAATAAGAAAAAATTTATTTCTAATTCTATTTCTACTAGTACTATGAATTACTCGTGTTCTTATAGGCCTAATAAATTTTTTATTTCTGAATGTCTTAGATCTTCCTACAAGAAACCTATTAAATAATTATTAATTCCAAAATCCCTTATTATTAACATCTCTAGACCCATAAAGATAGGGTTACCAAATTCATTTTGGGTTTAAATATATTTTATAAGAAAATTTCTTAAAGAGATTGAGTAGTAACTTATGGTTTTCAGATAGTGGGTACTCCAGACACATGATTGGGGATTATTCAATATTCAAGAACTTAATCAAGGTTGATGCAGGATATGCCACCTTCAGTGAAAATAAAGAAGGAAAAATAATTAGACTTGGTCAAATCGGTAACTCTAATACTGTTTTAGTTTCCAAAGTTTTATTTGTAGATGGATTAAAGTAAAATCCTCTTAGCATATCACATTTATGTGATGATGGTTTCCATGTTAAGTTTAAAAATAATTCATGTAGAGTTTTTAATTCTAAAAATGCATTAGTTTTCAATACTTTGAGAAATGATAATGTATATGTTGTTAATTTGTATTCATTTTTTTTCTCAAAATATTTCATGTATAAGTGACTTTCACAAAGAGTCTTAGATATGGAATAAGAGACTAGTCCATTGCAATTTAAATTCACTTAGAAATAAAAGTAGGAAAGGGTTAGTTAAATACCTTCCAAAACTAGAATTCCCAAATGATAAAGTTTGTAAGCCATGTCAAAAGGGGAAACAACATAAAATCTATTTCAAATCAAATAAATAAGTTTCAACTTCTCAACACCTAGAGTTAGTTCACATGAACTTTTTTGGACCCTCTAAAGTTTCAAGTTTAAATGGGAAGAACTATGTTTATGTTATAGTAGATGAATTTTCTAGATACACTTGGGTATTATTTCTAGATCAAAAAAAGAAAAGATTTTTCTTATTTTACTAAGTATGATAAATCTATAAAAAATATAAATGGATTTAGAATTAATTCCTTAATAATATATCATGGCTGTGAGTTTGAAAATAAAGATTTTGAATCATTATGCTGACATCATATCTATAATCATAACTTTTATTCTCCTAGAATCCCACAACAATATGGTGTAGTATAAAGGAAAAATATAACACTTCAAGAAATTTCCTAGACCATGCTTAATGAGTATGATTTACTTGTTTACTTTTGGAAAGAATCTATGAATACAACCTGATACATAATTAATAGTGTTTTTATAAGTCCAATTTTAAATGAAAACTCATATGAATTATTGAATGGAAGAAAATAAAAGGTTAATTACTTTATAATTTTAGATTACAAAGTCTTTATTCTCAATAAAAAGGATAATCTTGAAAAAATTTCATCCAAGTGTGATGAAGGAATTTTTATTGGACATTCTACAACTAGTAACTCATATAAGGTATTTAATAAAAGGAATAGGATTGTGGAAGAATGTGTATATGTCAAGTTTGATGAAATATATCCACATGATTCTAAGACACATTTATATAACCTTGAAGATGATCTGTCTAATCTAAGTATGAATAAAAAACCTTATGATAGTTCTATGAAACATGAAGAAAAATATTCTTGTTCTAATAAAATATCTGAACCCTAACTTGTAGAGGATAATGAAATATCAATCACTTATTTTATTAAAACCTTTATAACTCATATATATCCTCCCTTATATTCCATAGTTGGAGACCTAGATATATAAAAAAACTAGAGATTCCCTTAGAAATCAGGTTGAACATCAAGATTTCTTATCACAACATGAACCTAATAATATCAATGATGAAATTAATGATGAATTCTAGGTGATAGAAATGCAAGAATAAGTAAATAAATTTGAAATAAATAAATTATGGTGACTAGTGGATAGACCTAAAGACATTCTAACCATTAACACTAAATGGGTGTTTAGAAATAATGTTTATGAGTCAAGAACAATAGTTAGAAACAAATCTAGATTGGTTGCACAAGAATATAGTCAAGAGTAAGGTATTGAATATGAGGAAACCATTACACCATTAGATATAATTGAATCCATTTTAATTTTTCTTATTTATGATTTTTTTTAATTTGAAACTATATCAAATGGATGTTAAGATTTTATTCCTAAATGGTTATATAGTTGAAGATATTTTTGTTAAAAAACCCCCTCAATTCCAAAATCCTCATTTTCAAAATCATGTTTTTAAATTAACAAAAGATTTATATGGTTTAAAAAAGATCATAGAGTTTGGTATAAATGGCTCATCTCATTTATAATTTCTAATGGCTCATCTCATTTACCATACTTTATTTGTAAAAAGAATCTAAAAATATTATTTAGTAGTGTAAATTTGTGTTGATGATATAAATTTTGGATCTTCTATAAATTCTTCGTGTACTTTTTTAACACATGCACAAATATTATATTTATTATTGATAAAAAAGAGTATAAGACCATCAAGGGGGCCTGTAGAATTGTGTACTGATTTTTCAAAAAAGATGAAAAGTGAATTTGAAATGAATTTAATGGGTGAGATAAAATTATTCCTTAGTTTTCAAAATTTTTAAAATAAATATGGAATTATTTTAAATCAAAGTAATTAAACCAAATACATTTTAAAATGTTTTGGTATGTGTAGAAAAAAGATCAGTGATACTCTAAAGAGTATAACATGTAAAATAGATCTTGATGAAACTAGAAAATTATTTGATCAAACCAATTATAGAGATATTATCAGAAACTTTCTATCTATAATTTCCAGCTAACTAGATATTAGTTTTAATGTAAGTATGTGGTCCCATTTTCAATTAAATCCTAAATAATCACATTTAATTAATGTCAAAAGAATTTTTAAGAACCATAAGTATACAACCAACTTATTATTATTGTATCATATAGGAAAAACATTTTATTTAGTGAGTTATTCAAATGAATATTTTTGTGGTTGTAAGTTAGATCGAAAAAGAACCTCTGGAACATGTCACCTTTTATAAAATTCACTAGTTTCATGACATAGTAAGAAGAATTTTGTTTGCAATGTCTACTACTAAGTCTGAGTACATAGCTATGTGAACTTATTGTGCATAGATTATGTGGATGAAACAAACATTACTAAACCATGGTTATTAATTTTGATAAGTTCCTCTAAATTATGATTATATGAGTGTGATAAATATCTATAAGAATCCTATATCTCATTCTAGAACTTCGAACCCCTAGCTGTTGTGAGTCTTTCCCCCTACCTATCGGACCATCGTGCGATACCTTCCCTAGCTTGAAGCCATCGATCCTCCCTATGCCTCACCACTCTATGTTGAGCCACCCGAACCCCTTTCCCTCATCTTTGCTCATCACACCCCTCCCCCTTTTTCTTCTTATTTTTTATTTTATTTAACTAAATATCATATAATATATAATAATAACAACAACATATTTAAAATAAATATAATAAATATAATTTAATAATAAAAATAAAGTAAAAATAAATAGATTAATATTAATAGTATATTTATTTATTTAAATACTTTTATTTTTGTACATTTTTAAAAAATTTATAGATGATTTTTTATATTTATTTATCTAATGATATTAATATTAATAACAAGTATATTTAAATAATAATATATATTGTTAAAATTTTTATATAGTAATATTAACATATATGTAAATAATTTTTTATTATAATTTTTATTTTTTATTAACATCATATATTTTTAGTTTTAAATAAATAAATAAGTACATTTTCATATATTTTTAAATATTCATTTATTAATTAGGTTTTATATATTTAGTTTTAATTGTATAGTTATATGTTTCGCCTTTGCACTGCCGATTTCTAATTTTTATTTTTGATTGAATTTGAGGATCGTGTGGAGGGTTTGTGCTGCATGGCACGGGTTGATCAATCTATTGAGGGGATTTTTCTCTGGTCATCAATGCAGAGAAGGGGGTACGGTAAAGGTTCCATGCAAAGGTGATAGATCATTCGGGAATCTATGAAAAGAGATGACATTGGGTATGTTAAGAGAATAAAAATATAGAAGACTTGAGGATCATCCATCTACACCACCACTTCCAGCAGGAGACTAGTGGGACATGGTGGAGAAACATACCACTGTTCATTCCACAATTGCATCTCTTCACACTCACTTCACATAGATTTTAGAATCATCCAACTCGAGTAGATCACCATTCCTAACTACACCTCCTCTATTATAGATACATTAGGGATACCACTATTTCATTCACCACTCACAGTAGGCAGAGGTCTAAGATCAGACCTTGAGAGTTTCTAGAGATCGAATTAGGAGAGAGAAATTTATTCTCTCTGTTTTATACTAGTTTTCTACATATATTTCAACATGAACATCTCTATTTTAAAATATATTAATATGATTATTTAGATTATGATGCTTGGTTAATCTTCATCAAGAGAATAAGTTGTGCTGGTTAATATTATTTTTCCTTATTCATGCATTTTTTTAACTGATGACTCTCTATCCCTATCTCACATTAAAAATGAAATAAGTTTTTACAAAAAATCAATAATTAGTGAAAATGATCTTGATTGGGCTTAAATTCTGTTTGTCTTTAATCTGAGGATTTTACTAAAAAGTGAATCATGCCCAAAAGAGAGTGGTTCACAGAGTTAAACAAGAAATTTGAGCTTATTTATTACTGATTTTTTATTAATTGCTGATTGAATGATATCTATAATTGATAAATTGAGGATTCCAGTCAGTCATAGGTTGACCAGATGACACGTCTGGTAAGACTCTTTCAATCAAATCCAAAATATTAAATTCAAATGCATGGATAAAGGAAGATCAGTTTAAAAAATGGATAACTGATTCCCCCTTTCCATAATATTGATAATTTCCAACTATCTTTATGTTCCTCCTGCATTTCTTCCTACCTTCACTTGCATTCACTTCCACACACTCACAATTCCATTCATTTCACAATTTTATCACCATTATCCACTTGTGTTTATCTATTGGTTTTGTTTTAATTTTTGTTTTGTCTTGTTTTTGGAAACTCAAGCATAGAATCATTCCTTCCCTATGGTTTGAAACCTTTCATATCACTTCACTAGTAGTAATTAGGTTTCATAAATATTAAATTTTCACGCGTCCAACGATGTGCGTGGTCAGTCAACACTCCCTAACTCAAAATTTGGTTTCACTTCAATTATAACTTTAAATCATGAATTCTAATGTTCATCATTTGAAATTTTAGAAACTGGATTTGAGAAGCCATAGATTTTTCAGAAAGAAAAAAAGGAGGCCACAAGTGGATAAAATTAAAAATGAGAATCTTCCAAACTCAAGGGAGTATTGTTTCTAATTCTATGAATTTTAAGTTTGAACATTCATATTGCAAGTTGCTAAGAATTTCATGTGGGGGGATACCCCTTGATTTTATTTTGTAAAACTATGAATATTATTTTATTCTATGGATGTATAGCTTTCATATTTTTATATGGTTGAAAATTAAGTTGAACTACATTTGAAATTTATAGAGAATGCCCAAAAATATTATGTTTTCTATTTCCTTATTGTTTACCATGCTTCAACTTGAGTTGATTTGAGAAATATTTCTTCTACTTAAAACCATTAAAATAATTAATGAAAAAAACATTTTCTATGTTTTATTATATGGTAGTGGATGGTAGGGGCCATTTGTATATATATTTTTTATAACTAATTTTTGGTTTACAAAAAAATTATTGAACTTTCCTAAAACCCCTTCAATATTCTTTTAAAAATGAACTGAAAAATTATTTTGAATTAAACCGTGTCTCATGTTGAGACTATGCATTGGGAAAAATGAAGAGAATTAATTATGGTGGAGAGGTCTTAAATTTTAAAAACTAAATTTCACTATAAACCCATAAAAAACCCTCGATTTTTTCATCAAATTGCCTCCCTTTCATGCATCAATTTAGGTTGTATATAAAAAAACAAAAAAAATAGAAAACAAAACCATCAAATCCTATCTATGTGATAACTTCATTCTTAGTTGATAGGTTTCAATAATTTTAAAATTTCAAATATAGTGTGATTACTGAGTTTTTTTTTCTACTGTTCTTATGGAAATTCAGTTTAGAAATAGAGAAAGGGAGTTTATGGGAGATATTTTTTTGGAATTTAGATTATAACTTGAGAAAAACTTATATTTAAACTTTAACCTTGGTGAATCGCCTTATTGAACAATCAAATCAGGGATCCTACTCAAAAGTAATTAATGTAAGTCCTTTGAATCTATATTTTAGTGGGAAAATGGGATCCCACAATGAATCTTTGAGACAAGAGAACTAGGTGTGTTTATATAAATAAATAAAACCCAAACTCACTAAGTGCCTTATATAGTGCTTATAACAAACCTTTGGCTACGAAAAATTCAAATAAAATGGCCTTTTCAAAAATGATCTCATTAAGGTGAGGGGAATTTTTAACCCAAATTATGATAGGGACAACTGAATTATATTAAAATCATTTTAGTTGTATCAATGATGTGAAAAGGGAACTTTGATTTTTGGAACCCAGAGAAGAGTGATAATTGAAGGTGTCTTTTGTTAAAGTTTAAATTTAACTTCAATATAACCTATTTTACACCAATAATTTGAAATTGAATTCGAAAGAGAAGTGAGTTAGTGAGTGAAATTAATTGTGAGGAATGATTATTTCAAGAACTAGAGGTATTTCTTATTTCCTTTGATTTTGAGTGATTTGAAACCTAGGAAAGATGGTCATTTCTTTTTAACATTCTTTATAAATAAATAAAATTCATTAAATTTCTAGGAAGTGTAATTGATTAAGTGTTGGGGAATTAAAAAATTTAAGGACATCCCTTTCTTGGGGACCATCGAATATATATTTATAAACCCTAGATATAACAGAGTGGTTAACCTCATGGTCTCTCTTAAGGAATGAGTGTCTAATTCCCTAGTGGTTTTCCCAAAAATATTTCTGTGTTTTTAATATTTTGAAAGTAGAAAATGAAAACACCAAAAAGAGCATTTAAAAACACAATGGAAGTGATAAAATAATGAATTAATAGGAAATATAGGAAACAAAATCAAGATAAAGAAAAATTAAGAGGGAAGGAAGACAAAAATAAGGAGATCGAAGTCAATAAGAACAAGGTCGAATCTAGGCTGATCCACTCTTAGGTACCCTTCATAGATCTTTAAAATAATTAAGACATCATGTAAAATCCTGTTATTGATCTTTTAGGTATTTCTTTAAACTCATTGTGTTTTTCTTTTTATCGTTGTATGTATAAGACCGAGAAGGAATTGGGAGGATACCTATAATGGTGAAGTCAAAAAATTGTTGAACTCTTAGCTTTAACCGGATTTTTCTGTAGGGTGTAGGAGGATTTTATGCCATGTAACTAGGTTACATGATGTGTAAGAGTTAATGGGTGCAAGTCATGAAAGAATCCACACTATGATAGGTTACACAACATGAAGAGACATCACACATTGTGAGTGAATAAAAGGTTGGATTTTTAATCTGAGACGAAGAGTTTTACAGTGTATGTTGGACTTTGGCAATTACATGTCATGTAACTGGGTTACACGTCATGTAATGACCTACGTACAGTTTTTAAAATAGGCGTGTGGCTGATTTTGTTTTAAGTTCCTCCTCCAGACTCTCTTTCTCTCAACCTAGGGAAATTCCCAAGAGATTTTAGGGGATTCCGCTCTTTCTATATCGATCTTTTAGACATTTGATCTCTGTTTCCATTGTGGTGCATCTCTTCAAGTAGGAGATATTTCCGATTATTCATTTACATTGATCACAGTAGAGCCCTTAGGTTTCATTATTGAATCCACTAATATAATTTGGTGTTTATTTATGTATTCTTATAGATATGTGGTGAAAATTCATTCTAGAGGCCATTCCTGTGTTGGTTGTGGGGTGGAGGGAATTTTCTCTTGAGGTATGTGGGTTTCCACCTTTCTTCTGAACCCTTGTTTTCTAAATTTTAACAATATTGTGATGTGGATTGGATTGTGGGACATTCATTTTCATTGTTGGGTTTTAATTTTTGGTGGATCCTGTTGTGGGCGTGTGTGACCCAAGTTTTAAGGTAAGTGGTTCTATCTCTAGTATATGTTGATTAACCTTGTTGTTCTTGATTTACAAATTTATTTATACATGGAATTGGCATGATTGTTTTTTGTGTGTTAAAAAGAGTTTTTAAAGAAAAATGTTTTTCCCTGTTTGTTGATAAATGGAAAGAAAGGGGGTATTTTCAAAGCATTGAAATGGATTTGTGAAATGGTTTTGAAATAGGTTTCAAAAAACTTGAGTGAATTTTGAAAATGAGCACATGTGTTACCTTGGATACTTAGGTGGAAGGTTTAGGTTGAGGCCATTTTCCATTTGTTTGTGATTATTAGGAATCTTTCTCATGGGGAATTCCTCTATTTTATAGGCTCGTTGTTCTAGGGGATTAATATTGACATTGTTGGGGGTTTACTCATGGGTTATTCCTCTAATTCCTAGGCCCGTGTTCTAGGAACCAGACTGTGCACTTGATTGATTGTGGTATGAGTAGTCTTCTAGTCTGACCTATAGTGATCCTTGGTGTTGATACCTATGCCTCTATTTATGATTCTTAGATTTTTTTTATCCATGATATGCATGTTATGCTTGTGAAATATGATATGGAAAAATGCGCTTTGAAATTTATATACCTACTTTTGTTTTATAACTGTTATAAAGGGGAAATATTTACCATGTTTTCTATAAAACTTCTTTACTTCTTATCATACCAGGTTTTATTTAAAATGAGCATACATGAATTTTTATATAGGGACTTTTTATGGAACACATGGGTGGGATCCTACTCAGTCTGTTAGCTCACATCCTAAGCAACTCCTCGGTGGTGCGTAGACCTTTTTATGTATTCTATTGCAGGGAAAGGAAAGGCTTTGTAGTGAGGTGGTGATATTTTGTGTCAGATGGGTTAGGTAGCTGGTGGTGAGATGGTGGTAGTTCATCCACACCATTGCATAAATTTGCTGTTTAATTTTGGTTCTTTACAGTTGGACTTGTCTTTTAGAGTTCTAGAGACTTTTACAGTTGTTTTGTTTTCATTGTCTTCTTACATTTATGGCATATATTTATTATACTTCCATTGTTTCTTTCTTTTCGGTGTGTATATATGACATGTGTTTGTTCAGGTTGGAAAAAATCATTCTCTATGGTTTATTTTTCAATACTTGGGTGCTTGTCACCAGCCCATGGGGATTAGGAACACCCTTTGGACATGTGATAGAATGGGTCAGGTTCTAGGTTTTAGGGTAAGTAGGGTCTGTTCATTACACATCAACTCTCAACTCACTTAATGCATGGAAAATGACTCAGATCACACACCTCTCTCACCTAAATAGTGAACAATCAAACATAGAAGTTCTTTAGTGCTCTATCATTCCTCCATATTGAGAAATGAACCACTCAATAGACTCATCCTGGATGGAAAGTCTCATAGAATAGAATGATCTTGTTGAGATCGCTAGATCACACAAAAAAACTCAAATACCCAGTCGAGCTAAATGATAGAGGAAGGGGGAAAGAATGAAGAAGAAGAAATCAAAAAATTGTTCTTGTGAATGAGTGTGAGTCACATCTACTCACTTTGAATTCAAAATTTTCCAAGAGCATAGTAGATATGAATGATCAAACTGAAAATTCGATCTCCATGCAACATGAGCAATTAAAATCCTAGAACTAGTATACCAGTTAGTCCTTCATCACTAAAGGTCTGAGATTACAACAAAAATGGAGTAAGAAAAAACAACATCACAGTTGTGCTTATGAAACATTGACAAAATTACACTATGAGAAAAACTGGGGAAGAAGAGAAAGAAAAATTTCCAACTACATCCTGCGAATTGGGAATATCTAAAATTGAAGAGAAGCGATCCTATTATTAAAAAAAATAGTAAAAAAACTAACTTATAGGAAGCAGAGATCCACATGGCATGATTTGACATGGTCATCACCAGCTTTTGGTGAAGTTACTGTGAAAATAGTCAACCACTCACAACGATCTCATCTTCTCCACGAATAAGTCATGCAATGCCCATGATCATTTTCCACTCACTGCGATCTCCTTCATTTGAAAGTAACTTACCTAATTCGTATAGGAAAGGCATAAGGAAATTGTTAATTTTTGGACATAAAATCTCCCTTTTGAAAATTAGGCTCTGGGCCAACTTGGAAAAATTTTATGGGTCTTGCACTGGTGCACCTTGGGCCCACGCACCAAAATGATAAATCCATTCTTTTAGGGATCATACTTCTGGGACGTCCGAGCATTATAAATATATATATATATATATATATAACTACATTGTTAATATTGGTATGGAAATATATATCAATATATCTACACACATATATGCGCAACATCGGTTCAGATTCAACCAAGAAGGCAGTGTCGATTTATTTAAATCGAGGCTCAGAGACGGTGATAGATTGGCTCAGATTTTCATCTAGTGAGGGTGGCGTAGAGGTTCGTCTTCAACCATGGATCATAGTTTTTCTCAATCTTCCTCAGAATGCGACAATAAAGGTTAGATGAGTTTGGCTATGGATCTGGGATGTTTCACCAGCAGGTAGCAGTATAATGAGTATCTGCATCAATTCAAATCTACTTAGGCTCGACATCGAGTAATCTTCATCAAAGAGGGAGCTGGAACACATCAGTATACTTATCGTGGTGCAGTTAGTATCCATACCATGTAATTTTCTTGAAAATAAATTTAAAAGATATAAATAAAAAAATTATATAAAAATAAATTAAATAAATTAAAGAATAAATTGAGTTAATTATAAATAAACAAATTAATTAATTAATTTATCGATTAAGTATATAAATTAAATTAAGATAAAAAATTAATAAAATATAATTAATTAATTACAAAAATTAATAAATCTCTTAAAAACATATAATAAATTAGAATAGTTAAAATTATAATTTTGAAAAACAATTGAATCTAAAATTAAATAAAAGAATTAAAATAAAAAATGAAATATTATTATTTAGAAATTATAAAATAAAAATTGAATAAATGAATTAAAATGAAAAAAAATATAATTAAATAATTATACTAGAATAAAAATGGTGAAAATAAATAATTTAAATATTTAACTTTTTTTCAACTTGAGTAAAATGAAAAAAATGACATTTTAACATAAAAACATAGTTTGAATAATTTAATAATAAATTATCAATAATTGTAGTTTATTCAATTAAAATAATTATTTTGAAATTAAATACACAGTTAATTACATTAAAATATGTGGAAAAAAGAATGAAATAAATGTCACATCAAATTATCCCATACTTAATCAATTGCAAACATGTGAAATTCAATGGATTTTATTTATTCACAAATATTGTTAAAAAGAAACGATCATCGTGCCTAAGTTCCAAATCACTCAAAATAAAATGAAATAAAAAAATCCTTCCAATGATTGAAATAATCATGTCTCCTAATGAAGTCACTCACTGTCTCACTTCAATTTCAAATTCAAGTTCCAGTTCTAGGAGTAAAACAAGTTAGATAGAAGTGGAATTTAAAATTTAACAAAATACACTTTCAATTATCACTCTCCCATGGGTTCCAAAAATCAAAGGTCTATTTTTTACATTATTGATAAAACTAAAATTATTTTCATAAAAGTTAGTTATTCCCTTGTTAATTAGGGTTCAAAATTCCCCTCATTGTAACCGTGAGATCCCATTTTCCCATTTTACTCTGAATTCAAAGGACTTATATAACTTAATTTTGAGTAGGCTCAATAAGTCGATTGTTCAACAAGGTGAGTCACCCAGGTTCAAATTTAAATTTAATGTTTTCTCAATTTATGGTCTCAATTTCACAAAAATATCTCCCATAACCCTCCCTTTCTCAGTTTCTAAACTACATTTGTATACGAAAAGTGTAAAAAACACTTAGTAATCACATTATCCTATAAATTTAAGAATTAGTGAAACCCATCAACTAAGAATGAAATTATCACCCAAACAGGGTAGGATGGTTTTGTTTTTGCTTTTTGTTTTTGTTTTTTTTTAATTTTTTTTTATTTAAAAACAACCTAAATTGCTGCAAGAATGGGAGGAAATTTGAAAAAAAACCAAGGTTTTTATATGGGTTCATAGTAAAATGCAGTTTAATACATTTAAGACCCCTCCACCATGCTTAATTATCAACATTGTCCCCAATATAGACTCTTAAAGTGCAAAAAAAATTCATTCAAAAATAAGTTTTAAATTTGTCAATAAAATAATATTGAAGGGATTTCAAGAAATTTAAACAATTTTTTCCCAATCAAAAACCAATTATACAATAAAATATACAAATGGTCCTTATAGACCACTACAAGAAAATAAATTATAGAATTTTTTTAAGTTTATTATTTTAATTTTTATAAATAGAAAAAATATTTCTCAAATTAGCTCAATTAGAAGCATGGTAAATAATAAGTTAGTAGAAAATAACATATTTTTGTGGTTTCTAAACAAATTTGAAATGTATCTCAACTTAATTTTCAACTTTCTAAAAATAAGAAATCTAGACATCTATGGAAGAAAATCAAATTTATAGTTTTACAAAATAAAATCGAGGTGTATGCCCCCACATTAAATTACTATCAACTTACAATATGAATGTGAAAACTTAACATTCATAGTATTAGAAACTGTACTCCCTTGAGTGTGGAAGTTTCTCATTTTTAAGTTTAACCACCTGTGGCCTCCCTTTGTTTTATTTCTGAAAAATCCATGACTCCCCAATTATGGGTCCTAAAATTAAAATAGATGAACATTAGAATTCATGATTTAAAGTTTAAAATGAAATGAAACCAATGTTTGAGTTAGGGAGTGTTGATCCAATAAACTTTATCTTGAAGATCCATTTTTTCTTTGACTATTTTCCATGTGGAATCAACTGCCTAATTATTTCCCTACAATAAAAACCACTCAATTAAAAACAATCAAGAAGAAACTAAAACATGAATCTAAATAGTATAATCTTGGGATAACACCCCAAGGGGTGTTGTGTTTAGACTATCCATAGTTGGATAGTCTTTGATTCAACCCCATTCTGATGGTAGATGTGAATTCTTGTATAAGAAACACCACATTTTATTCACTCCAGCTTTGGTACTTTATAGCTTTTGTATTACTCCTTCTACAGCTTCATTCAAGTCTATCTCCTTGGTAGTGTACCACTTGTGGAGCAATGGAGGGGAAAATAGTATATAAGGGTACTTCCCCTCTTCAACTTGAGGTTGGGGTTTCATGGGTTTTGGGAATGCAAATATTGGATGTGAATTATCATTTAATTCAACCCAATCAACTAATTCTTCTTTGAAAACAAAAAATTTCAACATCCTCCTTGAAAACCATGCAAGGTTCCAACACCTCCTCTTTTGTAATATTTTCCAAACCGGGATTTTCAACCAGAATTGGGAGTTCTATAAATTCCTCAGCAAGTGAAAATTCACATTCCTCTTGTCTATATATGAGATAAAAAAATAAAATGTATCCTCAATACCTTAAAATTGAGTAACACAATCAAGATCAAACTTAATAAAATAAAAAAAAATAAAAACACATATTTTTCAATAAAATTATCAACTCCCTGAATTAGTGCAGTTAGTTCCTCTTTTGAATTGAATAGTGATCCTGGGAGTATGTCTGGGGCAGGAGTAGGGTAGTCAACTTCCCCTAGATTCTATTCAAAAAAACCACCTAAAGTGTGGTGTCTTCCATAGAAAAATATAGGGTATATTGTGTTGGTTTGGTTTGTTTCATCATGGAAAAATTAGTAGATGGTTCAGTGTAGTAAAAATCATCAGAATCAACATTGGAAATAAAATGATTATCATAAAGTTTTCCATATACATAAATGTATGTAAATTCCATCTCCTGTAAGATATTTAAAAGAACCTTAACATGTGTTTCTTATATCTTTATCCTTGAATCTAGGGGAAGATCAATTTAAAAAATGGACAGCTCTAATTTATGTTCTTTTTCCTACTCCTTTTCTCTTTTCTTATAATTTTATTTAAAAAAAAGTTATTCAACGGGTTGTTGGAGCACATAATTACCCTCTTTATTATTTTTCATTATATCCCTATATTGTTGATGCATTTTCATGTTTTCATTATAATAAAACATTTCATATTTGGTGATCTTTGAATGTTTTCATTCTTACAACCAATGTTGAAATGCGTTAAAAACCTCCTCAGGTTGTTGAACCAGATCAAATAATGAAAATGAATCATAATTTTTAGAGTTCATCAATATTTTTTTAAATATATATTTTTTCATTATTAATTTATTTTATTTTATTTTATTTCTTTCTCTTATCTCCTCTACCATCGTGGGTCTTCATTTTCAGGGGGGCAGTGGCATAAATTCTTTAACAATCCTTGGTCAACTTCTCTTCATTGGTGGGGGTGATGGGTCAAGGATATTTTACATAAATCTCGGAGGTGGTGTTGATTTCTTTAAATTGAGGCTTGGATATGGTGGAAGATCTACTCAAATAGGAATCCAATGAGGGAGGCATAGAGGCTCACCTTCAACCATGGATTTTGGGTTTTCTAAATCTCCCTCAGCAGATGGAGATGAAGGTTAGGTGATCTTGGTTGTGGATATGGGATGCTTCAGCAGCAGGTGACGACATAGAGAGTGTCCGCATCGAGTTCAAATCTGCTCCGACTCAGCTTCGAGTGTTCTTCATTAGGGACAATGAGTTCTTCCATGGTGGCCTCATATTTCTTCAGCCGCATTTCAGGATCTTCTTTCTTGTTGGGTTTGGGGAAATTCCATGAGGGTTTTTATACAACAACATGCGTTGATGGTGGTAGTCTCCTTATCCAAAGGTAAAGAGACCATGCAGTCACTTTTGGATTGTGGTGATAATATCGACCATAATTCACATTTGGTTCTTCTTTATGGTTGGCAGTGCACAAATTTAGAAAGTATAGAAAGACATGGTAGGTTGTGGTTGGGAGTTCACAGTTAGTATGTTGATAATGAGAGAGGGGTGATACAGCTGCATGGTTAGTTGGAACACAATACATATACTGACCAAGGCTCGGTCAGTATACTCACCGCATAATTTTCCTGAAGATAAATAAAATAAATTTAAAATATTTAAATTCAAAAAAAATAATTACATAAAAAATAAATTAAATTAATTAAAGAATAAATTAAGTTAATTATAAATAGATAAATGGATGAATAAATTTATTAATTGAGTATATAAACTAAATTAAGATAAAAAATTAATACAATAAAATTAATTAATTAAAAAAATTAATAAATCTATTAAAAAATATAATAATTTAGAATACTTAAAATTATAATTTTAAAAAACAATTTAATATGAAAATAAATCAAAGAATGATGTTAAAAAATGAAATATTATTATTTAAAAATTATTAAATGAAAAATGAATAAATTAATTAAAATGAAAAAAAACCACAATTTAATAATTATAATAGAATAAAATGGTGAAAATAAATAGTTTAAATATTTAACTAAAAATTTACAGCATGACTAAAATGATCAAAAAATTGATATTTTAAAATAAAAACATAGTTTGAATAATTTAATAAAAAAATATCAACAATTTTAATTTATTCACTTAAAACTATTATTTTGAAATCAAATACACAATTAATTACATTAAAATATGTGGCAAAATGGTTGAAATAAATTCCACATAAAATTACCCCACACTTAATCAATTGCATCCTGAGTAATTCAATGGATTTTATTTATTTACAAGAAATGTTAAAAATAAATAATCATCCTACCTAAGTTCCAAATCACTCAAAATCAAAGGAATTAAAAAATAACACAAGTGATTTAAATAATAATTTATCCTAATGAATTTCACTCACTGTCTCACTTCTATTTCAAATTTGAGTTCCAATTCTAGGAGTGAACTTGTTAGATAGAAGTGGAATTTAAAATTTAACAAAAGACACTCTCAATTATCACTCTCCCATGGGTTCCAAAAATCAAAGACTTATTTTTTCTTCATTGATACAACTAAAATGATTTTCATATAAGTCATTTGTACCCTTATTAATTTGGGTTCAAAAATACCTTCACCTTAATGAGCTCATTTTTTGATAGGGCCCTTTTATTTTAATTTTTTCCCACCAAAGGTTTATGCAAAGCATTATGCAAGACACTTATTGAGTTTGTATTTTATTTATTTATAAAAATTAAACCAATACCCTTGTCTCAGAGTCTCATAATGGGATCTCATTTTCCCATTTTAATCTAGATTCAAACAACTTATATTACTTTCTTTTGAGTAGGCTCACTTATGTGATTGTTAAAGAGGGAGATTCACCAAGGTTTGTGTTTAAATTTTATTTTTTCTCAAGTTATAATCTAAATTTCACAAAAATATCTCCCATATCACTTCCTTTCTCAGTTCCAAAGATGATTTTTTATAATAATAAGGTAAAAACACTCAACAATCACACTATCCTAGCTATTTCGTGAAACTGCAGTGCTGCCGCTACCACTCGCCTTCTCCTTCTTCTTCGTCTCCACCCACCTTCACCACCATGAACCTTATGTGCCACTTGCCTCAAGATTTCATGGGAACCAAAGCTCTACCACTGCCTCTGATTCCCTCACCTCCATTTCCCCCACTTCTGCCTCTGTTTCCCTCACTGCCGCCTGCGATGCCCCCACCGCCACCTCTACTGCCCTCATCTTCACCGTTGCATGCTCCCCTAAATGTAGTTCATGGAATGGTATGTTCCCATAATTAATTTATTTTTAGGTTATTTATTAATCATAGTTCTATCAAAGAATTAATCTTTTCATTCATTTAATAAGGGTTATAAATACTCAAAATCATTGGGGATAAATACTCAAGTGGCTCCTTAACAATTTTACGGAGAATGATTTTTCCAATTGATGCTTCAAGGGGAAATACTCTTTTATGAGGAAGATGTATTTGGTTATAGTATATAAAATTTTAATTCAAGGAGATTAATTTATGTGAAGTTTAATATTTCAAAGTGTTGATATAATGAAGTGATTTAGAAAATTAGGATATTGAATTGTTTTAGTTGATGAAATTTTCATATAAATATTTTTTCTCATGACAAGCATGAATCAATTGATATTTGGGTGAATAATTTTTTGTTCATTGTATTCATTATAAAGATAATTATTGAGATGTAATAATTTATTTTTAAAGCGGGTATATTGAATTTTTGGAGTGTAGAGTTGTTAAAAAACCAAAAGGGGGATATTTTTATCAAAATCAATGTATTGATTTTTTTGATTTTTTTTATAGCTAGATTATGATAAAAGTACTTTAAAAATAATCATATAATCATTATGAATTAATTATTTTTAAGTTTCATAAATTTTAAATTAAATTAAATATTTTTTTTCCTCAGAAAAAAAATCACGCCACAATGCCCCATTGGTAACATCATAGTATATTAATTATAGGGCTATATATTAAGGGGTATTTGGTTTTGTTGTGCTAATTAATTACAAAAAAAAGATTATTCTATGGTATAATCTCGGTAAAAATGGAAAATAAATATCATTTCATAGCAAAAATAGTTATGTTATGATTAAATAAAGAATTAAAGAAATTGTGAAGCATTATAGATTTTTAGAAGAGTTTCACATCACAACATAACTCCATGTTTTGTTAAAGAATACTTTTCTTAAAAAATTGTTTAGAACTATGCATTGTGGATAATGTATTACACTATAAATGAAGGTCATGAACCATTGACTATATTGTAATATTATTCATTATGTTATATAGAATTTTATAGATATAAATTTAGATTTTGTCATGCCATACTATTTAGAGTTAAATAGATATATTATGATGTGTTTTTTAGAGGATTATAAAATTTGAATGGATTTTATTGTATTTATCTATGTCACATCATAATAAAAGTTATATATATTTAATTTAAAGAATTCAAAATCCTTAAAACTTAGAGGTTTTAAAGTGATAATAGGATATATAGTTTCACTCTATTATTTTTCTTGGAAAATATAATATGGTGGATGGGAAAGTATCATGATCGTGGTGGCTATAAAAAACTTGGATAGATCATGACCATTGAAAAATTATTAGGATGCTAGGGTAAAAAGTTTGGAGATTATTTTATGAATAGTGTAGAATTATAGAGAATTTATAGAGGAACATAAAGAGATACATTCTAGGAATTCAATGAGTATTTGGATATTATTGATCAATAAATCCAAATGAGATGAATAAGGAGTTAATAAAAGTTCACGAAGATGTCATAAAAATGTGAAAATTTATCTTTAGGTGTAGTTGTAAACAAAAATGGATAATGATTTTGTTGTAAACCTTATATAATCAGTGAACTTGGTGGAATTTAGTACATTAATAAATCACTTATATATTCTCCTTGGATATAGCTTAATTTGTGTGAACCAAGAAAAATTACTTGCATCGTGTACTTTATTGATTTATAAGGTTAAAGGATTAACATAGGGACACCTACCAGTAATAATTGAATTCATTGTAAATGGTTGTTAAAATACAAAAAGAGAAGAGGAAAGATTCCTAGTGATTTATAAGATTCCCTAGAAAAAAATCACCAATTAAATACCATAAAATTTTAAAAACATGGCTACCATGACCATAGGAGAGAAAGAGAATGAAGAAAGGGGGAGAAATAAGGTGGAAAGAAGAGATAAGTACCACTTAGTTAATTATTACCTTGAGTTTTAATGGAGAATCACCAATATTAAAGTTGATATGAGGTGGAGGGAAGGTGTGGTTGGCATGAAGAGAGTCTCTAAGTCTTATGGATAAGTAGAGTAGTGAAGTGATATTCCTCCTATTGAATTCATATTTTTAAAGTAAAAAATTTTCATATTTTAAAATACTTCATAGGATCTATAAATTTTCAAGATTCATATTTATAAAGTTCATGAAATTATCTTTATTAAATGTGAGAACACCCATTTTTTTAATTTTATTTCAAACTAAGAGTTTGGGTGATTTGAAAGTGTTAAAAATGTTAGAAAATGTTGTTGTATTTTTAAAGTGTTGAGTGAACCCTTGTGATCTATATTTGAAACCACTTTTTTTAGCCTTGGTTAATTTTTATATCAATATTTTAGGGAGTTTAAAAAATTTAATATTTACAAATGATATGGATTATTTCAAAAGGGTGTGTTTTCCCATGTGGATTGGATTTCGAAACTTATTGTTTATTTTAATTCTTTTCAATGCCATTTAATGGGTAGTGTGAATTACCATGTGATTTTAAAAGGAGTTTTGATAAAATTGGTCCAAAGAGTAGGTTGGTATGGATTTTATAAATGATTAAATGGGTTGTCATTCCAAGCATGTTTTGAAAATAGAAGGCATATTTTTAATTTTATAAAAACATGAGTTTTCATAAAAGGTGTGATACCCTCTTAAGCCCCTTTAATTATTGTATGACCATTGTAGCTTATGATCCTATGTGGGGATGTATATTATTGATGAACTAGTCTTATGGGAATTCTGTGGGTGTCGATAGGTTTAGTAGTGATGACCTAGTTTCATTATTTCTAGTTCAATTAATTTTATTAATACATCATATTGATGATTCCCATGACACTAAAATCCTTTTTAGGATCATTTATGGGTTTTATCTCTCTTCTTCTATTATATCCCATGCTATTTATATAATTTTTTAGCACATATTTTCTTTTCATTTTCCCTATGTTGTGCGACTTGACATAGTGGTGCTTGAACATGTGATTTATTCCTTCTTTGTATGGTTTTCTTTTCAGATTTTTTGAAAAGGGATTATTAAAGGTTTTTAAAGAAGGGAAAAAATGAAATCATGAGTTTGAAGTGATTTAAAAATATTTTAATAATGAGTTTGAAAAGTTTTCTCAAATGTGAAAAGTCAGAATGGTTTGTATTTGAAACTTCAATAATGTGTAATTTTTGAAAATGGGATTTTAGGCCACCATGCCTAGTTTTATGGAAATGATTGGTTTTCAAACATGTTTTAGAAAACTGTATGATAGTTGGAAAAATCTGAGTTTTAAAATTTGAATTTCAAAAATTGGTGTTTATGAAATAGTTTAAATAAATATTTTATAAAGGTGATTTTACCAAGAGGTATTGGATAAGGAAAAATGTTTTCCAAGTGACTATTTTCATTTAATGAAAATCTTAGAAAAAGAGTTTTAACACACTTTATGGGTTACTAATTATTTGGTAAAACTTTATAGAAAGTGTTTATCTTTATAATGTATCTCAAACTATATTTTTTATGATGTAATATGTAAGTTATATCTTATATTTGTTAGGTTGTGGGGATCTAGTATACTTTTAGATCATGTCTATATTTTATAGGTCTAGGTTTTTTCTGGGTTGTTTCACTTCCTTTGGATATTTTGAGGGGGAAATATGGTTGGATGGTGACCCTAGTTGAACATATTTTATGTATTTATTTTGTTAAATATCAATATCACCAAATCAAATAGGGTGGATATGAATAAATAATGCATGGATTCTAATCATATGACTAAAGAGTATGAAGATGGAGTGAAAGAGTTCATCAAGTTTGCAAAAGATCATGTATATAACCCTTTTTAAATCCTTTTTCCATTTTTACACTGTTTTTATTGAAGACTAATTAGTTTAAAGGAGTTGGAAGAACACTTGATCTATCATAGAATATATCAAAATTATAAATGTTGGAATAAATATAGGGAAAAAGAAAATATAGCTAGTAGACGGGATAACACTACATTTTAGGGATCATATGATATGATTAGAAGTGTGTAAAATTAATAAGATCATAACGTGAATGTGATTATAGATGTGAATGATAAAGAAGATCGTATTGAGGAAATGAAAAGGATAGTTAAAGATAAACTTCATGATTTCCCAAAAAATTTTGAGAAGTTAAAGAGTTTTGAAAAGATTCCATTTTATGTTGGTTGCACTAAATATAAAACATTTAAAACCATACTGAAGCTATATAATTTGAAAGTAGGAAACATATAGAGTGGGGCCAGTTTTATGGAACTACTTTCTCTATTGAATGATATGCTTATAGAAGATAATGAGCTCCCTATCTGAACATATTACACCAAATGAATTCTATGCTCGATGGGTATGATCTCTAAAATAATACACACCTTCTCAAATGATTGTATACTATTTTTTAAGGACCAAAAATCACTTACAGAATACCCAAAGTGCGATGATTCTTGATACAAGAAAGATTAATTTGATCCTATGAAAGTTTTATGGTACAATATTCCAATCATTCCATGGTTTAGGTGCCTATATGGATGTGAGGAGAGTGTAAGGAAATTGACGTGTCATGAAGATACAAGAAATAAATGTGGGGAAATCACCTGACAGACTCTTCTTAGTAGAATATAATTGATCATGAGTATCCTAAATTTGGAAACGAGTCGAGAAACCTTCATCTTTCATTATCTAAAGATGGAGTGAATCCTTTTGGTTTCAAAGAAGCACTCATAGTACATGGATTGTCATGTTGGTAAATTATAACTTTCCATTATGTTTATGAATGAAATGAAAATACATCATGTTATCTATGCTTATATCAGGACCAAAACAACCGGGTAATTATATTGATGTTTATTTAGATCCATTGATTGAGGATTTAAAATTATTGTGGAATTCATGTGTTACATTTTATGATGCTTACAGAAATGAATATTTCACATTGAGATCCATTTTGTACAGGATGATAAATGACTTTATTACTTATGGAAAATTTTCAGGATATAGCATTAGGAACTCAAAGTTTTCCCATTTACAAATAAGGTTCACAATCAATTAGGTTGAAACATTCATCGAATACTATGCTTCTAATACATAATATATTTTACCCTGATGACATAAGTATCAATCTTGGATGACATCATTTGATGGAAGTTAAGAAGAACATACAACACCATCTCCACTAATAGGTGATCAACTTTTTGAGAAAGTAAAATACATAGACACTGCTTTTGGTAAACTATTTTAAAAAAGCCTTATGAAAACCAGTTGGAAAAAGAGATCAGTTTTTTTGCAATTACCATGCTAGAATTGTCTGCATGTCAGAAATTTTATTGATGTTATGCATGTTGAAAAAAATGTATGTGATAGTGTCATTAGCATTTTTCTAAATGCACCTGAAAACAAAGGATGGAATTAAGGCTAGGTTGGACATGGAAGACATGGGAATACAAGAAGATTTGATTCTAGTGAACGGTGAAAAATGAACTTTCTTTCCTCCAAATGACTACACTATTTCTTAGAAGGAGAGATATCTATTTATCAACTTTTTGAATGACATAATGGTTCTAGAGGGGTATTCATCAAATATCAAGAATATCGTTTCAATGACCGATTTAAATTTAGAGGGTTTGAAATCATATGAATTTCATGTTTTGATGCAAGATATAATTACTGTATCTTTACATTTTATTTTTCCCAATAATTTTCATCAAACATTAACCAAGCTATGTTTCTTCTTCAAAGCTATATGCAGCAAAGTTATAAACCCAAATAAACTTCCGGTTATGGAGATAAAAATTTCCATCATATTATGTGAATTGAAAATGTTCTTTTAGACATCATTCTTTGATATGATGGTTCACTTAATGGTTCACTTGGTGAGAGATATTCAACTATGTGTTCCTGTAAACCATAGGTGGATGTACCCCATTGAATGATATATGAATATTTTAAAATTGTATGTTATAAATCAATGTCAACCAGAGGGTTGTAACGTAGAGTGATATATTGTTGAGGAAGTAGTTGAATTATATACCGAATACATGTCTAGTGTGGAAAGCATGGGTCTACCAAAATCTCGTCACACTGGGTGTCTTGCGGGTGAAGGAATTTCTAAAAGTGATATCGTCACAATCAATATTACAGACCAGGAACAGGCCCACCTTTACGTTTTCCATAACAGTTTAGAGGTTTACCCATATGTTGAAACCCACAAAGAAGTTATTAGGAATTTGAATCCATCAAGGGATAAAATATGGATATAAAATACATATAATCAACAATTTATAAGATGGTTTTAGGACTATATTTTTAAGGAGTTAAAATGAAAATATAAATTCAATTTCAGAATGACTTTGATGGATAGCCAAAGAAAAAAGTTTTTATGTATTATCTTACAATAGATATATAATTAATGGTTATATGTTTTATACAAATGAACATTATATAGACAATACCATACAAAATAGTAGAGTTATACTTATGGATGAAGCAATGCATGTTTCTGGTACTAAGGATAGAAATAAAATTTATGCGAATATTTTATACTTTGGCATCATCAAACAAATATGGTAGTTGGATTATACAACATTCCAAGTGCCAAATTTTTAATGAAATTTGGTTAATAACAAGAGTTCTATTAAAATAGATGAATTGAGATTCATGAATGCGGATTTCAGTAATTAAGGGTACAAAGATGAACCATTTATAATGGAATCATAGGAAGTAAAAGTATTTTATGTTCTAGATCCCATAAACCAAAGTGTTCAATTGTTCTATTATCAACCAAAACCATTAAAGGGTTAGCTAAAAATTCAAATGAGGATGACGCTCTCATTGGGATATCATAATAATTTTATAGAGGTCCCAATGTAGACAGGGTATTCTATGTCATAGGATACCAAAATTAAGGGATTTGGATACTCGATAGAGGGGTTAAATAAATTTATCCTTAAAAAATAGAGAGTTCAATAATCAAGTTATTTTTTTGTAATCTAAATTGTGTTACCTCATGTTATTGTATATTCGCTGCTTTATTTATGCAATCTAAATTAAATTTTAAACCACCTCTACAAATAATGACTTCTACAAATGATGGTGATACCAATCCTGTGGAACAACAGATCTCTCAATATTTTGCTACTCCCTGTATAGAGGAACAATGAACTTCTACACGTGCTGATGCTACCGCTCTAGAGAAACAACAGGTTTCTCAACCTACCGTTTCTCCTAGTGTAGAGGTATAATGACCTTATGGACATGTAGATGCTACTACTACAGAGGAACAATATATTTATGATGTTGAATCCTAGGAAATGGTAGGCGGTGAAGGATCGGTGATGCAAAAAAAATAAGAGTGTTGTAGTTTGATGGTGTTAAAAAAATTATTAAGGTGAAAAGAAAAGGAATCAAATTCAAGGTTAAATGGAATGTGAGGAACCAATATGTTGTCCCCAACAAGGCCATGTTAAATAGTTACATTGGTCTCATAACTTGGAAATGTGTGCCGTTTGATGTAGATTTTTGGAACCATATTGTGCCCACGCTTAAGACACTGACGCGGGAAGAGATTACAGTAACATAATGAGATCATTTCTTTATTTTACTAAAAAAATGAAACATTGATTTACTCTTAATTATCCCTTTTAGAGTGAATTTATAGTAGACGAATCCCACAAGAAATATTAATTAATGCTTCCTGGAAGGATCCATAGAGGCTTTCACACAATTCTAACAAGTCATCATCTTAAAGATGTTGAAGGGAAAATAAAACTGCACCCACCACTTATGAATGCAAAGCTGATAACCCAAGAAGCATGGGATGCGTTTACTGAATATTGTAGGGAGCTATCTTTTCAGGTACATTTTGGTTGGAAATACATTGTTTGATAATATATTTATTCATCACTTTGATTGGGAATTTTTTATTTACAGAATAACAACTGAGTGATGAAAATAAGGAACATGAAGAAAAACCAACATACCCCTATCATAAAGAAATAATGGGGTATGCTTCACTTGAAAAAAATTAGTATGTATTTTAAATATACTATAATAATTTTATGTGACATGAAACAACAACATAATTATGTTCCTCTATTTATATCCAGATTGATGAATCTAAATCTAATGACACTTCCATCCATTGCCATGTGTTATGAAAGGAGGAATGTGTAAATAAATATGGGATACTAATAGATGAGAACACACAAAAAGTGTGGGAAACAAGAGTAAGTATAACATAATAAAAATTTATTTTTCTTTAAATCTATATTACATAACAATGATTACTTATTTTATTATATTGACTATTTGATATAGTCATAGGAATAATAAAAAAATATTCTGAATGGACACCTACTATTGATGGCCTTGAACTGGCCAGAACAGTATGGCTACATGAGGAGTGCAGGGTTTGGGGTGACACCCTGAACATATTTTGAGAAAAAACAATAACAGGAGGATAAAGATACAAAATTGGTAGAGATGAAAGAAATAATAGTTTACCTTGAAGAAAAATTCCATTGGTAGTCTGAGTTGCTAACAAATTTTAGGGGGAGAAGCAAAGAGAAGAAGCAACTGAAGAACAACCATTACGTGAAGATCCCCCCACCCCCACTATCTTTGAGGTGATCTATTACCATCAAAGAGCTATCTTAGTCGAGGTAATAAATATTATAATAATTCTTTCTATGAAATTTGAATCAGATAGACACTAATACCTTTCCTATACTGATAATATATAGGGTGAAAATAACTATGATTTATATCTATCAACACCCACTCATCTCTTTGTAACGAGGGTTATAGTGTTCAATATCCAAGATGATAGGATACACAACATACCACTTCTAACAAGTCATCTAAGCACTTTGATTAGCATATATTATAAGACGAGTACTGAGATACCCACTCCAATTGATGATGAAGATGTTCATAAGGTCAACCAAGATGTTGTAACATTCATCACATGGCTGTTAGATCTTGTAAAAAACATGTCGATAAGGAGTTATTCATTTCCAATTTATTTTTCATGTTAAACCTGTAATAATTAATGAAAAAAGTTCTGAGATGATGAATGTTATTATAGACAGACAAAGGTAAGGGGGTGAAATGAAAGGTCGACTCAAAACCAACTAACATATCAACCAACCGATTGAAAATATCTTCCAAAATCACCTTTACCCATCCCATTTAATGTCCATATTTACTAAAATTTAGGTTTTATATAGATACAAGGTTACAAAGTGGTAGTAATCACATATTTCATTTTGAATAAAAAATGTACGAAGAGGAAGGCACTAACTACATTTATTTTGAGAATTTAAATCAAACCCTCAATTATGAATTTCTAGGAGTCTTTGTTGTAAATTTATACATGAGGTATGTTTTCATGATTTAATTTTCCAAAAGATGATATACTATGTTAATTATGACTAAATACATTTCATATTTTTTAGGCGTATATATCAGTACCAACGGAAGGGACATCCCCATGAAAAAAATTGGACTCATTAGTCCTCATGACACCTCTATAGAACAAACAAAAATAGAATCCAAACAAATGGATGAAATAGTGGAAAACTTGGAAAAATCATTTGAATGAAATACTCTTATTAATATCAATGATGAAATGGTAAAATGATAAAATTTAATCATATCAAATATATTTTCATTTCTTTCATTACTTATTCCTTTTTGTGTTTTTAGGAAACATTGTATTTTCATTGCGGTCAATTTGGATACTCCAAATATCTATTTCATGGATTCACTACATGGATTCTCAACAAACTGACCACACATGATAGAATTTGTAAATTTGTAATAAAAAACATCCAATGTTTTAGAACTAAACTTCAAGTTATATAATTTATATTATATTTTAACGAGGATTCTGTTATTATAGGGCGATGTGTAAATATCATCTAAATCATGGAATGAGGACAAGTATTGTGCACAAGGACCCTGGAATGTTCTAATACTAGATAAGTATCAGGGTATATCTAATAATATTTCTTTATCCAAACACATATTAGAAAATATTACTTATTTTACCCAATGTTTCTACTATGTCTGAAATAATTAGATGAAAAATATTGTGGTTATTATATTTGTGTAATTTATGAGAGATATCATATTTCATCAAAAAATAAACATCCCCAAAGAAGTATTTTAAAATTTAATTACTATTTAATTTAAAATATTTATTAATACTTTTTACATTTATATTTTTCCTGTACTACTTTCAATTTTGAAAAAAAATCATATTCACAAGATGATATACATAGGCTTAGAAATGAATGGGAATCATACATGATCGTAGAATGTATACAAATAACATGAATATGTGACTTCCATAGAAGTAATGTATTGTTTTATAATTATGTTTAATTTATTTTTTTTAGTATTACTCACATAAGAATTGTTTTCTTATATAGGTGGACTCCTTTCATATTTATGGTTTAATAATGTATATAACCATCATGAAACGGTGAATTCCTACTACTTATTTAATTAATTTTTCATCATTTTATCTAATATTTGTAAGTTATTTTCCATATCATCTTTTTTAATACTTATTTGGTTGTTTTCACAGATCTATTGGGAAGTCATATTTTTTTTAGATATCTAAAACAATCCATGGAAGATATGACATGTTACTTTATACCAATTTTACTATGCTTTTCATTGCTTTTCTTTGTCGAGCTACCAACACTCCATACTGATTCAATGTTCTTATCCAAAAAAACATTCTCAAAACAATATATAGTGTTGGAATTTAGTAAAATAAAGATAATGGTAATTATGATAAAATTGTAAGTTATTATTTTATTGAGACTTTAGGATGTTTAGGAATCAGCAGTGCCTCAATCCGACACACAGTGTGACTGGTATGATCAAGGTGAGTCTTTTTATTTAAAATTGACATTAATTTTAGTAAAATAGAAAACTAACATACTCAAAACTGAACAAACACATTCAAATTATTTTTATACTTTAGTAAAATGATTCATAAGTCATTTAGTATGTGTAGGAATCAGTCACACCTCAATCTGATGCATGGTGTGACCTGTCTGACTCAAAGTTTCCTTTATCAGTTTCAAATCAACATTTTAGTTCAAAATGTTCCACTCACTAAAAACTAAGAAAACACACTCATATTATTTTGATAATTTAGGAAATCGATTCATAAATGATTTTTGATGTGTAGTAATCGGTCTCATTTCAAACCGATACATGATGTGACTGGTATGATTCAAAGTGAGTGTTTCCAATTTAAAATGAAATTTTAGTAAAAAAGAAAAGGGATGTAATGAAAACCAAGAAAACATATTCATATTGTTTTTATACTTTAATAAAATGATCCATGAGTCATTTGAGACATTTAATAATCAGTCACACCTAAATCCAATGCACGGTGTGACCGATATGACTCCACATGTGTCTTTTTATTTAAAATTGACATCAATTTTAGTAAAAATGAACAAGTGATGTATTGAAAAATTATAAAACACATTCATATTGTTTTGATACTTGAATAAAACAATCTATGAGTCATTTGGGATGTGTAATAATTATCCTCACCTCAATTTGAGCCATGTTGTGACCGGTATGACTCCAAGAACACCTTTTTTATTTAAAATTTACATCAATTTTATTAAAAAGGACAATTGACCTACTAAAAACTAAGAAAATGAATTTATATTGTTTTTATAATTTAAGAAAACTATCCACGAGTCATTTTATAAGTTTATGAATCAAATGCATCTCAATCCGATGAACCGTGTGACCGGTATGAATCCAGGTGTGTCTTTTTATTTAAAATTGACATCAATTTTATTAAAAATGAAAACGTGACATACTGAAAACTAAGAAAATACATTCATATTATTTTGAAACTTTATATAAATGATCCATGAGTGATTTGGGACATGTAAGAATCATCCGCACCTCAATCCACAAAACGGTGGGATCGATATGACTCAAAGTGCATCTTTTTTATTTAAAATTTACATCAATTTTAGTAAAAAAGACAACATACATACTCAAAACTAATAAAATAAATTTTTATTGTTTTAATACTTTATTAAAACAATCTATGAGTCATTTGGGGTGTGTAGGAATCAGCTATACCTCAATCTGACACACGGTGGGACCGATATGACTCAAGTGCCTCTTTTTATTTAAAATTTACATCAATTTTAGTAAAAATGAACAAATGACATAATGAAAACTAATAAAATTCATTTTTATTATTTTTAGACTTTAGTGAAATGATCTATGTGTCATTTATGACATTTAGGAGTCATTTGTACCTCAATCTGAGGCATAGTGTGACCGGTATGGCTCCAAGTGCATCTTTTTTATTTAAAATTTACATCAATTTTAGTAAAAAGAACAAATGACCTATAAAAATCAAAAAAACATTCTGATTGTTTTGATACTTTAATAAAATGACTCATGATTCATTTGAGACATATGGGAATCATTCTCACCTCAATCTGATAAACCGTGTGACTTGTATGACTCCAAGCGCATTTTTATTTAAAATTCACATCAATTTTAGTTAAAAGGAACAAGTGAAGTATAAAAAACTAAGAAAAAAATTCATATTGTTTTTATAATTTAGGTAAATTATCCATGAGTCATTTGTAATGTGTAGGAATAAAACTCACCTCAATCTGAGATATGGTGTGACTGATATGACTCAAAGTGCATCTTTTTTATTTAAAATTTAAATCAATTTTAGAAAAAAGGATAAATATCCTACTCAAAACCTAGAAAAAGAATTTGTATTGTTTTTTTACTTTAGAAAAATGATCTATTAGTCCAAGTGCATCTTTTATTTAAATTTAACATCAATTTTAATAAAAAGGAACAAGTGATTTACTAAAAACAGAGAAAACACATTCATATTCTTTGATACTTTAAGTAAATTATCCATGAGTCATTTGGTACATGTAGAAATCATTTTCACCTCAATACAAGGCATAGTGTGACTGGTATGACTCAAAGTGTGTCATTTTTATTTAAAATTTACATCAATTTTAGTAAAAAGGAAAATTGACCTACTCAAAATATAGAAAAGAATTTAGATTATTTTGATACTTTATGAAAATGATCCATAAGTCATTTTTTATGTGTTATAATCACCCTCACCTCAATTCGACACACATTGTGATTGATATGACTCCAAGTTCATCTTTTTATTTTAAATTAAAATTAATTTTAGTAAAAGGAACAAGTGACATACTAAAAACCAAGGAAATTCATACAATTTATTTTTATAATTTAGGGAAATTTTCTATGAGAAATTTTTGATATTTAGGAATCAACCTCACCTAAATATGATTCATAGTGTGATCGGTATGACTTAAAGTGCCTATTATCAGTTTAAAATTGACATTTTAGTTCAAAACATGTGTCACTCACTAAAAAACAAGAAACTTCATCCTGATTGTCTTGATAATTTAGAAAAGAAATTAATAACTCATATGTGACATGTAGGAAGTAGTCTAACATCAAACTAACACATGATGTGACCCTAATGACTCAAAGTGCGTGTTTCCAGTTTGAAATGACATTTTAGTAGAAAACACAAACGACATATTAAAAAGAGATCAAACACATTAGAATTTTTTTGATACTTTATGAAAACAATACTTAAGTAATTTGTGACATATAATAATTATAATAACCTCAATCAAACTCATGGTGTAACTGGTATAACTCATAATGTGTCTTTATTTAAAATTGACATTCATTTCATTAAAAAGAATAAGTGACATACTCAAAACTAAGAAAATGTATTCAATTTGTTTTTATATTTTAGGAAAATTATCCATACCTAATTTGTGATGTTTTGGAATAAACCACACCTAAATACAACACATGGTGTGACTGGTATAACTCCAAGTGTGTATTTTTATTTAAAGTTGACATTTTTAATGTATTCATTCATATTAATGTTTAATTTATTAATTTATAATATTACTAAAATAAAATTTGTTTTCTTATATAGGTGGATTATTTTTCTTACGTTGAGGTGATTTTTTCAAAAATATATACCATGGGTGGACCTTTTTGAGAGGGGATCACAGGTTCCAAAGATAAACATTAATGTTTTAAATTGTTTGTGGATAGTAATTGTACATTTAATTATACAAAAAATTATTTTAAATGTATATATTAGTGTTTTTTTGTATTTGTGATGTAAAATTTATTTCAATTAAATTTTATATTTTCTTTATAGGTTATAGGAGGTTGTTGTAGTGTGCTGTTATAAAAACAACACATTGCGGCATATGGGGCCTTTATCAGCACTAACCTAGCACTAATAAAGGGGGTACTTTATCAGCGCTTTTTTAGAACTGATAAAGGATCCCCTTTATTAGTGATTTTTAGTGCTGATAAAGGGGAACCCCTTTAAAAGTACTGATATTAAATGTGCCTTTTTAGCGCTATTAGAATCCTATTTGTGTGCTATTAAAGGGCATATCTATATCATTGTTATTATTATGAATTGTATCTTGAAGGTTGATCTCATGGTTTCCAATCACTGTTGTTGAATGCAGCTAGTTTTATACTATTTTGAGGTAGGTGTTTCTATAAAATGGGTTTATTCAATGAATTTCTTATCATTATTTTAATTTCTTTTGAGTTTTTCATTGATTTGAAGTGATATGTGGTTTAAAAGTTTTTTTTTTAGAGTAAAATGTTTTCAAAAGACGTTTTTCATTGAAAATAGATTTTCTTGATTTGGAAATGGATTTTAAAACACCGAAGTGAATTGGATTGGATTTGAAAATGTTTAATAAATTTTTGAGCATAAGTGTGTGTGGCACAACTATGAGGTTATCTTTTTGGATATCGATGGGCTGTGGCAATACTCGATATTGATTTGTACCAACGTTATACATTTTTAGGCTCTTGAGTTTCTAGTATGAATTATCCCATAGGCTAGGGACCAATACAAGGTGCTTTTTAATTTGTGGTTATTTATCGCATAATTGTTTTTATCATGGATTGTTGCTCGTAGGTTATTATTTGAGGTTGTATCACATAAATTCACCTGATAGGTTATTTCATGGATATGTTTTTTCTTGCTTACCTCCTGATGCATGGATATGATTTCTTATTTTATCAGTTATACTTTTCATATTTATGGTTTTGGGAATATGAAATTATTTTATGAACACCAAATAGAAAATGATTTACAAATTAATTGGATTTATGAAAATGATTTTTAAAAATATTTTTTGTTTAAAATCTAGAACCATTGCATTCTTGATATTAGAACATGTATAGACTTTATGGTGGTATCCAATTTGAATTTTTTTCTCACACCCTATTTTTGACTTTGGGTGGTTATAGATGTTGTATTATAAGATACAGGTAAAGAGAAGGGCATATTATATCATTTTGGCTTCTCATTTGGTCTTTGCATTTGGTTCAGGTTGATTTTGAGGTGATTATAAGTCACATGGAGACTTTTTGGTCTTATTTTATCCATAATTTTGGGTTTATCCAGTTTTTCTTTGTTTGTATAGATATGTTTGTATCTTTTTCTTACACATAGTACACTAGTTGTATGTCTTGTTTTATTATATATAAGACTTATTCTGTTTTATTGATTTACCTCCTGATGTGACGGCTAACTTAGGTGTATTTTTTGGTTGATCTGGGTTTGTCTATTACAAATTGGTATCAGAGTGAAGGCTCAACCTAAAGTGTGTTAACACTTTCTAATTTTAGTTATGTATCTTGGGTAGACAGAAGTTATGTCTATCAAAATTTGGATAGTAAGTGTGGAAAAGGGTCCTGACCAAATTAATTTTATGAACGAACTTGAGTTACTATGGGTGGTGATAGAATTTTACTATGTTTAATACATGAGGTTTGGGGTCATTTTAATGAAATATATGGGAAGTTTATTTAAATCAACCAATTCCTTTTGAAAATGTCTTCTGTTGATAGAATTATTAATTGTATTAAATTCTTGTTGTTTTAAATCATTGAATTGAATTATGAAATTGGTCCTAATATTTTTGAAATATGATTATGATATAATTTTTTATTTTATTGTGTCTATTAGACAATGACTCCAAGAAGAGATCTTCCAAATCCAAGAGAGGAATTTATGTGATAGGTTTTGCTAGAAACTCCTCTAGTGGACCCTTCTAAATGTACCATGGTTGCAATGGAATCCAGTGGGCTGGGGATTTTAAAACTTTTCATCATCATAATTATGATACTTTTCATCTATAACAATCCAAGCCCCGGTATGGTCTGAGGATCTCATGTAAAATAAACAGAGTATAAAAACACAAACTAAAAACATACCTTTTTTTAGATCTAAAGTTGTGCACAACATCATCTTGTCACTAGAAATCACTTCTTGAAGGATCCAAAGAAGGATCCCTCTATATCATCTAAACATGATTCAAAAATACATAGAAGTGTATATCATCAAATTTTCGGTGCTAGCACGGAGATTTGATGACACCTTTGATGTCCCAATGATCACTACATTGACGTGCCTTTATAGGTGAGGGAGAACTTGATCTAAATTCCTAGATCGATCACTTATCTATCTATGAAGTGGGATAGGATATAGAGTCTCTAGAAAAATTTCCATGAATATTATTAAGAAATATCTTCTCTCCACCTATTTATAGTGGATGCTCAAAATACCTGGTAGGGTTCTCCGACCCCCATTTATTTAACTTCACTAAATAAATAATTATGATGAACTAACCTATATCAATATTATTTATTATTTTATCACATTACTATAATATATATTAAATATATTACATGATAAAATTGAGTCATTTAACTCGAATGATAATTCCTGCTAATATTAAACAAACCTGAAATATTAAAATAATATTCGTTCGATTAATATTAATCCTTGTATGAAATTAACTTGTAAATAATTTAAACAAATTACACCCAATTATTAATAACTTTTATAATATGAATTTATTTATTTATCGGTGATCAATAACCTAGACAACACTCGAACCCCATATTGGGGGCCACCATGTTCAATATACCTATTCAACTAAATAGAGAGGAATCTTGAATGCCCTATTGTGTGTGACCCTCTAGGCCCTTATCTCAATAGTAGTGAATAAAATCCATAGACCAAGAGTGGATTATAAAAACCCATAAAGGACATTAAAGATATAAATATATTCATAATAATGACAACCAACCTACGAATAGGTACCGTGTACTATAATCTTTTTTTCTTTAGATATCTTATAAAGTAGGATGCACACTTATGTCATTTCCCTTTTCTTGCATTATTATTTGCTGATATAACTGGATGGATTTACCTTTTGACTACTTTATAAGAATAATTATGAAGGTATTACCATCTATATCAACTAGACCTGAGATATATTACTTCCTTAACTTGGAAGTGACAAATCCTTTTTTTACCATTCAACCAATTTCATACCAAAAATGACATACCAGACACAAAATACCGCACCACAATTTCATTATCATGGTTTTTGAATTGTATCAAAGTATGAAATCAAATGGAACACACTGGAAATGATCTCAATTCAAGATAAAAATACACATTTATGTAGATAGGAACAACCAATGACACCCAAAACATGTGTTGTTTCTATTGGAAGGCATGTCCTCATGATCTTGTTAGAGTTTGTGACCTAGAACACACTTTTGTGTACTTTATGATAACATGTATTCATAGTTTTTGAATATTAATAAACAATTTATCACATCATGATTGTTCTTATGCATAATACTGTATGTGATAATGTCCCAAGAGTAGCTGTTTCACTAAAAGGTTAAAGTAGTTCCCCATTATGATGAGAAATCAGAAGTACTACAACACTGTTCTTAATATATATTTCATGGTTGGATGATATCATTTGAGGGACACAAATGATACAGGATATCAAGAGTGTAGACTCATAGGACATTGAGGAATCTTCTCATGATGTACGTCCTTGGTAATATCAAGTTGGATATTATGAGAACGAGACCCACCAGTAGGAAATCCACATTTATATGTTCATATCTGCATATGCGTGTATTGGTAATTAGAATTTATGATTATTATTAATGAATATTATGAGTCGTGTACTTTGATGTTTTGATGAAAACCATGATGAAAATTTTTTGCGGTGAAGTAGGATAAGTTGGGTGCATCACAAGTAATATTGCATTAATGAATAATGTGAGAAAGGATTTATCCCTTATGTTCTTTAATGGAAGTTAACATCTTAGACCCTTTGATGGAAATCATATAGCCTAAATAAATCCATGGCCATGATGTTCTATTGGAAATTTCTATTTTTAGAATGTCAAAGAAAGAGACATCGAGCACATAGGTTGATGGTGTCAGCATGCAACCTTTTTGATTTGAGATATTACAAAAAATGGATTGAATTACACAGTAATCATCTGTATGAGGTGTTATGTCATTGAAGAAATAACTTATTTCTTTATGGGTGTCTTTGTGTGTTTCTAGGTGTTAACCATGGACTTTAGGCTACTTCACCTAATGCCACTGAGAAATAGGTATAGAGAGTCACACACTAAGTGTATCTAGAATCTCAGTTAAATAATATATTATTATTTATTATTTAATAGGTTGAATAAATAATATTCCCACATGTGGTTTAATAATTATTCATGTATGCTTGATTACATATATTCCATCACTAGTTATTCGAGAGAATATAATGTGAGTGAAATATTTAATAAATATTTATGTACTATTTAGTGAATATAATATTTATTTATTTATATCAGAATAATGTAGTGATATTTATTTAATAAATAAATATACATTATTAAAGGTTCAATAAATATTGTGTAGGAATGACATACCAAGTTTAATGGTCTGGTGAGAAATAATAAATATTGAATATTATTTGATTAAATAATATTTCATTTTAATTCTCAAGTTAAGAAAATGTTAAAAAATAATAATATTTATATGATTATTTAATATGGGGTTTTCTATAGGATTAAATAAATAATTAAGGGTACTTGTGAAATTATTTTATTTTAACCCAAGCGATATATAAACCCAGTTATGTTATTTTTCTCACATAGAACAATTCATTTGTTTAGGTTGTGCACAACAGAATTGGAGAATTCTATCAAGCCCTTATGATATCTCTTCTCTAAGAACACTCTCAAGAATGAAGATAAATATTCATCCACCATATTAAGGAGAACTCTTTGGAGGCAGTTCTTGAAGAGATCAAAGGAGGACGATGCAAGTGCAAGGATCTTCCATGCTAGAAACCATAGATTCCTTCGGCGACATCTGTAGATTCATGGAACACGTGTGGATCATTGTTAGAAGTAATTTTCAATTGATTCCTACAAAGAAAAGATGCAACAAAGCAGATCTATTTCCAGATTCACCAACAAATAAATAATTTCAACAAAGTAATTCTTAATTAATTAAATTAATTATAAATAATATATGATGATCCTCCCTTTGGTTCAGAAGTAAGTCTTATTGTCTGATTCTTTGATTTAATTCCATTGATCATGGCATTCAAAATTGTGTTAAATCTCAGATTAATCATCAATAATGGAAGAAAGTAGAGCTGAGAACCTCCCATCGCATGCTTCTGCTACACCCGGAACCTAAAAATCTCACTACTAGAGATCACCAAGTGTGAACATCATGAGAATAAATCTCAATTCTTATGAGCCTTTTCACCTGATAGTCAAACATGTACCATTTCCAGTCAATAATACATATCTAGAACATAAGACCATTGTTTAAGATTAATGTCATAGTATCTCGAGGTTCTCATTATAGCCTAGGATCTTCTATAATCAATTTATATGAAAAGAAATATATGGAAATTAACATTAAATAGTGGATACATAAATATTTACACTATAATGGTAAGTATAAACCATACACATCTATCTATATACACAATATGGTAATAAAAATTACTACTTTTTTGGATCTAGGGAACTCACTATTACAACACTCCCACTTTCACTAGAGCCAACTCGCTAACCAAGCTTGTTATCTCTCACATGATAAAACCATATTTCTACTGAGTAATGACATAGTTGCGGGGTCTACTAGATTTCTACTACATGACTATTCTACTATTTTTGACCTCGCCTTATTGAGTAAAACTTCTCAAGATATGGAAAACCCAAGTATATCCCTTTTCCCACTATCATAAATTGACATCTTGGATAGTACCAGTAACATAATTATCATGATGATAAAACTTTACTTACTAAGTTTGATTCCATGAATTGGAACAAAGTTTTGTGTGTAATAACTGCTTAGCTACCTCAGAAGCTACAACGTACTCATTATTTGTAGATATGGATACCACTGTCATTTATGAACTTGTCTCGCTCAACACCTTAGCCTAACTATGATACTAGATCAAATTGATCTTAGGAAGACTATTTTGTGTCCCATCAAAAATAGTATCCCTTCTTCTCCATATACTAGGTACATGTCATTTGTACTTGCCCAAGTACAATCAAATAGTTCTAACTGCTTTACTTGTAGTTCTCATAGATAAAAAAAATATTTTCCTACCATAAAGTATATACTAAAAATATCATATCTTTTACACATTATGGGATATGTAATTGATCTATTTCTGAAGCATATTGAACTCAACTCACCACTTAATCTCCTCCTACGACTTTTCATGTCTACTTGGAGATATTTATTCCACGTGACACTAGCAACAATTCTTCTCTTAAATTGTTCCAACTTGTATTTTTCAATCCCATGTCACTATATGTATGATTGACTAGGTCCAAACAACCATTAGATCTACCCTAATAGATCATATTCCCTTGAACATAGGTTGATACTTAAATGAAATCATTGAAGAATTACTTTTATCCTGGTCTTAACAAACTGTAAGTCCAAAATCTATTTTTCATATGTTTTCAAACATATTTCACTTGGAAAAAAAGTGGCACTCCCAATAACCTCTAGTAGACACATGGAAAAGATTCATTTCAAATGAATATTCTATGATCATGTTGCTTACTTTATTCCTAAATGGAATTTGAGTAACTTGAAACCTTTATTAGCATTCTATGACGTGACCATACCTTTTTGGTTGCATCAGAGAGACACCTTACATATAAGGTGGTCCTGACATTCAATGCTCAATAAAATGATCCTAGATATTAGCTATGACAAGTAAAATTCTAATGGATTTAGGAGTACCGACTTTGTAACATCCCAAGTAAGTAATGAATAATAGATATTCTTATCTATGTCTATTTATGAATTATATAGTGTTTTAGAGGCTTAAAATGAGAATAAATCCAATATTAAGCATGGAATACACTAATATTTTTAAAAAGATTATTTTACTGCCTTTTGATGAAAAACCATTTTTAAATAAAACTTTTGACAATTTTATAAGATATATTTGTAAAAATAAACTTATTATTTATTATTGGGACATTGAAATTTACTTTGGAAAATTTTTTGGTATTTTTATGAAAACGTTCATTTTTTAATGAATAGTGAAAAATACTGCATTTTACATCAAAACTGCTTTTTCATATAATTTAATTATATGGTTAAATTATCTTTTTAATTGGTTTTAAAGTGTAATTAGAATATATTTTTACCATTTGATACAATTGTGGTCATAAGAATTAATTTTACTTTGGAATTGGGCATAAACAAGTGCCAAACTTTTCATAGATATTGTTTCAAAAAAACTCGCTATTTGTTTTGACAACGAGAATTATTTTTAAATTAATTATTGCAATTTCTATGTTTGTAATTTGTTAAAATGGATTCCATATTTGGAATCGGAAGGTCCAAATTATGTAATTAATACTCTTTTGTTTTTGGACATTATGAATAGTAACGACGGTAATTATCTTTAATTATCGTGATTAATTAGTAATCTGGTAGTTAAGGATAATAAAATGATGTCATAATAATAACAAATGACCCCAAAATGTGTCCTAATGATACTGGTTGTGTCATGGACGACCATGGGATTCCTTTTTCCAAACATAGGGACCTCATGGATCACTTTTGGGTGAAAGTGACACTTTATCATTTTATTTTTAAAGAAAGAAGAATATCACTAAAGAATGTATCACCCGAGTAAAACATTTTTAATTTTGTCTACATAAATGATATATTGGACTATAAATATTAATTGGAAATATAAAAATATTTCCTACATCATAGTATTTTTTTTATAATTTTTAGACATTAAATAAATTAAATTATTTATGACATCATGATGATGCAGCGATTATCTCATTAATGAACGATTTAAATAAAATGAAAATATAATGAAAAATATAAGAATTACACTTGTCAAAGACCTATTGGATGAGTATATTTCAAACCCTTATCGCCTTATCCACTAAATATATCAATGTGGGACCTTTAAAATCCGAAACTCATTTTAATATAAAGTAACATTTTATAACTTTCCAATAGTGTCCCTCCTCTCCTCTTATAAAAGGCCCTCACCTCTACCTCTTTACACACACCTCCCAAGACATTGGCTCAGCCAAGATTTGATCATTTTATCTCTCCACATCCCTATATTAATCCTATAATCCTTACGTTAGGCAGAAATCTCTTCAAGAAACCCTTTGGGTACAAACCAAGAGGATTTACCCGATTTAAAGGTAAAGACTTCTCTAATGTTATTTTGTTTTATTTTGCTTCTCCAACCCCCTAAACTCATTTTATTCCTTTATTTTGTAACAACACTAGTATCTTAAATATACTATGATGTTTTTATGAGAAGGATTCGAGCTACACTTACACACACCTTCATCTAATGGTTAAAGAGCATACTGTTTCCGTGGATGGCGAATTTCTGCCTCACGAAATGATGATTGTTCAATATTCTTCTAACACCTTAAAAGGTGGACATTAAGATGTAACTATATTTATATATGATATATGATATTTTTATTTTTTCCTTAAGCTTCTATATTTTTCATTTATGTCATACCTTTATGGTTTCCATTATGTGTAAACGCAATATCTTCATTTTAGGAAGTGCGGACTACCGCCCCCTCAAAGTGATTTGATTCGTTAATGCCGTATGTGGAACGTATAAAGGATGGAGTTAATAATATTATATATGATATTATACTGGAATTATAATATACCTTTATATCATTATGAATTCATTCCATTAAATACAAAATAGAAATGAAAGTAGCGTTCATGCGTACGTACGGCTTACCGTCTCCATGAACGGTGCATTTCATTTCTTACCTCTAAATGTTATGTAATATTATAAATGCATGTATATACTGGATATATATAATATATATGATATCTACATCATGAATATAATTCTGGATATAACGGATATTTTACAACATGAACAACTTGTAATTATAAGGAGTTTATTTTTGACTCAAGTACCAATGATCGAAAAAATGACCGTTATTAACTTAAATAATTACATAGTGTTCATAACATGGTAATAAGTGATATAAAAGGAATAATGAACTTGAAAAATGTTCTTAATCAATTAGAAATTAACTCAAGTTTATTATTCAGGAGATTAAAGAACGATCAAGTCAAGTCGGACCCGAGGTATGGGACTTCGTCTCAATCTCCTTTCATTGAGGCATATTTTGTTTTATACACAACTTTCTTTTATATGGTGTATAAACCCCTTTGACTTTTACGTTTATTCAAAAATAATCTTTTTTATACGAAACGTTTTACTAAACGAAAAAAAGGAAAGTTTTTGTCGTACGTATGTGCCGACAACGGCTTCTCCGCCACCGTGACCATTATTTGAGTTTCGTCTTCCTATACAAGCCATAACTTTTTTTAATGAAAAATAAATACCATGTTTTACTTTTCTTTAATTTTGGTATTGAAAATGGTTTTGATAATTTTTTTATTATATCAATGTGTTATTGATATCTTGTGATTGAAATGTGGAAATGTTATGTTTCCTTTATGCATGTTTTATATGATACGATTATGTTATGGTTCTTGGGCATTGTTTATGAAGACGGGTGGTTCCGTGATAAACTAAGGGTGGGTGAGCCCGATATAGCTCTCCAATGCATTGGGTAACGTGAAGGAGTTAAACGTTAAGGTTTCTCCGAAGAGATTTAGGGAATATACTGTGATGGGTTTTCTAAACCTAACCATGAGGGTTACTCCCTATGTAAGAATGTTATGAATGCCTCAAGTTACCTTTATGTATTATGATTTCTATGATTTATTCATGATTTTATGAGGTATGTTAAAATGCTTATTTTTTATGAGTAAAGTATGATTTCATACATTGAATAATGTTTTCATTTCGTACTTTTATATCCCTTACTGAGCTTTTTATGCTCATCCCAAGTTTTTGAAATGTTTTTCACAGGTCAAGGGAAAGGTACATGATGTGATGATAGTGTCAAGGAAGTGTCAATAAAGAATCCATGTTTTATTTTAAATATGTTTCCGTTGATGGGAAAAATGAGTACTATCTTTTATGTAACCACTTTTTTTAAATGTGGAATGTAATGCATGATTTATGATCTAATTCTCTAAAAATCTAAACTTGAAAAGATCCTCAACATGTATTCTTGAAATAACTCAAGATTAAGTAATGTTTAAGTCTGGGGCCTTATAGTTGGTATCATAGGTTGGTTTGGATAACTTTAGGAGTTATAATTCTATTAAATGATTATCCAAAAATATTTTTTTTATGGTCAAATTGAAATGATATAGCATTTGAAGATTACCATGTTGCTTCATCTAAGACATGTTTGTACAGAATGGTTTTCCATAGAGGAAACAGGGAAGCAGTGCTAGGAAGGAATACAGAAGGAAATGACCTTCCAAATCAACATCCTGAGATGGTTGGAATTGGAACTGAACTGTTTGTTGCAGTAATGGCGCAGTTGACTCAAGCGATAAATGGTGGTGGTATCCATGCATGAGATCAGCCAGATCAACCACGGAGGAACATGTCAGTGGTGGAACATTTCATGAGGCAACATCCCCCATCATTCAGAGGATCATATGACCCTGTGCTAGCTGAAGGGTAGATTAAAGAACTGGAGAATATTTTCGATGTCACGGGGTGTTCAGAAAATCAAAAGGTTAGTCTTGAAATTTACTGTTTGGAGGGAGAAGCAGATCAGTGGTGGTCGATGGTTAAAAATATCAGGGACGCTGATGAGATTGATGCTCTCTACTGGGATGAATTCAAAGGTATGTTTCTTGAGAAGTATTTTCCTAAGGCTGTTTGACTTAGGATGGAAAAACAATTCTTGGAATTGAGGCAAGAGGACGACTCAGTGGCTACTTATGAAGAAAGGTTCGCTCGATTGGAAAGGTATGATCCAAATTTTATCCAAGACCTTGATAGTAAAATCAATCGTTTTTACTCAGGATTAAATCCAAAATATCAAAGGGATTTAGCTTCTCATGAGTTCAAGATTTATGAAAAGCTTGTTCGATGTGATGAGAAGGTGGAAATGGAGTTTTCTGATGATCAAGTGTTCTATAACAACCAACAGAAGAAGAGACCGAGGTGGCAGGAGAAAGGGAAGAATTCTTCAAAAAGGTCTGATGGTAAGAAAACTAAGTTTCCAGTTTGTGATAAATGTGGTAAAATTCATGCTGGGGAATGTATTTTGAATTCTGGAAAGTGATACCGATGTGGTAAGATGGGACATAAGGCTCGTGATTGCACTGAAAAAGATCAAGGTGATGGTAAGACCAAATTTGATTTACAGTTAGTGAAATGTTTCAAGTGCAATGAGATGGGTCACTATGCAAACGAATGTTCGACAAAGAGCTTGAATGATGGGAAGTAGTCAGACTACAAGCAGAAAGGTGTGGTGAAATCCTTTGCAACTACTTCAGCAGATGTTGGGTTATCAAATGAAGTGGTATTAGGTACTTTTTTTGTTTTCTCAGATTATGCCAATGTGTTGTTTGATTCGGGGTCTACACATTCTTTCATCTCTGAAAAATTTTCTAGTAAATTGGGAATTCCATCTTAAGAAATGACTCCTGAACTTGTAGTAAAAACACCTGGGGGAAATGTTGAGGCAAAAAGAATTTATAAGAGTCTTACTATCCTTATCCGTGGAAAGAACCTACTTGAAAACCTTATTGTTTTACCTCTAATAGAGTTTGATGTTATCCTAGGTATGGATTGGCTCTCTATTTACCATGCTAAGATTTATTGTAGAGCTAAAGAAGTTTCTTTTCAGAAATAATTTTAGTTTTTTTACAAGAATGAACCCTTACTATTGATAACATATCAAGAGGCTGAGAAAATTGTAAAATATGGAAATGAATGTTACCTTGCACATGTTGTTGAAAACAAAGGAACTGTTCATATTAATGATGTGCCAGTGGTAGATGAGTATCCTAATGTTTTTCCTGATGAGTTTCCTGGAATAATACCAGATCGGGAAGTTGAATTTATTGTTTACTTAGTTCCTGATGCTAAGCCAATTTCAAAACCCCCTTATCGAATGGCTCAAATTGAACTTTTAGAGTTGAAGGATAAATTTCAAGATTTATTAGAGAAAGGTTTCATTCGACCTAGCACATCACCATGGGGTGCTCCTGTTTTATTTATTAAAAAGAAAGATGGTTCAATGAGACTTTGCATTGATTATAGAGCCTTGAATAACATCACTATTAAGAACAAATATCCTTTTCCTCATATCGATGATTTGTTTGATCAGCTCCAGGGAGCTCAGTTTTTTTCAAAGATTGACCTGAGATTGGGGTACCATCAGTTGAAGGTAAAGGAAGCAGATATTCCGAAGACCGTGTTTCGTACAATATATGGACATTATGAATTTGTAGTTATGCCTTTTGGGCTAACCAATGCACCTGCTGTATTCATGGACCTTATGAATAAAATTTTCCATGAGTTCTTGGATAAGTTTGTGGTTGTTTTCATTGATGATATTTTGGTGTTTTATAAAAGTAAAGAGGATCATGAAATTCATTTAAGGGTTATTTTTCAAACCTTAAAAGAAAAGAAATTTTATGGGAAATTCAGCAAGTGTGAGTTTTGGTTGCAAAAAAATTATTTCCTTGGTTACTTTGTTTCTAAAGATGGGATAACTGTTGATCCTGCAAAAACAAAGGTTATTGAAGAATGGCCAAGACCCACAAATGTAACTGAGATTCGTAGTTTTCTTGGTTTGGTAGGCTATTACCGAAGGTTTGTTAGTTATTTTTCATGGTTATCTAGTCCAACGACTAAGCTAACTCAGAAGGGTATTAAGTTTATCTGGATAAAAGAATGTGATGATTGTTTTCAGGAATTGAAAAGAAGATTGGTGAATGCTCCAGTTTTGGCACTACCTTCCAGGAATGGGGAGTTTGTTATCTACAGTGATGCTTCATTGAAAGGACTTGATTGCATCCTAATGCAGAATGATTAGGTAATTGATTATGCTTCACTTCAGTTGAAAACTCATGAGGTAAATTACCCTACACATGATTTGGAATTAGCTGCTGTTGTTTTCGCTTTAAAAATATGGAGGCATCATTTGTATGGTGTAAAGTGTGAAATATATACTGATCACAAAAGTTTAAAGTATATATTCACTCAGAAATAATTTAACATGAGACAAAGGAGATGGCTAGAATTAATCAAGGATTATGATTGTACAATTCATTACCATCCAGGAAAAGCAAATAAAGTGGATGATGCCTTGAGTTGAAAAAGTAATGCTTCATTAACAATGTTGCGTTTAGAACATGATCCTTTGGTTACGGATTTGATGAACTTTGTCATAGAAGTTGTTGGTGCAGGATGTTCTTCTGTTTTGTTTTAGGTATCAGTGAAATATTCTCTATCAGATAGAATTAAGCAATCACAGAAGCAAGATAGTGAGTTGCAGAAAAATGTAGAGCTGGTTCAGAAGGGTAAGTTTCCTGAATTCAACATTTATAATGATTGTATTCTGAGATTTGGGAAGAGATTGTGTGTGTCGTGTGATTCACAGTTGAAGCGAGAGTTGTTATGTGAAGCTCATAGTTCTCCGTTTTCAGTTCATCCTGGCAGTACTAAGATGTATAGAGATCTTCGGGAGTATTACTGGTGGGACGGAATGAAAAGAGATATTGTTGATTTTACTGTGAAGTGTTTGACTTGTCAACAGGTTAAAGAAGAGCGGCAGTTATCGAAAGGGATGCTTTAGCCTTTACCAGTGCCAGAGTGGAAATGGGAGAATATATCCATGGACTTCGTTGTGGGGTTACCGAAGACACCTCGAGGTAATAATGCAATTTGGGTTATTGTTGATCGCTTGACTAAATCTGGTCACTTACTTTCTATATGATATGCTTTTTCCCTAGACCAACTTTCCCGTTTTTATCTTAAAGAGACAGTCAGGTTATAGGGAGTTCCCCTCTCTATTTTATCTGATCGTGATCCCAGGATTACTTCTAACTTTTGGAAAGGCCTTCAGAATTCGTTGGGTACTGAATTAAATTTTAGTACAACTTTTCATCCTCAATCAGATGGGCAGTCAGAACGAACAATTCAGACTTTGGAGGATATGCTACGTGCTTGTTCGATGGATTATCAGGGAAGTTGGGACCAACATCTTTCTTTGGTTGAGATTTCTTATAATAACAGTTTTCATTCCAGTATACAGATGGCACTATTTGAGGCATTATATGGGAAGCGGTGTCGAACTCCAACTTTTTGGGATGAAGTGGGTGAAAGGAAGTTGATGGGACCGGAATTGGTAGAAGAATTGGCAGAAAAAGTTCAGCTGATACAGAAACACATGAGAACAGCTAAGAGCAGGCAAAAAAGTTATGCGGACAACAGGAGGAAGGATCTCTCTTTTGAGGTAGGTGATCATATTTTTCTCAAAGTATCTCCATGGAAACGTGTGATGCGATTTGGTAAGAAAAGAAAGATGAGTCCAAAGTTCATTGGACCATATGAAATTCTGGAGAGAGTTGGATCAGTTTTATATCGATTGGATTTACCTCCGAGTTTATCTCAGGTACACAATGTTTTTCATGTTTCAATGTTAAGGAAGTACATGCCAGATCCTTCTCATGTTTTGAGTCCAGAGGTAGTTCAGTTGGAAGAGAACCTATCTTATGAGAAACAACCTATCCAGATTATTGACCACAGGAAGAAAGTGTTGCGGAATAAGGTGATTCATCAAGTAAAGGTTTTGTAGAAAAATGACATGATTTAAGAGGCAACATGGGAATCTGAAAATGCAACGAGGGATAAATACCCCAACTTATTCAATAAGTAAACAAATTGCGGGGACACAATTTTCAAAAGGGGGGAAGGATGTAACATCCCAAGTAAGTAATGAATAATATATATTCTTATATATGTCTATTTATGAATTAGATAGTGTTTTAGAGGATTAAAATGAGAATAAATCCAATCATAAGCATAGAATACACTAATATTTTTAAAAAGATTGTTTTACTACCTTTTGATGGAAAACCATTTTTAAATCAAACTTTTAACAATTTTATAAGCTTTATTTGTCAAAATAAACTTATTCTTTATGATTGGGACATTGAAATTTACTTTGGAAATTTTTTTGGTATTTTTCTGACAATGTTCATTTTTTAATGAATAGTGAAAAATACTGCATTTTACATCAAAACTGCTTTTTCATCTAATTTAATTATATGGTTAGATTATCTTTTTAATTGGTTTTAAAGTTTAATTAGAATATATTTTTACCATTTAATCCAATGGTGGTCATAATAATTAATTTCACTTTGGAATTGGGCATAAACAAGTGCCAAAATTTTCATAGATACTGTTTCAAAAAAACCCGCTATTTGTTTTGACAACGGGAATTATTTTTAAATTAATTATTTCAATTTCTATGTTTGTAATTTGGTAAAATGGATTCCATGTTTGTAATCATAAGGTCCAAATTATGTAATTAATAATCTTTTATTTTTGGACATTATGAATAGTAACTACGGTAATTATCTTTAATTATCGTGATTAATTAGTAATCGAGTAGTTAAGGATAATAAAATGATGCCATAATAATAATAAAATGAACCCAAAATGTGTCCTAATGCTACTAGTTGTGTCATGGCCGACCATGGGATGCCTTGTTCCAAACTTAGGGACCCCATGGAATCACTTTTGGGTGAAAGTGACACTTTATCATTTTATTTTTAAAGAAAGGAGAATATCACTAAAGAATGTATCACCCGAGTAAAAAAAATTTAAATTTGTCTAAAAAAATTATATCTTGGACTATAAATAATAATTGGAAATCTTAAACGATTTCCTACATCATAGTATTTTTTTTATAATTTTTAGACATTAAATAAATTAAATTATTTATGACATCATGATGATGCAGCGATTATCTCATTAATGAACGATTTAAATAAAATGAAAAGATAATGTAAAATATAAGAATTACACTTGTCAAATACATATTGGATGAGTATATTTCAAACCATTATCACCTTATCCTCTAAATATATCAATGTGGGACCTTTAAAATCTGAAACTCATTTTAATATAAAGTAACATTTTATAACTTTCCAAGAGTTCCCCTCCTCTCCTCTTATAAAAGGCCCCCACCTCTACCTATTTACACACACCTCTCAAGACATTGGATCATCCAATATCTACTCATTTTATCTCTCAACATACCTCTCTTAATCCTAGAATCCTTACATTAAGCAGAAAGCTCTTAAAGAAACCCTTTGGGTACAAACCAAGAGGAGTTACCCGATTTAAAGGTAAAGACTTCTCTAATGTTATTTTGTTTTATTTTGCTTCTCCAACCCCCTAAACTCTTTTTATTCCTTTATTTTGTAACAACACAAGTATCTTAAATATACTATGATGTTGTTATGATAAGTATTCAATCTAAACTTACACACACCTTCATCTAATCGTTAAAGAGAATACCGTTTCCGTGGATGGCGAATTTCTGCCTCACGAAATGATGATTGTTCAATATTCTTATAACACCTTAAAATGTGGTCATTAAGATGTCACTATATTTATATATGATATATAATATTTTTATGTTTTCCTTAAGCTTCTGTATTTTTCATTTATTTCATACCTTTATGGTTTCCATTATGTGTAAATGTGATATCTTCATTTTAGGAAGTGCGGACTACCGCCCCCTCAAAGTGATTTGATTTGTTAATGATATATGTGGAACGTATAAAGGATGGAGTTAATGATATTATATATGATATTATACTGTAATTATAATATAACTTTATATCATTATGAATTCATTTCATTAAATATGAAATAGAAATGAAAGTAGTGTTCATGCGTACGTACGGCTTACCATCTCCATGAATGGTGCATTTCATTTCTTACCTCTAAATGTTATGTAATATTATAAATGCATGTATATACTAGATATATATGATATATATGATATCTACATCATGAATATAATTCTGGATATAACAGATATTTTACCACATGAACAACTTGTAATTATAAGGAGTTTATTTTTGACTCAAGTACCAATGATCGACAAAACGACCGTTATTAACTTAAATAATTACATAGTGTTCATAACATGGTAATAAGTGATATAAAAGGAATAATGAACTTGAAAAGGGTTCTTAATCAAGTAGAAATTAACTCAAGTTTACTATTCAGGAGATTAAAGAATGATCAAGTCAAGTCGGACCCGAGGTATGGGACTTCGTCTCAATCTCCTTTCATTGAGGCATATTTTGTTTTATACACAACTTTCTTTTATACGGTGTATAAACCCTTTTGAATTTTACATTTATTCAAAAGGAATATTTTTTATATGAAGCGTTTTACTAAATGACAAAAGGGAATGTTTTTTTCGTACGTATGCGGCGACAACGACTTCTCCGCCGCCGTGACCATTATTTGAGTTTCAGCTTCCTCTACAAACCATAACTTTTTTTAATGAAAAATAAATACCATGTTTTAATTTTCTTTTATTTTGGTATTTAAAATGGTTTTGATAATGTTTTTATCATATCAATGTGTTATTGATATCTTGTGATTGAAATGTGGAAATGTTATGTTTCCTTTATGCATGTTTTATGTGATACGATTTTGTTATGGTTCTTGGGCATTGTTTATGAAGACGGGTGGTTCAATGATGAACTAAGGGCGGGTAAGCCCGATATATCTCTCCAATGCATTGGGTAACGTGAATGAGTTAAACGTTAAGGTTTATCCGAAGAGATTTAGAGAATATACTGTGATGTGTATTCCAAATGTAACCATGAGGGTTACTCCCTACATAAGAATGTTATGAATGCCTCAAGTTACCTTTATGTCTTATGATTTCTATGATTTATTCATGATTTGATGAGGTATGTTAAAATGCTTATGTTTTATGAGTAAAGTATGATTTCATACATGGACTAATGTTTTCATTTCATACTTTTATATCTCTTACTGAGCTTTTTATGCTCATCCCAAGTTTTTGAAATGTTTTTCACAGGTCAAGGGAAAGGTACATGATGTGATGATAGTGTCAAGGAAGTGTCAAGAAATAATCCATGTTTTATTTTAAATATGTTTCTGTTGTTGGGAAAAATTAGTATTATCTTTTATGTAACCACTTTATTTAAATGTGGAATGTAATGCATGATTTATGATCTAATTCTCTAAAACTCTAAACCTGAAAAGATCCTCAACATGTATTCTTGAAATAACTCAAGATTAAGTAATGTTTAAGGTTGGGGCCTTATAGACTTGGTATAGCCAATTGAGCCTTATTAGTAGCACACTTGTACCATCCATGTATCTTATAACATGAATACCCACCGCAGTACTCAAAATCATAAGGCCCTTTGCACTTTGATACATGGAATCCATTATTTAATTTTAATTAACCATGTCAATCTTAACTGATTTTCATATATTGTTTACATGTATGAATTATTATTCTCACTGAATAATGTATCACCGACTAAGGTGAATATAAAACCAACACTATGGTTTTAATCTTCCTACGCAGTATGTGTCCACTATCTCAAAATAGGTGTTTAGTGAAGGTTTATACCACTGCTAAATTGTTCGGTGATGGTTTATTTATCTTATTATCTTATTATCTTATTATCTTATTATTTTATTATTATCGTAATTAATTAATTTTTATTATTATTATTTTTTTATTTATTACTATGAACATGAACATGCACATGCATGCATATTCCATATATAGAAATTCCATGTTGGGTGAGATTTGAACCCCTTACCTCTTGCCAAATCTCCAAAGACTTTACCACTACACCAATCTCTTCATATGGAGAATAAATAGAATTTCATATAATTATACATATATTAATGTATAAACAATAAACAAATAATAAATAAATAATAAAATAATAAAATAATAATGAGAAATAATTAAATAATAGATAAAAAATTAATAAAAAATAAAAAATAAATATTAAGAAAATTATTAATAAATAATAAATAAATTAATAATTAATAAAAAATAAATAAATAAATAATGAATAAATGAATAATTGAATAATTAAATAAATAAACAAACAAACAATAAATAATAAATTAATAAATTATAAATTATAAATTATAAATGATAAATAATATATAATATATAATATATAATATATAAAAAATAATAAAAGGATAAAAGGATATATATATTTATTTATTTATTTATATAACAAAATATACATAAATATATAAAAACACACATTTATGTTACAATAATATATATAAACGCGCTCATATATATAATTGTACATGAATATAAATATATATATAAACACAAGTAAATATAAATATCACTATATATATTTACACATATATGATATAAAAATATATAAACAAAAATATGTATAGATATTTACAAATGTAAATAAATATACACAAATATCCATAAATTCATATAAACATATATATATATATATATAATTGATAATAAATTACCAAAATAGGGGAAACACAATAATTACAACACCATTAAATAAATTGGAATGTAAATGGAAGGAATAAAATCATAAACGACATAAAAAGCATATGAAGACACTCATAAAGAAAGATGAAATCTCATCGAATTTGTATGATATATATATATATACTTAAATTTATTTAAATATATTAGATATTAATATTTATTTACACATATTAGAATATAAATATAAATATATATCTTTTTATCAATACACACACATATGTATATATTAACCTTATTTATATGTGTGTGTGTGTGTGTGTATTCATATAGTTTTACTGTAAATTCATTTATATACTATATTTAATGAAAATAATATATTTATATAAAAATACATTTATATATGATGTATACGAACAATATTATTGACACAAAAGTATATATTTATATTTCAAAAATACAAACAAAAATATTTACATATATATATATATTTTTATTTATTTACATATATATATATATATACATATATTAGAATATACACATAAATATAGATTTTTTTATTCACACACACATTTGTATATATAAACCTTACTTGTATAAGTGTATATATATATATATATATTAATGCATTTTTATAATTTAAATAAAATTGATAATTATTTATTTTAAATTAAATGAATAAAAAATATTTATTTCTATATGATTTATATGTTTAGAAATACATTTCTATGCAAATATTTATTTATACAAGTGATTTATTATAAGTAAATATAATAAAATATGCATATATTTACTTATAAATAAATCTAAATTGTAAAAAATGATAAAAATTTAAAACCATAATATCAATATGAATGTAATCCCTTAGAAGAAATTCATTCCCCACCAAAAAAAGATAATAATCCCCCCTTAAACGAGGCTGAAATTCCATCGAATGTTAAAAAATTGGGATACCCTGACTAAAAACTCAATTTTGGAGGCCTTAAGAGCCTTTTTTGACCTCAAAAAAATAGTAAACGTGGTTCCCTAAAGTTATTAAGGTACATAGCTCATCACAGGCTTTGAATTGATATATGGTAGAGCCCAAACAAACACATGAATCAAAAGTTATGACCGTTTGAATTTCAAGTTTGATTTCCTACTTTTCTTTAAAATATAATAAATTTTATTCTTTTAATTATTACAAAACATTTAATCTAATGTGCCTTTATTTTATTTCATAAGCTTCTATATGATTGGTTGTGAAGCTAAAATGGACTCCCAGATCAAAAGTTATGGTCATTTGATGTTGAAGTTTGATTTTCAAATTATTGAAGATTTGTTTTAATTTTCAGATTATTATTAACTAATAAATATAAACATTTATTAATTAAAAAATTTATTTAATTAAAATTATAAATAATAAACTATATATGATAGTAAATAATAAATAAGAAACCATAATTAATTTTTTATTTTATTTTTTCTCTTTAATTTAGTGGTTATTTTTCAAAACCGCCGCTATTTTGTAGTGGTTTTCTAAAAAAACACTGCTAAAAATAAATTTGTATTTATTTTGGAAAAAATAATAAATAAAAAACAAAAAATAATTAAAAATAATTTAGCGGCAATTTTAAAAACAGATGCTAAAAACTGACGTGAAAAAATCGCCTCTAAATCCATTTTTTCCTATAGTGGTCACTAGAACATTCCTTTTCCACATGCTCTCATGGAACTAGTTATTATGCCAACTATGTGTGCATCTATTGCATTTAATAGACCCAATTTAATATTTCTCGTAGTATCTCTAATAGATATTTTCACCCTTATATAGAAATTTAGTCTATCACTTGACTACCACTTTTCTATCTTAGGGATTTATGTAATATCCTATGAAACTATTAGGATAATTACTTAGATACACCATGTGTTTAGCTTGATGCAATTTTGTTTATATCCTAACAAACTCTTTGTATCTAAACACATTTCCTTATGAAATAATGGATTTCCATCATACTATGACTCATATGATATCCATTTTTCATTATAATTGGCATATGGTTATGGGATATCACCGTTATTTTCAAATCACATCTAAAAATATAATGGAAGTTTCTGCAAGTGGCAACATCAACACTCCTTACATCATGACACTGATATATAAAATGTTCGTTTAGGAATTTCTCCATGCTATATTTTATTGATAAATGTTAATATTTAATACTTATCATCAATCCTCCTTATTAACATCAATGTCATGATGTAGATAAGGTAATGTGTGTTTAGGAATTACTCCATGCTATATTATATTGATCGATGAATTCTTGGTCAAGACATGCTTCAGCATGCCAACCCAAATCATCTTATATCTTATGACCATGCAAATTATATACTTCAATTTCACATTCCTTAATTACTCAAATGAATATTATGATGTATATTTACCACTAAATTTCACTTGGAATAGTTTACGTTCTCTTGTTGAACTAAATCTGAAAGTTTTGTGGCATACATTTATTTCTAAAAGTTTTTTTTATCGAAACTAAATATGTCAAAAATACCAAAGGTGTTTAGCTATACCAAGTCTAAATACCAAATTGGTTATATCCTTGAAATCCAATTTTAGTTTTTCTTGACAAATAATTATCTTGAAACAACTGGGTAATTAAGTCTTACATTTTATATTCATCACATATCGCCTATGATTGAAGTATTACTGAACTATTTTTTGAGTATGAAACACAAAAAACAACATTATTCCTGAACCTATAATAATGTCTCCTTATATCCAAAGGAATCGTTAGATAAATGTTTTGGTTGAACTCAATAATAATTTGACTTGAATCATTAACTTGATAATTAGAATTTATGTGTTTCTCACCACTGACTTATTAATTACCCTTTCTCAGCCACTTAAAGAATACAACTTACTTATTATAGTGTTTCTATACTTACTTGGTTACTATATTTTGATAAACATATTGTATTTAATACCCAAGAAGTATGTGAGAAATAATATTTGATGAATATTCATTGTAGAAGAAGAAAATACCCGTTTCTTTAATTTAGTTCATTTCATATACACTTCTGTAGAATTTATTTCAAGTTATGTGATAGAAATAACCTCCTGTTTAATAACAAACCTCATTTCATTGAAGGATGTTGCAAATGTACTTCTGGAATTACACTTTTCATTGGACTTTCTGCCTTTAATTTTAACTTGTTCTCCATAAGAACTAAATATTAAGTTATCTTTAATATTTTTATTCACTTGGAAAACCTTACCTAAATGGTAATGAAGCATTTACTCTCTCTTGTTCGTTTTGTAACCTTAAACGAAACTGGAGTAATCAGATGTAAGAGTGGGATTCCTTGAATGATCACGATCCGTCTTTTGTATTTACACATAATCTAGTGTAATTTATCACCATCATATCTTTCTTCACTTTCGCCTCATAAGATTCTTTGGGATGAGACTACATGTTATATCATCCATGCCCCGATGTTTTAACCACAACAAACATCAGATGTTGGTGATAATATTTTGACAGAACCATCATATGCTACATACATGAGTTTCCTGTAAGAATTTTTAACACCCTTTCTTCCTAAGGTGGCTTAATAGGTATAGGGACATAAGAACCTAAAATTTCTGATATCGTAGTAGTGTGCATAAGCTCCTGTACTACACTTGGAAATTCATGCTAGCTTGGACATTTACTTTATCCAATATTAATTGCAGTTTATCTTGTGGTATTACATGCCATTTTCTACAAAAAATAAAAACTAGAAGATTAGCACTTTTATCTTGATTACCAATTTAGACATTATTTATTATTCTAATAATTTAAATGTATCCCACTGTTTTAATGAATTCTAGGAACCCTGTCACGACCCCCTCTCCATCAGGTGTACCCCTCCTGGGCTGGCAATGTGAGAAGGGAGATAATGACCCCCGAGTCCCGCCTCCAGTAGGCCCCGGGTTGGAGACTAGCACCGAGGGTATAGTAACATACAAATGGGAGGCATTACCCTCTAAGAGAACACATGCGGAAGAGAGAGATAAGATAGACACCAACAACTCAGAACTGAAATATAACAAAAACACAAGTACACATATGAAATGCCATGCAAAAGTACTACAACTGAAAGGGGAAACTACAAGTACCCAAAAGAAAGGAAAAACAGCAGCAACCACAAGCCTGAACAGCTCCTCCAACCACAAGCTAGTAGTAACCAGCTTGATCTCCAACCTGCTCCAAGTGACCTGAAAAACAGTTTATATATACATAGGGTGAGTATAACAGTATACTCAGTAGGATCCTCCCCGAAGCCTCTTGTGCAAAAGTAAAAAAAGCATGTTAATGCCTAGTGAACAACAAGTGAAACTAACTCGTCACCTAAACAGGTATACTAGGTTCTCAACCTCACCATGGCTACTCTCACCAAGTAACGCATACAAGAATATAGCATATAGTAAATAATATCAAGGGTACCCCGCTACTACTTCTCCACTGGTTTGCCGCTTTGCCCCAACGACATACGTCATGTGCATCTCTCTCCAAAGGCTTGCCCGTATACACCTGGGCTAAGCTCTATAATCTGCACCACGTGCACCACAAAGGCTTGCCCGCAGACACTTGGGCTAAGCACTGCACCATCCTCACAACCAAAAGTAACCAGGTAGTTTCTGAGAGCCACACTACAGGAAAACGGCCATTTAGCGGCGGTTTTTTCGCGGTGTTTTTAAAAACTGTCGCTAAATGTGTTTCGGCCTCCATTTCGCGGTGGTTTAAAAACTGCCGCGAAAAAACCATCGCGAAATGCCTTAAATTTTTTTTATTTTTTTTATTTTTTTTTAATTTTTTTCTAAATTTTTTCGAGGATTAGCGGCGGGTTTTTAAAAAACCACCATGAAATAGCGGCAGTTTGGGTAAAACCGCCGCAAAATGAAAAGAAAAAAATAAAAAAACATGAGAAACCTCAAAATCACTAAAACGACCATAACTTTTGATCTGGACGTCCGTTGGAGCACCACGACCAGTCAAATCGAAGCTCATGAAGAGATCTAGAGGCACGTATAATCAAAACCATGAGATGGTCTAAGGTGCGGAAGATGTGAGAGTTATAAGAAAGTTGAAAAAAGTTCTCCAACTTCAAATGGCCATAACTTTCGCTTCGGGTGTCCGTTTGGGCTCTACCACATATCAAATCGAAGCCAGCAAAGAGAGATACGCACCAATTCAATACAAGCAATCTTTTGTTGTGTTTTTTGACCCCAAAAACCCCTCTTAAGGCCTCTGAAACCCCGTTTCCGTCACCGGTGTCCCGTTGAACTTGTCTTCAAACGGACCTAACTTTCGATCTGCGTGTCAGTTCGGACTCCTCCACCTGCCAGATTGTAGCTCGTTCCATGAGCTTCAGTTTGACTGGTCGCGGCGCCCACAAGCACTCTTGGATCATAAGTTTTGTCCTTTTAGTGGTTATCAGGTTTGTTATGCTTTTCAATGCCTCGTTTCTAGCACTCGTTCCCCGTTAGCTTTTTTTTAAATGGGCGTAACTTCCGATCCGCCTGTCTATTCGGACTCTTTCACCTATCAAGTCAAAGATCATTTCAGGATCTTTGATTTGACAGGTCGCGGATCTGAAATGGACTCTTGGATCATAAGTTATCTCTGTTAATGTGAGTCCAATGTTTTTGTCACTTTATGACCGTTTTGACGGGTTTTAACGGTTGCTCCATTTATTACTGTTTATTTGGGTTTAATGACTTGTTATCTTTATCAATGGTTTTTTATAGGTTATTATGATGATTATGTTGAATTCTTAAGGGGTTTTCCAGAGTTTTCAGAAGTTTTCATGCGTTCTCATTCTTTCTAATGCCTCATTCTTCATGCTTCTCTATCCGTTTTCATGCATTTTCATGATTTTTCATCCCTTATCACGTCTTTTCATACTTTTTCATGTGTTTCATTTATTATTTATTATTTATTATTTATAATATACTTTAATTTATTTATTATCTATTATTTTTTACAGTTTATTTATTATTTATTATTTATTATTTATTATTTATATTTATATTTATATTTATTTATTATTTATATTTATTTATTATTTATTATTTATATTTATTTATTATTTAATATTTATATTTATTTATTATTTATTATTTATTATTTATTATTTATTATTTATTATTTATTATTTATTATTTATTATTACTAATAATAAAATATTATTATTAATAATAATATTTGTTACTGGTTATTTCTTATTTATATTTATTTATTATTTATTATTTATTATTTATTATTTATTATTTATTATTTATTATTTATTATTTATTATTTATTATTTATTATTTATTATTTATTATTTATTATTTTTATTTATTTATTATTTTTATTTATTTATTATTGATTATTTATTATTTATTATTTATTGTTTATTGTTTATTGTTTATTGTTTATTGTTTATTGTTTATTGTTTATTGTTTATTGTTTATTATTTATATTTATTTATTATTTATTATTTATTATTTATATTTATTTATTATTTATTATTTATTATTTATTATTTATCATTTATATTTATTTATTATTTATATTTATTTATTATTTATTATTTATTATTTATTATTTATTATTAATTATTAATTATTTCTTATTTCTTATTTCTTATTTCTTATTTCTTATTTATTAATAATAATATTTTATTTATTATGTGTTATTTATTATGAAATGTTTTTTTATTTCGTATTTATTATTTATTATTAGTTATTATTATTTATTATTATTTATTATTATTTATTATTATTTATTATTATTTATTATTTATTATTTATTATTTATTATTTATTATTTATTACTTATTATTTTTTATTTATTATTTATTATTTATTATTTATTATATGTTTATTATTATTTATTGTTTATTGTTATTTATTGTATATTATTATTTATTATATATTATTTATTATATATTATTTATTATATATTATTTATTATATATTATTTATTATATATTATTTATATTTATTTATTCTTTATTATTTATATTTATTTTTTATTTTTTATTTTTTATTTATATTTATTTATTGTTTATTATTTATTATTTATTATATATTATTTATTATTTATTATTTATTATTTATTATTTATTATTTATTATTTATTATTTAGTATTTATTATTTGTTTATAATTATTTATTGTTTATTATTATTTATTGTTTATTATTATTTATTATTTATTATTTATTATTTATTATTTATTATTTATTATTTATTATTTATATTTATTTCTTATTTCTTATTTATTATTTATTATTTATTATTTTTTATATATTATTTATTATTTATTGTTTATATTTATATTTATTTATTATTTATATTTATTTATTATTTATTATTTATTATTTATTATTTATTATTTATTATTTATTATTTATTGTTTATATTTATATTTATTTATTATTTATATTTATTTATTATTTATTATTTATTATTTATTATTTATTATTTATTATTTATTATTTATTATTTATTATTTATTATTTATTATTACTAATAATAAAATATTATTATTAATAATAATATTTGTTACTTGTTATTTATTATTTATTATTTATTATTTATTATTTATACTTATTTATTATTTATTATTTATTATTTATTATTTATTATTTATTATTTATTATTTATTATTTATTATTTATTATTTATTATTTATTATTTATTATTTATTATTTATTATTTATTATTTATTATTTATTATTTATATTTATTTATTATTTATATTTAATTATTATTTATTATTTATTATTTATTATTTATTATTTATTATTTATTATTTATTATTTATTATTTATTATTTATTATTTATTATTTATTATTTATTATTTATTATTTAATATTTATATTTATTTATTATTTATTATTTATTATTTACTATTTATTATTTATTATTTATTATTTATTATTTATGATTTATTATTTATATTTATTTATTATTTATTATTTATTATTTATTATTTATTATTTATTATTTATTATTTCTTATTTATTATTTATTATTTATTATTTATTATTTATTATTTATTATTTATTATTTATTATTTATTATTTATTATTTATTATTTATTATTTATTATTTATTATTTATTATTTATTATTTATTATTTATATATATTTATTATTTATTATTTATTATTTATATTTATTTATTATTTATTATTTATTATTTATTATTTATTATTTATTATTTATTATTTATTATTTATTATTTATTATTTATTATTTATTATTTACTATTTAGTATTTAGTATTTATTATTTATTATTTATTATTTATTATTTATATTTATATTTATTTGTTATTTATATTTATATTTATTTATTATTTATTTTTTATATTTATTTATTATATATTATTTATTATATATTATTTATTATTTATATTTATTTATTATTTATAATTTATTTATTATTATTTATTATTTATTTATAATTATTAGTTATGTGTTATTTATTATTATATATTATATATTATATATTATATATTATTGAGTTTATATCTATTATTTATGTATTATTTGTTTTCTCAATTAATATATATAAGTATATTAAATTTTTTTTATTAAACACATGACGAGCTTGCTGGAGTGGTAAAATCTTTGGAAAATATGCAATAGGTTAGGGGTTCAAATCCCACCAAACGCAGTATTTCTTTATATTGCATTGGCATGTGCATGGGATGGGCATGCATGGATAAATAAAGTAATACAAAATAAATATAATAAATATAATAAATAAAATAAATAAATAAAATATGAAATAAATAAATAAATAAATAAAAGAAAATAAATAAATAAAATAAATACAAAATAAATAAAATAAATAAATAAATACGAAATAAATAAATAAATAAATAAATAAATACGAAATAAATAAAAAGAAATAAAAAAATTTAAAAATTTAAAAAAATTAAAAAAACAGCCACTAAAAAACCGCCGCGAAACGTTCTGCGACAGTTTTGAAAACCGCTGCGAATAGTTTCCAGACGCACGATTTCGCGGCGGTTTTTCAAAACCGCCGCCAATCTATTTACCGGCGGTTTAAACCGCCGCGAAACGTAAAACCAAACCGCCGCTAAATGCCTTTTTTGTCGTAGTGCCACCAGAGCTCGCATAACGTGTATCATATGTCGGGTATTATACCTCAAGCCATCACAGGCCATACGCCGAGTAAGGATCCTCAAGCCATCACAACCTATACACGTTACACCTATAGTAGTCCATAGGATACTATATCCAGAATATATGTGTGTAAAATAACCACAAGCCATTACAGCCCTATACACGCATATATGGGGAAAACTAACTGTTGTGCCAAAGGCACTCGTATCTACCAAGAGAAGAGAGCGGGGCTAAAGGGGGTAGTCAGTCATTCAACCTCCCATCAGAATGTTGGGGAAAACACCCCCCCCCCCAGGGCTCAGAATCCCCAGGGTGTCAGTTGCCCTTACCGACAGGGTGGAGTAACGTATAGAAACACAAAAAGTACAGAATATATATAACTCACAACCACACTATGGGCATAACCTAGTCTTAGACACAACTGCAGCTAACGTCTCTCGGACTTCGGGCTGCCACTTCTAAGACTAGGTATCCTATAAGCACACAACCATTTAAGGGATTTATTAGATTACTTCATTCCCATTTTATCAATTCCACTGTATGTTAATTAATTCTTCAAACATTAATTAACCATGAACACAACCTCATTAAACGGAATTGGCATCACATTCAAAATCAACTGTCTCTTTTAAGATTCAACATCACCTTTAAATTCCAGCATCTCCATCCCCGTGGGTTATCACCATTTGATCAATCTTTCATTACAGAATTACTTTCCCACATTCCCAGGCATTCTAGAAAAGCATTCTATGCTACTAAACACAAGGGGGATCAACACGGTGAGTAGATGTACTACCCGTCGAGTCTTTGCCACCTATAACAAGAGCGTAGACTCATTCTCCTTTGAGAAGCTAGACACGGAAAGCACGTGGCATACCCCGCGCGTCTTCACCTCATTCGGAAGAAGGGTAAGTAAGACCAGCTGCCTTGAGCAGTGGGGAAAAGTAAAGCAGATAAACATTCAATCAAAGTCACCAAGCATCCAACAAACACATCCATCCCATTCCATCATCACTTGTGTCCTCCTCGACACCCACATGCATAAACCGATGCATCTCGCCACTCTAGGCGTCATCCGCTGCCACAACCACAAGGCCTCCCTGCCTCCACATATCACAACACCCTTCCAGGGTCACATCACAGCACAAGCAATAGGAAATCAAACATCACATCAAATGGGCTCTTGTCCCTTTAACAAGGCATCCAGCCTTCATACATAATGAGCACTCATGGCTCTAAAGCACAAGGCACTCGGCCTTACGAACAAGAGGGTAACTAAGAACCCTACCCGGCGTTATCTTTTATCAACCAACCAGTTCTTTAATCCCTCTTGAATTAACAGATTCAATTCGTGGGTTCCAATTCCAGGAAACCTATTCAGTAAGCTATCACAAAAGATTTAACATGCTTACTATGCTAATTTGATTAGCATAAAATTAGAACAACTACAACAACGGCAACAACCGGATTCATTTACATGCCTCTTTATCTTTATCCAATTAATTAAAATTAATTCCAGCTTTACGTTCTTTATCAATTTCCATCAAGAACAAACAGCTAAGCAAAGCAAGCATAGATATCAAACTATCTAGCAAAACATGAGGCAATAACATACGAGCGATAACAATTTATTAATCCGGTTAAAATATATTTATTAAGTCAATTCCAAAGTCATCTAGCGGAATTTTACATGCTAACAGTACAATTGCACGTAAAAGAGAGAGAATCACGAATCCCCAACATCAAAGAGTTCTTGATGTTCTTTATCCACACAACGGGTCACGATCCTCCTCTCACGACAACTGCATCCAACCGAGGATGCCACGGTACGTCCACACCAACCAAACCCCAATAAAAACCCATTAGAAACATGGATATTACATGCTAATATGGAAAGGAGAACAAGATAAGATGATCCCTGAAGGAACAATGATAAAACATACCTTATATTGAAGAATGATCGACACAGCTTGGTTGCATCAAAACAGAGCAGAACCAATCCTAGGAGTAAATTTTGATTGTGCAACTCCTACGGGAAGGATTTAATGGTTCTAGCATCTCATAGCCGATAACAAAGAGGAAGAACAAGGGAGGATTAATCTTGTTCCTTTTTGAAGATTTAATGGGGCGACGATTTAAGATGCGCTTAATTCTCCATTAAAGGCGGATCGCATTAACCCACGCGGTTTGACCAAGTAAAAACATCCCGACCTTAGGAATAATTAATATAGGATTTATGGACTTTTAATCGGCCTTAAGAGTCCTTAAAATAAGGCTTTAAATGTATTTTACGTCAAAGGAAACGTCAAAAGGGGAAAAAATGGAGGAATCTGGAAACATTGTTCACCTACCGTTATTGTACACCTACCGATCTGTGCTACCGATCAGTGTTACCGATCATTGCTACTGATCAGTGCTACTGATCTGTGCTACCGATCTGTGCTACCGATCTGTGAAACACTGTACACCTACCGATACTATTCATAAAACTGGAAACACTATTCACAGAACTGGAAATTTGGCAAAGTGTTGGGGATAAGTCACCTTGACCTCCCGGAACACCTTCAACACCACATTTTCACAAAGTAATGGACCGGAGAGGTCCGGGCCATTACATCAGATACCTCTCAAAACATTCTCGTCCTCGAGAACTTAAAACCAACCTAAGTAAAAGAGGGGTCTGAACACCCATCCATCGAGATACCTCTCAAAAGAGAGCAGGCCACAAAAGGAACAAAAGATGTTTATAAATAAAACATGAAAGGTCTAACCATGAAGGTAAAATCATTACATGAAAAGAGTTAAACATTAAAAAACTTTTGGTACTGAGCACGTATCTGTGACTCACTCTCCTAGGTACTCTCCTCCATGCCACTGTGTCGCCACAAGACATGAACTAAGGGAATAGAACGCCCACACAACACCTTCTCCTTTCGGTCTTGGATCTCCACAGGTCGCTCCTCGAAGGTTGCATCATCATCAACATCGATATCTCCCCAATTGATGATGTGAGAGTCATCATGAAGATAACGACGGGGCTGTGATACATGGAAAACATCATGTACTCGACTCATCTGTGGGGGAAGTGCTACTTGATATGCCACAACTCCAACACGAGCTAACACCTCAAAAGGCCCAACAAACCGGGGAGAAAGCTTACTTCCATGACCAAACCTTCGCTGCCCATGACGGGGAGTCACCTTCAAAAAGACATGATCCCCAACATTAAACTCCAAGGGTATCCTCCTTTGATCAGCATATGATTTCTGACGATCTTGCATTGTCTTCATCCTCTCATGAATCATCTGAACCATCTTGTATTCTTCACTAGTTCCGATCCGAGAATCACTGACTCTCCAACCCTAGTCCAGCACAACGGAGAACGGAAAGGCCGACCATACAAGGCTTGAAACGACGTCATACCGATGGTGGAGTGAAAACTATTATTGTAAGCGAACTCTACCAAGGTTAAGTGCCTCATCCATGAACCTCCAAAATCAAGAACACAAGATCGTAACATGTCTTCGAGAGTTTGGATAGTTCACTCAGTTTGACCATCCGTTTGAGGATGAAAAGCAGTGCTAAGGAATAGTTAAGAACCAAAAGCATGTTGGAGACCTCTCCACACCCTGGAGGTAAAATGAGGATCTCGATCAGAAATGATCTTCCTAGGTACTTCGTGAAGTCTCACCACCTCCTCTAGATACTGCCTCGAAAAAACTTCCACAGAGCTCGACTCCTTGATCGCTATGAAGTGGGCCAATTTTGTTAAACAATCCACTACCACCCATATAGAATCATGTCCTCCCGGAGCTCGAGGTAAACCTGTAACAAAGTTCATTGAGATGTCCTCCCACTTCCACTGAGGAATCTCTAATGGCTGGAGAAGACCACCAGGAACACGGTGTTCGGCCTTCACCTTCTGGCAGACTAAACATCGAGACACAAACTCCGCAACTGCACGCTTCAGCCCAGGCCACCAAAACTGACTCCTCAAGGATCGGTACATCTTTGTCACACCAGGATGTACTGCTAAGGGCGAACTATGGAACTCTCGGAGAACCGTCTCGCGCATCGCCAAGGGAACAAAAATCCTACCATGATACAACACTCGGTGTTGTTCATCCTCCGACCAACCATCAGCGGCCTCACCACAAAAAACTCTGTCTCTCCAAACTTCCACCTATGGATCACCCAACTGGGACTCTTCCACCTTCTGCAACAACGATGACTACACCGTCATCTAGAAAATACAACCTCTACCTCCAACCTCTTCCATATTAAGATGCAAAGCTGAAAGTTCCTCCATTACTCTCCAGGAATCACCGGATTCACGCACAGCATCACTACGTGACTTTCGGCTCAGCACATCAGCTACAACATTCTCTTTTCTAGGTGTATACGATATTTCGAAGTCATATTCCTATAAGAACTTCATCCACCGACGCTGTCGTAAGTTCAAGTCACGCTGGGAGAAAACATACCTCAAACTCTTATGATTGGTGAAAACCACAAAGCACTCACCAATGAGGTAATGTTTCACAACTTCAGAGCAAACACCACGGCTACCAACTCAAGATCATGGGTGGAATAGTTGAGTTCATGGGGATGCAACTGCTGAGACCCATAAGAAACAACTGACCTCTGCTGCATGAGAACACAACCTAGCCCCAGATGTGAAGCATCGCAGAAAACATCAAACTGGACTCCCTCAGTTGGAAGACAAAGAACGGGAGCACTTACTAACCTCTCCTTTAGATACTCGAAGGCTTCCTGGCACTGATCAGTCCATTCGAAGTCCTGATCCTTCCTGGTCAGAGCTGTTAGAGGAGTCGCAACCCGTGATAAATTGGCTACGAACCTCTTATAATAGCCTGCGAGACCAAGAAAACTTTGCACCTCTGACACTATCTTGGGGGCTGACCAAGACACCATTGCTTCTATCTTCGATGGATTCACAACTACTCCTTGTTGGGACACAACATGCCCCAAGAAACGGACTTCTCGAGCCTAAAACTCACACTTTGACAACTTCCCAAACAACTGATGTTTACGAAGAACTCCCAAAACAGCATGTAGATGCTCTGCATGCTCCTCTTCAGATGTGGAGTACACAAGGATGTCGTTGATGAAAACCACCACAAACTTGTCCAGGAACTCATGGAACACAGTGTTCCTCAAACCCATGAAAATAGCTGGATCATTCGTCACGCTGAACAGCATTACAACGAACTCATAATGCCCATGACAATAACGGAAAACAGTCTTCGGAATATCCTCATCCTTTACCCGCATCCGATGATATCCTGACCGCAAGTCGATCTTTGAGAACCAAATTTCACCCTTCAGTTGATCGAATAAGTCATCAATCCGCGGAAGAGGATAGTGGTTCTTTATTGTCACTTTGTTTAAGCGACGACAATCGACACACAACCGCAAACTGTCGTCGGCCTTCTTCACGAACAAGAACGGTGCACCCCATGGTGACACACTTGGCCGAACAAAACCACACTACAACAGACCATCAAGCTATATACGTAGCTCTCGTAACTCAGAAGGGGCCATCCTATACGGAGACATAGAAATAGGAGACACTCCTGGCTGTAGCTCGATCCCAAACTTGATCTCTCGTCGAGGGGGTAATGTTATGACCTCTTCTGGGAAGACATCAGGGTACTCCTCCACGACCCTAGGAAACGCCAACTTCTGAACCTCTAAAAAACACAGCATCAACTCAGCCATCAAGGATGATAAGGATGGAACGCACCTATGACCCATCTGAGGATCTCGCTCACCAACAAACACCACCTGCTCTCCATCCGCACCGAAGAAGATGACCTTCTTCCTGAAGCAATCCACGATATCCTACACCGAATACAACCAATCCATGTCGAGGATGACATAATATGGTTGTATCCATAAACATAGGAAATCTCCCCAAGAGCGGTGTTTCCCCAACACTAGCTCACAGTCTCTACATACTTCAAACAAGCTAGATTGACCTCCAACTGGCGTAGTCAACGCCAAGGGCACTGGAAGCCTCTCTACCTCAAGTCCCAAAGAATGGACAAGGGTAGGTGATATGAAGGAGTGTGTCGCTCTTGAATCAAACAAGGCATACACCAAGGTAGAAAACAAGCAAAGGGTGCCTCGAACGACATATGGCTCGCCTGGGGTTGGCAACGCTAGAGCATGAAGCTGACCACGGCCTCCTCTAACCAGTCTTTTGTGACTGCATCTGAAACAGATCCCTCATACTTCTGTAGACTCTGGCACTAAAACTCTCAAATTGTATTCCTCCAAGTGTCTTCATCTTCAACCTCTACCCTGCGGCTTTCTGCTGGAACAGCCTGCTGGTCATTTTCTACGCAAACCTGACGAGGACGTCGGCCTGGAGCCATACCTGTAAAATAACAAACCGTTAGAGCTCCTAAGCCTGGAATATGGAAGACTCAAGATTAATTAATTTATTGTTTTCGTTCATTCATTTTAGGTTAACATGTCCCAAGGTCTACCCATTCAAACATAGGCACAAGAAGAATGATGTGTGATCCTTTCCTAGGTCTCTACCCTGCAACTAGTATCACCTTGTTTAATAGCCATTATAAACTTAATGGTCCATACATCAGATCATAGGGGGACCTAAACGCCTATGTCTCAGCCGGTCTCCAGTGTTTACCTCACTTGCTAAACATGAATGACACTGTTTCCCTACCAACCCATGCAACCTCACCCGTGCCTAACTCCAAACTCCATCCTATCCCTCAACTTACCTCTGATACCACTCTGTCACAACCCCCTCCCCACCAGGTGTACCCCTCCTGGGCCGACAATGTGATAAGGGAGATAATGACCCCCGAGTCCCGCCTCCAGTAGGCCCCGGGTTGACGACTAGGACCGAGGGTATAGTAACACACAAATGGGAGGAATTACCCTCTAAGAGAACACATGCAGAAGAGGGAGATAAGATAGACACAAACCAACTCCAACTCAGAACTGAAATATAACAAAAACCCAAGTACACATATGAAACTCCATGAAAAAGTACTACAACTGAAAGGGGAAACTACACGTACCCAAAAGAAAGGAAAAACAACAGCAACCATAAGCCTGAACAGCTCATCCAACCACAAGCTAGTAGTAACCAGCTTGATCTCCAACCTGCTCCAAGTAACCTGAAAAATAGTTTATATATACATAGGGTGAGTATAACAGTATACTCGGTAGGATCCTCCCCGAAGCCTCTCGTGCAAAAGTAAAGAAACATGTTAAAGCCTAGTGAACAACAAGTGAAACTAACTCGTCACCTAAACAGGTATACTAAGTTCCCAACCTCACCATGGATACTCTCACCAAGTAACGCATACAAGAATATAGCATATAATAAAGAATATCAAGGGTACCCCGCTACTACTTCCCCACTGGTTTTCCGCTTTTCCCCAACGACATACGTCTTGTGCATCTCTCTCCAAAGTCTTGCCCGTATACACCTGGGCTAAGCTTCACAATCTGTACCATGTGCACCACAAAGGCTTGCTCGTAGACACTTGGGCTAAGCACCACACCATCCTCACAACCAAAAGTAACCAGGTAGTTTTCGGGAGCCGCCAGAGCTCGCATAATGTGTATCATACGTCGGGTATTGTACCTCAAGCCATCACAGGCCATACACCGAGTAAGGATCCTCAAGCCATCACAACCTATACACGTTACACCTATAGTAGTCCATAGGATACTATATCCAGAATATATGTGTGTGAAATAACCACAAGCCATTACATCCCTCTACACACATATATGGGGAAAACTAATCGTTGTGCCAAAGGCACTCATATCTACCAAGAGAAGAGAGAAGGGATAAAGGGGGTAGTTAGCCATTCAACCTCCCATCAGAATGTTGGGGGAAACACCCCCCAGGGCTCAGAATCCCCAGGGTGTCAGTTGCCCTTACCGACAGGGTGGAGTAGTGTATAGAAACACAAAAAGTACAGAATATATATAACTCACAACCACACTATGGGCATAACCTAGTATTAGACACAACTGCAGCTAACGTCTCTCGGACTTCGGGCTGCCACTTCTAAGACTAGGTATCCTATAAGCACACAACCATTTAAGGGCTTTATTAGATTACTTCATTCCCATTTTATCAATTCCACTGTATGTTAATTAATTCTTCAAACATTAATTAACCATGAACACAACCTCATTAAACTGAATTGGCATCACATTCAAAATCAACTGTCCCTTTTAAGATTCAACATCACCTTTAAATTCCATCATCTCCATCCCCGTGGGTTATCACCATTTCATCAATCTTTCATTACAGAATTACTTTCCCATATTCCCAGGCATTCTAGAAAAGCATTCTATGCTACTAAACACAAGTGGGCTCAACACGGTGAGTAGATGTACTACCCATCGAATCTTTTCCGCCTATAGCAAGAGCGTAGACCCATTCTCCTTTGAGAAGCTAGACACAGAAAGCACGTGGCATACCCCGCGCGTCTTCGCCTCCTTCGGAAGAAGGGTAAGCAAGACCAGCTGCCTTGAGCAGTGGGGAAAAGTAAAGCAGATAAACATTCAATCAAAGTCACCAAGCATCCAACAAACACATCCATCCCATTCCATCATCACTTGTGTCCTCCCCGACACCCACATGCATAAACCGATGCATCTCGCCACTCTAGGCGTCATCCGCTGCCACAACCACAAGGTCGTCCTGCCTCCACATATCACAACACCCCTCCAGGGTCACATCACAGCACAAGCAGCAGGAAATCAAACATCACATCAAATGGGCTCTTGGCCCTTTAACAAGGCATCCAAACTTCATACATAATGAGCACTCATGACTCTAAAGCACAAGGCACTCGGCCTTACGAACAAGAGGGTAACTAAGAACCCTACCCGACGTTATCTTTTATCAACCAACCAGTTCTTTAATCCCTCTTGAATTAACAGATTCAATTCGTAGGTTCCAATTCCAGGAAACCTATTCAGTAAGCTATCACAAAAGATTTAACATGCTTACTATGCCAATTTGATTAACATAAAATTAGAACAACTACAACAACGACAACAACTGGATTCATTTACATGCCTCTTTATCTTTAGCCAATTAATTATCAATTAATTCCGGCTTTACGTTCTTTATCAATTTCCATCAAGAACAAACAGCTAAGCAAAGCAAGCATAGATATCACACTATCTAGCAAAACATGAGGCAATAACATACGAGCGATAACAATTTATTAATCCGGTTCAAATATATTTATTAAGTCAATTCCAAAGTCATCCAGCAGAATTATACATGCTAAAAATACAATTGCATGTAAAAGAGAGAGAAGCATGAATCCCCTACCTCGAAGAGTTCTTGACGTTCTTTATCCACACAACGGGTCACGATCCTCCTCTCACGACAACTGCATCCACCCGAGGATGCCACGGTATGTCCGCACCAACCAAACCCCAAGAAAACCCCATTAGAATCATGGAGATTACATGATAATATGGAAAGGAGAACAAGAGAAGATGATCCCCGAAGGAACGATGATAAAACATACCTTATATCGAAGAATGATCGACACATCTTGGTTGCATCAAAACAGAGCAGAACCAATCCTAGGAGTAAAGTTTGATTGTGCAACTCCTACGGGAAGGATTGAAAGGTTCTAGCGTCTCATAGCCGATAACAAAGAGGAAGAACAAGGGAGGATGAATCTTGTTCATTTTTGAAGATTTAATGGGGCGACGGTTTAAGATGCACTTAATTCTCCATTAAAAGCGGATCGCATTAACCCACGCGATTTGACCAAGTAAAAACATCCCGACCTTAGGAATAATTAATATAGGATTTATGGCCTTTTAATCGGCCTTAAAAGTCCTTAAAATAAGGCTTTAAATGTATTTTACGTCAAAGGAAACGTCAAAAGGGGCAAAACTGAAGGAATCTGGAAACACTGTTCACCTACCGTTACTGTACACCTACCGATCTGTGAAACCGATCTGTGCTACCGATCTGTGCTACCGATCTGTGCTACCGATTTGTGCTACCGATCTGTGAAACTCTGTACACCTACCGATACTGTTCATAAAACTGGAAACACTGTTCACAGAACTGGAAATTTGGCAAAGTGTTGGGGATAAGTCACCTTGATCTCCCGGAACACCTCCAACACCACATTTTCACAAAGTAATGGATCGGAGAGGTCCGGGCCATTACAAACTCTATGTACTAGAATTGGAATACTCTATCGCTTTAGTATTCTAGTGGAAAGGATCCCAAAACCTCTCCTCATAGTCTACAAGATTTGGCTACGCCACTAATCGGAGGGTTCCACTATTGGAAATATGATCTATACCAACGATTTTGGGCAAACCGTTGGTATAGTTCACTAATTTGGACCTATACCAACGGTTTGGCCAAAACCGTTGGTATAGGTCCATTATAGAGACCCCATACCAACGGTTTGGCCAAACCGTTAGTATCGGTCCCCCCTATACCAACGGTTTGTCCAAAACCGTTGGTATGGGTCCCAAAATCAAAGAACCTATACCAACGATTTTGAGAACCGTTGGTATAGGTACATGTATTTTTAATGGAATCTTCTTGCAGCGGACATTAAATAAATCAAAATTTAAAATACTTATGATAATACATATATATATATATATATGAAATTATGCTCACAAAAGTATGTTAGGTTAGTGGTTAGGTCGTTTAATCACAAATGAGAGGTGCTGGGATCAAAACCAACTGGATGATTATTTTTTGAATTACATATACCAACGGTTTATGGAACCGTTGGTATATATTTTCATATTACTTATACCAACGGTTTTCAAAACCGTTGGTATAGACCTATCCTCACGGCTTACTTGGAAACGGTTCTCCAAACTGTTGGTATAACCTATACCAACGGTCCGTTGGTATAGGGTATTTTTTCAGTAGTGTTCAAGGTAGGCGTTTGGCTATCCAATTTCATTAACTCATGGCTTCTTGATCTATTGAGTAAAGTCTCAACTTCTAAAATTATAAACTTTATTTTTTCAACACTTGCCTCTCAAATTACAACAAGATATCTTTGGTTACTTCTTTACTACAACTTTAGTTAAGTCAATCAATCACTCTCATAAGAACTCTCTGGTAGTAAGAGGCACCTTCAACTTTGGTATATGAGCACCCCGAACATTGGGTTTTGTTCAAATTTGAATTATAAAAGGCGTTTAACGACTTAATATTTCGTTGAGATTTTTTTTTTATTTTGCTCTCGAATAATGTAATCCATTTGTATTAACCTTGTTCATCTATGTTGTCGTGATCACAACTGAAAATTAATAGAAAAAAATTAATCACTTCTTTATGCATTTTATTATTTATTATTTCATGTATTTACCTACTGTTATAAAATGCATAAAATAATAAACAAATGCATAAAGTAAAGCAATTACCCAACTGGTCTTGAGTATCTAATATTGGTTGATCCATTTAAACTTAATGGGTCAACCACGACCTAGGGGTATCATATCCGAGTTGTCACATGAATCATGATGCAACTCGTCCCCATCTGGTATGTCCGCTTCTCATTTGGAGTACCACCTCAACTTGTCATTGTCTATATCTTACACCATCCTCGTCATGACATACTAGCTCGTCTTGGCAGGTACAATGCCATTCACCGTCTTCATTAATATACACATATACTCACACTCAAGCGAGGAGAACTAGGGGAAAAATTTACATACAAATAAATTTGGATGTGTAGACCCTTATACATATTGACCAAAAATGAAGATGCACAAACCGCTTAAATTATTTAATTATATTACAAACATTGCGCACAATTAAATTAATTAATTAAATAAATGCAGACATACATTGGTCGAGTCAATTCTCTAGACCGGTCAATGGTAAAATAAATGTGTGATTAAAATTAAATTTCAATAAATAAAGTATGAGGGCATTAATTAAATTAAATGAATCAAAAAAAAATATTTTTGGTCCGCTACTAATTTAATTTTCAGAAAAAATTAAATTAATTATGTAATTTAATTTAAAACCAAAATTAAAATAATTTATCACCAGGTATTAAAATTATTATTTTAAACCAAAATTAATGTATTAAATAATTTAATTTAATTCTAAAATTATATTAATTAAAATAATTAATTTTGATTAATTTAAAAACCGGTTGGGCATCAAAACTCCATCCGGGCAGGATGCGCCTGTCGGGACCTTGCAGCGGCTAGAGGAGCTACGTCAAGGAGGGGCGGTGCCCGGTTTTGCGGGCCGGGCTGGGGTGTCAACTGACTTAGAGAGACATGTGGGGAGTATAGGTGGGCCCTCCCTCATGGAATAGATGGGCGATAGACCAACATGTTTTTTTAAATTATTTTGTTGACTAGAAAAATGAGTCCTACCACCCCACTTTATTTCCACACGCCAGGCCACAAAATTATTCATCCTCTTTTTTTTACTCAAAAATCAATTTGGATTATAATAATTATAATAATTATAATATTATAATATTATAATTATTATATATTATAATTTTCAAAGCTTGCTGGATGTAACTATTTCGGCTGGCACCAGACAACCGATCAGTATTAAAATTAACTAGAAACAACATCTCACATCAAGTTCGGTAAAATATCAACATATTCATAAACGCTTTTCAAAGATTAATACCAAATCAATCAGTAATGTTTTTTTGGACGGTTGTAACTTGGTGATCTTGACTCGAATCGAATCGCGCTCAGATCAGTTGGGACCGAAATTAAACCGTCTATTTAATTTTAATTCAACTTATTTTTTTCTTGGCTTCGTTAATTTATGCAATTTTTCTGATACCAATTGAAGATATCGAGTTCACAATAGAAGCCTATGGGGTAGAGATTTTAAAAAATTTCATCATCGGGATGACATGAATTATCATCTCCGATGATCCGAGCTCCAGTACGGTCTAAGGATCTCTAATAAAATAAACAAAGCATGAAAATGTATACTAGAAACATACCATTTTTTAGATCTGAAGTCGCGATCGACATATTCTTGTCGTCTACGATCAATGCTTAAAATATCCAAAGAAGGATCCCTCTAGATTGTCCACACACACTTAAAAATCCACATAAGCATTAATTATCGAATTTCGAGTGCTAGTGTGGAGATCTAACGACGCCTTCGACATCCTGACGATCACCACATCAATGTGTCTTCGATGTGTGAGGGAGAACTCGATATGAATACCCGAATCCAAATCTTCTCTCTCTAGAAAGTGGGAGAGGAGAGAGAGGTTTTGGTGAAATTTACATGAATAGTATCAAGCAAGAGCCTCTCTCCACCTATTGATAGTGGATGCTCAAAATACCCAATAGGGTTCCCCGACCCTTGTTTATTTAACACCCTCTAAATAAATAATTATGAAAAACTAACCTAACATAAATATTATTTATTATTTTATCACATACCTTTAATAGCCCGAATGGCCCGAAGACCTTCTTTTATTTTATTTTATTATAGATAATCCCTCTTTTAAGGGTTGAAGGGGAACCCGTACATGACCCGTAGGCCCAAGGCACAAGGCCCGACATGACCCGTAATACATGACCCGAAGGCCCAGAGGCATACCATGCCCAATACATGAGCCATAGGCCCAACCCACTAAAACTGCCCCTCCTCAGCTTCTACATCATTGATTGCCTTTAGCTCCCCACCTGCATTGCTGATCGGCTAACATTGCCCCGTACAAAGTTGCACGGTGCCTGGTCCCGATGGCGGCTGCCATACCCTCTCATTCTTCAAATCTGGTTAGCTCTGCTTCTGGTGACTGCTACTGGTGCTCTGATCCTCATCTAGGGCCTGCTCTGTGTGAACTGGGCTACTTCATGGTTTTCAATGGTCCGAAGGTCCTGTGGCCCAAAGGCCTTTGATGGCCCGAAGGCCTTGAGACCCGTAGGCCCAAACCGGTGGCCCGAAAGCCTAAATAAGGTGAATAGTCTGGCTGCTACAGTACCGAACAGTGCCTGCTACAATGTCTGCTACATTACCTGCTACAGTGCCTGCTACAGTGCCTGCTACAGTACTGCTACAATGCCTACTACAGTACCCCCAAAAATTCGCCTCCACCCGGTTTTGAACCTGGGTCTCTTGGATGCCAAGCAGGAGCCCTTACCACTTGGGTACGGGCTCGTTGGCATCACATACCTTTAATATATATTAAATATATTACACAATTAAACAAAGTCATTTAACTCGACTTGTAATTCCCACTAATATTAAACGAACCTAGAATATTAAAATAATATTTGTTCGATTAATATTAATCATCACATCTACTTAACTTGTAAATAATTTAAATAAATTCAACCAAATTATTCATAACTTGAATAATATGAATTTATTTATTTATCAGTGACTGATAACTTAGATAACACTCGGACCCTGTGGTGGGTCTCACCTTGTCCAATATACATATTCAACTGAATAAGGCAGATTCTAAAATATGCTATTGTGTGTGACCCTCGAGGACCTTATCTCAATAGTAGTAAATAAAACCCACATACCAAGAGCGGAGTCTAGTAACCCATGAAGGCCCCTAAAGAGATAAGGATAATCATAACAATGACAACCAAACTACAAAGATGTACTGTGTACTATAATCTCTTTGTCTTTAGATACCTAATAAAGCAGGACACACATTTGTGTCATCTTCCTTTTCTTGATTTATTATTTTATGATCTAACCAGAAGGATTTTACTTTCAACTGCATTGTCCAAAGACTTATTAAGTTAGTACCATCCATATCAACCAAGCTTGAGATATATTACTTCTTTAAATTGGAAGTTACAAATCCTTTCTTAACCATTCAACCAATATCATACCACCAATGACACACCCAACACAAGCTAACTCCCTATGATTTCATTATCATGGTTTTTGTCTTAAATAAAAGTATGAAATCAAATGGCACGAACTAGTAATAATCTCAAGTTAGGAGACCAATGAAAATGTCCGTAGATAAGAATAACCAATGAAACCCAAAAAATGTGGTGTTCCTATTAGCGGGTCTATCCTCATGATCTCACCACTAGAGATCACCAAGTGAGAAATTTATGAGAATAAGTCTCAATGATTATGATACCCCAACACATGAAAGTAAAACATATATTGTGTCCAATCATTAAGATATATCTAAACCATAGGAACATTATTTAAGATTAACATCATAGTATCTTGAGGTTCTCATTATAGCTTGAGATCTGTTATAACCTTTTGATATGATAATTAATCTATGGACATTCCTATTAAATAGTGGATGCAAAAATATCTACACTATAATGGTAAGTATATATCATGTATATCTATCTGTATACATGATATGGTAATCAAAATTACTATTTAGTTGGGTCTAGGGCACCCACTATTACAACACCTTCCTTGGTCGAAGTAGTAATCTGCACAATCCAAAATCCAGGTCAAGTGGGTGTTGGGAACCCAAGATGTGGGGTGTATCATGGATTTGAGTTTACTAATTAGCATCCACCCATCTTTCATGGTAACAAAGGACCATAGGAATCTGAGGAGCATCTTGGGAGGATTGAAAGGATCCTTAATTTCTTGAAGACTATTGAAGACATAAAGGTGGGTTTTCCCACGCACGTGCTTGAGGGACTAAGAATGAGATGGTGGGACTATATTGTGAAAGATAAGTTGCATGAGGTCCTTACATGGGATTCTTTCACAAAAATATTTAATCAAAAGTTTTATTCTGATACATTATATGCGGTAAAGACTCAGGATTTTCTGAACTTAGAGCAAGGGGAGTGTACCATTTAAGAGTATTCTACCTGTTTTGCTAAGTTGGTGCATCTGGTGCCAGATCTTGTCACTAATGAGAACCTAAAGTCTAGAATTTTTGTGTTAGGATTGAGGCTTGATATTAGGATGATGTTGATTATCATCTGCCTTCTGACCTTCGTGGAGGTAGTTGACAAAGCAACTTTGGTTGAGGTAGACATAGCTAGGAAGGCAAGTTTGGGTGGAGCTTTAATTGGTGAAATTGTTAGCCATAACATATCTTCTGGCTAGAAAATGAAACATAAGGGTGGTCAATTCTCTTGATAAAATGTTTTAGGGGCTTCGTCGGGGCAGCAAAAGATTGTTTTCTTTCGGTGTAGGTAGTCTGTTCATACCAAACCAAAATGTATGGAGGCTCCTTAGACTTGTCATCATTTCAGATTATCAGGCCATATAAAGAATTTTTGTGAAAGGATGTCCTAGGGTAGTAAGGTAGGATCCACTCCCACCAAGGGTTTTTAGGTTCACAATGACTCTTCCAATGGTGGTGGGTTAAATCCTTAGGCCAAGGGGGATATTCATGTGGAAAAAAACATATATCTTTATGTGACTGAGTATGCATAAGAGAAATCTAAAGTATGTCCAACCACTGTTAAAGGAAAAATGTTTATTTCGTATTCTATGGTGCTACCATTGTTTGATATAGGTGATACTCATTCTTTTATATCATCAAAGTTATTTGACATGTTGGACTTACATTCAAAACTTATGCCATACTTTTTTGGATCTTTCCACGCCTTTGGGAAATAGGTCCCAACAAGGGTTTAAGTGTCCTGTGTGTTGGGTGATGATAACTAACTTTGATATAGAATGGGACTTCTTGGTGCTTGATCTTGAAATATTTTACTTGGTTATTATCATGGATTAGATGATTAATGTTAAGGTATAGATAGACTGTTATCATCGATGGGTATAGTTATTATCTACTGATAGGGTCACTCATGTATTTCAAGGTGAGTGAGACTCTAGATTGGGAAGGGTAGGGATTGTTATTACTTATACCAAGGTAATATCATGTCAGTTGTTATAGATGTTTCTTGATAAATTTGACCTTGGTTTGGGAGGTCTAATTCTTACAGTGGTGAGTGCATACCCCAAGGTATTTCAAGAATATTTTTTTAGTTTACTGACCTAGAGAGAGGTTGATTTTACTATTGACTTGATCCCTAGTATGATGACCATTTTTATGCCATATTATCGAATGGTACCTACTGAGTTAGTGGAACTTAAGGTCCATCTTGAGGACCTAGAGGCTAAAGGATTTATTCTTCCTAGTGTTTCAACATATCCTTTTCCTGTGATCTTTTCTAAGAAGGCGGATGAGAGCCTCAGACTTTCTATTAACCATCAGAAGTTAAATTAGGTAACCATTAAGAACAAATATCCTTTTCATAGGATTGATGATATTTTGACCATCTTAGAGGGGGTGTTGGTTTTAAAATATTTACCTGAATATAGGGTATCACTAGTTGAGAGTTTGAGAAGAGGATATACCTAAGATAGTGTTTAGGACCTGGTATGGGAATTTTGAGTTTTTTGTTATTCCATTCAGTTTGACTGATGCTACTGTAATGTTTATGGATTTAATGAACAAGATATTTTGTTGGTTCTTGGAATATTTTATTGTTGTGTTCATTGATGATATTTTTGGTCTACTCCAAGATCAAGGATGAGAATAGAGACCATTTTAATTTCATTCTTAAAACCTTTAAGGAACATCATCTATATGGTAATCTCTCTAAATGTAACGAACCATCCCGGGTCGACCCTGAACCGGTCACCCGAGCCGGTCCGCGGTAAGTCCCGAGGGGCATTCCCGATCCCCCCGGGATGGCAAAAAGTGTCGGGCATTGAATTTTTAATCCTTGGGAACGATTTCATCCCAAACAAAAACAGGTCCAAAAGAAAGAACATAAACAAAACAAAACAAACAAACACTAACGACAGAAACAAAACTACACCACAAACATACCTCCACGTGACCTCGCGGGTCACCACCCAACTAAAAACCAACGTCGCTCTAACACTGAGTGACTAAACCAGGAAAACCCTGTACACAAAGGAACCTGCAACTGAAAAGATGAAAGATAGGCGTGAGTACAAAAGCACTCAGTAGGTGAGCCCAACAACAAATCCCAAAGCACTACCAGTAAATAAAGAATCTACAAATTCCAGGTTTGAACTACAGTGTATAAAAGTAATCTTTCATAATGTTTCACTTGAAAATCAAAACACGAGACATTTCCCTTATTCCTTTTTCGAAAGTTGTATTCCTTTCATTAGTTCTAAAATCATTCTAAAAAGGAAAGAAGTGTTACGTTTTCAAATCTTACACAAAGAGAATAAATTATTTTCATTTGAAAACCATTTTTCCCAAAATCTAACAGTATAAGCTGTGAAGGATGACTGAAGGTAAACAAGCAAGGAAAACAAGTGCAAGTAAAGGTAAACCAGAAGCTATAAGCAATAACCATGAGCGATCCTAAACATCCCTAGAAAACCCCTGGACGTACTCGGGTTCAGACTACCTGCCGACATGGTACTCCACAGTCAATAACCAACTGGCCGCCCTAACAGCCAACCAGTGGAACGCCCCACAAGGCCTACCTACCAAGGGGGGACTAACCCGTCTAATCGGGGTTAGCCAGCAACCGTCACTCGATTCTCTAAAAGACACCCAGGAACCCACGATGGTTTTTGATAATACTGTGTAAGTGAGAGGCCCTCGCACGCGTGACTCATCTCACCGCACTTGCCAAACCCTTACAGGGACACCCCTACACGACAATCCTCGAAGGGAAGTCCCCCTGTAGAGATGCCCCATAAGTACATATATATATAGGTAGTCAGTTCACAATCAATAAAGTGCCAACTGGGCCGCCACATCATTCACATTTTAACCATTTGATACCAAAGCATTTTTCCAAAGGATATGACACACGCCATTATGTTGAAAACTAGAAACACACATAGAACTTTAATTAAGAAACTCAAATCAGCATATTAATCCTAAAACACATTGGTATCACAAGTAAAATCATTTTCCAATATCCAAACGCACCCCACTTTTATCAAGAGCCAAACGGGCCTTCAATCACTTTTTGAAGGAACGCTATTTCTCAAATGAAATCCAAACTTTTATTCACGCGACAAAGGAAAACATTTTTTTTTCAACAACCAAGAACCACACTTAATGTTTCCAAAATCAAGTTTAAAGGTCATACGAGCATTTACTCTAATCAAAGTTCTAAGAAAACACCATTTTCCATAAACAATACACATGCCATTTTACACACACCAAAACCATTTCAAAACACAATTCAACATGACTTTCACATTTCATAAAAAACCCATTTAGCAATATCACCAGGAAAGCACACAATTAAAACCAAAAAAAATACTTCGAGTGAAATGCTAGAAATAAACAGAGTAGATCACCACACTATGAATAACTACTTAATAATACTTTTAAATTTACTGAAACTCAATAAAAAGACAAGGAATAAATAAATTCTAAATTTAAAGGTGAGTGCAATGGGAGACCTACCTTGAATTGCAGCTTGTTTGCGATGATGCGACACGTCTCATAATTGCGCATAAGAAAACGCAAGCGGGAAAATTCCGATAACGCGAAAATACCTCACGACACGCTGCAACAAAAGTAAAATGACTAAAACTCGTAAATACTGATTCATAATAGTCCAAAATAATGAGAACATAAAGAGACAACGTATATACATACATACATATATATATATATATATATATATATATATATATATAAACGTTGATATAAAATAATTTAAGTAAGAAAACAAATCAAACCTCACCTCGATTCGCAACTGAACCTGACGACGCAACACACCTCGCACGGCGCGTACGCGCTCGCAAGCCGAAAACCTCTGCGTGCAGAATTATTCTGCCAACGCGCTGCAACAACACCAAACAACTAAAACAGCCAACCAGTAAAATAAAAATATCAAAAATAACAAAAATACACCAAAACTACCTCGGCGCAGAGATGTGCCCGACCCACGGGGTCGCGCGACAGTCAAAATAAGCGGCACACTCAGGCAGATAGATCGTCGGGGGTCGCGCGCCAGTCAAAGGGGCAGCACGCACTGGCAGGGAGACTGCCGGAGGTCGCGCGCCGACCGTCAAATGCGCCACAAGCTGGTGCAAGGCGACAGTGCCTGGTCGGGCCGCGGAAGGTCGTCGGGATGCCCGAACGGGCGGCCGGAGGGGTGCAGGCTGAAGGCAGCTCGTCGGAGCTTGGTCGGAGGTCGCCAGAGGGAGTCGGAAGCCGCTGGTCGGCGGCGGGGCTCGCCGGAAAATGCGGTCAGCGGGTAGCGAGGTTGCTGGAGGTGCGCCCAGCGGCAGTGGAGTCGCCGGAGGTGCGGCCGACGGTCGGAAAACGGTGAAGACCGGGGCGCCGGCGAGGCGGCTGGCAGGGAAAAACAGGACGGAGGCCGGGTCGAGGGTACGACAAGGCGAAGTAGGGGCGGTTGGGAGCGGGGTCGGCGCCGGTGGCGGCCGGGACGGCGCAGAGAGGTCGGCAGCGGCGAGGCGGGCGCCGGAGGGAAGAACGGGACCGGGAGCGGGGCGCTGGAGGTCGAGAGGCCGACGATAGGCGCGGTGACAGGAAGCGAGGGTTGGGGATGGTGGCTGAAGGAGGGGGGGTGCGCGCGGTGGGTTGCTGGCCGGAAGGAGACCGGCGGGGCGACGGCCGGCGGAGCAGCATGCCGGTGAGGCGGAAGCCGGAGGAGCGGTAGGCCGGCGAGGCGGAGGCCGGCGAGATGGCGGGCCAGCGAAGCAGAAGGAGGGTGTCGCCGGGGTGTGCTGCGCGTGGGAGCGGCGCCGGAGAGGGGGCCGCCGGGGTGTGCTGCGCGAGGGAGGCGGAAACTGGGGCGAGCCGGAGGGGAGGCTGGATGCGGGAGGACGCCGGTGCGGGAGCCGGCAGTGGCGAGGCGAACATAGGGAGGCGAGGTGGCTCGAGCTGGAGGTAGGGGAAAACGTGCGGAGAGAGAGGGAGAAAAGAGAGGGGGGGAGAGAGAGGGGTAGGCGGCTGGGTAGGGGAAATATGGTTGGGGTTTTCTAAAAAAAACATATATATATATATATATATAAGATAATAATAATAATAATAATAATTATAAAATACTATAATCATAATAATAAAATAAAAATACTATACTAATAATAATATTGAAAGATAGTATAAGTAATTAAATAAAACAAATCCTAAAAATAATAAAACTTTATAATAATAATAAAACTTTATAATAATAATAAAACCTTATAATAATAATAATAATAATAATAATAATATCATAAGTAATAACAATAATGATACTAATGTATTATAATAATAATAATAATAATAATAATATAATATAATAATAATAAAATAAAAAAAATGTTAATTATAATAATAATTATTATAACCGAAATATTTATAATAAATAAACCATTTAAAAAATAACGCGCACACACACATATATATATATAGACATATATACATATATCTAAACATATATAAACATATACACTTATATATAAGCACATATAAACACATATATATATATATATACACATATATAAATATATACACCTAAATAAACATGTATGTAGACATACATACAATAAAAACAACTTCAAAAATAACAATAACAATTTAAATAATAATAATAATAAAATGTCAACTTAACAGTTTTAATATTTAAAACACCGGGTGAACACACGGTCACCCGGGCCGAACGCACGGTCACCGCTAACGATGTGGTGACCGCACACCGACGCGAAATCGCCAACACAAATAAACATTGAAAATTCCAGACCGAGCCCAAGAAAAGAGTAAAATAAGGGCATCTGCGGTCGGGGTGTGACAATTCTCCCCACCACAGACACTTTCTGCCCCCAAAAAGTCACCAAGCCAAAAGTCGGTCAAGATTCAAGTCCATGCCCCAACGAAACTAAAGGAACCAAAGAGAACTAAGAATCTCAGAATGACCTTACTTTACACAGGTCACACCCGACCAATTTAAGAGAAAACTGAAGTCCGAAGTTGAGGGGAGAACACGAAGAGGTTCTCCCCACCACAAGAACTTAACTAGTTCAAAAATTTAACACTCAAAACATACTACTACAAGGAGGCGGGTTCAGTGCGGGAACTCATAACCGATCCAAACCAACTCCTATAACATAATCAAAACAACACCTCCGTCGAAACGTTGAACCCTCGACTAGAGTCAACAACCTTCAACTCTAGGGAAAACCCACGAAAAGACTTAACCCAGACATCAAGTCGGAAACATGACCCACTTAAATCCACGGAACATAACCACATCTGACAAGCATAACTAAACCGAGGTCAACCCACACAAGGGTCAAACACACTTTTAAGAAGGACACACGATTCAGAATATCACATCCATACGACAAGTCTACTTGGATTATCATAGAAGAAGTCCATCATAACTTTATGAAAAAACAACGCATTTACAACGCTGTTGAAACTTTAATAGCAGGAAAAAAAATATGAAAAGGTTTTAAATTGTTCCACCGTCAATACGGAACAAAACCTGAACCAAAGCTTCACAGCCTTGGGAACTCCTGACTGTGCGCGAGCTTCACCCCGAGACCTGTGGTTGGGGCTCTGATAGCTGAAGCATCTTCTGCCTCATAGTCAGGTACCGACATTCTCTAATCACAGCATCCTCTTCAAGCGACGCTTCCTGCAAAACTTCTCCAGATGACCCAGACAGCCGCATCGATGACACGTCTTCGGAGGGTTGCGACAAGACGGTTTTAAATTCCCAAAATGACCACACTGATAACATACCATTGAACGATTTGATGAACTGAAAGCTGGGACCAAAGGGGACAACTTCTTAGGAACAAGTATCTCTGGAGAATTTTCCACACCAGAGGGGGAACTCTTACGAACAACCGGGGATGCTGGAGTACTAACCAACTGTGTTCCGGAAACCAACTCAGCCAAAAATGCTTCCTCCACCAACTTCTCGAAACGTTGGTCTTTAGAAGGGAGGACTCGCTCCTTGATCTCTGGACGAAGACCCCCAGTGAAAAGAGAGGCCTTTATGAGTTCATGCGACGCTACCTCTGGAGAAAAGGATATCAGTTCCTTAAAATGGTAAACATATGCCTTCACCGTCCATTGGCCTTGTTGAATATGCACAAGCTCTCTCTTTTTCTCCAGCTTCACTTCCTCAGGCAAAAACCATTGGATGAAAACAGTTTTAAAGACATCCCACGTCATTTCAACTTGCATTGACGGTGGGGTAACCATCTTCCACTGGTCCAGAGCTGGACCCTCAAACAATTCCATAATTGCACGAACCTTAACACTATCGGGAGTTCCCAACGTTCTAAAGACACGCTCCACTTCCTCGAGCCATTCCACTGCCTCTAACGGACCCTGATCACCATGGAGAATAGGCAAAGTCTGTGGAGGACCAAAAACTGGGCATGACTTATCAGAATCCTTAGAGACCTTTCTGGGTGGCATTTCCTGAGCGACATATAAAACACAAAGCCAAAACCAACATCAAACCGAAGCAACATCAATAAAAGCGCCTTCATCAAAAACAACCAGCACAAGGACCAAACAAATACAAACACAAACCAAAATAAAATCCCCCTTTTTATTTTAAATTTCAAAACCTCATTTTTCAAGACCACTTTCCAAAACCATTTCCCCTTTAAAAACCAATTTAGAAAACAAGGTCATGCCTTAAATTTCAAATACACACCCAGGTAATCCTATGAACTGTTGCACATGTCTTCATCCACTTTCCATTCATACTCGCACCAACACGCACTTTCCATTCATTCTCACACATGTGCAAACGTTCATAAAGAGAACCTGAGGTTTCACCCCAAACCATTCTTAACCAATTCCAAGAAAATAACAGATTTTAAATTCAAGAGATTTAAGTTTTTAAAAACCCATTTTTTTACATTTAAAGTCTTTTTAAAAGAAACCAGTCCTACATTTCAAAAACCCTTTTTCATTTCCAACAATGCACTTACACCGACCAAAATGAAAGCAGCATCCAAATTTGCATTAACCACTGGAGTGAGGGACTAGTAGTCACGCTCAACCTAGCGACATGGTAGTGGGCCATGTCCCAAGTCAGCGTCAACCACTAGGAGGAATCAAAACCGTGTACTTAGACTCCACATGGGTCACTACTCCATGTGAAATCAGGATGTAATGTCGGTTTGTCTCCGTTGTCATCTCTCAATCCAAGACAAACCAGAAAGAGACAAAGACACAATTCCTGGACTACCCCTGGCGACTCAAGGTGCGGAACAGGTGAGGGTTCATGACGTCCTTCCCGTACCCACCTCTCGAGTCTCGACAGTCCTAATCTCCACCTACCGGACAACCCAAATAACAAGAACCGCCCTCTGATACCATTTTGTCACGAACCAGCCCGGGTCGACCCTGAACCGGTCACCCGAGACGGTCCGCGGCAAGTCCCGAGGGGCGTTTCCGATCCCCCTGGGATGGTAACAAGTGCCAGGCATTGAAATTTTAATCGTTGGGAATGATTTCAGCCCAAAAAAAAACAGGATCAAAAGAAATAACATAAACTAAACAAAACAAACAAACACTAACGACAGAAAAAAAAACTACACCACAAACATACCTCCACGTGACCTCGCGGGTCACCACCCAACTAAAAACCAACGTCGCTCCAACACTGAGCGACTAAACCAAGAAAACTCTGTACACAAAGGAACCTACAACTAAAAATATAAAAGATAGGCGTGAGTACAAAAGCACTCAGTAGGTGAGCCCAACAACAAATCCCAAAGCACTGCCAGTAAATAAAGAATCTACAAATTCTAGGTTTGAAATACAGTGTATAAAAGTAAGCTTTCATAATGTTTCAATTGAAAATAAAAACACGAGACATTTCCCTTATTCCTTTTTCGAAAGTTGGATTCCTTTCATTAGTTCTAAACTCATTCTAAAAAGGAAAGAAGTGTTATGTTTTCAAATCTTACACAAAGAGAATAAAGTATTTTCATTTGAAAACCATTTTTCCCAAAATCTAACAGTATAAGCTGTGAAGGATGACTGAAGGTAAACAAGCAAGGAAAAAAAGTGCAAGTAAAGGTAAACCAGAAGCTATAAGCAATAACCATGGGCGATCCTAAACATCCCTAGAAAACCCCTGGACGTACTCGGGTTCATACTACCTGCCGACATGGTACTCCACAGTCAATAACCAACTGGCCGCCCTAACAGCCAACCAGTGGAACGCCCCACAAGGCCTACCTACCAAGGGGGGACTAACCCGTCTAATCGAGGTTAGACAGCAACCGTCACTCAATTCTCTAAAAGACGCCCAAGAACCCACAGTGGTTTTTGATAATACTGTGTAAGTGGGAGGCCCTCGCACGCGTGACTCATCTCACCGCACTTGCCAACCCGTTACACGGACACCCCTACACGACAATCCTCGAAGGGAAGTCCCCCTGTAGAGATGCCCCATAAGTACATATATATATATAGGTAGTCAGTTCAAAATCAATAAAGTGCCAACCGGGCCACCACATCATTCACATTTTAACCATTTGATACTAAAGCATTTTTCCAAAGGATATGACACACGCCATTACGTTGAAAACCAGAAACACACATAGAACTTTAATTAAGAAACTCAAATCAGCATATTAATCCTGAAACACATTGGTATCACAAGTAAAATCATTTTCCAATATCCAAACGCACCCCACTTTTATCAAGAGCCAAACGGGCCTTCAATCACTTTTTGAAGGAACACTATTTCTCAAATGAAATCCAAACTTTTATTCACGCGACAAAGGAAAACATTTTTTTTTCAACAACCAAGAACCACACTTAATGTTTCCAAAATCAAGTTTAAAGGTCATACAGGCATTTACTCTAATCAAAGTTCTAAGAAAACACCATTTTCTCTAAACAATACACCTACCATTTTACACACACCAAAACCATTTCAAAACACAATTCAACATGACTTTCACATTTCATAAAGAACCCATTTAGCAATATCACCAGGAAAGCACACAATTAAAAAAAAAAATACTTCCAGTGAAATGCTAGAAATAAACAGAGTAGATCACCACACTATGAATAACTACTTAATAATACTTTTAAATTTACTGAAACTCAATAAAAAGACAAGGAATAAATAAATTCTAAATTTAAAGGCGAGTGCAATGGGAGACCTACCTTGAATTGCAGCTTGTTTGCGATGATGCGACACGTCTCACAATTGCGCATAAGAAAACACAAACGGGAAAATTCCGATAACGCGAAAATACCTCGCGGCACACTGCAACAAAAGTAAAATGACTAAAACACGTAAACACCGATTCATAATAGTCCAAAAGAATGAGAACACAAAGAGACAACATATATATATACATATATATATATATATATATATATATAAACGTTGATATAAAATAATTTAAGTAAGAAACAAATCAAACCTCACCTCGATTCGCAACTGAAACTGACAACGCAACACACCTCGCGCGGCGCGTACGCGCTCGCAAGCCGAAAACCTCTGCGTGCATAATTATTCTACCAACGCGCTGCAACAACACCAAACAACTAAAACATCCAACCACTAAAATAAAAATATCACAAATAACAAAAATACACCAAAACTACCTCAGCGCAGAGACGCGCTCGACCCACGGGGTCGCGCGACAGTCAGAATAAGAGACACACTCAGGTAGAGAGATCATCGGGGGTCGCGTGCCAGTCAAAGGGGCAGCGCGCACTGGCAGGGAGACTGCCGGAGGTCGCGCGCCGACCGTAAAATGCGCCATAAGCTGGTGCAAGGTGACAGTGCCTGGTCAGGCTGCGGAAGGTCGCCGAGATTCCCGAACGGGCGGCCGGAGGGGTGCAGGCCGAAGGCAGCTCGCCGGAGCTTGGTCGGAGGTCACCGGAGGGAGTCGGAAGCCGCTGGCCGGCGGCGGGGCTCACCGGAAAATGCGGTCAGTGGGTAACGGGGTTGCTGGAGGTGCGGCCAACGGCAGCGGAGTCGCCGGAGGTGCGGCCGGCGGTCAGAAAACGGCGGAGGCCGGGGCGCCGGCGAGGCGGCAGGTCGACGACTGGCGGGGAAAAACAGGGCAGAGGCCGGGTCGAGGGTACGAAAAGGCGAAGTAGGGGCGGTTGGGAGCGGGGTCGGCGCTGGTGGCGGCCGAGACGATGCAGAGAGGTCGGCAGCGGCGAGGCGGGCGCCAGAGGGAAGAATGGGACCGAGAGCGGGGCGCTAGAGGTCGGGAGGCCGACGGCAGGCGTGGTGACGAGAAGCGGGGGTCGAGGATAGCGACTGAAGGAGGGGGGGTGCGCGCGGTGGGTTGCTGGCCGGAAGGAGACCGGCGGGGCGGCGGCCGGCGGAGCAGCAGGACGGTGAGGCGGAAGCCGGAGGAGCGGCAGGCCGGCGAGGCGGAGGCCGGCGTGATGGCGGGCCAGTGAAGCAGAAGGAGGGTGTCGCTGGGGTGTGTTGCACGAGGGAGCGGTGCCGGAGAGGGGGCCGCCGGGGTGTGCTGCGCGAGGGAGGTGGAAACCGGGGCGACGCCGGAGGGGAGGCCGGATGCGGGAGGACGCCGGTGCGGGAGCCGGCAGTGGCGAGGCAAACAGAGGGAGGTGGGGTGGCTCGAGATGGAGGTAGGGGAAAACGCGCAGAGAGAGAGGGAGAAAAGAGAGGGGAGAGAGAGAGAGGGGTAGGCGGCTGGGTAGGGGAAATAGGGTTAGGGTTTTCTAAAAAAAACATATATATATATATATATATATATAAGATAATAATAATAATAATAATTATAAAATACTATAATCATAATAATAAAATAAAAATACTATATTAATAATAATATTGAAAGATAGTATAAGTAATTAAATAAAACAAATCCTAAAAATAATAAAACTTTATAATAATAATAAAACTTTATAATAATAATAAAACCTTATAATAATAATAATAATAATAATAATAATAATAATAATATCGTAAGTAATAACAATAATGATAATAATGTAATATAATAATAATAATAATAATAATAATAATAATATAATATAATGATAATAAAATAAAAAAAATGTTAATTATAATAATAATTATTATAACCGAAATATTTATAATAAATAAACCATTTAAAAAATAACGCGCACACACACATATATATATAGACATATATACATATATCTAAACATATATAAACATATACACTTATATATAAGCACATATAAACATATATATATATATATATACACACACATATATAAATATATACACCTAAATAAACATGTATGTAGACATACATATAATAAAAACAACTTAAAAAATAACAATAAAAATTTAAATAATAATAATAATAAAATGTCAATTTAACAGTTTTAATATTTAAAACACCGGGTGAACACACGGTCACCCGGGCCGAACGCACGGTCACCGCTAACGATGCGGTGACCGTGCACCGGTGCGAAACCGCCAACACAAATAAACATTGAAAATTTCAGACCGAGACCAAGAAAAGAGTAAAATAAGGGCATCTGCGGTCGGGGTGTGACACTAAATGTGAGTTGTGGATTTGAGAAGTGAAATTTCTAGGGCATGTGAAATCTGAGAGGGGAGTCTCAATGGATCTTGAAGATATACAAGTAGTGATGTACTGGGAGCATCCTAGAAATGTGTTTGAGATATTAAACTTTTTGGATTTGGATAGTTATTATAGATGTATTATTCAGGATTTCTCCAAGATCACATATTCGATGACTAATTTAACCTTTAAGGGTGTAAAGTTTGAATAAAATGATAACCGTCAGAGAACTTTTGAGAAACTGAAGATGATGTTGACTTCAACACTATCTTTGATTCTTTTGTAATTGGTTCTAGGTTATGATGTTTTCTGTGATGCTTCTGGTATGAGTTTAGGATGTTTCTTGATGTAGAGGAAATAATTGGTGGCCTATGGATCATTCCAGTTACATCCTAATGAGAAGAAATACCCTATCCATGATATTGAGTTGGTAGTGGTTATTTATCCACTCAAATTTTTTTGGCACTATCTCTTTGGGGAGTGGTTTACTCTGAATGGCCCGAAGGCCTTAATTTTAATTTTTATTATGGATAATCCCCCTTTTAAGGGTTGAAGGGGAACCCGTACATGACCCTAAGGCCCAAGGCACAAGGCCCGACATGACTTGCAAACACATGACCCAAAGGCCCAGAGGCATACCATGCCCAATACATGACCTGTAGGCCCAACCCACTAGAACTGCCCCTCCCCAGATTTTGCATCATTGATCGCCTAGCTCCCCACCTTGCATTGCTGACCGGCTAGCATTGCCCTGTACAAAGCTGCATGGTACCTGGTCCCAATGGCGGTTTCCATACCCTCTCATTCTTCCAATCCGGTTAGCTCTACATCTAGTAATTTCTATTCTTGTTGCTCTGATCCTCTTCTGGGGCTTGCTCTGTGTGAATTAGGATACTCCATTGTCTCAATGTCCAAAGGCCTTGTGGCCAGAAGGCCTTTGATGGCCCGAAGGCCCTTGAGGCTCGTGGCCCAAACCGGTGGCCCGAAGGCCCAAATCTGGTGAATAGTTTTGGCTCCTACATTATTGAATAGTAACTGCTACAGTACCCGAAAATTCACCTCCACCCGGTTTTGAACCTGGGTCTCTTGGATGCTAAGCAGGAGCCCTTACCACTTGGGTATGGGATCATTGGCCTTTGGGGAGTGGTTTACAGTGTATTATGATCATAAGAGACTTAATTTTTTTACTCATAGGGATCTGAAATTGTGACATAGATATTGGGTAGTGTATCTTTAGACTTTCAATTTTGATATTGCGTACACCACTGAGAAGGGAAATGTGGTTTCTCATGTGTTGAGTATAAAATTACAGACACAAATCATGAAGGAATTGGTTTAGGAGTGGTCTATGTTGAGTTTGTTTGCTGAGATGGGCTTGGGAGTGGAAGAGTTTGGTGGAGAGTTGTTCTTGGCTTCGATAAAAGGTGACTCATCCTTGAATGAGTGAGTTTGGTTTGATCAGGTGAAATACACCAAATTCCAATGCTTTAGTTAAAACCTTTATGGTGGGGAGACCTCAGGTGAGTGGTCTCAATATCCCAATGTTGCTTTGTGATTCTATGGTAGGTTAGTTGTTTTGTTTTCTCTAAGGTAGGAGTTATTGGATAGTTAGACACTAGACCTTTTGGTCTGTGCACCTAGGGGATGCCAAGATGTATCACAAATTGAGACTTTAATATTGGTGGAAGGGGATGAGGTGGTCGATTGTAATTTTTTTTATCACGGTGTCTTACTTATCATATAATTAAGGAGGAACACCATAGACCTGATGGATTGTTGTAGCCCTTACACATTTTGGTATGGAAGTGGGATAAGATTTCCATGGATTTTTTCATTGGTTTACAACAAACCCCTAATAGAAAGGATTAAATTTGGGTGATCATTGATCGAATCATGAAATTAGTAAAATTCATCCATATATAAGAGATGATGAAGGTGGAACAAATTAGGTACTTGTATGTCCATGAGATTGTGATACTTCATGGGGTTCCCTATGTGGTTTTATCTTGAAGGGACCCGAGGTTCATGTTTATGTTCTGGAAAGATTTTCAGGAAGTGATGGGTTCCCAGATTAGATTGAGCATGAATTATCATCTACAGAAAGATGTATAGACAGAGAGGACTATCCAGGTTCTTAAGGATATAATCTGGTATTATGTTCTTGATTTTATAGGATCATGGAAAAAACATCTTCCTCTAGTTTAGTTTTCATATAACAATAGTTATCATGACTCAATTAAGATTTTTATCTTTGAGTCTTTGTATGAGTGGAAATGTAGATCTCCCTTGCGCTTGGAAATTTTGGGATAGTGGTCCTTGGTTGGGTTGAGTCTTGTTTAGGAGAATAAGAAGATGGTACAGTTGATTTGGAGGTGATTTATCATGGCACAAAGTCATCAAAAATATTACATGGAACTTCATCATCGACCATTAGAGTTTGTGGTTGGTGATTAGGTCTTTCTTAGAGTTTCAACTTGCTTGGGAAAAAATCAGCTGGGTAAGCAAGGTAAGTTGGCATGAAGATTTGTGGTCCCCTTTAAGATTGTTGGATGAATGGGAAATGTGGCATATTAGGTGGAATTTCTATCTAGTTTGACATCTATCCGTGAAATGTTTCATGTTTCACATTTGAGGAGGTTTATAATGGATCCTTCTCATGTGATTGGATGGGGGGATGTTGATCTTGAGACTGACACCACTTTGGTTAAGCATCCCGTTCAGATTATGGATCACTGAGAGAAGGTACTACATGGTAAAACTATTCCTCTGGTCTGGGTACTATAGAAGTGTAGACATGATATCAATGATATGTGGGAGAGGAAATTGTTCATGAGGTAGAAATGGACTTCACTTTTTGCAAGTCTAGTAATCTAAGGGATTTTTGGGGGTAGAAAGCATTTATAGTGGGGAGATTGTAACACCCTATTACACTTTTAGGTACTCCATTATTTATGATTTTTTATCATCATTGTTTAGGTGTTTTTGTGGGATTCTTAGAGATAAAGAGCCTTTTCTAGGGAAATGATCTAAATCTTAGGGATATATGTTTATTTTAATTAATGAAGATCCGGTATAAATGTGTCAAAGAATTATCATGGTTCTTCCCAAGTTTAGAGAACTCCCAGAGTGGGGTTTTTGAGTTTTTTTACTTAAACCTGTAGTTTCTACATTCTACTGGGGGTTTACACACCATGTAAGGGGGTTACATGATATTTATTTATCAATTGAAAAATGCTATGAACTGACACAGAGTGTGAAATATTTATATGTTATATAACAGGTTAACAACATGTAGTGATCTAAAATCATTTTTTAATAAAAAATATGGGTTTTTTTGGAATACTTGAGTTGTGTGGATTATATGATGTAACTTCCCCGACCCGGAAGCCACTAAACCGGTGCTCTGAGCCGGGTGGTTACATGACCTTAAGCGTGCCTCCCCATACACCAAAGTTTGCCGACTAGCAGCGGGGGTCTATGTGGTCAAGTGGGGAGACTATACTCCCTTTTTATCAGAGTAAGCCACAACAGAAATGAACCAAATAGAGTAAACAATAATCAACAAACAAGGAACATGTATAACAACCATTTCCAACAATCAAATATGTCATGTCATACTACAAGTGCAAAAGTGGAAAAAACCCCAAAATAAAGACAACGACCAAAATCCCCAAAATGGTCCTGACTCCAAGTCCGGATCCTCCACCAAGTGCTACCCATGTCCACTAAACTATTTAGAAAGGACCCTTGCCATTCTCCTGACCTGTAAACATGAAGTATGCTCGGGTACCCAACGGCGGCCCAATCAGGGTGTGAGTACAATTCAATATGCCACCACCAAAAGTGTCTATAAAATATCCAGTCTAAACAGATAGTTCATTCAAATGAATATGAATAATAATTTCCAAGTAATTATTTAAGGTACTATTAACCAGTATAGGGAAAAGCCATTGCCACTACCATTACCATTCATTACACACCCATTATCACTATTTACCATTTCATCACATTTCCATGGGTTAATCACATACATTATGTTACATGGGTCTAAGGCCAACATTCACATGCAAGAGGGTAAACACATCGTTATCCTATCTCACTAGGACTAACCCCCTCATAGCAACCATAACCGCACCTCGAAGCCTCAGTCCGAGTGGATGAAACCGTTAGGAGAATAGACCCTCATTCCCCTTTACTAACCCATGCATTTAGGGTGGATTTTAGAACCTCAGTCTTCACTCGACCCGTGGGCGTAGATCCTCAAGTCATACCCCACTCTACAAAGCCATGTTCACATGATTATATATAAGTAACCATCAACCATTCAAACCATTTCCCTTCAGTAAACACTATTCACTACAACCCAACATCATGCCTTAACCCATTAACACACTACCATTTCACATCATTTAACCATTCAACCATTTCCCATGTGTTATGCCTATCTCACTAAGCATTCAACATTAAACCCATAATCTATCCCATTATGGTCTTTAATGAATCAACCATTTAACCCATTCCACTTTAAACCTTAGGTTATTACCAAGTCTAGGTGCATCACCTAACTTCTATTTCAAAGTTCAACCAATCATGCCAACATATTTATCAAGGGCTCTATAATTCATTACAACAAGGTCACTTGTTTAATATCAATCACTAAATCCTGGAAAAGCCGGCACATCCCATGGATGGCCCCAATTAGGTCAAGTCTATCCCAACACATCCCATGGGGATCATGAGGGTTCCCATTTTCCATTTTAAACGCCATTATTACCAAACATTCCAAGGTTATCCAAAACATAACCAAAGGAAATCAATAATACAACTAAACATGCACAAATATCCAAATAACTATGGGATATCACTTGTAGACCACCTACCTCGAAACCGCGATTGAACGCACTCTAAATCAAGTCCTTAGACCTCGATTCAACCATACTTTGGAGATTCAACCTAAAACTCACCCAAAAGTTAGGGTTTTAGAGCTTCAGAATGAGAGGGAGAGAAGATACAAACCCTAAACCAAAAAGAGAAGCAAATATGGGATTAGCCTTACCCGGAGCTTCGATCCGCAACCAACGGCACCAAAAATGACTTAGAATCGAAGGAGATCGGTCTCTTGGAGCCTTTGGGCGATTTGGTTCATGCCTAGGGTGGAGAGGGAGGAAATGAGAGGAAATCCCGAGTGGGGTTTTAAAGCCTGGAGTGGCAAACTTGTAATTTTTCCCAACTTTAAGTGGCCGCACGGTTTGGAAAACCATGCGAAAACCGTGCGCATGCCACTGTCCGGAGGAGGAGGGGTCACATGATTTAGCCACACGGTTTGGCAACCCGTGCGCATGCTTCTGTCCGGAGGAGGAAGGGTCGCATGGTTTAGCCTGGGCAGGCTGCACCGTTTGCCTGGCCGTGCGCAGGCTGTGCGCCCTGGCCTGTCTTGCCTAGATTTCCTTTCTTCCATGCCCCAAGCCCCCGGAACACCCCCAAGGCCTCTCACACTATTAGGAAACATCCCTTGAAGCCCGAAACAAGGGATTCAACCAAAACATAATGAAAACATACCTTTCTAAAAAACTAGGATCTTACAACCTCCCCACCTTATAATGGCTCGTCCTTGAGCCGAGCTTCCAAGCCTCATTGATCCACCGAAGAGAAGAGTTTGGGCCACTTAGCCTGCATATAAGATTCCCACTCCCAAGTTTCTTCCTGAACTTTCCCATGCTTCCATAGTACTCATACTAATGGAACAACCTTGCCTTACAAGACCTTTTCACTACGATACACCACACGAACCAGATGCTCCTCAAAGGATGCATCGGCCTCAAGCTCTACATCCTGAACATCAACCACGTGAGATGGGTCAGGGTGATACCATTGAAGCTGCAACACATGAAACACATCATGCATCCCACCATACCGTTGTGGAAGAGTCAATCGGTAAGCCACTGGTCTGATCCTCTCCACAATCTAAAAGGGTCCCACATACCTGGGCGACAACTTACCCTGCTTTCGTATCCGACGATGACCCAACCTTGGAGACACCCGAAGGAACACTTTATCACCCACTGCAAACTCAAGAGGTCTACGCCTCCGATCCGCATACGACTTCTTCCTACTCTAAGATGTAGCCAACCGTTTCCTGATCAACTTAACTCTCTATAAAGTCTCCTACACAAGACTTGGCCCCAACAAATCAGATTCACCGGCCTCTAGCTAACACAACAGAGATCTATATGGTCTACCATAAAGCGCCTCAAACGGTGCCATCTGAATCGTATCCTGGAAACTGTTGTTGTAGGCAAAATCAACCAATGATAGGTGCCTCTCCTAAGAACCACAAAGGTCCAAGAAACAAGCTCTTAACATGTCTTCTAACACTTGGATCGTACGTTCCAACTGCCCGTCCGTCTGCGGGTGGAAAACCGTACTCAAAAACACCTGCGTACCAAGCGCCTTATGCAACCCTTTCCAGAAACGCGATGTGAAATGTGAATCTCAGTCCAAAAATATGGTTCACAGAACACCATGAAACCTCACTGTTTCTCGAACATACAACTCACCAACTGGTCGACTGTAAAGGTCTCCTGAATTGGTAAGAAATGAGCCACTTTCGTTAACCGATCCACAACCACCCATATTGAATCATTCTTCTATGGCGTCCTTAGAAGACCCATGACAAAATCCATTGTCACATCATCCCACTTCCATTCCGGAATAGGAAATGGATGCAATAAACCACTTGGCCGTTGATTCTCGGCCTTCACCTGCTGACAGGTAAGGCACCATGCCACTAAGCCCGCAACTTCCTTCTTCATTATAGGCCACAAAAACTGCCTTCGGAGATCACGGAACATCTTGGTCAAACTAGGATGCACTGCCCACTTTGATGCATGGAACTCACGCATCAACTCTTCTCGCACACACTTTGGCACAACCACACGATCACGAACACGAACAACACCGTCCACACCGACGGCCCAGCCAGAAGGTAGCTCCCCACCTTTAAGATTTTCCTTCAGGATCAAACACTCAAGATCGTCAAGATGACCTTCCTTAACTCGACTTAAAAGCATCGACTCCATCACTAAGGAAGCAAGAGTGACCTGACCACTCTCCTCCTGCACCTCCAGGTGCATTTCTGCAAACAAAGCCATCACCTTCTACACGGTGCTAGACTCCTGAACTATATGATTCCGAACCTTCCTGCTCAGATCATCAACAACACTATTTCCCTTTCCCAGCATGTACACCAACTCAAAGTCAAAATACTGGAGATATTCAACCCATCTTAACTGCTAAAGATTCAGATCCCGCTGTGAGAAGATGTACTTTAAACTCTTATGGCCAATAAACACGGTAAACCGATCTCCCAACAGATAGTGCCTCCAGCACTTCAAGGCGTACACTACTGCAGCTAACTCAAGGTCATGAGTGGGATAATTCTGCTCATGGGGTCTCAACTGCCACGACCCATACGCCACAACCCGCTCATCCTGCATCAACACAGCCCCAAGTCTGATTCCGGATGCATCACAAAACACGATGTACTTCTTACCCAGCTCAGGTAAGATCAAGATAGGTGCGGTCATCAGCCGCTTCAACTCTTGGAAGGCATTCTCACAAGCCTCAGACCATTCAAACCTGATTCCCTTCTTGGTCAAGCCCAAAAGTGGTGCTGCCAAGCGAGATAAATCCTGAATGAACCTTCGGTAATACCCGACCAAACCCAAAAAACTCCGAACATCAGAAACACTCTTGGGCTACTACCAAGATACAAGTTCCTGCACTTTCTCTGGATCCACTGACACACCTGCCTCCAAGATGATGTGACCCAAAAAATGCACCTCACCTATCCAGAATTGACACTTTGACAGCTTGGCGTATAGCCAGTGCTCTCTCAGCGTACCCAAGATGATGTCAAGATGTTGGGCGTGATCGTCGTGAGTTTTTGAGTACACTAAGATATAGTCAAAAAAGACAATCACAAACTGATCTAGATAGGGATGAAAGATCCAGTTCATCAAAGCCATAAACACCACTGGTGCATTGGTCAAGCCAAAAGGCATTACCACAAACTCAAACAACCCGTACCGACTCCGGAAAGCTATCCGCGGTATGTCGAAAGACCTCAACCTCAACTGGTGATAACCCGACCTCAGATCAATCTTATAAAACACCGATGCGCCCCTCAACTGATCAAACATGTCATCAATTCTAGGTAGAGGGTACCTATTTTTCACCATCATTTGATCCAACCTTCGATAGTCAACACACAGCCTTAACGACCCATCAAACTTCTTTGCAAAAAGAACAGGAGATCCCCAAGGAGACGTACTAGGACGGATAAACCCCTTACGCTCCAACTCCTCAAGCTGGACCTTCAGTTCCTGGAGTTCTGCCGGTTCCATTCGGTATGGCAGAATAGAAACTAGCTTCGCTCCCGGTAGCAACTCGATCGTGAACTCAACATCCCTCTCAGGGGGTAACCCCGAGAAATCCTCAAGAAACACGTCCTGAAATCGATCCACCACAGGAGGGGAAATAGATTTCTCCCCTCTTTCATTGTCATCAAGCATGAGACATGCCACTTGAGCCATGATTCCATTCATCTGTTGACAAAATGGACCTGCACGCCCTGCTCGAACATCCAATTCGCCACAGTGGACATAAGCGTCACCCTCAAGTGACCTGAATGATACTCTGTGACGGTAACAGTCTATGTGCGCCCGATACAATACCAACCAATACATTCCCAAGATTATGTCAAACCCTGACATCTCGAGGATGAACAAGTCCCACAGAAAATGATACCCACCAAATTCCAAGGCACACCCCTTGCATTGCTTGATATCCTCAACCCGCACCCCCAACGGAGTGTCAATTGACATAACTCCACACACCCTCTCCATAGGTAAACCCAGTGCTACCACAAGTTGAGTAGAGACAAAAGAGTGTGTGGAACCTGTGTCAAACAATGCACTGACAAGAGTAGAAACTACAAGGATCGTACCTCAAACAGTCGATGGTCCAGCCTCACCATCACTAGGTGAAAACTGAACTACTTGAAGCTGACTTGCCCCTTTACCCTGGGCTCCAGACTGAATGCCCTGCGCTGCACTAACCTGCTGGCGTGAGCGATCCTGCTCTGGAGTTCCACGTCCACCGCCCCTACTAGTATGGCCCTTGGAGCTCCAAATACCTACCTGATATGGGGAAACTGATCCCATTCCCGTATTTGGTACCTGCCTTCCACCATCATACTCTCCCACCTGCTGAGGTCTCCTACAGAACTTCTGCACATGTCCCATCTAGACGCACAAATGACACTCAACTGGAGGTCGAGGACACTGACCATGCATATGCACCGACCTACCACACTGATAGAAGAACACTTGATTTCCACTCTGAGAGGCTGACCCTCTCTTCCATCCACTTTGCACACTTCCACCATGCTGTGAGCTCTCATGGCGTCGCTTTTGACCTTCGGTAGCTGCACTACTCGCCTGTCCCACTGGAACCAAAATCCCACTACCCGAAGCTCCCTTCAGGTTTCCTTCCGAGATCAGTGCTCGATCTACTACCTTGACGAACCTCTTCAAGCAGAAGATGTTTACTTGAGACCTGATCTCATGTATCAGCCCATCCTGGAAACGCCTTGCTACTGCTGCCTCATCCCCTGCTAACACTGGGACAAAGCATCTCAAATCAGTGAAGCGACTAGCACAGTCTATCACCGATAACGATCCCCGAGTCAGGCTCATAAACTATGCAGCCTGCTTCTGTCTCAAAGTCTCTGGGTAGAAATGCTCCAGAAACTTTTCTTGAAAAACCTTCCACGACATTCTCTCAGCCTGCTCGATTTGAGCCTGAATGTCCCACCAACACCTAGCTTGGCCTCACAACATATAAGCGGCCAACTTCACCCACTTTTCAATAGGGGTCTCTAGATGGTCCAGTATCGTTTGGACATATTCTAACCAGAACTTCGCTGCTTTTGGCCCACCCTCTCCGGTGAACGTCGGAGGGTGCTCCAGCTAGAACTCCCTGGTCAGCTCAAACATACTTGGTGCAACCCGCCCTAGGTCCCGATCCATCATCTGCATAAGGCGAGCCAAGTTCTCTCGGAACTAGTCCTCTCTACCTTTATTGATCACCACATTTTCTTGCTCCTCTACTGGAGGAGTGTTCTCAACAACATCCTCCCGTTTACCAACTGGTAACCGACGTCGTGGTGGCATTTCTCTACAATTCCAAGCATGAGATTTAGCACACATACCACATAAATTTCCCGAATTTATCAAAAGCTCTTTACTAGCTACAACAACCCATTTCATATATTAACCCAATGACATTTTCCAACTTGTTTCAAATCATATTACTCCATTAAACATCATTTACCTACTTGTTTTATTTCATTCTTCTCATTATTTCCTTGGTTTCATGAAATGCATGATGTACCCTACTTTCCTGCCTCACACACCCACCCCGTGCGTGTGCATAACACAATGCATGTCACCTATCTCCATAGGTGCCTAAAATGATGTATGACTGCAAATCCTCATTCCTTTAAGGCCAAAAGCCAAACTTCATAAAACAATCACATCAAACCGCATGTGCATCACCCAACGGTGAAATATCATCAACTGTAACATCGTACAACCAAGAACATCATTTCCCACCCAGGGTGACTTGGGTTTCCCCCGTACCTGGGTTAGCTACTCCCAAGCACGAGCTCATTACCAAGGCTCTACACGTCTTAACCCTTGGAAACCTATCCCAAATAACAAGACCTCAGAGAAGGAGAAGAAAGACCTCCTCTGATACCACTTTGTAACATCCCTGACCCAAAATACACTAAACCGGTGCTCCGAGCCGGGTGGTTACATGACCTTAAGCACACCTCCCCATATGCCAAAGGATTCCGACTAGCAGCGGGGGTCTATGTGGTCAAGTGGGGAGACTATAACCCCTTTTTATCAGAGTAAGACACAACAGAAATGAACCAATAGAGAAAACAATCATCAACAAACAAGGAACATGTATAACAACCATTTCTAGAAATCAAATATGTCATTTCATACTATAAGTGAAAAAGTGGAAAAACCCCCAAAATAAAGACAACGGCCAAAATCCCCAAAATGGTCCCGACTCCAAGTTCGGATCCTCCACCAAGTGCTACCCATGTCCACTCAACTATCTAGCAAGGACCCTTGCCCTTCTCCTGACCTGCAAACATGAAGTCTGCTTGGGTACCCAACGACGGCCCGAGCAAGGTGTGAGTACAACTTAGTAGGCCACCACCAACAATGTATACAAAATATCCAGTCTAAACAGATAGTGCATGCAAAGGAATATGAATGATAATTGCCAAGTAATTATTTAAGGTACCATTAACCAGTTTAGGGCCAAGCCATTGCCACTAACATTACCATTCATTACACACCCATTATGACCATTTACCATTTCATCACATTTCCATGGGTTAATCACATACATTATGTTACATGGGTCTAAGGACAACATTCACATGCAAGAGGGTAAACACATCATTATCCTATCTCACTAGGACTAAACTTCTCATAGAAACCATAACTTCAGCTCGAAGCCTCATTCTGGGTGGATGCAATCGTTATGAGAATAGACCCTCAGTCCCCTTTCCTAACCCATGCATTTAGGGTGGAGTTTAGAACATCAGTCTTCACTCGACCCGTGGGTGTAGATCCTCAAGTCATACCCCACTCTACGAAGCCATGTGCACATGCTTATATATAAGTAACCATCAACCATTCAAACCATTTCCCTTCAGCAAAAACTATTCACCACAACCCACATGGGAAACCACATCATGCCTTAACCCATTAACACACTACCATTTCACATCATTTAACCATTCACCCATTTCCCATGTGTTATGCCTATCTCACTAAGCATTCAACATTAAACCCATAATCTATCCCATTATGGTCTTTAATGAATCAACCATTTAACCCATTCCACTTTAACCCTTAGGTTATTACCAAGTCTAGGTGCATAAACTAACCTATATTTCAAAGTTCAACCAATCATTCCAACATATTTATCAAGGTATCTACAATTCATTACAACAAGGTCACTTGTTTAATATCAACCCCTAAATCTGGGAAAAGCCGACACATCCCATGGATGGCCCCAATTAGGTCAAGTCTATCCCAACACATCCCACGGGGATCGTGAGGCTTCCCATTTTCCATTTTAAACACCATTATTACCAAACATGCCAAGGTTATCCAAAACATAACCAAAGGAAAGCAAGAATACAACTAAACATGCAGAAATACCAAAATAACTATGGGATATTACTTGTAGACCACCTACCTCGAAACCGCAGTTGAAAATTCTCTAAATAAAGTCCTTAGACCTCGATTCAACCAACCTTTGGAGCTTCAACCTAAAACTCACCCAAAAGTTAGGGTTTTAGAGCTTCGGAATGAGAGGGAGAGAATATGAAAACCCTAAACTAAAAAGAGAAGCAAGGATGGGATTAGCCTTACCCAGAGCTTCGATCCGCAACCAACAACACCAAAAATGCCTTAGAATCAAAGGAGATCAGTATCTTGGATCCTTTGGGCAATTTGGTTCGTGCCTAGGATGGAGAGGGAAGAAATGAGAGGAAATCTCGAGTGGGGTTTTAAAGCCCGGAGTGGAAAACTTGTATTTTTTCCCAACTTTAAGTGGCCGCACGGTTTATCCGAACGGTTTGGAAAACCGTGCACATGACACTATCCATAGGAGGAGGGGTCGCACAATTTAGCCGCACGGTTTGGCAACTCGTACACAAACCATGTGCATGCTTCTGTCCGGAGGAGGAAGGGTCGCATGGTTTAGCCTGGGCAGGCCGCACCGTTTTCCTGGCCATGCACAGGCCGTGCGCCCTGGCTTGTCTTGCCCAGATTTCCTTTATTCCATTCCCCAAGCCCCCGAAACACCCCCAAGGCCTCTCACACTATCAGGAAACATCCCTTGAAGCCCAAAAAAAGGGATTCAACCAAAACATAATGAAAACATACCTTTCCAAAAAACTGGGATCTTACACATGACGTGTAATGGGATTACATGCTATGTAAGTATCATGGGTTTCAGTTATTAGGGAACCATATGACTGATTCTTCATTAATTCATCCACATGATTTTTTATCTTGACCTAGAGGCTCTTGGGGGTGATTTTTGGAGACCTATGCTTCGTCCAAATTGTTTCATTCAGTGATTGATCTCCATTGTAGTTGGGCTGCATCTCTCTAAGTAAGTGTTTCTTGGGATTCTTCTTTAATTTAGTTGAGAATATTTCTTTGGATATGATTAGGTTTTAGATTCATGATCTAATAGTGTTTTATATCACTTCTTTTCATTTTCTTTTCATGACTTATCTTTCTAAGGCTGAGATCATGGTTTCCAAACACTGTGGTCAAAGCCAGCTAGGTTTATATCATTTTGAGGTAGGTGTTTCTATATAATGGGTTCATTTGATGAATTTCTTACCATTATTGTAAATTTTCTTTGGGTTGTTAATTGATTTTAAGTGATATGTTGTTTCAAAGGTTTTCATGGAATGTTAAATGTTTTCAAAACGAGAATTTTCATTAAAAATGGATTTTCTTGATTTGGAAATGGATTTTCAAACACCTCAGTGGATTGTCTTGGCTTTGATTTTTTTATAAAATCATGAGCATGGTTTTAAAATTTATTTCTAAAAATTGTAACTTTGAGAACCTTGGGTGTGTCAGTAAAGAGACATGGGTACCCTTAGTTTGTGTGGAACCACTGGGTGGTAGCCGTATTAAATATCGTTGGACTATAGTTGGAATGAATATTGATTGGTACTAATGTTATTATTATTTAGGATCTTGAGTGTCTAATATATATTTTCCCATAGGCTAGGTCTGAGTACAAGGTGCTTTGTCATTTTTAGTTATTTATCACATGGTTGTTTTTATCATGAATTGTTTCTGACAGGTTATTATATGAGGTTTTATCACATAACTTCTCATGATAGGTTATTTCATGGATATGTGTTTACTTTCTTACCTCTTAATGCATGAGTATGATTTAATATTTTATTACTTCTACTTTTTATATTTTTGGTTTTGAGAATATGAAAGGATTTTATGAAAACCAAAGTGAAAATTATTTACAAATGAATTGGATTTATGAAAATTCTTTGTAAAAATATTTTTATTTTAAAATATATAACTATTTCATTCTAGATATTAGATATTGTATAGAATCTATAGTGGTATCCTATTGGGATTTGTGCTCACACCCTACTTTGTTCCTTTGTAAAGTTGTAGCTATTATATTTCAATATATAGGTAAAGGGAAGGAAACCTTGTAGCATTCTATCTTATTATTTGGTCTTTTCCTTCAGTTGGGGTTGGTTTGGAGGTGACAATTGGTCACATGGAGACTTGTTGGTCTTTATTTATTCATAATTTTGGGTTTATATAGTTTGAATTGGTTTGTGTGGATTTGTTTGTATCTTTTTATTTCTCATAGTAGTCTAGTTATATGTATCATTTTGTTATATACAAGACTTGTTATGTTTTGTTGCTTTACCTCCCCATGTAATGGCTAAATCAGGTGTATGGCTTGGATGACTCGGGTTGGTCTGTTACAATTTTAGTGTGCGGACCCAAGGTGCGGTAATGTAAGACCCAGAAAAGTTTTCCAAGTTGGCTCGTAACCTAATTTTCCAAAGGGGAATTTTATATCCAAAAATTTACAATTTCCTTACACCTTTTCTGGTTGAATCAGGTAAGTTAGTTGCAAGTGAAGGAGATAGTGGGGAGTGTAAAATGATCATGGTAATTATACAATTTATTTGAGGGTAAGAAGATTCCATTATTATAGGTTGACTATTTTCATAATTTTTATCCCAATTATATTAAATACTATGAGGGGGGGGGGGGTGAATTAGGGTATGAAAGAAAACAATCTTCCCTTACTATAAATCATTAAACAAAACACTCTTCTCTCTATTTCCCGTAGAAATGTATGAACATAATTGAAATCATGCATGAGACACAAAAAATTTACTTGGTTCACCCTCACTAGGATACATCCAAAGAGCATACAAAGATGATGTTCCGATGTACCAAATACACTAAGGATCACTACCAAATTACAAGATTCAGGCTAGATCACTTCTATACCTAGTCACACTACCTTTACAAGGTTTAGGTTTAGCTCACTACTTTTCTAAGGGTCACTACCTGAGTCTCTTTCTCTAGATCACTGCTGGTGTAAAGGATCTACTTCTTCCTCTTACTTTTCTCACTACTCTTGGAAGGTATTCACACATAGTTTATGAACTTGTAGGTCCCTTAAATAACACTAATGAATATATCCTCAGTTGTAGATGGATGCTCTGTTGAAGTCCCAATTTCATCCACTTGATGAATCTCAATTTACAATAGTTCATTGGGAAATCCCTTTTTATAACTTTTTCAATGTTCATTGCCTTCATGAAGCTCAACCCTTTTGCAAAGATCAACTATCCTTCGTGAAGCAATCACCTTTCACGAAGCTCACTTATTTATCTAATCTTAACTAACCTTTGCAAAGCTCAAATTTTTTTGTATACTTTTTATAACCATCATGAACTCCAAAACTTTCAATATGCTCAAATATTTCAGTTAGATATCATAGGATTTTCAAAATTTCTTTCTTCATGAACTTTTCCCAAGAACTACCTTCGTGAACCAATATTACGAATCCCGAGCCTTAGAATATTTGTTTAAATATTTATTCTTTTCTGAAGGGGGTATAAACCTATTTATAATTGTTTCCACTGATTATAGAAGCTTTTAGCCACATTATCACCATTTTGAGATGCTCCCTAATTTCATTTGTGATTATCCCTATCTCATGAAGATCCTCTAAAATTCGACATTCACGATGCTTGTCGTAATCATGGATGTCAAAGTCAAAACCTTCATACCTTTTTGAAACACACTTTGAGAAACCGAGTATTCATGAACCTCATGAATTTTCTATATTTTAATAAGTTCTTCAAGAAAATACAATTTTCACGATGCTATCCATCATCCAAGTTTTAGACCCCAAAAATTTGGAAAACACTAGGAATCAACGTCACCTTGTGTATGGAATTTTATATACTGCTTACAGGGTATCCATTCCTTTGTCTTGGATATTTTTAAACATACCGTGTCAAAAATATATATGAACTACACAACATACCCTAGAAACCCTCATTGTCAACAAACACAATCAACCCAAAAACATTTCAATGTTACCTTGAGGTTTTTTTCCCTGACAATAGTAGATTCCATGAAACAAGTGAAGAACATGTCAAAGCACACCACATGGATCTCTGCTTCCTGTCAGTTAGTTTTTCACTTTTTTTTGAATAATAGTATCACTTATCCTAGGTTTTAGATATTCCCATTTTTCTATATTCTGTTGGAAATTTTTCTATCTCTTCTTCCCCATTTTTTCTCATAGTGTAATTCTATCTCTATTTTGTAAATGCAATTATGATGTTGTTTTTTATTATGATATTTGTGTTATGATCTCATAACTTTATTGATAAAAGACTAACCTGAAGACTTGTTCTAGGATGTAAAGATTTTATGCTGCCTGGAGATTAGATTTTCAGTTTGATCATCGAAATATATTGTTCTCTTGGAAAATTTCCAACATAAAGTGAGTAGATGTGACAACACACTCATTCATATGAATGTTTTTATTATTTATTATCCTGAATTATTTTACCCCTTCCTCTCTCATTTAGAATGACCAAGTATTTGAGTTTGGTTGTGTGATATGAAGATCTCAGTAGGATCATTCTGGTTTGCAAGACTTTCTATCCATGATAAGTCTATTTAGTGATTCATTTTTCAATTTGGAGGAATTATTGAGCACTGAAGAACTTCTGTTTTTGAGTGTTCAATATTTAGGTAAGATAGGTGTGTGGTCTAAATATTTATTCCTTCATTGAGTGAGTTGAGAGTTGATGGTTTTATTCTTCATAATATTTATGAAGGGTATATGGGGGTGGATCATCTTGGATCTGACCTTGTTCTTGTTGACTTCAATCACATCCTTTATATCTTTCCTCCCGTTTCATTTTCCTTTTTCTTGTTTTTGTTTCTTCTATTTCATGTACATTCAGTATTTTATTTCTCCCAATATTTTTTTCAATGTTTTTTCTTATTGTTTTTATTTTCTTCTTTTAAAATATTAAAAACACAAAAACTTTTCTGGAAAAAAATGAGGGAATTCAACACTACTTACTTGTGAGAAACCCCAAGTTTTTACACTATTTTATATCTTGGGTTTATAAATGTATCTTTTACCACCCTCATGACAAGGACTTCATCAAATTTTGGAAACATTACCAAGGAATCAATTTTTTCCTTAGTGGGTTTTCAATTTTTCTTAAAAAAAACAAAAAATATTAAAAAACAATAGTAATGAACTCTAATGATTTCGATTTATTATCACTATTTGATCCAATTCAAAAACATGATAAGGTTGTTTCTACATTTAAAAATTGGTTGTAAGAACAAAAACATTGTGAGCTTACTGGTGATAAAATAGTTTATTACAATGAAACCATGAAAATGTATCACTACTACAAAAACGGGCTTTATCAACGCTCAAAATGGGATTTATTAGTGCTAAAAAAGTGCTGTAAAGCTCAACGATGATAAATGTGGATTTTATAAGTGCTAAAAAAGTGCTGATAAATTCCCTGTTTGCTGCAAAAACAATTTCTGCAGCAGCACACCCAAATGACACCTCCAAATAATTCAGCATCTCAATAAGTATACCCATAAAAAATCAACACATAAATCATAAGCTAATTACACCAAGTATACCCATACACCATTAACACATAATTAATAAGTTAATTAAATACATAAAGTATTATATTCAGAATTCAGGGGGTTGGGGGGGTTGTTCAGGGGTTTCAGGTGGCTGTCCAAGGGGGGGTAAAAGTGTCCGGGGGATGGGGGTGTCTGGGGGTGGGGGGGTGGGGTGGTCCAGGAGGTTGGGGGATTTCCAAGGAGGGTGGTGGTTTCCAGGGGGTGGGGGGTGTCTAGGTGGTGGGGTGGTGTCTCGGAGGGGGGGTGTGGGGTGTCCAGGTGGGGGGGGGGGTGTCCATGGGGGTGTCCAGGGGGGTGGGCTGGTGTCCAGGGTGTCAGGGGGGATTTCCAGGGGGTGGGTTGGGTGTCTGGGGGGTGGGGGCGGTCCCGGGGGTTGGTGGGGCTGTCCAAGTGGGGTGGGGTGGTGTCCAAGAGGGTGGGATGGGGGAGTCCAGGGGGATATGGGTGTCCAAGGGGGTGGGTGGGGGGGTGTCCAAAGAGGGGGGTGTTCAGGTGGGGGGTGTCCAGGTGGGGGGGGGGGGTGTCTATGGGGTGTCCATGGGGGTGGGATGGTGTCCAGGGTGTCGGGGGGGATTTCTAGGGGGTGGTGGTGGGGGGGGGGTCCAGAGGGTTGGTGGGGCTGTCCAAGGGGGGGTGGGATGGTGTCTGGGAGGGTGGGGGTGGCCTTCCATGGGTGGGGGGGGGGTGTCCAGGGGGTTGGGGGTATACAGGTGATGGGGTGGTGTCAAGGAGGGGTGGGGGTGCCTTCCAGGGGGTGGTGGTTGTCCGGGGGGGGGGGGGGGTGGGGGTTGGGGGGGAAATCTGAGGTGGGGGGGGGGGGGCTTTCCATGGGCGTTTCCAGGGGGTGGGGGTGTCCAGGGGGTTGAGGGGGCTTTCCAGGGGGTGGGGGTGTCTAGAGGGGTGGGGGTGTCCAGGGGGTGGGTTGGTGTCCAGGGGGGGGTGGGGGGGCGGTCCAGGGGGTTGGTGGGGTTGAATCTTACACATCACAAAGTACCCATGTATCATTCTCATAAAGGATCAATACAATCCGAATTTATTTGGTTGGATTTACGTAGGTCATTTGTTGTTTTCACTTAAAATTGTGTCCATTTTAAACAGAAGAGAGACCCTTTGAGTGATACCGGCCACACTGTGCCTCAGATTGAGGTGAGGATTACTCGTACACATTACAAATGACCCATGGATTTTTATCCTAAAGGATCAATACAATCCGAATGCGTTTGGTCAGATTTCCGTAGGTCAGTTGTTGTTTTCACTTAAAATTGTGTCCATTTTAAACAAAAGAGAGACCCTTTGAGTGTTACCAGACACAACATACCTCAGATTGAGGAGGGGATAACTCATAAACGTCACAAAGGACCCTTGGATTGTTCTCCTAAAGGATAAATACAATCCGAATGCGTTTGGTCAGATTTCTGTAGGTCAGTTGTTGTTTTCACTTAAAATTGTGTCTATTTTAAACAGAAGAGAGACCCTTTGAGTGTTACCGGCCACAAAATTCCTTGGATTGAGGTGGGGATGACTCATACATGTCACAAAGGAACCTTGTATCATTATCCTAAAGGATCAATACAATCTGAATGCATTTGGCCAGATTTATGTAGGTCAGTTATTGTTTTCACTTAAAATTGTCTCCATTTTAAACAAAAGAGAGACCCTTTGAGTGTTACCGGCCACACCATGCCTCAAATTGAGGTGGAGATGACTCATACACATTAAAAAGGACCCTTGGATCGTTATCCTAAAGGATCAATACAATCTGAATGCGTTTGGTCGGTTTTCCATAGGTTAGTTGTTGTTTTCACTTAAAATTGTGTCAATTTTAAACAAAAGAGAGAACCTTTGAGTGATACCGGCCACACCGTGCCTCATATTGAGGCGGGGATTACTCTTACATGTCAAAAAGGACCCTTGTATCATTCTACTAAAGGACTAATACATTCCAAATGTGTTTGGTTGGATTTCCGTAGGCCAGTTGTTGTTTTCACTTAAAATGGTGTCCATTTTAAACAAAAGAGAGACACTTTGAGTGGTATCGGACACACCACATCTCTTATTGAGGCGGGATTTACTCGTAAAAATCCCTAACACACCCATGGATCATTATATTAAATTATAAATACAATTTGAATGCGTTTGGTTGGATTTATGTAGGTCAGTTGTTGTTTTCACTTAAAAATTTGTCCATTTTAAACAAAAGAGAGACCCTTTGAGTGATACCGGCCACACCGTGCCTCATATTGAGGCATGAATGACTCTTACATGTCAAAAATGACTAGTGGATCGTTATCATAAAGGATCAATACAATAAGAATGTGTTTGGTTGGATTTCCGTAGGTCAGTTGTTGTTTTCACTTAAAATTGTGTCCATTTTAAACAAAAGAGAGACCCTTTGAGTGGTACCGGCCACACCGTGCCTCATATTGAGGAAGGGATGACTTTTACACGTCCCCAATGCACCCATGGATCGTTCTATTAAATAATTAACACAATCCTAATGCATTTGGTCGGATTTACGTAGGTCAGTTGTTGTTTTTACTTCAAAATTTGTCCATTTTAAACAAAAGAGAGACCCTTTGAGTGGTATTGGCCACACCGTGCATCAGATTGAGGTAGGGATGACTTGTACATGTCAAAAAGGACCCTTGTATTATTCTAATAAAGGATAAAAACATTAAAAATGCATTTGGTTGTATTTTCGTAGGTCAGTTGTTGTTTTCACTTAAAAATTTGTCCATTTTAAACAAAAGAGAGACCCTTTGAGTGGTACCGGCCACACCGTGGCTCAGATAGAGGAGGTGATGACTCATAAAAGTCACAAAGGACCCATGTATCGTTATAATAAAGGATCAATGCAATCCGAATGCATTTGGTCAGATTTCTGTAGGTCAGTTGTTGTTTTCACTTAAAATGGTGTCCATTTTAAACAAAAGAGAGACCCTTTGAGTGGTACCGGCCACACTGTGCCTCAGATTGAGGAAAGTATGGATTTTAAACGTCCTCAACACACCCATGGATCTTTCTCTTAAAGGATCTACACAATCCGAATGCATTTGGTCAGATTTCCGTAGGTTAGTTGTTGTTTTCACTTAAAAATTTCTCCATTTTAAACAAAAGAGAGACCCTTTGAGTGGTACCGGCCACACCGTGCCTCGGATTGAGGAGGTGATGACTCGTACACATTGAAAAGGACCCTTTTATTGTTATATTAAAGAATCAATACAATACGAATGCGTTTGGTCAGATTTTTGTAGGTCAGTTGTTGCTTTCACTTAAAATTGTGTCCATTTTAAACAAAAGAGAGACCCTTTGAGTGGTACTGGCCACACCGTGCCTTGGATATAGGAAAGGATGACTCTTACACATCCCCAATGCACCTATGGATCGTTATCTTAAAGTATAAACACAATAAGAATGCATTTGGTCCGATTTTCGTAGGTTAGTTGTTGTTTTCACTAAAAAATCTGTCCATTTTAAACAAAAGAGAGACCCTTTGAGTGGTACCGGCCACAACGTGCCTCTAATTGAGGAGGGGATGAGTCTTAAACATCAAAAAGGACCTGTGTATTGTTCTCCTAAAGGATCAAGACAATCTGAATGCATTTTGTCGGATTTATGTAGGTCAGTTGTTGTTTTTACTTAAAAATTTGTCAATTTTAAACAAAAGAGAGACCCTTTGAGTGGTAACGGCCACACCGTGACTCATATTGAGGAGGGGATGACTATTACACATTAAAAGGACCCTTGGATCATTATCTTAAAGTATGAATACAATCTGAATGCATTTGGTTGGATTTCCATAGGTCAGTTGTTGTTTTCACTTAAAATGGTGTCCATTATAAACAAAAGAGAGACCCTTTGAGTGGTACCGGCCACACCGTGCCTCGGATTGAGGTGGGGTGACTCTTACATGTCCTCAATGCACCCATGGATTTTTATATTAAAGTATCAACCCAATAAAAATGCGTTTGGTCGGATTTCTGTAGGTCAGTTGTTGTTTTCACTTAAAAATTTGTCAATTTTAAACAAAAGAGAGACCCTTTGAGTGGTACCGGCCACACCGTGCCTTGGATTGAGGTGGGGATGACTTGTACATGTCCCAAAGGACCTGTGGATCGTTCTCCTAAAGGATAAATACAATCAGAATGCGTTTGGTTGGATTTCCGTAGGTCAATTGTTGTTTTCACTTAAAATTGTGTCCATTTTAAACAAAAGAGAGACCCTTTGAGTGATACCGGCCACACCGTGCCTCATATTGAAGAAGGGATAAATCTTAAACGTCCCCAACGCACCCATGGATCATTATCTTATGGGATACACACAATAAAAATGCATTTGGTCAGATTTCTGTAGGTCAGTTGTTGTTTTCACTTAAAAATTTGTCCATTTTAAACAAAAGAGAGACCCTTTGAGTGGTACCGGCCACACCGTGCCTTGGATTGAGACAGGGATGACTCTTACACATCACAAAGGACCTGTGGATCATTATACTAAAGGATAAATACAATCCTAATGCGTTTGGTTGGATTTCTATAGGTTAGTTATTGTTTTCACTTAAAATCCTGTTCATTTTAAACAAAAGAGAGACCCTTTGAGTGGTACCGGCCACACTGTGCCTCAGATTGAGGCAGGGATTACTCATACACATCCCCAACGCACCCTTGGATCGTTATCTAAAAGGATAAACACAATCCAAATGTGTTTGGTTGGATTTCCATAGGTCAGTTGTTGTTTTCACTTAAAATTGTATCCATTTTAAACAAAAGAGAGACCCTTTGAGTGGTACCGGCCACACCGTGCCTCGGATTGAGGCGGGGTTGACTCATACACGTCACCAATTCACCCATGAATAATTCTATTAAAGGATAAACACAATATGAATTCATTTGGTCAGATTTCCGTAGGTCAGTTGTTGTTTTCACTTAAAAATATGTCCATTTTAAACAAAAGAGAGACCCTTTGAGTGGTACCAGCCACAAAGTGCCTCAGATTGAGGTAGGTATGACTTTTACACATCCCCAAAACACCCATGGATAATTATATTAAAGGATAAACACAATACAAATGCGTTTGGTCTGATTTCTATAGGTCAGTTGTTGTTTTCACTTAAAAATGTGTCCATTTTAAACAAAAGAGAGACCCTTTGAGTGGTACCGGCCACACTATGCCTCAGATTGAGGAAAAGATGACTCATACACATTGAAAAGGACCCATGGATCATTCTTCTAAAGTATCAATACAATCCTAATGTTTTTGGTCAGATTTCCGTAGGTCAGTTGTTGTTTTCACTTAAAATTGTGTCCATTCTAAAAAAAAGAGAGACCCTTTGAGTGGTACCGGCCACACAATGCCTCATATTGAGGCGGGGATGACTCTTAAACATCCCCAAAGCACCCGTGGATCGTTATCCTAAAGTATCAACACAATCCTAATTCGTTTGGTTGGATTTTTGTAGGCCATTTTTTGTTTTCACTTAAAAATTTGTCCATTTTAAACAAAAGAGAGACCCTTTGAGTGGTACTGGACACACTGTTCCTTGGATTGAGATGAGGATGACTCATACATGTCACAAAGGACCCGTGGATCCTTCTAATAAAGGATCAATACAATCCGAATTCATTTGGTCAGATTTCCGTAGGCCAGTTGTTGTTTTCACTTAAAATTGTATCCATTTTAAACAAAAGAGAGACCCTTTGAGTGGTACCGGCCACACCGTGCCTCATATTGAGGTGAGGATGAATTGTAAACATCAACAATGAACCCGTGGATTGTTCTCTTAAAGTATCAACATAATCCGAATGCATTTGGTCAGATTTCCGTAGGTCAGTTGTTGTTTTCACTTAAAATTGTGTCCATTAAAAAAAAAGAGAGACCCTTTGAGTGGTACCAGCCACACCGTACCTTGTATTGAGGCGGGGTTGACTCTTACACATCCCCAACGCACCCTCAGATAATTATATTAAAGGATAAACATAATTCGAATGAATTTGGTTGGATTTCCGTAGGTCAGTTGTTGTTTCCACTTAAAATTGTGTCCATTTTAAACAAAAGAGAGACCATTTGAGTGGTACCAGCCACACCGTGCCTCAAATTGAGGCAGGGTTGACTCGTACACGTCCCCAACACACCCATGGATTTTTATATTAAAGGATCAACACAATCTGAATGCGTTTGGTTGGATTTCTGTAGGTTACTTGTTGTTTTCACTTAAAAATTTGTCCATTTTAAACAAAAGAGAGACCCTTTGAGTGGTACCGGCCACACCGTGCCTCGAATTGAGGTAGGGATGACTCTTACACGTCCCCAATGCACCCATGGATCATTATCTTAAAGGATCAACACAATCCAAATGCGTTTGGTTGGATTTCCGTAGGTCAGTTGTTGTTTTCACTTAAAATTGTTTCCATTTCAAATAAAAGAGAGACCCTTTGAGTGGTACCGGTTACACTGTGCCTCGAATTGAGGCGGGTTTGACTTGTACATGGTCCCCAATGCACCCGTGTATTTTTCTCCTAAAGGATCAACACAATCCGAATGCGTTTGGTTGTATTTCCATAGGTTAGTTGTTGTTTTCACTTAAAAATCTGTCCATTTTAAACAAAAGAGAGACCCTTTGAGTGGTTCATCATTCTTGCATGTTGTTGGTGAATATCATCAGTTAAAATGGGAAATTGAATCATTGGATAAAGTATGTTTTATTTAATAATAATTACAATATTCCTAGGAACATTTACATGCAATAATGTGTCATCTTTTTATCCCCTTAACCCCTATCAAAAATGACCGCCAATTGTACACGTCCCTAAGTCAGATCTTCATGTTATTTGTGTAAAATATACCATCAGGTATGCTGCCCACTCATTTCTAAACATATATGTATCGTCTTGTGAGTATGAGGATTTTCGGCAGTCAGAGTAGTACTACAAAATATAAAAATAAAGAATTAATAAATAAATTAAATGAACTAGTAGTTGTTTTTGAAAATACCTCTTTAGGGATGCTTGTTTGTTGATGAAAAATGATCTCTTTCATAAATTTACAAACATAATAACCGCAATCATTATCGTTTGTTTGTTTTGGACACTGCAAAAAAATTGTTCATTAGGAGAATAAGTAACTTGTGTTGAGATGTGTTTGGATAGTGAAATTTTAGTATATATACCCTGATATTTGTCCAGATGTAGTACTTTCTTGCCTCGTTATGCTTAGTCCCTGTCCTAATTCCTTTTTTTAGATGATAATGATACACCACCCTATCATAACAGAATCCTCAGTAAAAGATAATATAAATTATATTACTTGATTTTTAGACCTAAAACGTAGGATTTAGTGTCTTACAACTTCACAAACTCCATCATGTGTGGTCGGTTTGGTGGATATCCTTGCTTTGAATCCATAAAATAAATCTTTGGAGTATCCAAGTTCACCGAAATTAGCATCCAATGTTGCCTAAAAACACAAAAAATAATAAGTAATAAAAGAAGTCAAAATATAATTGATATGCTTTAATCGTAGAGTTTTACCCATACATGGTTGGTATTAAGAAGAGTCTGTCATCTGTAATCTTTCTTTTGAATGTTTTCAACAAGCCGTTCACTATTTCATTCTTTTTTGATGGCTCTATTTTCATTAGATGTGATGATGTGGTATGAGGACTAACGAGTCCAAATTTTGGCTCATGGGAAAATTCCTTCAACTGTTTTTTATATATACGTCTGTCAACAATATAAAATTTATTTAGTCATAATTTTCACATTAGATCAGATTTTATAAAATCAATTCACAAAAACATACCTCATATATATATTTACAAATGTGACACCTAGCCAACCGTTTTCAAGGATATCATTTACATTTTCAGCAGCAAAAAAATCTTGACTTTCCTCTCTGTATATATTCTCTTCAAAAACCACTATATGACTACTACCACCTATTAGCTTCGTATCCACATGAGTCTTCAATGCTAGTAAATGTGGATAGAGAACACGTGGTGTTATTGTGCTTTCAGTAGCTCCTTGGGATCGGTTGGTCGATCCTATATATGGTTTTGAGATGACGTTTGTCACCCCCTCCCTTTCTCTATCTATAATAACATTCATTGGTTCAGACCCTTTTTTCATTAATTGTTAAAGGTTTAGCTTGAAAAAAAGGAAATAAATACCTCTTTGGCCTCATGTAATCTTACAAGTTGTGATGGCCATTAAATTAATGTCCCAATATCCTTTTTGACAGTATGAATATCATCGTCATCAAGTGGAATAGGTAGCTCTGCATTTGGATCATGAGCTACAGTAATCGTCACTTTCCAATGATCTTTCAGAAGTGGTCTATTATGCAGCGTGTCATCTGGGATGTTGAACACTGTAGCCCTCGCTACAAGGTGATAGGTGGGTGTTGATAGATATAAATCACAATCATTATCACCCTATAGAAGATCAGTACAGGAAAAGTATTAGTGTTTGTATGATTCACATTTCATGGGAACAATTATTAGAATATTGATTACCACGGCTAAGACAACTCTTTGAGGGGAATGGCTCGCCTCAAAGCTGGTGGGGGGTGGGGCGGGATCTTCATGCACTGGTTGTTCCTGAGTTGTGTATTCTCCTTGATTCCCACCCATAAAAGTTTCTATCAACTCTCCCTGCCATTGCAATCATTCTTCAAGGGCCACTAGTTTTTTGATCATTTGTTTCAATGTTTCATCTCTATCATACATTTTTCTTCTTCTTCTCAAAATATACTCAGGGTGTCACCCCAAACCCCGCACCTCTGACACGACCATATTTTTCTAGCTGCTTCAAAGCTGTCGATAATAGGTCTGCATCCGTTACAGGAGTAGCTAATTCCTATGACTATCATATATAGGAAAATAACTTTTTTTTTGTAATAGAAATTTAAAACAAATATTTTTATCATCGTGTCATACTTACACAAATTTCCCACACTTTTTTTGTGTTCTCATCTACTAGCTTCCCTTCCTTATTCACACGTGCCTCCTTCCAAAGCACATGATGTGGGATGGAAGTGTCTTTGGTTTTAGACTCATCAACTATATATAAACATAGAAAGATAATTATGATGTTGTCTGTTGTTACCTAAAAATATTACTATAAATTTAAAATATGTACCATTTTCTTTCCTAGTGAAGCGTATCCCATCCTTGCTTTACGATAGGGATATGTTGGTTTTGATGCATGTTCATTATTTTCATTACAGAGTTGCTGTTTCATAAATGAAATATTGACAATCAAAGTGATGAATACACATATCCTCAAACAAAGTATTATCACCCACAATGCACCTAAAACTTCTCATCCCCACGGTGGCCAATAAATGCATCCCATGCTTCTTGGGATATCAGGTGAGCGTAGACAATAGGTGGGTGCAAGTTTATTTTACCTTTGGAATCTTTCAGGTGACATCTTGTTAAAATAGTGCGAAAACCTTGATGAATCCTTTCTGCAAGCCTTAGTACATAATCCTTATGTGAATCTTCTACTATAAATGTACTCTATAAGAGATTGAGAAGAGTAAGACATTGTTTCATTATTTTATTTTCTAGTAAATTAAATAAATAAATTCATAATGTTACCGTAATTTCTTCCCAGATCACAGCCTTCATCCTAGACACAACATGGTGCCATGAATCTATGTCAATCGGCACGCGTTGTAGAGTGAAAACTCCAATGTAACTACTAAACATAGCCTTGTTGGGATTCACATGTTTGCCTCATGCATTCCATCCAACATCAAATTTGATGCCTTTTCTTTTTTCCTTAAGAACTTTGGCTAACACTGTCAAACTACTACGCACCTGTGTTTTCTGCGATGTCGATCCTGTTGAACCTCTCGAACCCCTCAAGGTTTTATTTTCATGATCACAATCACCCTCATATTTATCTAATCCTTTTTCAAGTGTTTTTGGATGATAGGAATCATTTCAGGTGGCCAAGGAATTGGGCCAAGAAGGCCAAGAAGGCAAAAAGCCAATCTGGACTGAAATTCAGTCCACCGGCCAACCGGTGGCTTCACCACCGGTCGACCGATGGACCCTGGGCAGAAGGCAGAGCCACTGCCTCACCACCGGTCAGCCGGTGGCCTCAGCACCGGTCAGCTGGTGTCACCTGCACAGAAGAGGAAGCTACTGCCTCCCCACCGGCCAACCGGTGGCCTCAGCACCGGCCAGCCGGTGGAACCCTCTCCCAACAGTGCCAGCTACTGTCTTGCCACCGGCCAGCCGGTGGCTCTGGCACCGGTCAGCCGGTGGCCCCTGGACAGAAATCCTATGCCTTTTTGCACACACCGGCCAGCTGGTGGGACTGTACCGGCCAGCCGGTGGACCCAGTCAAACTAGCCGTTGCAGTTTGACCAGGCTGGCCCACTTGGCTCCCAACGGCTCTTTTAGCCTCTCCAACGGCTCCGAAGCCTCCCCAAGGGTTCCATGCCTATAAATAAAGGCTGAGGAAGCCCCGGATACTTACCGGAACTATACGGAAGCCCACAGACACCTTGTTGATCATTTGGCGTACCTCCGGCGCATTCCTCTAAGGGAACCCCAATTGCTCCAACAACTTCCACATCCAAGGAGCTCCTCCAAAGAAGCTTGGAAGCGGCCTTCAACATCTCCATCCATTCAAAGGCGCCCAAGGCTTCTCAAAATACGGTTTTTATTGTATATTTATTTTGAGCTTTAATTTTGGGTTTGTGCCTACAAACCCCAACACCTTTTCTCATCCCCCTTTCTTTTGGGTTTCACATCACCACTAAGGTGTGAAGAGGTTTCTTCAAGCCTTTCCTCTTAAAAGGCTTGTGTCACCGGTGAGCTAGCCTTCACCCGTTAAAAAGGCTAGTGGGTTCTTGCTAAACCATTAAAAGCAAGTGGGTTCTTGCTTAACCACCAAAAGCAAGCTGTAATAGGTCCTAGTGCTACCTCAAAGACTAGTGGGTTTCTTGCTAAAACCATTGAAAAGCAAGCGGTAGGAATCTCTCAACGGTTGAGTTGGGAGCGGAGACATAGGCCGGGTTTTGACCGAACTCCGTTAACAATTTCTGTGTGATTGCCTCTTTTAATTTCCGCTGCATTTTCACTTTGATTTTAATTTGTTAATCTTTTTTTTAAAAGGCAATTCACCCCCCCTCTTGCCATCACTCCATCTCATTCCCTCGTTTGTTCCGACCCAACAGATCCTTCATTCCTGACCATTTCATCGATATCAAAATTATCTATATGTTCATCTGAAATGGTATCAATGTCATGTGATGACGGTTGTTGGAACTCAACACTAGGAGAAGTAGGAGCCACAACAGCAGGAGCAACAGGAGCAGCAGCAGGAGCAGCAGGAGAAGTAGGAGTAGCAGGAGCAGTAGCAAAAGCAACAGTAGCCGCAGCAGCAGCCGCAGTAGGAGCAGCAGCTAGAGCAGCAGCAGCCGCAGCAGCAGCAGCTTGAGAGACTTGTTCAACCTCAAGGTTAGGAGCACCAAAATGTGCAGAAGTCATTATCTTCAAAAGTGGTTGAACAATTAATTTAGATTACATAAATTCAGTAATGATAAGATAATAACATGAGATAATAAGATTTATATTACAAACAAAATATAACCCGTTTATTGAACTCTCTTTTTTTTTCAAAGGATGAAGGGATTTGAAACCTCTATTGATTATCCAAATCCCTTTATTGTGGTCTCCTCTAACATAAAAAACATCATCTACATTGGGGCCACTTCGAAATTATTGTGATGTATCACTGAAAGGATCGTCCTCAACTGAATTTTCATTGGAACCTTCAATAGTTTTAGATGATAACAGAACAATTGACCACTTTTGGTTTGGGGGATCTGGAATATAAAAAACTTATACCGCTTGTGATTCCATTATAAACTGTTCATCTTTCTACCCTTCTTTACTAAAATCAAATTTCACAAATCCCCATTCATCTATTTTAACACCACTGTTGTTATCAACCCATTTGCATTGAAAAATCGGCAATTGGTATGTCGTATAATCCAACTCCCATATTAGTTTGATAATGCCAAAGTATGACATATTTTCATAAATTGGATTTCTTTCCTTACTACCAGAAACATGCATCGCTTCAGCCACTAGTGTAACTCCATTATTTTTCATGGTACTATCTTCATCATGTTCATTTGTATAGAATGTATAACCATTAATTAAATAACCACTGTAAGATAATACATACACACTTGGTCCAACAGCTAGCCATCCACTACTGGAAAACTAACCTTTACCAACGGTTTGGAACCGTTGGTATAGGCCTCCAAACCGTTGGTATAGCCTATACCAACGGTTTGAAGAACCGTATCCAAGTAAGCCGTTGGGATAGGTCTATACCAATGGTTTTCCAAAAACCGTTGGTATAGACCTATACCAACGGTTTCCAAAACCGTTGGTATAGGTAATAAGAAATCTATACCAATGGTAATGGAACTGTTGGTATATAAATTCCAAAAATAAAACATCCGCTGGGATTTGATCCCAGGACCCCTCGTTTATAATCGAATGACTTAACCACTAAGCTAACATCACTTTTGTAAACATAATTTCATAAATATATATAAGTATTATCATAATTATTTAAAATTTTTATTTATATAATGTTCTCGGTTAGTAGATCTGGAAAAAAATTAAAGAACCTATCCCAACGGTTTTGAAAACCGTTGGGATAGACCTTTAATTTGTGGGTGGTTTTTCCCAACGGTTTTCAACACCATTGGGAAAGCCCTTTCCCAACTGTTTTCAAAACTGTTGGGAAAGGTTAGAGTGGGTTGAATTCATTTAGGGCAAAGGTTGAATGTGTGGGTGGTTTTTCCCAACGGTTTTGGTGAACCGTTGGGAAAGGTCACTCTTTCCCAACGGTTCACCAAAACCGTTGGGAAAGGTCACTCTTTCCAAAAGGTTCACCAAAACCGTTGGGAAAGAGGCTCAATTCTCACACCCTTTCCCAATGGTTTTGGTGAACCGTTGGGAAAGGTCTCAATTCCCACACCCTTTCCCAACGGTTCACCAAAACCGTTGGGAAAGGTCACTCTTTCCCAACAGTTTTGGTGAACCGTTGGGAAAGAGGCTCAAAACACACCCTTTCCCAATGGTTTAGGTGAACCGTTGGGAAAGGGTAGCTATACCAACGGTTTTTACAAACCGTTGGTATAGAAGTGTTGGGAAAGATCATATTTCCAGTAGTGATCGAAGTCGTTCTGAAATTGAATTCGGATTTTCATCCAACCACTTAAAAATATGGTTATGAAACAATCCTATAATCTGGTGATTATGTGTATTTGATAACCATTTTTCATCCCTTGATGGATTCAACTGCCTAAGAATTTCTTTGTGAGTTTCAATATATGGATCAACCTCCCAAATATTATTCAAAACATAAAGGTCGGCCTGCTCCCGATCTGTAATGCTGATTGTCACAATATCTCTTCCAGAAATTCCCTCACCCTTAATGCATCTAGTGTGATGAGATTTTGGGAGACCAATGCTTTCCACATCAGATAGGTATTCGGTACAAAATTAAATGGCTTCCTCAACAATATATTTATCCACTATACAACCCTCTGGCCGACTTCTATTTTTGACATACCCTTTCAAAATCTTCATATACCATTCAACATGATACATCCATCTATAGTGCACAAGACCACAAAGTCGAATATCTCTCACCAAGTGAATCATCAAATGAACCATCATATCAAAGAATGTTGGTGGGAAGAACATTTCTAATTCACATAATATGATGAAAATTTCTTTTTCCATAGCTGACAATTTCACCGGGTCTAAAACTTTTCTGCATATAGCTTTGAAAAAGAAACAAAGTTTGGTTAACATATGATGAATATTATTGGAAAAAATGCAACGTAAAGATATAGGAATTATATCTTGCATCAAAACATGGTAGTCATGTGATTTCAAACCTTTTAACTTCAAATCATTCATTGAAACAATGTTCTTGATATTTGATGAATACCCCTCTGGAACCTTTACATCATTGAAGAAGTTGAAAAACTGGCATCTCTCCTCCCTAGAAAGAGTATAAACAAATGGAGGAAGAAACATTCGATTTTCACCCTTCCCTGGAGCCAAATATTCTCGTATTCCTATGTCAACCATGTCTAACATTGCCTTAATTCCATCCTTTGTTTTGCTAGGGGTATTTATCAATGTTCCGATAACACTGTCACGTACATTTTTTTCCACATGCATCACATCAATAAAATGTCTGACGTACAAACAATTCCAGTATGGTAATTCAAAAAAAACCGATCTCTTTTTCCAACTGATTTTCGAAAGGTTTTTCAAAAATGGTTTACTAAAAACAGTGTTCACATCTTTTAATTTTTCAAACAACTGATCACCTGTTAGTGGAGACGGTGTTGCGCGTTGTTCTGAACTTCTATTGAATGATGTCCTCCAAGATCGGTACTTATACTGATGAGGTTGAAATCTAAGATATCCTAGAAACACAGATTTTGATGAATATTTCAACCTAATTGATTCTGTATCTTCTTGGCACACGGGACACCCTTGAGTTCCTTTAATACTACAGCCTGAAAAATTTCCATAAGCAGTGAAATCATTTATTTTCCCATACAACACCGCTCTCAACATGAAGTATTCACTTTTATAAGAATCATAAAACATAACACCTGAATCCCACAATAACTTCAAATACTCGATCAAAGGATCCAAATAAACATCAATATCGTTACCTGGTTGTTTTGGTCCTGATATAAGCATAGATGACATGATGAATTTCCACTTCATGCATAACCAGGGTGACAAGTTATAATTTACCAACATAATAGGACATGTACTATGAGTGTTGGTTTGAAAACCAAATGGATTTACTCCATCTGTAGATAATTCAAGACGAAGGTTTCTCGGCTCTTTTCCAAATTCAGGATATTCATGATCAATTTTATTCCATTGAGGAGAGTCGGTCAGATGATGTAATTTCCCATCTTTATTTCTTTTATCTGCATGTCACGATAATTATCTTGCAGTTTCTTCACTTCCATATAGACTCCTAAACCTTGGAATGATTGGAAAGTACCATAAAAAATTAGTAGTATTGGATTCCTCTTTCTTGTATCAAGAAGAACCACACTTTGGGCATTCTGTAAGTGATTTTTTCTCCTTGAGAAACAATACACAGTCTTTTGGGAAGGCATGTATTCTTTCAGAAATCATACCCATCGAGCCTAGCATTCGTTTAGATTCATATGTCTGGATTGGGAGCTCATTATCTTCAGGGAGCATGTCATTCAAGAGAGAAAGTAGTTCCATAAAACTGTCATCACTCCATCCGTTGCCTGCTTTCAATTTATATAACTTCAGTACAACTAACAATGTTGTATACTTGGTGCAACCAACATACAATGGCGTCTTTGCACAACTATTTAACTTCTCAAAAAATTTTAGGCAATCATTGAGTTCATCTTCAATTGTCTTTTTCATTTATTCAATATGATCTTCATCATCGTTGACATCTATAATCACATCCTCCATATGCTCTTCTTGACTGAATAATACCATTTTTATTGATTTGTCAAAAGCAAGCCACAAAACAATGAGTCAAGGGGGTCTAAAGTAGTGAAGGCCCAATGCATCATTAATAATAAAATTGATTCCCTTGGTGGGAAAGGATCCCATGTGAAGTAAGTAGGATATAATTTGGGTAGTCGGAGCTACGGAGGCCAAAAAATCAGCAGCCATGTTGCCTTCCCGCCAAGTATGAGTGATTTTTGTGTGGACTCCCATGAGCTATTTACATTTCCTAATCATGTAAGAAATATTCCAAGGGTACTTATTCGTGCCGGACAATGCATTATAGAGGATCATTGAGTCCGTCTCCACTGTCTTGAGGTTGATGTACCTTTGTTTTCATAACTCCAGCCTGGTGACCATGGCCATGGATTCCGCCTGCACCACATCACCCCTCCCATGCCGAGCTGAGAAAGCAGCAACGACTGACCCCTCCCTATCCCTTATGACGCCTCCACCAAGAATCTCCCCGTTGAGAAGAGAACCGTCCGAATTTAGTTTGAAACCCCAGCTGGGCCAGCACCAACGGACCCAATGCCCCTGCCCCTGCCTGTTGCCCTGGTTAGATACAACATGATTCAGAAGAGAAGGCCTTACCGATGGAGCAGCCTGGAAATCAATGCACAAATTGGCCAGGTCCAGCAGCGTATTCCTCATTTTGAAGGTGATGCTAGTATGAGAACCTGTTGTTTTTTTGTGATGAGCACCATTCCAAGCCTTCCAGATGGTCCAGTAGCCCGCCATGAGGATAACAACCCGACCTTTCCTCTCGGGACCCCGCTCGCCCGCCCCCTGGAACCACAAATTGAAGAAGTCATCCAACATTCCACCTTGATTATTATAGCCAGTGAAGGACCCGTGCACCTTCCACACCCAGCTTTCCCAGTCACTATCCACAAAGAGGTGTCCCAACATTTCATTTTTGGCTCCCTACAGCAGTAGCACCTAGAAGCCAGACAAACCCCCATGCGCTGAATTCTGTCATCCATGGGTAACGCATTATGTCTCACTCTCCACAAAAGGAAATTAAATTTGGACGACACCTCTTTGTACCACAGAATCTTCCCCCATGGGTTGGCATTAATTGGAACTGTCCTCACACGAACGAAATCAATGATTGAGAACACTCCCGACGTGGAACCCAGAAAAATGAGTCTATCCGGATCATCGCTAAGAACAATATTATTGAAATTGATCTGTTGGTCTTCATCAAGGATGACCTGAATAAAACCAGGATGATCACAAGACTCCCTGAAAAAAATGATAGGAGTAGGGCAGCCTGGAAACCATAGCCTACCACCCCCCAGTTATGCTCCCAGAAATTAATATCACCTTTTCCCACCAGCCAATGCGATAGAGGTCTTAGGGTCTCAATATACGGATGGATAATCTTCCATATCTTTGAAGGGTTTGATCTCTGAAAGTTCACATCCTGACCATATCTATCTTTCATGATCGTTCTCCAAAGGGTCTTACCTTCCATAGCCTCCCACACGAGTTTCACGTGTATCCCTTTCATAGTCAAAGAAACGCTCCTCATATTGATTCTCCCTTCTGAAATAGGTCTTTCCAGGTGCTCCCCCAAATCCCAGTGGTGTCTACCTTCCATATGACCATCCCATATAAATTCCACCAAAATCCTCTCTATGTTAGCAATGAACCTTTTGGGAACCCTCATGGTGGAAAGGATGTTCATGGGGATAGACACAAGGGCACTGTTGACTAGTGTTATGTGGCCACCAAAGGATAGAAACCTATTCTTCCAATTGCATATGCGCCCTGTGATATTACTAATGATCTTATCAAAGTGATGAACATGGAGAGAGTTCAGACTAACCGGTGCTCTGAGATACTCTATAGGAAAACTCCCTCTTCTTATATTCAGATTGGTGTCGAGGGTCCTTTCCCTCCTGCGTGAGAGCTTCTTTGTAGTGAAATAAAGGCTTTTCTCCCTATTGACCACCTTCCCACTCCACTTACAGTAATAACCAAGTATCTGGTTCATCCTAAGCACTAATCTCCTGCTGACATTGATGAAAAGAATTGTGTCATCTGCAAACATCATATGAAAAATTCCCCCTGGAGCATGCCGGTTCCGGTATGGAAGAATTTTCCCAATGCGAAGCCCTCGATTAATGGAGTAACTAAGGGAATTTTGGGATAAGATGAAAATTGTGGGAGAGAGGGGATCCCCTTTCCTAATCCCTCTACAAGCCTTGAAGAAACCAAATTTCTTCCCCATAAAAGAGGTTGAGATCCAAGCTGAACTGAAGCACCAAAACATAAGGTCCCTGGTCCAGCTGGAAAACCCCATGCATGTCAATACCCTTAAAATAAAGCTCCATTCCATCCTATCATAAGCCTTACTCATGTCTAATTTAACCACCAGATTGCTCCTGAAGACTTTGTTGTTGATGTCACTCACCATATCCTGCACTATTCCAATCGCTCCCTGTATTGACCTCCCCTTAATAAATCCATGCTGCTCACGAGCCATCCAAGATATCAAGTAGGGAGCCATCCTTCTATTAATAATACTTTCAAGAACCTTGTATGGAAAGTTTCACATACTTATAGGATGGTACTGCTCAATGTGTTGGGGATTGCACACCTTTGGGAGTAAAATCATCTTTTTTGAACATGAAATACATGGAAAATTCCCCCCTTGGAAGTAGTCTTTTACTGCTCTCACCATATCCCCCTTAACAGTTTCCCAAGCCGCCCTGTAAAAAGAACCTGGAATGCTGTCTGACCCTGGCACACTATCCGAGTTCAAGGTACATATCGCCTCGCACACTTCTTCTTCGTCCGAAGGCCTGCTCAACCTTTGATCAACCTCCGCCGATACAAATCTTGGGATGTCTTAAAAAACATCCCCTGCTCCACTTGGGTACCCTGTGCTCATGTTTTGATTGGGGCCTGCCATGAGATCTTTAATGCTGGAACTGGCCATCTCCCCCACTTTCTCATGGTCATTTGTGTAAGTTCCATCCTCCCTTAAGATGTTGGGCCTATGGCAGCGACGTCACTCTTTTATACATGCGTGGAAGTAACCGGTATTTCTATCCCCCTCCCGAAGCCATCGGACCCTGGCACCATCTCTTGCCACCCGTTACTGCCGTAGAAGGATATCAGCAAGGCGATCCTTTTTCCTCCTTAGCTCATTAAACATATTTTCATCCCATCCCTGTTCCAGACAAGTCTCACAACATTCAACCTCCCTACTGACCTCAGCAAGCTCGTGATCGCGGGCCGGGATAGTTTTCCTCCATATATGGAGAAGATTCTTTAGACGTCGTAACTTCATATGGATTGTTATCCATGGGTTCTCAGAATGAGTGATAGACTAGGCTTCCTTTAATACATCGCTGAAACCAGGTTCCTCCACCCACGTCTTGGAAAACTGCATAACCTCATCACGCGCTGGTCCCATCCCTAATGAAATGCGCAGTGGAGAGTGGTCGGATAGAAATCGGACCAAGTGAGTAACCTTGGTGTCCGGAAAGAGAGAAATAACTGCCTCGTTCATCAAACACCAGTCCAGGCGACCCCAGGTGCATCTTACGCCTCATTGATTATTGAACCATGTGAAACGGTCTCCCTCATAGCCCACATCCATAAGCCCGTTTCTCACAGTGAATGCCACGAACTCATGGCTGGAGTTTCTAGGAAAAGAGCCTCCTCCTTGTTTCTCCTCCGGATGCGCGATAATGTTGAAGTCGCCCCCAACAATCCATGGGATGTCATCTGAGATGATTCCTTCCAGATCACGCAACAACTCCACCCTATCCTGTGCAATACAATTTGTGTAGACAAAAGAGATGATGAAATCATGAGTACCTATAGAGACACGATTGGCCAGATACTGGTCCGGCGAACTGAAGAACTCGACCTTGATGTGGTCCTTCCAAAATATCCAGATATGAGAATTAGGAGGGTCTCCATGCATGTGACCTCATACTATGAGCTTCTTTGCATACTCCTGAATTTTTCATGAAGAAAGTTTGGGTTCCAGGATTGCCACCATCGCAACCGCATTGCTGAAAAACTCGTTAACAACGAAGTCGGATTTTTCCCGAGCCCCAAAACCCTGGGCGTTCCAGATGAGGACTTTAAACATTAAACTGTGTGCGTATGTATTTTTCCCCAGACTCTTGGACCATGGTGCGTGATGATAGCGAGGAGCTCTCCTATATGTGTTTTTGCTTCATCTGAAGCCTTGTGCACACCCCCGGGCTCTGTTCTGACAAATCGCAGCCTTACTGATGGGAAAGAGAGGAGATTTTGGGTGACTTACCCTTCACAACCTTGGTTAGGGATTGAGACAAAGGCCCTAACTTCCTATACACCCTTACAATGAGCACCCTGGAAGCTACAGCCTGAGGGACACTGTCCTCCTCCGTGTCTCGAGACTTTACCACGGCTTCCCGGAATAGGAATCCGCCACCAAAACCTGTACATTGCTCTGACGAAGGAAAAAAAAGAGGGGTTCTTGGGGAATATAATGATGAACTTAGAATCCTCCTAAGGAGATTGCCTTCCGTAGGCCATAGAGGGGGGCTCAACCTGCAAGAAAAACACTCCGGGGGCACGGGATGAGGCCCACAGATGCTGAAGGGAACAATCGCCAGGCTGGGTGCTTGCACTTCGGTACTGGAAGGGGAAGGGGGATCCTCTGAAGCCATGGGCTCAGAACCACCAGAGGACGGGGGTCCATACCCAGGCTCCACATGGCCCGATCCTGAGGAAGACCCTGCGAGCGTATGAGAGACTCCTCCAGTAGGACCGCTCGACGCTTAGCGATGAGAAGAACTAAGACCTTTCCTGCACACATGAAAAGAGTAAACCTAGAGAAGGAAGACGAGACAGTACCTGGGGAACACTGGGTACTTAATGTTCTGATTCTAGAAGAAATAATCTTGCACCCTCAGAGATAACGTCTCCAGGACGGGAAGCTATAAGTCCATCTCGACGTAGATCCTGACCACTGAAGTAACCTCTCCCCTGTAAATGTGGTCATCCGCATAGAGAAAACGTCCCAATGAATCACCAATAACCTTGAGGAAGGCACCATTCAGGAAGGGCAGCGGGAGGCCGGGCAGACTGATCCATACCACATCATGCAGACTTTCCTTCCCCCTATGCACCTCCAAGGACCACCAGACCAGGTTGAAATGCCAACAGCCCCAGCAGCGAGGCGCCTTACACCAGGCGAAAACAAAGTCCTCTTCTGAAGAAAAGATAAGATAGAAGGAGATCCTATGGAGTGTGGAGATACATGCCGGCGCTTGGATCCCCAAGGAATCAAAAAACCTCTTGAAGGCCGGAAGGGGCGGGAGCGGAGAACCAAAACGAGCCACAAGGGTCCACTTGATCCCCGCCTGGGCCTCCGCGAAGGAAGAAGCTGAAACCTCCATTGAGACCCTTGACCCCTCCCATGACACCGCAGGAGAAAAGGATTGAATGACCAGAAAACACGCCTGAGGGGAGCTGCCCGAAGCTCTATAGAGAGCCTCCTTGAAGGAACGGGGCAGTCTGATCTATTCTGTGACATATCAAATGTTCTTCCAACTCCTATGGAGTAAGTAGTCTAGAATAACAACAACTTAAACACAGAAAAAGGATTTGAGAAGGATCCCTTGCATGATCCTTTTCAAACTTGATGAACTCTTTCACTCCGTTATCGTACTCTATTGTCAAACAATTAGCATCCATCCAATCTTTATTCATCTTCATCCTATTTGAATCTCAGATATTAGTATTTATGGTTCAAGTACACAAAACAAGACTTCCAAATATAGTAGAAGAGAAACACTTCCTTATAAAAATAGAGAGTAATAGAGCGTAACCATTTCCAATAAAGATTTGGAAATCAACAGAACCAGGATAGACCCCCCATCAAAATCAACACAGTTTCCAAACACAAAGGGGTTCGTGGGGATAATCACTTGTGTCATAGATGGTAAAAATAACACGGAATCATCATCTATGTCTCATCCTCCTCTATTGGGTCAACCCTTATATGGTCAACTAGTCCATCCTTTTATACCCCACCAACCTAAAATACATATGGATGAAAACCAGTATCCAACTCTATAAGTAAAGAAAGGATTCTCATAATCTCTACAATATGGAATTCATTAAATATAATTACTTTAGATTCCTTATAGTTTCCTCAAATCACCCCAGTCCAAACACAAGAATAATAAAGAATGATACATCTACCACTCCTAGGTCTCTACCCTACATTCAATATCATCATGCCTAAATACCCATATATCCACACATATACATGTCACAAACACATAAAAAACCATATCCACATCAGAACCAAAGTACCCATATGGATTTAAATCAGGTTACTCAACTCAAGTGGTGGTGTGTAAGAAATAATAAGAAAATATAATAAGTATATAGTCACACATAAATCTCAAACTGGTGTTAATAATCCAATAAACACAAGGTATAATTACATCTATAAAAATACTCTGAAGGAGCCCATATGAAATAGTAGTCCCAGGTGGTGAAGGTTCTTGAGGAGGAAGGGGCGAACACGCACCTATCGGGGTTCGAGGTCAGGTCACTGAGGTTGAAGGTGGTCCGATACTCCTAAAAGGGTTCATTCTATATTTCAAAAACCATGTCCTGGTACCCTAGGATGTTAAGCCACTGCTGGTGGAAGTGAAACCATTCCTGATGATCATGCCAAGAAGAAATAAAAACCAAGAGGGGGGAGTGGTTCGAAATACCTCAAGCAAGATGAAAAAACATGGTATTTGAGAATAGGTTAGTTGCTTTAATGTTGGTTAGACACCTATCCAATAGGCTCCATAAGTGGTGATGGTCCCTATAGTTGTTGCACCAGGTGAAACTGTCACCTGAGAAGATGAGATCAATGAGGCTCTTCCCAGCCATGAACTGAACAAACTCCATGATGGCCTTCCTATGGAATGGGCTTCTACCTTTCTTTTCCTTTGGGTTGGAAATTACATTAAATTCACCCCCAAAAAACTATGGATGGTGGCTGAGATCAAAGGTATTTTTTTCAATCCATAGAGATTCCCTTTGAAGAGGGTCATAGCTTCCAAAAACAAAAGTCATAAGGAAGGAGGTGTCACTATTGGACACCTTGGTAGTGATGAATTGATTGCAATCTTGAACAGTCTCAACAACATATTTATTGTTCCAAAATACCCATTTGTGTCTGTTGGAGGGGTCAGAGTGTATAAATCCATGCAACTTAATCTTCCAGGAGAATTATATGATTATTATAGGGTTTTTTGTGTTATTTGACAACAAAAAAAATGACATTATTATTTTTGATTTCTATGGTGAGGAAGTACAATTTAACATGGGCACTAAGACTATGAGAATTACATATAAAGATAATAATTATGGGTAGGACAAGGCTCTGGCATTAGATCTAGAGCTAGTATCCTTATTGAAGTGGGAGGATGATCTCTCATTAAGGTCCCTTGATTTTGAACATGTTCATAATCCCTTCTGGTTGGTAAGCTTCATATGAGTGGGAGATGAGGATCCAAAGGGGCAGGGGAAGGATGGGTAATGAAACTTGGGGGATGGTGAGGGAGTTATCTCTAGATGCATAAGTATTTGGAGCTAGATGACAGGCTCAGAGGCAAGGGAGACAGAACAAACACTGCTAGGAAGGGGCCTGGCCACTTCAGAGAAGTAGTCAGTAACCTCAGCGAGGGAGAAGGACAAAGATGGTGGTAGGGGTGGAAAGGCTAGAAAGATTGGTGGTCTGGGCATCATTCTATACAAGTGCACTGCCATACAAAGTCACTTAGATAACATGAAGGAAAGAAGGGGGGAACAATTGTGCAAAACCAGAAGGAAGGAAAATAATTTGTAATGGAGAGGAAAAGGGATTGGTAGATTTACATGGAATAAACGAGATAGGTGGGGGAAGACATCTCAAAGTATTGGGTGGGGTCTGAGGGGGAAACCATCACTGGAACACCTACTGACGTTGGGGAATCCATCTGAGAGACATCTGAGAGGGGGAGACAACCTATCCCTATTGATCAAGATCTTGGGGGGGGGGGTGTGGAGTCGGTCCCCTTGGTGTCACCTTCTACAAAACTTAATAGAATTACCTTAGAGAAGATAGTGGGAGAAAAACCTAGGGAAAATATGGTAGATGATCTCCTGAGTCCAGCAGAAGGCATCCTACACCCGGAGTATGATCTTGCAAGGCAGGGTAAGAGAGGTGTCTAGCTCCAAAAAGATTCAAAAATACAACACTAATAACAAGAAAATAGTCAAGAAAATATTATTAACTATCAAAATTTCCTCTCACTAATAGATATTTCATTTTGAATATAGAAATGTGAAATTACAAATATTCCCATTTTTAATAGTTCAAATAATCATGAGGGACCCCAAACATAAAGGGTAAGTCAATGATGTGGAAATATTGATTCTCATATATAATGACCTCAAAAATAAATGAACACCTTTAAAAAAAGGTCTAAAACAAAATAAAATGTAGATAGATTCTAAAAAACCATCACTAAATTTTGACCCTATGTGTTTGTAGGGGGAAAATCATAAAATAGGTTCCTAACTAAAATATACTCTTCTGAATAAAAATGATGAAACACACAAAATAATAAATTACTAACACAAAAAAACAAACAATAGTGGTTACCCAATATATTATAATTCCACTAAAATAGTAATAGTCTAATGAAAAATCTTAATCCAATATGTGAGCATGATTAACATCATCAAAATGAAGAGCACAACTCAAAAAAAATATGTGAAAAAATGTCGTTTATAGGGAAAGATTATTATGAAAGCACATTTCCAAAAATACATATGTAACATAAAATGTCACTATAGCTAAGACCAAAGATAACCCACTATATCAAAAAATAAAATCCATAATGAACCAATGATGAAGAAAACAAAATTATAGTTTTATCATATGATACTTTCATAAACAAGGATAATAGATGATAACATTTTAATAGAGGTAGAATATGAGGTAGCATGGGGTTCCATTACAAAAAAACTAAATTCATAGTTAACCCATCCAAATATAAGAAGTTATAACATGGGAATAAACTACGAAACTAAGAAAGCATATCAAAATCATATAATAATGTAAAAGCATTGAATCACTTACCAAACACTTGGAAACTTCTAGAGGTGGAGGTGCACGGGAAGAGGTGCATGGGAGGAGCTGCCAACTGAAGAGAAATGTTGGAGTAGGGTTCATGGGGAGTAGGGTCGAGTGAAGAGTAGGAGAAGTAGGGTTTGCGGGGAGGAGGATCTGCCGAATGGGTTCGAGGGGGAGGATTAGGAGAAGGGATAATGGCGGAGGTCCAACAACGTGAAGATCGGGGGCGGCGGTGGTCCGAAAACGCAAAGCTCAGGAGGCAGCGGAGGGGAGTTGCAGGGTTTCAGTACCGCAAGAGATTTAGGTCACGATAAAACAAGGACACTATGTGACTGATTTTATAAAATTTGGGACTACGGTTTTATCATTGCTTTTATAGCGCTGATAAAGGTCCTCTTTATCAGTGCTAAAAAAATGCTGATAAATCCTTCTTGTATGAGCGCTAACATTTTAGTGCCGATAAATGCCTTCTTTATCAGTTCTTTTCTAGAGCTGATAAATCGTATCTTTATTAGTGATTTTTTAGCATTGATAAAGGTTACCCTGTATCAGCGCTAAAATTTGAGCACTGATACAGGGTTTCTTTATCATAACTTTTTGAGCGCTGATAAAGGGATTCTTTATCAGCGCTAGAAAAGCGCTGATAAAGAATTCGTGTATCAGCGCTGATACAAGGTACCTTTATGAGAACTTTTATATCGCTGATAAAGAATCCCTTTATCAGTGCTAGAAAAGCAATGATAAAGAATACATTTATCAGCGCTAAAATTTTAGCGCTGATACAGAGTTTCTTTATCAGCGGTTTTTGCTTCCTTTCCCGTTTTTGTAGTAGTTTATCAACAAGATATGGATAAAATAAAAGATAATCAAGAGGGTAAATATGTTCTCCAGAAACTTGATGATGAAATTTTTGGGAAGAAACTTAAAATTAAAGAGAAAATAATAATTAAAAGAGAAAATAAATTAGTGTTTTCTATTTTTGAAATAGATCTTCCCTTGGATTCAAGTCTATAGATGAAAGAAACACATGACAAGGAACTTTTAAAGAGTTTTAAAGAGATGATATTTACATATATTGATGAACCTAGAAAACTTTTCTAGGATCATTTTATTTCTAATATTCATTCTGATTATTTTTACTGCACTAAACTATCTGCTAATTTTTTATGATGAAATGAGTCGATACAACACAAGATATCCTCTCATTTTCTATATAAGACACCAAAAAAGTGGTGGTTTATTTTTAAGAGAATATAGAGGAGGTTTACTACTATACTCATACCTTATAAATACTCCCAGTATCATTGTTAAATTAGGAAGAGGAATAAACTACACTAATTCAGGGAGCTAACAATTTTATGGAAGAATATATGTTTTTATTCGATTATGATTTTATTGATTATAATATTAATTTTGTTAATACCTTTGAAGGTATTGATTATTAAATTCATTTTTATGATATCCTGGAGAGTCCATAGAATCTTGAAGATGCACCTACTGAAAAATTTATGGAACTCCCAATTCTAGTTGAAAATTCTAGTTTGAGAACTAATGTTTAAGAGTAGGTGTTAGAACCTTTGATGTGTGTTAAGAGGATGTTAAAATTTCTTTTTTTCTTCAAATAATAATTTTTTGATTGGATTGAAACCAAGGATAAGCCACATATAAGATTTTCATTCCTATAACCTATGCACCCCCAACCCCAAGATAATGTGGGGAAGTACCATTATATCCCATTTAACCCTCTATTTCTCCCCAAGTGATCCACTACCAAGGATATGGACTTGAATGATGTTGTGAAATGGGTACTCCAAAAGTTAAAATTACCAAATGGAGTGAAGAACATGTGGTAGTTCTTATACAAGATGCCTCATACTCCATCAACTAGGGTTTAATTAAAGACTGTCTATCTACATAAAGTCTAAACACAACATTCCTCGGGGGGAGGGGTTATCCCAAGATTATTTTATTTAGCTTCATGTTTTATTTTCATAATTCTAGTTTTTAATTGAGTTATTTTTCTTATAGATAAATAATTAGGTAGTTTATTCCATGTGGAAACCAGTCAAAGTAAAAAGGTGCTTCAAGCTAGAGTTTACAGGATCAACACTCCCTAAGTCAAACTTTGGTTTCATTTCAATTTGAAATTTAAATCATTAATTATAATGTTCATTTTTTAACATCATAAGAACCATAATTGAGAAGCTAGGATTTTTTCGTAAGGAAAAAAAGGGAGTCCACTGGTGGATAAATTTAAAAATGAGAATCTTTCACACATAGGAGAGTATTATTTTTAATTCTATGAATTTTAATTTTTCACATTCATATCGTAAGCTTCCAAGAATTTAGTGTGGGGGGATACCCCTTGATTTTATTTTGTAAAACTAGGAATATGATTTTATTCCATGAGTTTCTAGCTTTATTATTTCTAGAATGTCGAAAAATTAAGTTGAAAAACATTTCAAATCTATCTAAAACCCTAAAAAATATGTTGTTTTCTACTACCTTATTCTTTACCATGCTTCTACTTGAGTTGATTTTAGAAATATTTTTTTATTTATAATAATTAAAAGCATAAAATTTAAAAATAAACATTTTTTGTGCTTGATTGTTCAGTAGTGGATGGTAGGGGACATTTGTATATGTTTTTTATAACTAATTTTTGATTGGAAAACAAATTATTGAACTTTATGGAAACCCCTTCAATATTCTTTTACTTCTGAATTGAAAAATTATTTTGAATGAAACTATATCCCACTTTGAGAATCTGAATTAGAGAAAATTATGATAATTAAGTCTAGGGGAGGGGTCTTAAATGTGATAACATCCATTTCACTGTAAACCCATTGGGGTCTTAAATGTTCTAAACTTATTTTCACTATGAACCCATAAAAAACCCTCGATTTTTTTCAAATTTCCCCCCTTTCATGCATAAATTTTGACTATTTTTAAATAATAAAAAAACCATTAAATCCTATCTAGGTGATAATTTAATTCTTAGTTGATACATTTCACTAATTTTGAAATTTATAGGATAATGTGACTTTTGAGTGTTTTGTCTACTCTTCTTATGAAAATTCAGTTTAAGAACTAATAAAGTGAGTGTGATGGTAGATATTTTTGTTTAATTTAGATTATAAACTGATAAAAATTTAAATTTAAACTTAAACTTGGGTGAATAACCTTGTGGAACAATCACCTGAATGATATTACTCAAAATTATGTAATATATGTCCTTTGAATTTGGAATAACAATGGGAAAATCAGATCGCATGGTGAGTCTCGGATTCAAGGGTATTGGGTGCATTTCTGCAAATAAATAAAAGAAAAACTTGCAAAGTTCCTTGCATAGTGCTTTGCACAAACATTTGGCTGGAAAAAATTCAAAAAAAAGGCCCTTATAAAAAATTAGCTCATTAATGTGAGTTAATTTTGAACCCAAATTAATAAGGGGACAATTGAATTATATGAAAATCATTTGAGTTTTTTCAATGAAGTGAAAAATGGACCTTTGATTTTTGGAAACCATGGGATATTGACAATTGAAAGTGAATTTTGTTAAATTTTAAGTTACACTTCCATCTAACCTATTTTACTTTGATAACTAGAAATCTAATTTCAAATGAAAGTGATTTAGTGAGTGAAATTCATTAGTGTAATAATAGGAAATTTTTGAATGATATTTTTTTCTTAAAAATGTGTGTTATATTATTTTATTAAAAACAAAACTACATCTCTATAATAATGAAGTTAATACATTTTGAAATGTGAACATAAGGTTTCAATTTTTATATGAACGTTGGTCAATATGACTATTGAAACTGTACTCTTAATAATAATTTTAACATTATAATTAATATTTATAAGTAGAAATAACAAGGGAAAATTAAAACAAAAAGAAGAGTCGATGACCTCATCCAGTAGAGTTGTGCCATACGAATCCCATTTTTCCGAACTTGGGAGGGAGTTATAATCACTAGGATTCTCTCTCGGATAATCCAAATATGATCTTCAACAAGTGATACTTGAATAAAATCTCTTACAGGAGAAGTTTAAGTTAGTGGAAATTACCACTCGGGCGATGTTAGCTGAGACACCCCATGAGTCTATCACCATCTCACACGTCACCCTTAGGAAATATGTAGTTTTTATAAGGGGTTACATGTTGAGGCCTTAGTTACTTAATTTGTAATCCATTTTTATAAATAAAATTGTTATTCCATCAATTTTGTTTTGAGAATAGTTTTTCTTAAAAATTTGATGAATTTGATTAATTGATTTTTCGAACAGAAATTGTAATTTTCATAAATTATATAATTATTATAATAAATTAAGGTATTATGAATAATTATTATTTCAATGAAATAGTATGATTAAAAAATCCTTTTTAAATATAAATTATAAATTAATTTTTTTCAAGTGTCAGAAATTTCACTATGCAATTTCACTATGTATTTTTATTAGTTATTATTTTTAATAACTGAGGATTTTTATATTTAAAATTTAAAATTATTATATTTAGATAATCATTATGATAAAATAAATATCATTATTTAAATAAGTATTTATAAATTATGTTAGTGTGAGTTTATGTTAATTTTCTAAAATACTTTAGTTTTTTGTGAATAGTAAAAATACAGTTTGAGTTTTTTGGTATGTTTAATGACATCATAATGATGTATTAAGTAATATAAAATTATTATCAACTATTTTGGATTATAATAACATAATAGGTATCCCAAGTGACCAATACCATGGGAAAGACTATGGTTTTGAATTTACCACTACCTAAGTGTCTAAGGAAATTAATAAACAAATCCTCCCCTTTTTCTATAAATACCCACCCATTTATTCATTTCCTTCCACTCCCATTTTGTCCTCCATGAAGAAATAATATTTTTAACTCTCAAGTATTCCTCCCAAGGTTTTTTCAATCCACTAAGGTCCCAATCATCATGTTTTGAGAGTTACTTTTCAAGGTAAGGGAAATCTCAACTTCTCTTTTCCTTTCAAGTTCCCTTTACATATGGTATGTCTTTAAAATTTAAATAATATGTTATTATTTCCATTTTATTATATAAATTTATTTTATTAAGATTATTTTATGAATTATATACCCTTTCTCCCTATCTTTTTAATGTTTTTTAAAACCATGTTTCATACCCATTATGCTGTCGATTTTTCTTCTCAAAATTTATCCCCCTTTCTCAAGAAATTATCTTATTTTATTTTTTGAATACCCAAAACTCTTTATTTTATTGGGGTATTAACCTAGGTGTAAAAATGATCTATTTTATTCTAGCATTAACATACATGAAATCCTACTTCCTTTTTCATGGGTTAATAATGACATAAAGATCTTGTATATATGCATTGTTTTTTTAAAATGTCATGATTTTGATATGAAACTCATTTCTTTTATTATACACAGGTTATTTCTTAATTTTTTTTATTATTATCTATGTGAATCACATTAAGTAATACATAAAAAGGGTGCATCCTGATATCTCTCCAATGTATTGGGTGAATAATTGAATCTCTATAGATGACATGTTTTATGATACCTTAGTGAATAATCTTGGTAATTTTTATGACACCTAGGTGATAAAAATTGGTGATATGATTATGTATAACTCAATTAATTGTTGTATCCACATTTAAAACTTATTATTCATGTTATTATTATTATTATATTCCTTTTTATAATTCCTTTATGTATTTCCTCAAGTTCTTATTTATATTCCTTAAGATCACAAATAAATTGTTTCACTTATTTTTCCCTTACTGGGCCTTATGATCACCTTTTCCTTTGATGTATGCCTCCAAGGTATGAGATATAGTAAAATCACTTAATATGAATCAATTAAAAAGCCTTTAAAGTTTTTTAAAATAATGTTTTAAGTTTTCATGTATTATGTTCCTTATTTATAAGAAACTAAACATTAAAATATCCTCTCTTTTGTACAATGTAATGAAAAGTTTATGTAATAAAAGGTGGGATGCCATAGTTGGTATCAAAGGGTGGGTTAGTTATTTGTGGAAAGTAGGATTTGAAAAATTTATTAAGAACCTTATATAAAGGTCTAATTATAGGAAAACATCCTGTTATTCTGGTGAAGTATTAAGTAAGTGGTTTTCTAGAAAAGAAATCTATGTATGGATATGAACAAGTGGACGTAGTTCTGGAATAGATGTACCTAGGGGTAAAACTCCGAAAAGGCGTGTCAGGCCTAACTTGGCATAAAATGGTACAAAAAAACATGCCTTACTTTGCTCTTGGTTTGACACTCCCAGGGGATAATTTTGGTTAGTCACGGGCTTTTTATTAACCATTATGAAGGATTTATAGAAAATGCAATCATTGTTAAAGAATAACATATTTAAGAATGATGTTTTAATACATGAAATCCATTTAGAATTATAATATTATTAAATGAAACATCTTTCTCACTAAGGTTTTCTTCTTTTAGAAAATGGTGGAAAATAGGAGAAACTGCATAAGCGGTGAGTGCAATAGACCTGGCACTGATGGAATTATGATGGAAGAAAGAATGGAAAACTTTATAAGAATGATGAATCAACTGAATCAAGTTATGAACAATAACTTGAATCAAGATGAGTGACTAGATTTACCTCAAAGGGAATAACTTTCTGTTGATTCCTTCATGCGTCAACAACCACCTTATTTTAGTGGATCAACCGACCCATTGATTGTTGATCAGTGGATAATATCTATAGAAAATATCTTTTCTATTCTCTATTGTTCAGAGTAAGATAAAGTGGCCCTAGTTGTGTACCACATAGAGGGAGAAGCTGATCATTGGTGGACACTCATTAAAAACACAAGACCAAGATGGGATATTAATACAATGGAGTGGGTAGAGTTCGGGGGAACCTTTTTTTAAATAATATTTCCCCCATTGAATGAAAATGAAAATAGAGAAGGAATTTATAGAGCTAAAGTATATAGAAAATGAATCTATGGAAATCTATGAGATAAAATTAACAAGACTATCCTGTGACACCTATTTCTTAGTTATGGATCATAATGAGAATATTAATAGATTCTTCAGTGGACTAATACCCCATATATGGAAGAATATTATCATGAAAACTATAAGAAGATAGTATGAAGTGCTATAAAGGTTGAACTAGAGTTCGGTGAGATGAATTGGTATCAAAAATTGAATGAAAAGAAGATATAAATAGAGCCAAACTTATGTTTTAACTTTGATCATGGAAGAGGAGGTAAGCAAGTTCAACTTTCCACCTGAAAAATATGTGGAAAGAAGCATTCGGGGAACTTCTTGCTTGGGAGTGGAAAATGATACAAGTGTGGAAGAGATGACCATATTTCTCAAAAACTATCATAGTGAGGTGAAGCCTTAAATTATCTATAATAATGATAAAGGGAAGATTGGGTAGGCCTATCCTAAATTCTAATGATTCATGTGTGGAAATCTTGGGCACTTTTCCAACCACTTTCCAAATATGAAGATAGTAAAGGGGAATCACCGTCAAACTCAACATAGGACAATAGAGAAAGGTCATGTTTTTTTTATCATAATGGATGAATTTGAATCTCCAAATTATGTGGTGGCAGGAACTCTCGTTGTTCTCTCAAAGATATCAATTAATTTTCTTGATTATAGTTCTATGCATTCATTTATTTCCTATAAGTTTGCAAAGAATAAAAAATCAATCCCTAAACTTCTAGAATTATAACTATCATTCAAGACTCCTGAATAGATTAACCAAGCATAATCAGTGAATAGAAACTCTAGCATTCACTTTGGAAAGTATAATCTCATCACAAATTTAGTATTCATTACCATGCTGAAATTCAAAATTATACTAGGGATAGACTGGATCTCTAAGTATAATGCTTAAATCAACTATAGAAGTAAGGAAATCTTAGTAATCATGAATGGAAAACCTACAGTTATCTTAAAAAGAGAGATATATCAACCTGATATTTGTCTAGACATGCCTTATATATCCTTCTTTATGTAAATGACCAGTTAAGATGAAGAAGGAAATGAAAGTATACAAATATAAACATTCCCCATCATTTAGGAATACATTAATGTATTTCCTGAGGAGTTACCTGGAACTCCCTCAAAAAGATAGGTAGAGTTATCCATTAAGAACATGCCTAGTTACAAGATGATTTCAAATACCACATATAGAATGGAAAATGTGGAGATGGAGAAATTAAATAAGAAACTCCAAGATCTTTTGGAGAAGGGGTTTATCTGAACAAGTGTGTATCCTTGGGGAGCACCTATTCTATTTGTAAAGAAGAAGGAAGGATCAATGTGGTAATGAATTTATTATAGATAACTTAATAGTATCATAGTAAATAATAAGTAACCTATTCTAAGAATTTAGGATTTATTTGACCAACTTCATGGGTCTCAATTCTTCTACAAGATTGATCTTTGATCTAGTTTTCATAAATTGAGGGTGAAGAAAGAAGATATTACAAAGACTACCTTTCAATCAAGATATGGACATTATGAGTTTATTTTTATTCCCTTCATCTTTACTAATTCTCATACTATTTTTATGGATTTGATGAATAGAGTCTTTAAAGACTACCTTGATAACTTTATGGTGGTTTTTATTGATTATATTATTATATATTCTAAAATTTGTGAGGAGCATAAGGATTATCTAAGGGTTATATTGAAAATCTGAGGAAGGATAGACTATTTAGAAAGTTCATAAAATGTAAATTTTGTTTTAAACAAATTTATTTCTTGGATAATACTATAATAAATAAAGGAATATTAGGTAACCCTACAAGGATAAAGGTTGTGGAGGAGTTGAATCATCCTACAACAGTAACTGAGATTCATAGTTTCCTTGTATTATCAGGATATTATAGCAGGTTTGTGAAAAAACTTTCACGACCTTATAATCCACTAAACAAGTTAACTTGAAAAGGGTTCAAGTTAATCTAGAAAAATAATTGTGAAGACAGTTTCTAAGAGTTTACGAATAGATTGGTTACTACACCCATGTTAACTCTACCCTCTATTAGAGAAGTATTTATTATTTTTAGTGATGCATCTTTGAAAGGTCTTGTATGTGTCCTCTTCCAAAATGATAAGGTTATTTCTTATGCATCTTGATAGTTGAAGCCTCATGAGCAGAATTATCTTACACATGACCTGGAGCTAGTTGTAGTTTTTTTACTCTAAAGATATGGAGACACTATATTTATGGAAAGAAATGTGATATTTACACAAACCATCAACATTTGAAGTGTATTTTCATGTAAAATGAATTGAACATGAGACATAGGAGATGGTTTGAACTTCTTAATGACTATGATTATTCAATTCATTATCACCCCGTAAGAGAAAACAAAGTCGCAAATGCATTAAGTAGGAAATAACCTATTGTTTTAAAAATGATGATGATTTAAGAAGATCCTTTGATCAAATACTGTGTAAAATTGGACATGGGAATCATATGGGAAAGAACATCATCAACCCTATCCCAAACTATTTTTCAACCATCATTACTAGAGAAGATCAGGAAATCTCAAAGATAAGATACTTTGTTATAGAAGAAGATAAATGTTGTGAAGAATGGGAAGTTTCATGAGTTCCATATTGATCAAGAATGTGTATTGAAAATTCGTACAAGGTAATGTGTTCAATATATTATGGAAATAAAGAATGATCTAATGGATGAAGATCATATATCTACTTTATTAATACATCTTGGAATCACTAAAATGTATAGGGAACTTAGTGATCATAATTACTGGGATAACTTAAAAAAGAATATTGCTGACTACACTATAAGGTTATTGGTGTGTCAAAAAGTAAAGGTAGAGAGACAAATTCCTAAAGAGGTATTACAACCACTACCCATACCAGTATAGAAGTGGGACAATATCACTATGGACTTTGTAACTAGTCTCCCAAAAACATACAAAGGAAATAATGCGATATGAGTTATAGTGGATAGTCTCACCAATATTTTCCATTTTATCTCTATTCAAGAAGATTTATATCTTGACCAACTCTCTAATATATACGTAAAGGAATTGGAAAGGATGCATGGAGTGCTGCTTTCTATCATTTCTAATCATGATCCAAGGTTCACATCAAAATTCAGGAGAAGTCTTCAACGTGATTTGAATACTAAATTGAATTTTTGTATGGCCTATCACCCTCAAACTGATGGGAAATATGAAAGGACTATTCATACACTTGAGGACATGTTGAGAACATGCTCGATGGAATTTAAAGGTGGATAGGACCACCTTCTCCCATTATTTGAGTTCTCATACAAAAATAACTTCTATTTAAGCATTCAAATGGTACCCTATGAATCTCTATATGGGAAGCAATGAAAAACTCTACTTTTTAGAATAAAACTGATGATATAAAGTTTCTTGGACCTGATCTTGTGCAATATATGATAGAAAAAGTTCATTCCATCCAATAACACATAAAGGATGCTCAGAATCGATAGAAGATCTATGCTGAAAACCATAGTAGAGACTTAGAGTTTTATGTTGGAGACAAAGTCTTCCTTTTAATTTCACATTTGAAGAGATTCATGAGGTTTGGTAAGAAAGGAAATCTCAATCCTAAGTACATTTCCCCTATGAAATCCTTGATCGCATAGGAGGAGTGGCCTATCAGCTAGCACTTCTACTAAACCTAGATCAATTTAATGATATTTTCCACATATATCTATTGAGTAAGTATATACTTAATCCTTAACATGTTCTAAATATAGATGTGGTACAACTGAAACATGAAATCTCTTATGAGGAGAAACCAGTGGAGATCTTAGACCATAGACACAAGTTTCTATATAACAATACTGCCCACCTCATCAAGGTGTTGTAGAGAAACTGTAAATATAAAGAAGAGAAATGTGAACCAGAGGAAAAAATGAGGCAAAAATATGCTCACCTTTTCTCAACAGAGAAAATGAGGTGAAATTTTGGGGAAAAATTTTCTTAAAGGGGGAAGAATGTAACGACCTAAACTTTTTGAATGATAATTGTTTCCTAAAAATGTGTGTTATATTATTTTATACACAAAAAAACTATATATCTCTAATAATGAAGTGAGTTTAATTTAAAATGTGAACATCAGGTTTCAACCGTTATATGACCATTGGTCAATAGTACCATTGGAAAATAAACTCTTAATAATAATTTTAACGTTATAATTACTATTTATAAGTAGAAATGACAAAGGAAAATTAATACTGAAAGAAGAGTCGATGGCCTCATCCAGTAGATTCATTCTGTATGAAGCCCATTTGTTAGAAAATGGGAGGGAGGTATCATCACTGGTCTTATCTCTTGACCAAGACCAAGACAAGATTCAAAAATCTAGGCTTAAACTAAATCTCTTGCGAGATAAGTTCAAGTTAGGGGAAATTAACACTCGGGTGATGTTAGATGAGATGCCCCATGAGTCTATAACCATCGCAAACCTCACCCTTAGGTTGTATGTGGGTGTTATAAGGGGTTATATTTTGATTCCTTAGTTACTTAATGTGTAATTTCTTTGTATAAATATAATTTTTATTCCATCAATTCCTTTTTGAGAATAGTTTTTCTTAAAAATATGACGAATTTGAAAATTTGATTTTTCAGACAGAAATTATACTTCTTTGAAATGATATTATTATTATAATCAATTAATTTATTATAAATAATGATTATTTTAATGAAACAGTATGATTAAAATACTTATTTTAACTATAAATGATAAAATAGTTTTATTTTTTTAAAGAGTTAGAAATTTCACTATGCAGTTTCACTATGCAATTTCTATCCACTATTATTTTTAATAACTAAGGTTTTTTATAATTAAAAGTTAAAATTATAATATTTAGATAGTAATTATGATAAAATAAATACCATTTTTGAAATTATAACATAAAAATTAGTTTAGGGTTAATTTATGAGAATTTTCTAAAATACATTAGTTTTTCATGAATAGTTGAAATACAGTTTGAGTTTTCTTGTATGTTTAATGAAATAATAATGATTTATTATGTAATATAAAATTATGGTTGACTATTATAGATTATAATAACATAATAGGTGTCCCAAGTGTCCAATACCATGGGAAATCCCATGTTTTTGAATTTACCACTACTTAGGTTTCCATGGAAATTAATAAACAAATCCTCCCCTTTTTCTATAAATACCTACCAATTGTTTCATTTCCTTTCACTCCCATTTTATCCTATACAATTATATGATAGTTTTAACTACTAAGGAGTCCTACAAAGGTGTCTTAGATCCCCCAATGTCCCAATATTTGAGTTTTAGGAGTTACTCTTCAAGGTGAGGGAAATCTCAACTTCTCTTTTCCTTTTAAGTTCCCTTTTTATGTGGTATGTCTTTAAAATTTCAATACCATGTTCTTCTATCCATTTTATTATAACTCTTTACTATATTAATATCCTTTTATTAATGGTATAACCTTTTAACCTCTCTTTTTAATGTTTTATATAACCATGTTTCATAGTCGTTATGCTGCCGAATTTTCTTCTCAAATTTTTTGTCTTTTTCTTAAGAAATTTTCTTATTTTATTTTGTAAATACCCAAAACTCTTTAATTTATAGGGGTATTAACCTAGGTGTCAAAATTATATATTTTATTCTGGGATTAATATACATGAAACCATCCTTTCTTTTTTGTGGGTTAACAATGACATAACGATCTTGTATTGAAGCACCTTTTTAAAACATCACGATTTTGATATGAAACCCATTTATTTTTTTCTCCATAGGTTATTTATGATTTTTTTATGATATATGTGGATAAAATTAATTAATACATATGAAGGGTGCACGTCTATAGTGCTTCAATGCGTTGGGTAAATAATTTAATCTTTAGAGATGATATGTTTTACGATACCTTGGTGAACATTCTTGGTAATTTTTATGGCACCTTAGTGATAATACTTGGTGATATTTTTATGAATGAATTAATTAAATGTTTTATCCACATTTACAAGTGATTATTAATGTTATAATTATTATGATATTCCTCTTTCTCATGCATTTATGTATTTTCTCAAGTTCTTATTGATATTCCTCAAGATCATAAGTAAAGTGTTTCCCTTGTTTTACCCTACTCGACCTTATGATCACCCTTTATTTTGATGTATGTACCCAGGTTATGAGATGTAGTAAAAGTTATTAAGATTAACCAATGAATAATACTTTCAAGTCTTTTATAAGAATTTTTTAAGTTTTCATGTCTTATGTTCCTTATTTTCAAGAAACTAAACTTTAAAAGATCCTTTGTTTTGTATAATGTAATGAAAAGTTTATGTTATAAAAGGTTGGATTCCATAATTAGGAGGAATTAATATTTCAATAATTTGATGGATTTTTGTTTTCCTTTAATTTTGAGTGATTTAGAACTTAGGGAGGTTGGTTGTTTCTTTTTAACATTATTTGTAAATAAATTAAATCCATTGAATTATCCTGGAGTTCAATTCATTAAGTTTTGGGAAATTATAAAATTTGACAATGTCCATGTCATGAGGATGGTCAAATATAAATTTATAAACCCTAGATATATCATAATGGATAACCTTGGGGTTGTTCTCAAGGAAGCAATGTCGAATTCCCTAGTGATTTTTCCAAAAATATTTTTGTGTTTTTAATATTTAAATAGCAGGAAATGAAAACAAGAATAAAAAACATTGATAAACACAGTGGGAGTTATTAAATTGTGAATGAATAGAAAATAGAGGAAACAAAAACATGATGAAGGAAATGTAAGAGGGAAGGAAGACATAAATAAGGATATTAAAGTCAACAAGAACAAGGCTGGATCTAGGATGATCCACTCTTAGTTACCATTTATTGATGATTTGAATAATAAAACCATCAACTATATTCTTAGTAAATGCATAACTGATGACTTAGATCACTCACCTCTCTAACATAAATAGTGAAAACTCAAACACAGAAGTTATTCAGTGCTCAATAATTCCTTCATATTTCAAAATGAATCTCTCAACAGACTCATCCTTGATAGGAAGTCTCACATACTAGAATGATCCTACTGAGATCATTGGATCACAAAACCAAACTCAAATAATTATTCAAGCTAAATGATAGGGGAAGGGGGAAAATATTGAATGAGAATAAATCATCAAACCATTCCAATGAATAATTGTGCGATCATATATACTTACTTCACATTTGAAATTTTCCAAGAGTTCAGTAGATGTCAGTGATGAAACTCAAAATTCGATCTCCAAGTAGCACCAGAGATTCACAGCATGGAACCAGTTCTCAAGTTAGTCCTTCATAACTAAATTTATAATATCATAAAAAAATATAGGAGGAACAAACAACATCACAATTGTATTTTTGAAACTGTGGCAGAATTACACTATGAGAAAAACTGGGGAAGAAGAGAAAGAAAATGTTCCAATAGCATAATGTGAATTCAAAATATCTAAAATAAAGGAGAAATGATCATATTATTCTAAAAAAACTAGTTATAAGACTAAATAATAGAAATAATATATCTATATGTCATGATTTTTCACACTCCTCACCAAATTTTGGTGAAGGTACAGTGAAAATAGTCAACCCCATGATCATTTCCACTCGCCAAAATCACCTTCACTTTCAAGTAACATACCTAATTCGAGGGGTGGCATGACATATTCAACTAGAGTTGGCTAGATTCTATTTATTGGAAGGAGTAATAGGTTGAGGATCTTCAATAATAATCTTAATGGTGGTGGGCTCGGTCTTCTTCCTTAGTAGGCGTCAGCATGATGAGTGTCCTCATCGGGTTTAAATTTTCCCAAACTTGGATTTGAACAACATTCATCAGGGCCGATGAGTTATTCCGCAGTGGCCTCAGCTTTCTCTGGCCATAGTTCGGGATCTTCTTCCTAGTTAGTATAGTGAATGTGGCGCGATCAATATACTGACCTCACAATTTGACTAAAAATAAATAAACTAAATTTAAAATATTTAAATTCAAAAAATAATTACATTAAAGGAAATTAATTAATTCAAGAATAAATTAAGTAAATTATAAATAAATTGATAAATGAATAAATATATTAATTAAGTACATAAAATAAATTAAGATAAAAAATTAATACAAGAAAATTAATTAATTAAAAAAATTAATAAATATGTTAGAAAAATAAAATAAATCAGAATACTAAAAATTATAATTTTAGAAAATAATTAAATATGAAATTAAATCAAATAACAAAATTGAAAATGAAATACTATTATTTGAAAATTATAAAATGAAAAATGGATAAATGAGTTAAAATGAAAAAATATAATTAAATAATTAAATTGGAAAAAATAGTGTAAATAAATAATTTAAAAATTTAACTAAAAATTTTAAACATGACTAAAATGAAAATGAAATTAGGATTTCAACATAAAAACAAATTTTTAATAATTTAATAACAAATTATCTATAATTTTAATTTATTCAATTAATATCATTATTTTGAAAATAAATGCACAACTAATTACATTAAAAGATGTGGAAAAAAGAATTAAATAATTGTCACATCAAATTTTTAGGGGTCTTAAATGTTTTAAATTAAATTTCACTATGAATCCATAAAAAAACCCTCAATTTTCTTTTTTCAAATTGTCTCCCTTTTGTGCATCAATTTAAGTTTTTTTATAAATTAAAAAAAACCATCACGTCTTATCAAGGTATTAATTTCATTCTTATTTGATGGGTTTCACAAATTATGAAATTGAAAGGACAATGTGATTGATAAGAGTTTTGATGAAGGTTCTTATGAAAATTTAGTTTAGTAACTAGGAAAGAGAGCGTGATGGGAGAAATTTTTGAGGAATTGAGATTATAATTTGAGAAAAATTTAAATTTAAATTTGAACATGGGTGACTAACCATGTTGAAAAATCACCTCAATGAGCCTACTCAAAAGTAGCAACGTGAAACGGACTATGGGCCCACATGTTATGTGGGATTGGGGTAGGTTTGGGGAGGGGTGGGTTTTAAAAAAACCCCATATTATAAATTTGATTGGACAAACAACCTGTATGAGAATCCAAACTATGTGGGTTTTCTTGCATGAATACATGCTTCCCCATGAGCTATTTTAAATTAAAAAATGGAATAATCACCACCCCCCATAAAAAATATAAATTATTAAATTAGAATATCATCATACCTTCCTCTCAAGAGACCTCATGAACATGTCATGAGTTCCCAGACTCACACTTTTCCACCCCATCCTCTCCCTGGACCGCTTCAGCATCACACATTACTGTCCCTTCCTCTCCTGAGAGCACACACTTTTCTCTCCCTCCTTCCCACCCTCCATACTCATCATTTCCTTCCTTGGAATCACCTCTCCAAATTGGTAATAACCCATCTAGACAATCCAACTCCCACCCGCCTATGCCACCCCCTCCAGGTTTTTCATTTCTCACCTTAGCCTCCACCCACATAGGACTTGCCCCGTCCCTCGCCTCCACCTCCCCCCATTGAACTGACCTGTTTCCCACCTCCACCTCCCACCAAGTCATCGTTCACGTCCACTTACTGCCATTCTGGACTAGTACCATCACCCACCTCCACCTCTCCCTTGCCGGACTATCCTTTTCACTCACCATTGCCTCCCCCAAGTAGGATCAGCCCAATCGCCCGCCTCGGCCTCCCCCACCCTATTTCCTGACTCCACCTCCTCCCATATCATTTACCATATCTTCCTCCTCCCACACCAGACTTTCCCCATCCATGACCCCTTCCCCCACACCAGATCACCCTTTTAACCCACCTCCACCTCCCCCCATTCCATCGGCTACACTCCCCCCCACACCACACATAGAGTTTTTTTATTTTTTTATTTTTTTCTTATTTTTTCACACACACACACACACATATATCTCCACTATCACATGAAATTTTGTTGTTTTATACCCCTATATATATTTAAATTTAATTATTTTAATGTTGTCTCTTACAATTTATTCATATTTGATTTTATAGGATTGATCATTGTATGGAGGTGTAGCTGCATGGTCACTATTTATATGGTTCTCTTTTTCTTTATATTATCACGCTACCAATTTCTATTAAGGAGATCAGTTTTCAATACCTATGTAGATATTTATCTACACCACTGATCATTAATGATCCAATGGTTGTGGATACTCTGGGTTGTGGTTGTTTTTCTTTTCCTTGATCCGGGTCTTTGCCTTTGTGCCAATGGAACACTACCACCTGTACCACCAATTGAGCTGGCTTTTGTTTAGCAAACCGTTTATGCCATCTCCACCATCCATGAAACTCTAATCCTAAATATCTAACTTCGATGCATGAAAATTAATTGAAATACCATTATTTTTCCGATGTGTATTGATATATACAATTAAATTGATTCATATTTAGGAGATTTAGGTTCTGTATGGATCTTCATCTTCAGAATTCCCAGTGTGAGCTTATACTGTGACAAAGAAGGGATATCAGAGAATAATAAGGGAAACAAAGGTATTAAAACCACATTTACTTCCCTCCTTCTTGTTCATTCCACCTCATAAAATTGAAGTTCCACTCCAGTGGATATTTAATTGAGTTTGACTTGACCTTGGGTCTTAGATGACTACGCACCAGAGGGGGTTCTAGATCTTGAATTTCATTCATCATAACTAGGTTTCAGTTTATGATTCTTGGTTATGTATGTGATTTATTCCTTTTTTGTGATGATTAGAACTATATCCTATTTAGGTGTGTGCATGAGTCAGTCTAGAAGTGGAATGTGTTTACTCTACATGCCGGGTTTCATCACCGACACCTAGTTCAACAATGATGGCCTCCTCGAATAGTTTCTCCAGTTATCTTCTTTATACTTTGAGTATATATTTCTTTCTTGATTTTTATTAGTAAAAAAATGAATTACCTAGGTGGTGTTCTTACCATTCATGTTATATCACTCTTATCTAAAACACGTTATATATGGTGTTCTTTACTATTCTTTCATTTTTGTTCTTTCTGTTCTTATGATTCTAGTGGTTTGTTTGAATAAGAAAGTTATTTTTTTTTTCTTTTCATAAACATTATAAATTGATCATACCAAATTTGTAACCCAATTATTTGAGTTAGTGGGTCTTTTATGTTCTAAGGGTTAATGAATTACCCTAATAATTAGTATCAGAGCCTACTGAAACATATATTATGGGCTCTAACATATTTGAAATTGATAAATTTGATGGTGAAAATGATTTTATATATGGAAGACTAAGATGAATTATCTTCTGGATTACAATGATTTAATTGATTCCATTACTTGCATAAAAAATAAAGTGACTACCTTTGCTCTAAATGGGAAGACTACTATCACCTATATAGATATTCCTTAAGAAACCCTTAGAAAAGATTGTAGTTTAATACTTTTATCCTTAGAAGATAATGTTATTAGATAAGTTTTATAGGAGTCTTCTACTGCTAGTGTATGATCTATAATTGAATCTCTTTACATTACTAAGTCTCTTGTTGGTATATTATTCAAAAAATGAGATTATATACTTTCAAAATGCATCTTGGAACTATAGTCAAAATACAAATTGAAAATTTTAACAGATTTTTTTAGATCTAGCCAATATAAACATTAAATTATATAATGAAGATCAATCCCTAATATTGTTAAATATATTAGATTATACCTTTAATTTTTTTAAATATTCAATTATGTATGGAAAATACACCCTTACTCCCAAAGAAGATAAATATTCTTGACACTCCAAAGACCTTCAAAGGAATGGTAGTATTAAAGCTAAGGTGAAGGTATTGAACATTAAGGATAGAATTGAATCCAAGGGTAGAGGTGAGTCTAGGGGTAAGAGCAAGGAAAGGGGTAAATCAAAGAAGAAAATATTTAAGTAAAATAATAAAGTAATCAAGTGTTTGAAATGTAAAAAGTTTGGTCACATTAAAAGGAACTTTCTTAATAAGAATGGTGACTATAGAGACAATATTAATGACCATTATTTTTTAGTTGAGTTGGATTTTGAAACTAATAATGTTTTAAATGTTTATGATATTTCCATATATGATGAATGGATCCTTGATTCCAGGTGGTCATTCTACATGTGTCCTAGAATGGAATTCTTCACCGAGTTGAGAGAAATTAAATCTAGAGAGGTTTTTTTAGGGAATAGTAGGATATTTCATATTATCATAATATGATTGGTTTAATTATAGATTCATGATAGGACTGTTAAAACTCTTGAAGAGTTTAGTTTGGTACCTGAACTAAAAATAAACCTCATAACTCTGAGTCCTTGACTAGAAGGGATACACCATTAAATCAGATTCTGGGAGTCTTAGGATTTTCTAAGGAACCCTAACTTTCATGAAAAGAAACCTTTTTGATGTCCTTTATGTGTTGGATGGTAAGGTTTATAGAATTCAGTTAAACACCTATTGTGATTCATAATTTGACAGAACCACCCTTTGGCACGGGAGGTTAGGGAATGTTTGTTCCAAAGTTCATGACAAACTTAGAAAACAAGGACTTTTGAGTGATGTCACTACTAATAGCCTTCCTTTCTATAAGTATTGTGTATATGGAAAATACAAAAGAGTTAGTTTTATTAAGTTAATGTATAAGGCTAAAGAAACCCTTGAGTTTGTCCAATCTGATCTTTGGGGTCCTTATAGGGTCACCTCCCATGGAGGAGTTTTTTAATTTGTGTTCTTTATTGAGGAATACTATAGGAAAGTATATATTCATATACTAAAATATAGTTCTAAAACATTTCATACTTTTAGGAAATAGAAATATGGGGTAGAAAGTGAATCTGGTAAGAAACTAAAATCCTTGAGAACTGATAACAGTTTAGAATATCCATCCACTGAATTAATTGAATTCTGTAAATATGAGGGAATCAAAAGATATTATATTATTGTGGAAACACCACAACAAAATTTTTTAGAATAAAGGATGAATATGACTATCCTATAGAGGGTTAGATGTATTTTATCCCAATCTAAACTCACTAGGTCCTTTTGGGCCGAGGATACCTTTATAACAGTCTACTTGATTATTCACTACCCATCTTCTGCTAATTCCTTTAAAACACCAGAAGAGCTCTAGAGAGGTTCACCCCCTGAGTCTTGTACACTGTAGTATATTTTTATCTATAGATTATTCTCATACCCATACAGATAACATAACTCTAAGGGATATGAAGTGTATATTCATAGGTTATCTAGAGGGTATAGGGGGTATCATCGGTGGATATATATACCAGGTTATCAAAAGTGCATAGTTAGTTGAGATGTAGTGTTTCACGAGTCTGGTATATGAAATGATAAAGGAAGATAATATTTAGAGTTTTTTGATAAGGATGGAAAAGCTTCTAGACCTCCAACAACTATAGGTGTTGAAATTCAATTGGAAACTAAAGACGAATCCCAATCTAGGAATGATTCTGCTCCTTCCCATTCCCAAAAATCAAGGCGAATTCTATTCAGATTTGGATTCTGAACTTAAAAAAGAGAAACCAAATAATATAAGAAATTATCAACTCACTTGAGATAGATAGAAAATAGTAATTAGTCCTTCATATTGCTTTAATCATGCTGATATCTCTACATATGCTTTTAATGTTGCTCATGATCTATTTAATAATGAACCTAAATCTTATAAGAAAGATATTAAATCCAAATAATTCACTAAGTGGTTAGGTACTATGCATGAAGATAGGAACTCACTTCATAATAATAACACTTGTGTTGTTGTTTCCAAACCAAATAACTAGAATATTATAGGTTCTAAGTGGATATATAAGAAGAAGGAAAACAATGTTGGAGAAACTAAAACAAAATTTAAGGGCCGAATGGTTTCTAAAGTATTCCTTCAATATGAATTTATTGATTATAGTGTGATATTATCCCTAGTTTTTAAACATTCATCTACAAGTATTATTCTTTCTTTTTTTCCAAGTTTTATTTGCATGTTGATTAATTAGATGTAAAAAATTATTTTTTGTATGGAACCCTTGATAAAATAATTATATGACTCCTATTGAAGTATTTTCAAATATTTTCAAACCTAATCAAGTTTTCCTTATTAAGAATTCATTATATGGACTTAAAAATTATTTAAGGCAATGGTATAAAAGGTTTGTATCCTTTATAATTGAAAATAATTTTTCCATAAGTAAGTTTGATGCATGTGTATATAATAAAACTATTAAATAAGAATATGTTTATTTTTTATTATATATTAATGACATGATTTTAATATGTAAAATTATGAGGACTATAAATTATGTTAATAATAAATTTGACTCTACTTTTGAAATGAAAGACTTAGGGCATTCTAATCAAATCTTAGGCATGGATATAATCAGAGATATAAAGGATCAAACCTTGCTCTCATCCCAGTTTTCTTATATTTAGAAGGTATTAAAAAGATATATCTTTGAAAAAATTAGACATATTAACATTAATTTAGGAAAAAAATTTAAATTTTATTTGGAACAATCCTCTAAAAATAAAGATGAGGATTCATTTGTAAATAAGATTCCATATGCTAATGTGGTAGGAATTTATATGTATGCTATGGTCTTTTCTAGACCATATATAGAATTTGATGTTTTCACTTTGAGAAGTTTTATGGAGAAAATTGGTATGCCTCACTGGAAGTATTTTAAGTGTATCATTAGGTACATATCTATGTATAATAAATTGTGCATTCTATATGGATGAAATTATAGTTTTAGTGAAGAAATTGTTGGTTTTGTTGATTCTTATTATGTTACAAATATTGACACTCAAAAATCACTCACTGGTTTTGTGTTTCTTGCATATGGAGGATAGTTATCCTAAAAATGAAATATATAATTAGTGGTTTTCCTATCCACCACCAATTCAGAGTATATAGCCTTGAAAAAATCCATCAAGGAGGATATATAGTTGGATAGTTTACTTTCTGAGTTGTCTTTATCTGCTGATAGTATATTAGTCCACTGTGATAGCCAATATGCATTGCATCTATTTAAGAACTATGTATTCCATGTTAGATCAATGTAAATTGAAATTAGACTTTATTTTCTTAGGAATATTATAGAATATGGGATAGTTAGTGTCACTAAGGTATCCACAGGGGACAATCTGACCGATAGTTTAAATAAGGATATACCATTGTCTAAGTTTTTTCACTATCTAGAATTATTGAACTTAGTCCCAATTCTATAACTTAGGTTGTGATAACACCATTCTTTAATTTATTTAATTACAAGGTGGAGTTTTTTTGTTTTATTCCTCTATATATGTGAAACTTTATTCCTTTAATGTTTTACCATATTATTTATTAATATCTTATTTTACGGGATTGATTATTGCATGGGGTGTAGCTTCATGGGCACTATTTAGGTGGCTATCATTTCCTTCTATTATCACACTACTGATTTTCGTTGGAGAGACCATTTTAATTACCTATGTACAACTTCATCTGGACCATTGGTCCTTAATGATCCAATAGTTTTGGATGCTCCCAATTGTGATTGTTTGTCTCAGCCTTGATCTGGGTCTTTGTATAATGTCCCCAACCCAGATGCCACTAAACTGGTACCCAAAGCTGCTCGCCACATGACCTCATATGCATCTCCATGTATTCCAGATGTTGTTGATTAGAATCGAGGGTCTATTAGGTCATGTGGGGAGACTATAAAATCTATTAGAGTAAGGCACAAAAGATAAAATAAAAAATAAAGAAAACAATAATAAAGAACAATAATTACAAACCATTTCCCAAAATTAGGTAAACTCCCACAACCAAATAGTAATTATGCTATGTTATGTAATAAAATTCCAAGTGTATGTAAAACCCCAAAATAAATAGAAATTTAATAATACCCTAAATGAGTCTTGACTCCATGTCTAGATCCCTCATCCATCCACATCCCATGCCCAAATCAACTATCTAGCATGAGACCCTTTCCCATATCCTGAACTGCAACCATGAAATCTATTCAAGTACCCAATGAGGGTCTGAGTAGGGTGTGAGTACAACTCTGTAGGATACCACCAATGGTGTCTAAAAAATATCCACTCAAAGAAGATAGTTTATTCATATAATAAAATAAAAAACAAGGTAAAAAAATGATAAACTTGACCAATAGTTATCAATTATTCACTTAAACCATCTACATCATTTAATTCAAGGGTTAGAAAAATCATTTGTAACATATTAGTCTATGATAGTCAACCACTAAGCATAAGGAAATAAAAAGAGTTTTCGATATCACTAAGGAAACCATTTCATAATCAATTAAATCAAACTACCTTGAAGCCTCAGTCTAGGTAGTCTCATCTAATACATCTGTTAGGGGACTAGAGACTCAGTACGACTCCCTAACCCATGCATTCTAGGGTGGGGTTTAGAACCTTAGTCCAACCTGACCCGTGGGTGTAGAACATAAGTCGATACCCCAAAACCACCAAGACATGTGCACATGTTTTATTAACCATTAATCATATAAACCATTTTAATTGACCATAATCAAACAATACACATAAAATTTACAATTCATGGTTAATTAAGTACATAAATCACCTTCATGTATTACCCATTTACACATTCTCATATACAACCATAATTCATTTAACACATTCAATTTAATCCATTTAACCCATTCATGATATTCTAAACAACCCTTTATTCCAAGTTAAAAACTAACAAAAACACTATTAGTTATAATTAATAACCTAAGATAACATGTAAACACATTAATTATGGGATAAATTTTATAAAAATTTAATTCTACACTTATCATTTCAACTTCCATGTTCAAGAAGTGGCACATCCCATGGGCGGGGCTTAACCTGGTGAAATAAACCTTAACACATCCCATGGGGATCATGAGGGGTTCAACTAAACATTTACCCAATAAATTCATCATTCCTAAAAAGGAAAACCAAAAATGGAAACACAACCACACCAAAGTACATCCTCATACACATAAATAACCAACAAAACTATAGGATATAACTTGTAGACCACCAAACTAGGTTCTGAAGATGAATGATTTCTTAACATTGGACTTTTATTCGGATTGAAACACCCTTCAAATACCTAACCTAAGATCCAACAGAAAATAGTGTTTTAGGGATTCAGAAGAAGAAGAGTGACTACACAAGACCTAATCAGAGAAAGAAAATGAAGAGGTGTGTTAGACTCACCCAGAGCTTTTATTAGCAACCAATAACACTCCAAATGACCTAGAATTGAAGGAGATTGATCATTGAGAATCTTAGGAAGTTTTGGTTCATCACTAGGGATGTAAGAGGAAGAATGGAGGATAATATAGAAATATAATATTTAAAGCCAGAGAGGGAAAAATGGTAAAATCCAATTTTTAAATGGGTACACGGTTTGGCCTCACAGTTGGCCAAACCATGTGCCAACCATGAGACACCCTCTGTCTAAGAGGGGTCTAGGCCACATGGTTACCTTGATATCCCACATGGTTTGAAAAACCATTATCTAACTATGTAAGATGGATCTGTCCAAGACCACATGGTTTTTTCTTCCCCCTTGCATGGTTTCTTCAAACCATGCACCCCTCCTCTAGGCATGCATAGTTAGGTATCACAATTACTACTAATCCTATAAAAACCATGAAACATGAACTAGATGGCCCCGTTTTCTCTTCTTTCATGTCCAAAACCCCCGAAACACCCTCGAGCCTCCACATAACTAAGAAAACATATCATTAACCATATTAAAGGTATTTAAACTACAAGTTTTTACAAGGATATAACTCATAGAAGTATGGGATCTTACAACCTTCCCACCTTATAACAGCTCATCCTAGATCCACTCTTCCAAAGCATCACTGAGCTTCCAAGGTGAAAATATTAGGACACTGGGACCAAATATACATTTCCCTCTCCCAAGTTTCCTCCTGAACATTAGCATGATGCTACAAAACTTGAACTAAAGGCACAATCTTACCTCACATTACTTTCTAACTACGATCCACAATACGAACTAGATGCTTCTCAAAGGATGCATCATCATAAATCTCAACATCATTAACATTAATAACTGGGAATGGGTTAAGGTGATACCTCCAAAGCTACAACACATGAAAAATATCATGCATAACACTATATTATTATAGAAGAGTGAATCGGTACGCTGTCAATATGATCATATCCACAATCTCAAACGGCCTCATGTACTTGGGTTATAACTTAACCTATTTTCAAATCTGAAGGTGACCCAAACTTAGTGACACTCATAGAAACACATGATCTCCCACTATAAATTCAAGAGGTCAGAAACACTGATCCATATACAACTTTTTCCTACTCTGATCCATAGCCATACATTTTCAAATCAATTGAACATGTTCTAATATCTCTTGCATGAAACTCAGTCCCAAAAAATCTGACTCCCTAGCCTCCATCCGGCACAACAGAGACCTACATGGTTTCCCATAGAGTGCCTCATACAATTCCATCTAAATCTTCATACGGTAATTGTTTTTATAGGTGAAATAAATAAGTGCGAAGTGTTTTTACCATGATCTTTCAAAGTCTAGGACACTCTCTAGAACCTGAATAATATGATCTAACTACCCATCTGTCAGTGGGTGAAAATGCATACTAAAAAACACTTGGTTACTAAGAACTTTGTGTAACCCCTTCTAGAAGTACGAAGTAAAACATGGATCATGATATTAAACCATCATTCATAGAACCCCATGAAACCATGCTATCTCATAGATGTACAACTCACTCAACTGATCTTTGGTGAAGTTCTCTCATATTGGTAAGAAATGTTCAACCTTGGTCAACCAATCCACAAATACCCATACCGAATGATTTTTCTAAGGTGTTTATTAAACACCCACCATAAAATCCATCATCATGTCATCCCATTTCCATTCCATAATAGGTAAATATTATAACAAATCACCCGATCGATGATGCTTGGCCTTTACCTGCTGACAATTATAGCATCATGCCAAGAAACCTACTACCTATTTCTTTATCCCTGGCCTCCAATACTATCTAAAAAGGTCATGATTCATTTAGGTTTATCCAGGATGCACCACCCACTTTGAGGTATGGAACTCACACATCAACTATTCCCACATATAAGTAGGGAAAAAAACCTTGCTGTGAACATAAATGATACCATCATCACCAATAGTCCAATCAGAAGATGAATCCCCACCTTAAAGACTTTACCTCAAAGCCAAACACTTTGGATCCTCATACTACCTCTCTTTGATCTGGCTCATAAAGGTAGAATCAACTACCAAGGATGTAAGAGTCATCTACCCTTGTCCATCCTACACCTCAAAATGAATATCAACAAACAACTCCATCATCCTCCACTCAGAACTAGAATATTGAACCACCTAATTTTGAGTCCTTTGACTCAAATCATATGAAAAAAAATTTCCCTTTCCTAGTGTGTAAACCAACTCAAAATCAAAGTAATGCAAGTATTCAACCCATCATTGCTACTGAGGAATCAAATCATGCTGGGAGAATATGTACTTTAAGATATTATGATTAGTATACACCATAAACCTCTATCCCAAAAAGTAATTCCACCAACACTTTAAGTCATAAACCACTTTGAACAATTCAAGATCATGAATAGGGTAATTCCATTCATGAGGCCACAACTTCTAGGACCCATACGCCAAAACCTGTTCACCCTACAACAACAATTCCCCAAGACCAACACTAGATGCATAAAAAAAACAAGGTATACTCCTTAATCAGTATGGGTAGGATCAAAATCAGTACAGAAGCTAGCTGCTTATTTAACCCCCAAAAAGCATTCTTATATGCCATGAACCACTCAAAATTGATACCCTTCATTATTAAACCTGAAATTTGTGCTAAAAAATGAGAAAAGTTTTGATGAATCATTGATAATATCCCTCCAAACCCAAAAAACACAGGATATTAAAAATATTTGTGGGATGCTCCCATGATACAACCACTTTTACTTTCTTTGGGTCCACTGACACACCTTCTTCAGAGATGATGTGACCCAATAAATACACTTTTCAATCTAGAAATCACACTTGGATGTATTAACATATATAATATGATTTATTAGTATACTATGGACAATTTAAAGATGTTTGGAATGATCATCATGAGTCTTGGAGTACACCAAGATGTCATTAATAAAGAAAAATACAAACTGATCGAGATACATGTGAAAGATTTGGTTCATTTGAGCCATGAATAATGTTGGTGCATTGGTCAACCTAAAAAACATCAAATCAAATCCATACAATATATATATTCTAATAAAGGTAGTCTATGGTATATTAGAAGGTCTCACACTTATTTGATGATATCATGATCTCAAATTAATCATAGAGAACATGGAAAAACCCCTCAACTAGTCAAAAAATCATCAATTCAAGGAAGAGGTTATCTTTTCTTAACTATCAACCGATTTAACTTACTGTAATTGACACACAACTGAAAGGATCCATCTGAATTCTTGGAAAACAAAACCAAAGATACTCAATGTGATACATGAATAAACCCCCCTTTGTCTAGTTCCTCCAACTATGTTTTAAGTTACTAGATTTTTGTCGGTGCCATCCTGTATGACAGTATGGAAACTGGAAATACTCCCAACAAAAACTCTATTGTGAACTCAAAATCCCTCTATGGTAGAAAACCTAAGAATTATTCAGGAATCACATCTTGAAACTGATATACCATAGGATAAAAGACAAGTTTCTACACTCCCCCATCATCAAACACAAGAAAAACCATTTGGGCTATGAGTTTACCCCACTGCTGACATACTGGCCTTGCACAGAATGCTTGGATATCCCATTCCCCATGGTGAACATATGAACTCCCCTACGGGGATGTAAAAATTACCCTATGATGATAATATTCAATATTAGTTTGGTATACCATTATCCAATCCATGCCCGAAATCAGATCAAAACTTGACATCTCTAGCATAAACAAGTCCCAAAGAAAATGGTACCCACCAATATTGAGGTAACAACCCTTAAACTACCACATATTTTCTACCCTAACTACTAATGGTGTATCAATATATATAAATCCACATATATGTTCCACTTCTAGGACCAAAATACCCAAAAATTGATCAGAGATAAAATAACGTGAAGCACCTCTATCAAATAAAGCACTAGTAAGAGTGGAATCTAAAAGAATCGCACCTCAAACTGTCGATGGCCCAGCCTCGCAACCCCTAGGTATAACCTAAACTACATGAATTTGATTAACCCCTATACCCTAGGATAAAACTTGAGTTCCTAGTACTGCACTACCCTACTTATATGGAAGATATCCCCCAAGAGCTCATGTCCATTATCCCGACTAGTACGACTAGTAGAGCTCCGACTACCTGCCTGATATGAGGTAACTGACCCCCTACATGCACTCTACATCATCCTAGGTCCCCCATCACTACCCATCTATTGAGGGTTCCTACAAAACCTCAACACATGCATCAAACTACCACATGATCAGTACTCAACTAGTGGTTGAGGACACTGATCGCATATGTGTCCCGAACTGTCACATTGATAGTAAAAGACTTGGTCACTACATTGAGAGGCTAGTTACATTTTATAACTACTCTATCCCCAAATTCCCTAGTGTAAAATATTTAATTGGTGCTTTCTACCTTTAGAAACCACACCACTGGGTCACCCAACTAGAGATACGTGACCACCACCAGAATCCTCCTTGATATTCCCTTCTGAAATAAAGGTCTGATCCACTACCTCTGTAAACATATTTAAGAATAAGATATTCACTTGTAAATTAATCTCATTTCTAAGTCCATCCTAGAATTTTATCTCCATAGATACCTTATCCCCTTCCAAATATGGGATAAAACATTGCAAGTCGGAGAAGAGACCAACATAATCCATCACTGACATGAACCCCTGGGTCAACCTAAAAAACTCCACAACCTTGTTTTGTCTCAAGGTATCTAGATACAAATGTTCCAGAAAATTTTCCTAGAAATATTTTCATATCATATTTTCAGCTTGTTGGGTATGAACCAGAACAACCCACTATATTTTTTCTTGTCCTCACAACATGTAAGATACTAACTTGACTATGTTATCAGGAGGATTCTTGAAGTGATCAAGAATTATCTAAATAGACTCTATCTAGGACTCTTCTGCATCTGTTCTACCCCCTCCAGCAAAATTGAGAGGGTGATATAGATAAATATCTATAGTTAGCTCAAAAATACATGACATAACCCGCCTTAAGCTCCATTTTCATCATTTTCATAAAATGAGTGAAGTTATAATAGAACTGATCCTTTACCCCATTCCATATAGTAATGGATTTTCTTGCTTCAATTATGGAGAACCATTCTCAGTGACTTAATCTTATCACCCAATCAGTGCATTATGTCAACGTGGAATCTTTCTATAATTACAAACACACATCTCAAAACACATAACACAAAGCAACCACAATTTCCCAAAATAAGGCTCTCTATAGCCATAACCAACCCATTATACATATACCATCCCAAAAGTATATCATTACACCTCTATCACTACCCCTATTCTTCCCTATCATGGGTCATGATCAACATAGGGAAAACCAATTCATGTAACTAAAAGTCCTTTTTTAATTAACATTATTTTTAACCGTTATCATTTTCATAATGAAAAATTTCTACTTTAAACATATCTTTTTTCATCTTTACAACTTGTTTCCCCAAAAAATTTAACCCATTTATATCTTTCCATTGGGAATTATTATTTAACCATTCTTTCAAATTATATTTACTTAACCATTTGAATCATCTCTATTAGACACCATTTATTTCAAATTTCAAGGAAAATAGAGTGCATTTTTATCCTTCATGACCCACACATCCTCCTCATGTGTGCGTACCATGATGAATTCCATATTTATCCCTAGGTTCCTAAAATGATGAATAAATGAACAACCTCTTACCATTTCAACCATGATTAAAATATCACAAAATAGTCACATCACACAATGAGTGAATCATCCTATGGTAAAATATTATTCAACTATAACAAAACACATCAAGAACAACAATCCCACCTTGGGGTACTTGGGTTTTCCCTATTACATGGGTTAGTTACTCCCATGCACGAGCTCATTACCAAGGCCTGAAACATCCTAGTCTTCCATAAACCATACCCAAATAATTAAACAAACCCCCCCCATGATACCACTTTGTAACATCCTCAACCTAGAGTCAATTAAATCAGTGCCCCAAGATGAGTCACCACATGACCTCAGGTGTGTTTCCCCATATTCTAGAGGCTACAAACTAGTAGCAAGGTTCTATTAGGTCACGTGGGGAGACTATACCATCATTATTAGAGTATGGAACATTAAATAAAATACAAAATAAAGAAAATAATAAAAATGAACAAGCACTACCAACCATTTACCAAAACATGGTTCAATCCCAAATCCAAATAACATTTAAGCTATGTCATGTCATACCGTGCCAAGTGTAAGGAAAACACAAAAATAAATAAAAACTAAAGAATCCACAAAATAGTTCCTGAAACCATGTCTGGATACCTCAGTCATGCACATACCATGACCAACTCAACTATCTAGCATGGTTCCCTTGCCCTTTTCCTGAACTTCATCCATGAAATATGCTTGGGTACCCAATGAAGTCCCAAGCAGGGTGTGAGTAAAACTCAGTAGGCCACCACCAATGATGTCTAAAAAATATCCATTCTAAGAAGATAGTGTATGTTTGTACTAAAATATAAGAAAAGGTAAAAAAAAGATAATACAATCTAATAGTAAGTGATTATTTAGTTAAACCATTTACATTATTTAATTCAAGGGTTAGACAAATCATTGTTTCGCAATGGAATATTCTAGTAAACCACTAAGCATAAAGAAATAAAACAAGTTCCCTATATCAATAGGGAAACCATTTCATAATCAATTACATCACACTACCTTAGAGCCCAGTCTAGGTATTCTCATTAAATGCATCCGTTAAGGTCCTAGAGCCTCAGTCTGAATCTCTAACCAATTTATTCTAGGGTGGGGTTTAGAGCCTCAGTATAACATGACCCGTGGGCGTAGAACATCAGTTGATACCCCACATACCACCAAGCCATGTGCACATTTTTTTATTAACCATTCATCACTTAAACCATTTCAATTGACCATAATCAAAAAATACACATAACATTTACAATTTATGGTTTATTCGGTACATAAATCATCTTAATGTCTTACTAATTGACACATTACCATTTAAAACCATATGTAATTTAACACATTCACTTTAATCCACTTAACCCATTCACGATATTCAAAACAAAAGTTTACGCCATGTGAACAAAAAAACACCATTTGTTCCAATTAATAACCCAAGATAACATGTCAACACATTAATTATGGGATCTATGTTATAATAATTCAATTCTATACTTATCATTTCAATTTACAAGTTCAAGAAGTGGAACACCCCATGGGTGGCATTCAACCTGGTAAAATCAACCTAAATGAATCCCATAGGGATCATGGGGGGTTAAATTAACGATTTACCCAATCAATTAATCATTACTACCAAGGTAAAACAAAAAGGGAAACACAACCACACCAAATCACATACTCATACACATAAATAACCAATAATACTGTAGGATATAACTTATAGAACAACTACCTTGGTTACAAATATGAATGATCACTTAACCATATCCTTTGATTCAGATTAAAAAACAATTCAAATACCCAACCTAATATCCACTAGAAAAGGAGGTTTTTAGGGCTTTAGAAGAAGAAGAGTGACTACCCAATCCCTAATCTGAAAAATAGAAGGAATATGAGTGTTAAACTCACCCGAAGCTTCAATTGACAACCAAAGACACTCCAAATGACCATGAAATGAAGGAGATAGATCCTTGTGAAGCTTGGGGAATTTTATTTTTCCACTAGGGATATAGGAGGAAGAATAGAGGATAATCCTGAATTAGAATACTTAAGGACCGAGAGGGGAAAATGGTAAAATTCTATTTTTAGAGGGGACCATGGTTTGGCAGCACAGTTTTTCAAACCATGTGAAAACCATGATCCAAATTCTATCCAAGAGGGGGTCAGGCTATATGATTACCTAGGGATCCTACACAGCATGAAAAAACATACTTTAACCATGAAGGATGGATCTATCCAAGCCCACAAAATTTTTCCTTCTCTCTTGCTCGGTTTCTTCAAATCTTGCATCACTTCTCCAAGAATGCAGAATTAGGAAACACAGTAACTACTAACTATGCACCAACCATGGGACATGCAATGGATGGCCTCGTTCACCTTTCATTCATGTTCCAAACCACCAGAAACCCCCAAGCCTCTACATATACTCATAAAAAATTTCATTAACCATATTAAAGGTATTTAATCTAGAAATTTTTAAAATGATGTACCTCATAAAATTTTGGGATATTACAATTTACCTTTGTGCCAATAGAATGCTACCACTTGTACTACTAGATGAGCCTCCTTTTGTTATAAAAACTATCTATTCCATCTTTTCCATCCACATAGCTCTCATCCTATATATTTAAATTTTCTTCCTGACAATTCACTAACATGCCATTATTGTTCCACTATGAATTAACCTATGCAATTGAATTGATTCAGATTTAGGATATTTTGGTTATGTCTAGATTTTCATCTTGGGGGCTCACAGTGCGAGCTTCTACTATGAAAAATGGATCTAGGATAAGAACAATGTAAATAGAGGTATTTTTACCACTAGCACTCCCCTTCATCATGTTATTTCCACCTCCTGGAACTGGAGTGATGATCTGGTGGAGATTCAGTGGATATTAACTCAACCTTGGGTCTAGGATGACTGGGAACCATAGGGGGTTCCAGATCTTGACTTCCTTTCATTGTAACTAGGTTTTGGTTTATGATTCTTGGATCTATATGTGATTAATTTCTCTTATTTCACGATTCTAACTATATCCTTCTTGGGTATGTTCATGGGTCCATCTAAGAGTTGAAGGTGTTGACTCTATGCGATGGATTTTATCACTGCCACATAGTTCAACAAGGCTGGCCCCCTTAGATATTTTCTCAGTTTATCTTCTTTATACTTAAAGTCTGTATTTCTTGCTTGATTTTTCTTTATAATAAAATGACTAACCTAGGTGCTGTTCTCGCCATGCACATAAGATCACACTGATTTGAAGCACATTATATCTGATGTTCTTTTCTCTTCTTTCTTTTTTGTTATTTATATCCTTGTGATTCTACTAGTTCATTTGAATAAAAAAGTTATTGTATTTTCTTATCATAAACGTTTTAAACTAATAATAACAAATTTGTTACCTGATTATATGAGTCAATGGTTCCTGGATGTTCTAAGGGTTAATGAGTTACCCTAACTGGGTTTTTATTTTTTTATTTTTATTATATTGTCATCATATATGTATATATCAATTTATCATAACATTTTCCTTATATTAATAATTAAAAATATAATAATAATAATAATAATAATAGTAATAAATAATGCGGGATACTTGCAATATTACCCTCATCCGCTGTGGGGTGAGGTGGACTTGATAAATCTACCCAATTAATATGCAGGCTTTTGTGACCTCAAGACTGCACAGTCCAAAGCTCATGTGGGTTTGGACTGCCCCACCCAAACCCACCCACTTCATATTGCTACTCAAAAGCAAGTAATATAAGTCCTTTGAATCTATAGTTAAATGGACAAATGGGACCCCATGATGAGTTTATGAGACAAGAGAACTGGGTTTATTTCTGTAAATAAATAAAATCCAAATTTTCACAAACCTTTGGCTAGTAAAAATTGAAATATAAGGGAATTATCAAAAATGATATCATTAATGGGAGGTGGATTTTGAACTCAAATAAAGAAGGGGAAAACCAAATTATATGAAAATAATTTGAGTTTTATCAATGAAGTGAAAAATGGAAATTTGATTTTTGGAGCCTAGGGGAGAGTGATAATTGAAATCATATTTTGTTAAAGTTTAAATTCCATTTCTTCATAACCCATTTTACTCCTAGAAATAGAACTCTAATTTGAAATGGAACTGAGAAAGTGAGTAACATTCATTAGGAGGTGTGATTATTTCAATCACTGGATAGATTATTGATTTCCTTTTATTTCAGGTGATTTAGAACTTAGACAGGAAGCCCATTTCTTTTTAACATTCTTTATGAATAAATAAAATCCATTGAATTTTCCAAGTGTGAAATTGACTATATGTGGGTGAATTTTATGTGTCATTTTTTATTCTTTTTATTCTACATATTTTAATTTAATTAACCATGTATTCAATGTCAGAATAATTATTTTAATTAAATAAAGTACAATTATTGATAATTTGTTATTAAATTATCCAAACATTGTTTTTATATAAATTCTCAATTTATTTGTTCATTTTAGTTATGTTGTAAATTTTTATTTAAATATTTAAATTATTTATTTTCACCATTTTTATTCTAGTATAATTATTTAATTATAGTTTTTTTATTTTAATTCATTTATTATTTTTTCATTTTATAATTTTCAAATAATAATATTTCATTTTTTAATTTCATTATTTGATTTAATTTCATATTCAATTGTTTTTCAAAATTAAAATTTATTCTATTTTTAATAGATTTATTAATTAATTTTCTTGTACTAAATTTTTATCTTAAATTTATTTATATAATCAATTAAAAAATTTATTCATTTTTTTGTTTATTTATAATTAACTTAATTTAATCTTGAATTAATTTAATTTTTTATATAATTATTTTCTAAATTTAAATATTTTAAATTAGTTTTATTTATTTTCAAGAAAATTACGTGGTCAGTACACCGACCGTGCCATAGTCAATATACTGACCATTAAGATACAACTCCCCTCTCTCATGGTTAACATACTGACTATGAGTGCCCAACCACAACCTACCATGTCTTTATATGCTAGCCAAACCTATGCACTACTTACCATGAAGAAGAACCAACTGTGAGCTCACATTTGGTATTATCACTGCAAGCCAGAAGTGACCATGTATGATCACTTTACCTTTGGAGAAGGTGATGACCACCACTGGTGCATAATATTGAAGACGAACTGTCATGACACTGCCCCAATACCAATAAGGAAGATGATCCCAAACTACAACTAAATAAATCCAAGGCTACCATAGAAGAACTTGTCAGACCTGATGAAGATTGCTCGAAACTAAGCCTAAGAAGATTTGAACCCAATGTAGAGACTCACCGTGCCAATGCCTGCTATTGATGTAAAATTTTGAACTTCATGGAGGTATGTTATTGTTTGAATTTTGGTTTTAAATCTCTTAATTTTGCTTAATATAATGTTTACTGGGTGTATGAGGAGGATCATGGGTGTTATGAGGGTTCAGGATAAAGAAAAAGAGAATTTGGGCCATTCTGTGCATGTTGAAAGGTTTGCATACGATTAGTGGAAACCATGTGAGGGGGAAATCCAAACCATGAGACCTTGTTAAGAGGCATTCCACATGGTTTGCACACGATTTTTCAAACCATTTGGACCTTCCTAGGTAACCATGCGACTTGAACCCTATTGGAAAGAGGCAGGAGCATAGTTTTCACAAGATTTTGCAAACAGTGTGGCCAAACCATGTACCCCATTAAAAATTGGGAATTTACCATTTTCTCCTTTTGGATATTAAGTTACTCACCATATTTATTCCCCCATTTCTTCTCCAGCAATCCAAATGATGAACCAAAGATCCCAAATATTTCCAATGATCATTCACCTTCGATTCTAGTCTACATGGAGTGTCATTGGTTATGGATCTAAGCTCTGGGTAAGTCTAACATCCACTTGTTTCTATTTTCTAGATCAGATCTTGTGGTTTCATTATTCTTATTCCAAATCCATAAAAACCTATTTTTCCTATAGATCATATATTGGAGATTCAAAGGGTGATTGAATCAAGATCTAGGGCTAAGGTTGAGAGTGCGTTCATCTTCAGATTTGAGGTAGGTGGTCTATAAGTTATATCCCATAATCTTGTACTTGATTTGGGTATGTGTGGTTGTTTTTTTGGTTTTATCTTATTGTAAATTTGATGCATTTAATAATATTGGGTAAAATGGTTGTCTAAATGATGATTTTAACCACTTAGGATCCCCTTGGGATGTGTTGAGGTTGAATAGACTGATTCAGGGTGACCCATGGGATGTGCCAACATTACCGAACATAGAAAATAGTGATGTTAAGTATATAATTTAATTATAATAAGGTATATCCCATGATGAACATGTTGAGATGTTAGTTTAGTTAAAAATGGAATATTTATAGTTGTGTATAGTCCTTGATAATTGCATAGGGGATTGTTTGGATTAATATGAAATGGGTTGGGTGAAATAAAGTGATTGTACTAAATGGATTATGAATTGTACTTGAAATTCATAAGTGAGTTAATGCATGTGAAAATGATGAACATGTTAAATGGGTGAATGATTGTGAATTTATAATTTTTTTAAATGGGATAACTTATGGGAAATTGATGAATTTGTTATATGGTCCAAAGTATGTAAACTGATGATTTTGTTAATAGGTTAAGGCATGATTAAGGGGAATAAGTTAAATGAGATATGCAATGTAATTGGTCGATGTGATAATGGGTTAAGGCTTGATGTTAACTCTCATGTTGAATTATTATGAGGTTAAAATGGTATGTGTATTGTTTTGTGTATGGTTTTTGATATGGTATATGTGGTAATTGAATAAAGAATCATATGCACATGGCTTGTTAGTTTTGGGGTATTAGACTTGAAGATCTATACCCACAGGCCGGGTTAGAATGAGGCACTAGACCCCACCCAATAATGCATGTGTTAGGGAAGGGGAATGTTGATCTATTCACCTAAAAGTTGCATTTGATGAGACTACTAGGACCGAGGATCCAAGGTAATTGTGATTTACTTGTTATGAAATGTTTATCCCTAGTGAGATATAGAACTTGACTTATCACCTTATATGTAGTAATTGACCATATTATGATGTTGTGTAAATGATGTAAATTCCTAACCCATGGGAAAAGTGAAGAATATGGAATAATTGAGTAAAATGAATTAATTTTTTTAAATGAATTAAGTGATTAAAATGGTTCAAGTGAACGTTTTTAACTAATAGAACCCGAATTATCTTTTTTTTACCTTTAATTTTATTTATTACATGCATGCACTATTTTTTTATACTGTAGTTTTTTTTATACACTGTTCATGGTGGCCTACTAAGTTCTACTCACACCCTACTCGGGCCACCATTGGGTACCCAAGTAGATTTCATGGTTGCAGGTCAAGACAAGGGAAAAGGCCCTATTCTAGGGAGTTGAGTTGGGTTTGAGATGTGCATGGATGAGGATCCAAGATGGGAGTCGCGACATATTTTGGGATTTTGGCTTGCTATATTTATTTTGGGTTTTATTCACTTTTGGAACAGTTAGCACTACAAGACATACTTATCATTTGGTTATGTTTTGTACCCAATTTGGGAAATGTTTTGGTAATTCATGTTTTTGGATTATTTATTATTATTTATTTAGTTTAATTTGTTTTTTTCTATGAATTAATATGGAAAAGAGGGTATAGTATCTCCACACATCTTATTAGACCCTCACTATTAGTCGAAAATCTATGGAATATGGTGAGGCATGCTTGAGGTCAAGTGGATACCCAAATTGGGGCACCAGTTAGTGGATTTTGGGTTGGGGACATTTCAAAGTGGTATTAGAGTGGTTCTTTTCTATGGTCTTATTATTTGGGGTGGTAGATGGAAGATTAGGATGTGCCAATACTTTGAAATGAGATCATTATTTGGATCATCTAGCCCATGTATGAGGAAAAACCCAAGTACCTAGAATGGGAATTGTTTTTCTTAGTGAATTTGTTACAGTTGAATGATATTTCACCATTGGGTGAAGCACTTGTTGTGTGATATGGCTATTTTACTATATTTTTCTCATATGTCATGAGGTTGTGCATTCACGAATTCATATATGCATATAGGAATACAGGTATTATGCATCATGATAGATACACACAAGATGGGCGTGTGGGACATGAAGGATAGGATACACTTTACCTTCATGAAAAATTTGAATAAAATGGCGACTAATAAAAATAATGAAATGGATAAATATAAAATAATGTTAAATAATGGTTAAATAATTGTTTCTAATGAAGGTATTGTAAAAGAGTTAAATTTTTTTTTGTAACAAATTGTGAAATGGGAAATGTGTCTAAGAGGAAAGACACACATTGTGAGTGTGTAAATGGTTTTAATAAGGGTTTGAATGAAAGAATGGTGACTATATGTGTTGGTTTACCCCATGTTAGCCATGAACCATGGTTGGAACGACATAGGGTAGTGTTATAGTAATGATGATGTTAGTTGGGATAGTGTGTGAAGTATGAGTTGTTAGGGATAGTGAAGAGACTTTTTTTTCAATTGTGTAAGTTTTATATTATATGTTATAAGAATCATGATTGGAATTGTAGGAAGATGCCGCCACATCGACATTTGCTAGTTGGAAAACAAGAGAATGTCACTGAGAATGATCCTCCATAAGTGGGGTAGAAAATTCCAATAGTTCAAGGTATAAAAGGAGAGGATAATTTCTTTGATAACTTTCCTCATTTTATGTAGATGATGGAATGGGGCCTAGGGAAGGTCATGTCGAGTATGTGTGATCTGACCAGAGAGTTTTAGTTGTAACACCCTCCAATGTTTTCTGAAGAGGGTGGACCTAAGGATGCAAAATTATTGATAGATTCTATATAGATGAATTTTGATCACTTGGAGACTCCATAAGATAAGAGATTCAAGTTGGAAACATATATGTTGCAGAGACCAAAAAAGAACTAATGAGATATCTTGGTTTAGACTCAATAGGATGAGGGTATTTTATGGAATGACTTCTAGGAAATATTTTTGGAACACTTATATCCAGAGACCTTGAGACAAGATCATTGTGTAGAGTTTATGAGGTTGAAACAAGGAACTATGTCATTGATGGATTATGTGGGATACTTCACAGATTTGAAATGCTTTGTTCTATAATTGGTAGGGGATGAGGCTACTTCAAAAATATTTTTTTCAGATGAACTTAGACATTAGATTAATTCCCAGGTAAAAATATTCTATTTGAAGAGTTTTTTATAAGTGGTGGATCAGACCATTATTTTAGAAGGGAACTTGAAGGATTATTCAATTGGTGTACATGTGGTTCCAGTTGGATGGACTAGTGGTGCAAATTTTAAGGTAATGAAGCATCATTTCAGAAATCTTCATGGGGGTGGTAGTATAAAGAGTAGTCAGAAGAGAGGATCGACCTCTCAGGGTGGTGAAAATGTTTTTTTCTATTAGTGTGGAAGTCCAAGACACATGTGGGGTCATTTCCACCGATCACCAGTTGAGTGTCGAGTGTGAAGAATAATGGGGAAGGTGTAGAGAATCTATAGGAACCCACAAAATCTAGGCATGGATGGAGGATCAAGGATGATGTTGAGTGTAGGAAAAGGGTCAATTACCCCATATTAGGAAGGAAATTTGAGCTATACTAGATGAATTGGTATAAGTGGAAGGTGTAGTACTCTAGGATGATAGAATCCATACCATTAGGGAATTGCAGAACTAGTGATTTAGAACAGGGTCTAGGGTAGAGGGGAAGGTCTACTTCATGCAGTTTAGTCTACACCTGGAGGTAGCGAGGCTGGACCATTGACTATTCGAGGTATGATCCTTATAGCTTCCAAACATTCTAGTGTTTATTTGATATAAGTTTCACACAATCTTTTATATCTGCTCAGTTTTTGGTTGTGTTGGGTATATCAGTGGAACATATGTGTGGGGTCATGTTGATTGATACACTATTAGGGGTGTGAGAAGAGAATACTAGGCAATGTAAGGAGTGTTCACACAAGGTTGGTGGATACCATTTTCTATGGGAAATTTTTGCACTTGAGATGTTGGGTCTTGATCTGATTCTGGGTATGGACTAGATAATATTATACCAAATCCATACTAACTGTTACTATCGTAGGGTGATGTTCCCATCCTCAAAAGGAAACAATTATGTTCATTGTGGGGAATGGGATATCTAGTATGCCGTGGAGGACCAGATTGTTAGTAGTTGGGTGAACTCAAAAACCATGTGGGTTTTCTCATGCTTGATTATGGGGGAGTAGAGATGCCTATCTTCCCACCTGTGGTGGATTATTTCAAGGATGGATTTCCTAGGGACTTCTCGAGGCTTCCACCCAAAAGGGATATTGACTTCATAATAGAGTTATTGCCAGGGGCAGAACCAGTTTCCATTCTTCCATATAGAATGGCAGTGACAGAGCTCTAGGAACATAAAGATATGTTGGAGGAACTATAGAAAAAGGTATTTATTCATCTAAGTACATCACCTTGGGAATATTTTATGTTTTTTTCCAATAAACCTGACATATCCTTACGACTATGTGTCAATTATAGAAATATGAATCAAATGAAGGTTAAGAATCGATACCCACTACCTCAAATCGATGATCTTTTTGACAAGTAGAGAGGTGAAAAAGTGTTCACCAAGATTGATTTGTGATCAGGATATCATCAGAAAAGAGTGAGACCTTCTGATATACCACAGACTACCTTCAAGAGTAGGCATGGGTTTTATGAGTTTATTATGATTCCTTTTGGGTTTACCAATGCACTGATTTTGTATATGTCCCTAATCAATCAAATATTTCAGCTATATCTAGATCGGTTTGTAATTATCTTTCTCAATGACATCTTGGTGTACTCTAAGACCCATGATGATCATGCCAAATGTCTTGACATCATCCTAAGTACACCAAGAGAGCATAGTATATATACCAATCTATCCAAATTTTATTTTTGTATTGATAGGGTGTATTTATTAGGGAAAATCATCTCAGAGGAAGGAGTGTCCATATACCTAGAGGAAGTGTAAGAAATTGTGTCTTGGGAGTAGCCCAAGAGTTTTTTGATGTATAAAGTTTTCTAGGTTTGGACAGCTATTACCAAAGGTTCATTAAAGATTTTTACAATCTAGAAGTGACACTTCCAAGTTTGACTAGTAAGGGTATCAAGTTTGAGTGGTCTAGGGAATGTGAGAATTCATTTTAGGAATTAAAGAAGTAATTGACAACCACACTGGTTCTAATCTTACCAGATCTAGGTAAGAAATACAACTTGTTTTATGATTCATCTGGTGTTATGATTTGAGCAGTATTGATGTAGTATTATTGAGTTGTGGCGTATGGGTCCCAATAGTTCAGGCCACATGATAGAAATTACCTTACGCATGATCATGAATTAGCCACAGTAGTTCATGCCTTAAAATGTTGGCGAAATTATTTGTTGGGGTAATGGTTTATAGTGTATATCGATCATAAAAGTATGAAGTACATATTATCTTAGAATTATTTTAATATTCAGTAGTGGATATGGGTGGAGTACATGAAATCCTTTGATTTTGAGTTGTTTTACACACTGATAAAGGGGAACAGTGTTGCAGATGCTTTGAGTAGGAAGTCTCAAAGTCAGGTGGTTCAAGAATCTAGTTCTGAGTAGAGAATGAATGCATTGTTTGTTGAGATGTATCTTAAGATTTAGGATGGCCAAGGGAATATGAATCTTACATCCTTGGTAGTCGAGTCCATTCTTCTAAGTTGGATTAAATAAAGGTAGTATGAGGATCCAGAATGTTCATCTTTTAGGGAAAATCTTAAAGGTGGGGAGTCACCTTTTAGGTGGACTATTGGAGATTATAGGATCATTTATTTTCATGTCTGTGTTTTTATTCCAGTGTGTATAAAAAATATATTTGATATGTGAGGTTAATGCATCTAAGTGGTTAGTATATCCTGGTTTGAAAAAATTCATCCTGATCCTCATAGGCAGTATTGGTGGCCGGGGATGAAGAAGGAGGTGGAATGTTTCACGGAATGTCACCTTACTTGCTAGTAGGTGAAGGCTGACCATCAGTGAGCAATTGGTTTGTTGTAGTCATTTCCCATTCCAAAATGGAAATGGGATAGTGAAGATGGATTTTGTGGTGGGTCTTCTGAAGACACCTTAGAAGAATGGTTCAATTTGGGTAGTTATAGATTGGTTGACTATAGTGGCTCATTTCTTACAAATATGATATAATTTAACCGTGGACTAGATAATGAGTTATATGTTCAAAAAATAGTGTGGTTTCATGGGGTACTATAGAATATAGTTTTAGATCATGATCTATGTTTTACATCACACTTCTAGTAGGGATCATAAATGGAACTTGGTACCCAGGTGTTTTTGAGTATGACCTTTCATCTACATAGGGATGGGCAGTCAGAGCGTACTATTTAGGTACTAGAGGAAATATTGAAATCTTGTGTCCTAGAATTTGGTGAATCATGGGAAAAAATATAACATTGGTTGAGTTTTTCTACAATAATAGTTACCAAGATACGATTAAGAAGGAACCATTTGAGATTCTCTATGGAAGACTGTGGTGGTCTCCATTATGTTGGATGGAAGCTGGGGAATCAGAGTTTTTGGGACCTAGTCTCATGTAGGATATATCAGAACAAGTTCATTTGATCCAAAGACATATAAAAAAAACTAAAAGTAGGCATAAGTCTTATGTATATTGGTGTCTTAGACCTCTTGAGTTTGTGGTGGGTGATCGTGTGTTTCTTCAAGTGTCACTAGGTTGGGTCACCATAGGATTTGGAAGCAGTGTAAGTTGGCACCTAGGTTAGTGGGGTCGTTTGATATTATGGAGAGGATTGATTTAGTTGCACACTGATTGGATCTTCTATAGAGGTATAGTGGTATACACAATGCCTTTTATGTGTTACATATTCAATGGTATCACCCTGAACCATATCATGTGATCGATGTTATGGATGTTGAGCTTGAGGCTGATGCGTCCTTTGAGGAGCATCCAATCCGTATTGTGGACCGTAGTGATAATGTATTTTGGGGAAGGAATGTGCCTTTGGTTTGAGTTTTATGGAATCATGGTAATTTTTAAGAAGAAACTTGGGAAAGGGTGTTAGATATATAGTCCCAATAGCTTGATTTCTTTTCTTTATAGGTTCAGTGATGCTTGGAAGTGCTGCTCAAGGATGAGCTGTTATAAGGTGGGGATGTTGGAAGATATCGGGATTCATGGAAGTATATTCTTGCATAAATTTTGGTTTAAATCTCTTAATTTTGGTTAATTGAATTTTTATTTGGTGAATGAGGAGTCTCATGGGTGTTATGGTGGTTTGGAACACAAAAAAAGGGAAATTGGGCCATTCTATGCATGTTTCACAGTTTGCGCATGGTTAGAGGAAACCATGTGAGGGGGAATCCAAACTGTGTGACCGTGTATAGAGGCATTCTAACCTATTTTTAAAACATTTCAGGCCTTCCTAGGTAACTGTGTGACTCAAACCTTCTTGGATAGAGGCATACACATAGTATGTGCATGGTTTAGAAAACTATGTAGCCAAACCGTGCACCCCATTAAAAATCAGGAATTTACCATTTCCCCCATCAGTATTTTAAGTTCCTCCCTCCATTTCTTCCCCCATTTCTTCTCCTGTAACCCCAGTGAGGAACCAAAGATACCAAATTTTTATATGTATAATTCTCCTTCAATTATATACCATTTGGAGTGTTGTTGGTTGTGGATCAAAGCTCCAAGTTAGTATAATTATCCCCTTTATTATCTTTTATGGATTAGAGATTGTGGTTTTGTTCTTCTTCTTATAAAAGCATAAAACCCAATTTTTTCCATTAGATATTAGATTTTGAATTCAAAGGGTGCTTGTATTCAGATCCGTGGATAATGTTTAGTGTGAATTCATCTTTGGATTCAAGGTAGGTTGTCTACAAGTTATATCCCATAGTCTTGAAGTTGATTTGTGCATGTGTGGTTGTGCTTTTAGTTCTATATTATTGTGAATTTTATGACTTGAGTAAGATTTAGTAAAATTATTGTATAGATGATGATTTTAACCCCTCATGATTCTCATGGGATGTGTCGAGGTTGAATAGACCAATTTAGGGCCACCCATGGGATGTGCCGACATTATTGAACATGGAAAATGCTGATGTTAAGTATATAATTGACTTGTAATAAGGTTGAGACCATGATAAACATGTTGAGATGTTAGTTGAGTTGAAAATATAATATTGACAGTTGCGTCAAGAACATGATAATGATATAAGGGATTATTTGGCTTAATATGGAATGGGTTGGGTAAAATAAAGTGATTGTACTAATTGACTTATGAATTGTACTTGAAATGAATAAGTGAGTTAATGGATGGGAAAATTATGAACATGTTAAATGGGTAAATTCTTGTGAATTGATAATTATGTTAAATGGGTTAACGTATGGGAAATTTATGAATATGTTATATGTTCTAAATTATGTAAATTTTTTATTATGTTAATAGGTTATGGTATGAGTAAGGGGGATGGGTTAAATGAGCTTTGAAATGTAGTTGGTAAATATTCTAATGGGTTAAGGCTTAATGTTAACTCTCATGTTGAATTATTATGAGATGTAAATGGTATGTGTATTTTTGTATATGTTTTGTGATATGGTATATGTAGTAAATGGATAAATAATCACGTGCACATGGATTGGTAGTTGTGGGGTATTGGACTTGAGGATCTACACCCATAGGTCAGGTTAAACTAAGGATGTAAACCCCACCCCATAATGCATGAGTTAGGGAAGGGGAATGAGACTCTATTCCCCTAACAGTTGCATTTGATGAGACTATCCGAATCGAGGCTCCAAGGTAAGTGTGATGTACTAGTTAAGAAATGTTTATCCCTAGTGAGATAGGGAACTTGACTTATTCTCTTTTTAATAGTAATTGACCAGCTTAGGCCATTTTGTAAATGATGTAAATGCCTAACCCATGGGAAAAGTGAAGAATATAGATTAATTGATTAAAATGTACTAATTGATTAAAATGGGTTAAGTGATTAAGATGGATTAAATGTGCATTGTTAACTAATGCCCCCCAAATTGTATTTTGTTTACCTTGACTTTTATTTAGTACTTTCATGCACTATATTTTTAGACTGGATATTTTTTAGACACCGTTGGTGGTGGCTTACTGAGTTTTACTCACACCCTACTCAGGTGGCCATTGGGTACCTGAGCATATTACATGGTTTCAGGTTAGGACAATGGAAAAGACCCTATGATAGGGAGTTTAGTTAGGCTTAGGATGTACATGGATGAGGATCTAGACTTGGAGTCAAGACCCATTTTGGGAGTTTGAATTGTTGTATTTATTTTGGGTTTTCTTCACTTCCGGAACAGTTATCATGACATGGAATAATTATCGTTTGGTTATGTTTTTTTCCCTGTTTGGGAAATGTTTTGGTAATTAATGTTCCTTGATTATTTCTTTTTTGTTTCCTTCATTTAATTTTTTTCTACTGTGGATTAATCTGGTAAATAGGGTATAGAATCCCTATGTGTTCTATTAGACCCTCACTATATGTTGAAAACCTATGGCATATGGGGAGGCATGCTTGAAGTCATGTGGCCACCTGGCTCAGGGCACCGATTAGTGGATCCCAAGTCAGTATGTTACAATTGAAGAATTTGAGATCCACAACCGAGTGTGCCTAACCTTTATCTCTACCTACTGAGGGAGATTGAGAAAAAATGAAATCCATGGTGGAAAGAAAACCTCCATGATTCCCTCATTGGATGTCGATTCGATCCATTCTTCTTCCATATCTGAGCCTAAATTTGAAGAAATTGATGCCAACCTCCTAGTTGAATCTAAACCCATGCCACACTTGGATGTTCCATGAGTTGAGGAAAAAGATTGAGCCCTCCACCATTGATATTTCTATCAAAGATACTCAACCCATCACTCCCACCAATGAAGATAAGTCACAAAAATAATGTTAGAGAAGACATGCTTCTACCCCCTGAGAATGAAGACCATCAGCAGCATATGATATTAAAGAAAAAAAAAATGAAAAGGGAAAAAAGAGAAAATGAAGAATGAAAAAACATTTATATTAATACATAAATATATATTTATAATTATATTTATTCTAAAGATAATAAGTATATATGTATATATATATTAATAATAATATTATTCAATAAAGTATATATCAATACTAAAAAAAAGTACTTAACAGCACTGATATTTATTAGCACTAGAAAAAAGAACTGATTAATGGCATCTTTATCAGTACCGATAAATTTAACCCTTTATTAATGCCTTTTTTAGCACTGATTTTTTTTACTTTAATCAGCGCTTTATTTTTAGTGTTGATAATGGGTACCCTTTATCAACACTTTATTTTTAGTGCTCATAAAGGAATATTTTATCAATGCCTTTTTAATGCTGATAAAGGACCAAATAAATAAAATAAAATAATTTAAAAAATAAAAAATAAAAAAGAGTTTATTAAAAAAATATGACAAATTCTATTAAGTAAATAATTATTGATAAAAATAAATAAATTGATTATTCTATATATAAATTATAAATACTAATAAATATTATGTATTAATTATATAGATATATCTAAAATGAAAATTAGACAAATTAAAATTAAAAATAAGAAAATTGAGAAAAATATTAAACATTTTATTAATTAGATGATTGTTACTAATGTTAATAAATATTATATATTAAATATATAGGTATATATTAATGTATATAAATATGATTTATATAATACAAAATATTATTTAGGCTTTACATTAAATAGTAATATATTTAGTGAATAATGGTTTATAATTAAAAATTAATATGAATTAAAAATACTAACTAATTGTATCAAGTAATGGACATAATTGAATGTCTTTTGATTTTTCAATTTATAAAATAGATCAAACATATTATATTTATTTCACATATATGTAATTAATGCATTTTTATATACATACGAACATACACAATTTTTTTTTGAAATTTAATCAATTTATATTATTTATTTTATATTTATTTATTTACTATGTTTTCATAGCTTTAATATGTATTAATCTTTATTTAAACATATATGAATTTTTTAATGATTTATATTAATCAAAATTATTTAAATTTTCAATATTATACTCGTTTTTAATTAATCAATTTTACTCATTTTTAACATGCATGAACTTAAGATTACATATTCATTAATAATTTTAAAAATACATTTGTAAAAAAATGTTTATAAATAAATATATTTATAAATTTATATTTACTATTTTAATACATTTATAATTATAAATAAATAAATAATATTTTTTTAAAAGTATTTATATAATTATAAATAAATAATTATATAATTATGATAAATTTATTTAAATAATGAATATATTTACCATGTTTATATATATATATATAATTATATAAATATATATAATGATATAAATATTATTTTTATAAAAAGTATTTATATAATTATAAATAAATAATTATATATTCAAAGAATTATAAAATTATTATTTTATGAAAAGTATTATTATAAGTATTATAATTATATATAATAATTATACATTTTTTAAAAAGTATTATTTAAAAAAAAGCAATATATGGATTTATTAATTTTTTTAGAACTAATAAAAATAGATATTTATTAGCGCTAAAAAGGTAGTGATAAAATCAGTTATTATCAGTGCTAAAAAAAGTGCTGAAAAAGATTCATTTTATCCACGCTTATTAACTTAGTGCTGATAAAGGGTATCTTTATCAACACTTTTTTTTGAAGTGATGCTAAAATTGTCATGGTCTATTTTAAGAATCCTAACCATTGCGAACCAGTTCATGATATTTGAATCTCTCTATGGAAGAAACCTACTACCAACACTCCTTATTGTTGAATACAAGCTCGAATCTAGGCTAGAATCAAGGCCCTAACTATTCCAAGGTTTGAATCCAAGTCTCTAGCGATTCAAGGGTTGAATGTAACCACAACTCAAATGAAATCTATGATTTTCGATATCTCTAATTTTCCTCAATTATCCACTGAACTTTTTCATCCCACATCCGTGTATCCCAGAAAGTCTAGTTTCACTATCCTATAATAAAAAAACCCAAAATTAATTATTTTTAGATATATTGAAGTATAATATTCCCTGATATCAGGTGGGTCTCCTTGGGACAACATTGGTACTATGTTAATATAAATATATCCAACCCAATATTGGTTCATGTTGTTGTGAGGTATAATAGGCTCCCAATACCTATATTCCATGACATTTACCTCTTTTAAATAATTAACAATTGAAAAATTTAGGCATATAGAGGTAGGTGTTGTGATTGGTTTAGGATATTAAATTGAAAATAATTTGGATGATGAAATATCTAACATCATTGGGGTCTTATATTATGTCATGAAACAACTAGCACTGTAAGTGTTGAGTGAGGATAAACTAAAATATAGGGTTATCCCCTTATATTTGAAATGTATTTCTAAAATTTGTTTCCAAAATATGGATGATGAAATATGTGACACATGGGAACAACTATATAATGATTTTTTATGAAATTTTTTCCTAGGATAATGATCACTGAAATATGGTGTAAAATTAATGGATTTATTTAAGATGACTATGAACTATTTCATGAGGCTTGGGATAGATTTATGGGTCACTAATGAAATGTAAAAATAAAATTATATTGGAAAATATCTAAAATTAGATGAGAAAAATTATTATATATGTTTGTTTTGTTGTCTTATTTATTTAACCACTTCTTGAAAAAATATAATTTTTTTAGTTTTCATTTTTGAAATATTTCAATTTGAATTTAAATAATATGAATTAGATGATATAAGAAGAGTAAATTATTGATAGAATGAGTCATTTTCTAGGAGATATTAATTATTTATTATTTAAATAATATGAATTAGATGATAATGTTTTTATTTTTGAAATATTTTAATTGGAATGAGTCATTTTCTAGGAAAAAACTCATAATCATGGAATTTTATGAAACAAAATACTATTTCATTATGCGGTGTATAAGAAGAGTACATTGTTAATAGAATTTTTTATTCTCAATCCTTTAGGATTGATCAATTTTTTTTCTAAATTTGATATTTTCTTTGAAAAGTAAATTATTTTATGAGAAATTTTTTCTATTATTTAAATTTTAAATAATATTTTAAATCATTTCAGAATAAATATTATATAACTAGATTTAAATAATTTTGTAAAATAAAATATTAATGTTTATTGATGTAAATTTAATAAATAAGTTTTAATAAAATCAATTTTGTTGAAATAAAAATTATTTTTCATAGATAAAATCATTACTCCTTTAGAATCCCACTTCAAGTCAACTTTATCAGTTTTGATTTAATAATTTAATGATATTCTATGTTCACTGTGGATTATTAATTCTATTGAATTTTATGGTTTACTAACATAAACTTTAATCCATTTTTATGTCCTTCTAGTGGTAATATGATTGCCCATATATGCGATCGTCTCAATTACATGACATAAAAAAAATGTTTCATTACAATACATTACTATCAACTTTTATGTTAACAGTTTTATATAATTATGATAAAAAATTAACTAAAATATCATGTATATTTAAACTAATATACATTTTTTTGGAACAATATATGCAACAACTTGATCCATAAGAAGCCTTCATTATTCTTATTCAGATGAAGCTCCTCATGTCACATTTCACTTTCTTGGATCAAGCTACTCATGCATATATTTTATCCAATTATTATCATTGTTATCCTCTCCAAATGATTTAGTATCTACATGAAAAAATGAGGCTTTTTTAGAGGGTTACTCTTTCGAGTTTTCTCCAAAACTTTCCAATCAACAATAAAATTTTATTCAATGATTTTTTCCTTTCTTGTATTTATTACAGTTGATAAAAATTTATACATCTTTGAAATTACAACCCAATGATTAATACTTCTTAAAAATCACTTCATTTCTTTCATCCCACATCTAATAAAAACTTTGTATGTTTTAAAACCATCTAAAAATAAACCATTCTTTAACAGTTTCTTTTGATTTCACCCTTAGGAATATCTAATTACCATCCATGTAATTCTCACAAATGGGAGGAATTAACCTTTGATAATTAATATCTTATGTGTATTTATTTATTGTACAAAATGAATATTTTATGAATGAAATAGGATATCTTTACTTTCTCTTAGACTTTTCAAAGCTTCAATCCAATGTATCTTATTTTCTCTTCATCCTTCTCACTTGTTGATTGATTTTTTGTCAAGATATATTTTTATTATTATCATCATTCTTAATTTACCATTGTCATATTCCTATGGTCAACAATGTTTTTACATAAAAATCATTATCTTTATAATTAATGTATTATTTCATATTTATGTTAATTTTTTTTTCTTTTCAATATTACTCATATAATAATTATTTTCTTATACAAGTGTATTATTTTATTTTAGTTGGGGTGGTTTGTTAAAATATACTCATGTTTATGAGGGATTGGAATTTGATCCTACAACTAAGATAATGAAAATAAAGAAATCCATCAAGAATGCGTACAACCATTAGGAAAAGGTGAATTACTACTACTTGTTTAATTAATTTTGTCATCATTTTATTTAATATTTTTAAGTTAATTTCCTTATCATTTTTATATAATAATTATTTAGTTTTTTCATATATCTTTTAGGAAGTCATATTTTTCTTTCAACTATCTAAAAGAATCCACAAGAGAGATAAAATGATTATTTCTGCCAATGTAATCATGTTTTCTATATTCATTTCCTTTCTTTATCGAGTTGGCAACAATACATATTGATTTGATGTTGTTATCTAAAAAACATTTCTCATTGTTTAAAGATAGCAGAGTAGAGTAATTTCATGTGATCATTATGGCTACTTCTCATGATATAGTAGGCACATGATATTCTTCTCCTCTTATGACCTTCAACAATAAGAATGTTTTTTTTCATTTAAGAACATCGAGTCAATATTAAATGTCGGCAGTTTGACATAGAAAGACAATGGAAACATGGTTACTTTGGAAGTTAGGATTTTTTTGAGACTTTGGGATTCTTAATAATCAACCGCACCTTAATCCAACACACGGTGTGACCGGTATGATTCCAAGTGACTCTTTTTATTTAAAATTGACACAAATTTTAGTAAAAAGGAAAACTCACATGCTCAAAACTGAGAAAACATATTAAAATTATTCTGATACTTCAGGGAAACAATCCATAAGTCATTTGGGACATGTAGGAATCAGTCATACCTCAATTTGATGCATGGTGTGACCGCTATTACTCAATGTGTCCGTTATTAGTTTAAAATTGACAATTATTTAAACAATTTCACTCACTAAAAACAAATAAAACATGCTCATATTTTATTTATAACTTAGGAAATCAATTTATAATTCATTTTTGATGTGTAGGAATTGGTATCAGGTTAAACCTATACATGATGTAATCAGTATATGTCAAAGTGTGTGTTTCTAGTTTAAAATGGAATTTTATTAAAAAAAAGTGACATAATCAAAACCAAGAAAAAACATTTGGATTATTTTTATACTTTAGGAAAATGATTAATAAGTCATATAAGATGTTTATAAAACCACCTTACCTCAATTCAATGCAAGGTGTGATCGGTATGACTCAAAGTGCATCTTTTTATTTAAAAATGACATGAATTTTAATAAAAAGGACAACTCACCTACTCACAACTGAGCAAAAAAATTCATATTGTTTTTATACTTTAGTAAAATGATACATACACCATTTGAGATGTATATTAATCATTTGTACCTCAATCCAATTCAGGGAACTTGCGGTATGACTCCATGTGCTTCTTTTTATTCATCAATTTTAATAAAAAGGACAACTGACCTACTCAAAACAAATAAAATGAATTCATCTTGTTTTTACACTTTATATAAATGATACATAAGTCATTTTTGATGTTTATGAATCAGCATCACCTCAATCTAATACACGATGTACCCGAAATGACTAAATGTGTCCATTATTAGTTTAAAATCAACAATTTAGTTCAAAAAATGTCACTCACTAAAAATAGAGAAAACACTATCATATTTTCTTGATAATTTAGAAAATTAATTCATAATTCATTTGTGACTTATAGGAATCAGTATCATGTCAAACTGATACACAATGTGATCGGTATGAGTCAAAGTGTGTGTTTCCAATTTAAAATGACATTTTAGTAAAAAGATAAGTGATTTACTCAAAATTAAGTAAACACCTTTAGATTGATTTGATACTTTATGGAAATGATAAATAATCCACTTGGTACATGTAATAATTATATTCAACTTAATGTTATTCATAGTTTGATCAATATGACTCAAAGTACATCTATTTATTTAAAATTGACATCAATTTTAGTAAAAAAGACAACTCACCTACTCAAAACTAAGAAAAGACATTCAGATTGTTTTGATACTTTAGGAAAATTATCCATAAGTAATTTTTGATGCGTAGGAATTAGAAACACTTTAATCTGATACACTATGTATCCAGTATGACTCAATGTGTTTGTTATCATTTTAAAATCAACATTTTAGTTTAAAAAGTGTCACTCACTAAAAACTAAGAAAACTCACGCAGATTGTATTTATAATTTAGGATAAAAATTCATAAGTAATATATAACGTGTAGAAATTGGTATCACATCAAACTGTCACATTATGTGACTGATATGATTCAAATTTCATGTTTCTAGTTTAAATGACATTTTAGTAAAAAAGATAAGCGATGTACTCAAAATTGTGCAAACACATTCAGATTATTTTTATACTTTAGGAAAATGAACCATAAGTAATTTGAGACATGTAAGAATTAGGCTTACCTCAATCCAATAAAAGTGTGACTGGTATGACTCCAAGTGATTTTTTTTCAATATATAAGTATTATTTTTGTTTAAAACATGCATCACATTGCAAAAACTGAGAAAAAGAGCCTAGATTATTTTCTCTTCATTTAAATTTTGTATTCATACTTTATTTTTCTGATTTTTTGGTGTTTTTGGAGCTTTGGTTTGTTGTTATAGCACACTTCACTGGTTCTTTAGTGTGTTGTTACATCACACTACGGTATGTCCCTTTATCAGTGATTTTTAGCACTGATAAAAGACTCAGGTTTTTAATTTCTCTTTAGTAGTCTGTGCTTCTCTAGCACTGATAAATTCCATTTTTAGTTCTATGAATGGCCTATTTTGTAGTAGTATATTTAGATATACATACATACATACATACACACACAGATATATATATATATATATAAATACTAATACTAAAAATATAATTATAAATATATATATAAATTCTTGGACGTCACTGACGTCTGAGTCCAAAAAAATGGATTGTATTTGGGCGTGCGGGCCCAAGGTGTAGCAATAAAAGACCTAGAAAATTTTTCTAAGTTGGCCTATGAACAAATTTTCCAAAGGGGAATTTTCTGTCAAAAAATAGCAATTTTCTTACCCCTTGTCTGATTGAATTAGGTAAGTTACTTGCAAGATAATAAGATATTAGGGAGTGGAAAATGATCATGGGCATTGCATAAATTATTCAAGGGGTAGTAGAAATCATTATGATAGGTTAAATATTTTCATAGTATATTCACCGAAAGTTGTTTACAAGCACGTCAAATCATGCCATGTGGATCTATGGTTCTTGTTAGTTAGTTTTGTCACTATTTTCTTCTTCAAATAAGAGGATCAATTATCATTTGTTTTTGATATTCCCAATTCACAGGATGCAGTTGAATTATTTTTATTTATCTTCTTCCCCAAATTTTATCAAGGTTTAATTTTGTCTCTATTTTTTAAATAAAACTATGATGTTGTTTTTCCCCCTTAATTTGTGTTGTGATCTGGGACCTTCAACGATGAAGGACTAACTTGCAAACTGGTTCCGGGATGTAAATCTATAATGTATCTTGGATATCAAATTTTCATTTCGATCTTTGAAATATACTATGCTCTTGGAAAATTTCAAATGCGAAGTGAGTAGATACCTAAACACAATTATTCATAGAAATAGTTTACTTCTTTCTTCTCCTTCATTATTTACCCCTTCTTATCTCATTTAGCTCAACCGAGTGTTTATGTTTGGTTGTATGATCTGATGATTTTAGCAGGATTATTATGGTCTATGAGACATCTTATCTAGGATAAGTCTATTGAGTGATTAATTTTTAAATCTAGAGGAATTCTCAAGAACTAAAGAAATTATATGTATGAGTGTTCACTATTTAGGTGAGAGAGGTGTGTGATTGGAATCATCAGTCATGCATTGAGTGAGTTGAGAGTTGATGGTTTTATTTTTCAGAATATATATGAAGGTGTATATAAGAGTATATTATCTTGGATTAGGCCTTTTTCTTGTTGACTTACATCTCATTCTTTCTATCTTCCTTCCCTATTATTTTTTCCTTCGTATTTTTTTTATTTCATTTATTTATTATTCATTCAATATTTTATCACTCTTATTATGTTTTAAAAACTATTTATACTTGTTTTAATTTTATTCTTTCAAAATATTTATAACACAAAATTTTTTTCTAGATAACCACTATAGAATTTTACACTACTTCCTTATGAGTGGCCCAAGGTTATCCAATGTGCTATTTTCAGGGTTTATAAATGTATATTTTATTATCTTCAAGACAAGTACATACACAACTAACTTCAACCATGAATTAATATCTAAACTTCAGTGATTTAATTATTCAAATTTAGTGTATTGAACAATGGATCCCATTATTGAATTCAAAGAGTTCATGGTTTCAAATTAATGAAGGAAAGTCCCCAAGATTTTTATTTCAACTATGTACAATGGATAATAATGTGAGAAAAAACTATTCAAATGGATATTATACTAAAAAAATCAATTCCAAAAATCACCAACAAAGGTTTATTAATATCTAAATTGCTTAATTGATTTTCATTTGGTCATAATAAAAAATCTACGATGACTGAAGGATTACATTTATGAAGCCTGTTTGAGTGAAGGTCATAATTCTCTTCAATAAAGTTTTATCACCTTTATTTTTTATCTTCTATGATGTCGAGTTGATATTATAAAAGTTACAAAGATATTAGAATCCCTAATATGGAATGCACCCTTTTGAATCACTAAATCTGGATTATGAGTCGTATTAAACTTCATTTCCACCCTATCCTTAGATAGATCCAATGGTTGACTCATAAAATATTTCTATATCTTATGTGTAGGAGATGTTAGACCCCCATTCTAATATTTCCATATTTATTAATTATTTTGGTCAATTATATGTTTTTAGGGTTTTATCCATTGTTTTAGAGGTGTTCAGTGGGTCTCGAGTAGACTGAAATGAAACTTGTAGCAATTAATCCCATGAAATGGGGTTTCAGGGAATGAAAGGTTTGAGGTGGGGGAACTCCTACCTCTATAGGAAGGATTCACATCATAAAAACTTGCCTCATTCCATGAAACATTTTGGGAAGACTTAAATTTTTGAAAATTTATACCTTTTACCACGTCAGAATTTAACCTATTTGGGGGTCCTTTTCCCTTTCATTTGACCCCCATACTACCCAAAACTCTCCCCTTTTGGTTCCACCTAATTCCATTTGTGTTTTCTTGTGATTTATTAAATATTTATGAACAAAATCTAAAGTTAATATCATACTTACCCTCTCTTCTCTTTCTCTCCATAATCTTCTACTTTGTTATTTACCGATTATGGTCTTAGCAACCTAGTTTTATCTCTTGTTCAAATTTTATTGGGGAATTTTCTTCATTTTAGGGTTCAGTTTAGATTATTGAGTACATTATTTCCTTATTAAGATAGATTAACACATAACTTGTGGAATTGAAAAGATTGCGGTAAGTTTTACTTTTTTAAACCTTTAAATTATAGAACCTTTTACTTATTGTTCATTAAATACATGTTTTAAATGAATAAATTTAATATTATATAGGGTTATGAAGATTCCATAAATAAAACTAGGTATTATTTTATTTTCCATTGAGTTTTAATAATTTATTTCCCCTAAACATATAATTTTAATATTTTTGACAACATCCATGCACACAAAGTGTTTTATGATTTTCCCAAATGGCCTTTATTCATGATATTTTATGTTTTGAGAGGTGTTTTGGTGTCGAAGTTGATTTCTAATGGATCCTCTAAATTTTAAGGGAATTCTTAGTTCTTGAAAATGAGTGTTTAAACTTGTTAAAATGTTTTAGATAGTTTATAAAGCTTTGTGATTTGTTTTCAAGCTAGTTTTATTACCTAGGATTCTAAAAGAATGATATGATGCCTAATTGGAACGTTTGAGTGAGGTTTATAAAAAGATCAGACCCTCGATGCATGCCCCTTAAAATTGATAATATTGAGTACCTTTATTAGGATGTTGTGACTATATTTGAGATGAGGGATGGATTCAAGGAAAGTGTTTTAGAAGTGTGCGCAAGTTTATGATTATTGTTGATATATTTCTACTACCACTACTAATATTGTTAGACACACACACACAAACACACACTAATTTATGACACTTTCTATTGCTATTGATTTTCCCAAATTTATTTCAAACATCATGGGAAATTGAGCATAGTTAGATGGATGTCTAGATACACACGCTATACTAGTTTAGTACCATACTCTAACCAGTGGACCTTATTATGTATCACAACATGCTTTGGGAGTTTTTTACCTCAGTTAGGCAAGCTAGGGTACAAAAAAAGTGTTAGGGAGATTGAATTAAATCAAGTATGTAGATATTATGGATCACAATTTTTTATTATTATTTATATCACTATTATATTCTAGGATTTCCCATGTTTACATATGATTTTCCTAATTATAATCATTGTTATTATTGCTCTTATTTTTTATGGTTATGCATCATTATCGTGTTTTATTTTTAAATAAAAAATGGTTTATTTATTTCAAATTTAAATATATTTTTAACTTAAATTCCTCTCATTTTAAAGTAAAAAAGGCCAATTTACTAGAAATTTATAGACCTATATTTTGAAAAGAAATAGTCCTATGATGATGGTGACCTATGATTGATTTTTAAATAAGAATCGAAGCTTACATTTTAGTTGTATTTCAAATTTAGAATGGAACTGGATCATTCATTTAAAGTTTATTCATGGGGTGTGGTTCTCTTAGAATACCTACTGGGTCTTCATACATGTTCCTATTAGTATTTCAGGTTTAAGCCTTAGTTTTACTTTGATCTTTATGGCGAGATATTGTTTTTTTTGGATAGATGGTGACCTTGGGGTCACACAAAGAACGGTTTGGGTATTTTGGGCTTATCTTGTATCATGGATGGATCGGCCTTTTTGGACTTCTTCTTTATTGTATCTGAGATCCTATCCAAATTTATTTTATTATGCTAATTTTTATATTTATTTTTTCTATGGACAATTGTTTTATTTAAATTATAAAACTATTTACTTTATTGGAAATGAAGTCTAATGTGTGGATGGGTCATGTTGAAATTTTGGGAAAACTATACTCCTTTCTAAATTATTTTTAATAGTCTAAATAGTTCTCAGGATATTTATATCTAATTCTATAGTAATAGTTTCCAACCCATGGTGATGAGGGACATGCCTCGAGAATGTAAAAGACCATCTTGGGTGCCAGGTACAGGGGTTATCCTAGGCTGGTTCATGAATAAATGGTATTAGATCTTAGGTTCTTAAAGGGACTAGGTTCTAGAAGACCCTTTTTTTATTTGGTCAGTAATGTTATATTGGAGTTAGGATTGTTGAAACTTAGGGTATAGGTATGAAGAAGTGTTTGGCCAAAAAATTCAACACAAAACCTTGAGTTACCATGGGAAGTTGGGTTTTGAGTTTTGGATTCGGATTTTTTCCACTCATTATGGTATTTCTCAATTATGGTTGATGGTGTTTTAAATTCACTAATGCTATGTGGGTTTTATGAAAATCCTTTTGTGTTAGGGGATGAAATGGGATTTATACTAGTGTTACCTAGTGAGCTCAAAGGGTTTGGAAAACCATGTGGATCCTAAGTACACCATTTTGAATAAATATTAATATAACCAGTGTGATTAAACCATGGTCTGAGAACCATGTAGCCAAGTCATCCATGGTTACTAACCCCTTGAATTTTCCATTTAATTTATTTTTCTTTCAAGTTATTTTTAATTATGAAAAGTTTATGATATTTATATAAAACTTGGTTTTAAAAGTTAAAATCTTGGTTTAAAATGGTAATTTTTTTGTTTTTGAAAATTATAAATGATTTTTACTAAATTAATATAAATATAATATTATTAATTGGATTTTAATTTAATTGGTTTTAAAAAAATGGGTTTTATAAAATAAATTCATGTGATGTATTTCACTTTTTCAAAAGTTTTCTCGTGTTATTTTGAATGGTATTCCAAAAAGAGTTTTTAGTTAAAATGTGTATTTAATGATAAAAGTTTATTTTTAAAATGAAAATTATTGATACTATGAAATAAAACATAATGGGTTTCTATATATGAATGATTTATAAATAGTGATTTTCATCTTGGAAATGTTTTTAAAGAGGTGTGAGTGGTTTTCCTTTGATGTTTTGAAAATTTGTTTCATTGATTTCTATTTTACCTCAATATTTAGCTTTATAAGATCTTGATATTTAGGTTTTCCTTGATTATGAGTGTTTTTATTGTTATTTAGAGTATAACGCCAAAAAGTATTCATGGGTTATCAAGGGATATTTTTGAGTGGTTCTATCGAAATGAACCCTTAAGTTAATCCACATAGAGATTTTCACCTAGAGTTTCAAAAGTTGAATTCTCTTCTCTTTTATGATCAGCTGAATCTTGATGAATTAAATGGATGATTATTGGGTATTAGAAGTATATTTGGTCTTCTTTAACTCTAATCCATTCAAGTTCAAGATTTATACCTTTATGTTTGATGTTCTGAGTTGTATGTTCCATAATTCCATTATTCCGAAAAATTCACATGATAACCATTCTTGGGAAATTTTTAAGCCCTAGTTTATCTAGTTGCTTTTCTCTTAGGATGTTAAGGTGTAAAAGGTGATATAGTTGTACTTCCTTTATCTAGGTGATTGGTTTTTTTGTATTACATTTATTTTTTTGATGAAATTGTCCCCAACCTTCTGAATTAGGTTATGGATGATTACATAAATGACTATTTTTTCAAAACAGATCTTCATCCTAATATTTATTTTTGGGTGTTGGAGTTGAGTTTAACCTCTTATTTTGAAGTGATAAGGAAAGAGGTTTGGGTTGAGGTGACCTTATTAAGAGTTCTTGAAGTGATAAGTACTCCCTATATTCGCAGGAGTAGTGTAGGTAACTCTAGTAAAGGAAATGGGAAGCATTCTGAATCTAAGAAAGAAAGTGATAGTCTCAAGAGGACTTTCCATTTCTCTCATTTTTCCTCTTCTAATGGTAGGTAACTAGTATTCCATTAGTGTAGTATAGTATTTCATATTAATCCTTCATGATAGAATGATCCAAATACCTTTCATGGGTGTAACCATTTAGGTCACCTATAAATATTTTGTAAGGGAATTTCTCAAAAAAGAAGAAGATCTTGGTCTTCCCCTTTAGAGGAATCTCTGGGGACAACTTGTTAGATATATTCTTAATCCAAATTTCATTTGAGGTATTATTCATGAGCTATTTTATATGTCCAATATATGTGATTTTTTGGCCTTTATTTAAAGAAATGATTAGATATTTTTATGGGATGTGTCTTTTGTGGAAATTCTAGATAGTTAGTGGTTGTGTTTGTGGATCAATGTATCATTAGTGTTTTCCCTTATTTTGATGTATGGTCTTTAGGTGTAGTACTTATCCATAGAGAATAAGTGTTTTATAGATATTTTAATTTGGTGGATAGAAAACTAATATTATTTAGATATTGATTCCTTTAGTGACTTAGATTATGAGTCTTTGTGGATATGTATTTCGGAAAAAGAGTACCTCGTTTTTGTTTATAGATTTAGATGTTCTTTGGGTGATGGTTTCAGTTCAATAGTTCAGTTTAGTTTATTTAAGTGGAAATCATAGTCTTTGTCTCTATGGTGGTCATGGTGTTCCTTGGTGTTGATATTTTAGGTGTGTTGGGAGGTTGTGACTTGTCCTTTTTATTGAGTAGCTGAATCATTCATGGGGGAGTGGTATGGTGGGTAGATTTTATCACACTCCCATGATACTATTTTATTATTTATTTATGATTTTTGGAATATTTTATATTTTTAGGGATTTATTAAAAGTTTTGGGGGTGTTTGATGGGTCCTGGGAAGGTTAAAATGCAGGTTTCTATAATTTATCCCATGAAAGGGGGATTCGGGGTGTGAAAGGTTCAAGGATAGGTAACTCTTACCCATAGAGTAAGGATTCACAGTGTGAACACATTTTTCATTTTGAATCATTTTGTGTATATTTTTTTTTGTTGAAAATTTACATTTTCCCCAATTGGGATTTAACCCATTTGGGGGATATTTTTTGTTTCATTTGGTCCTCACAATGTCCAACATCTCACCCATTTCAGTTTCATTTCCTTATATTGGTGTTTTCTTGTTATTTATTTATGATACATAGCTAAAATCTCAATTTAATCTCATCCATACCCTCTCTTCACTCTCTCCATAACATTCCACCTTATTCTTTCTTGGTTATGGTCTTGGTGACCTAGGGTTCTCTATTTATAAAATTTTATTTTGGGTTTTTTCTTAGTTTTACGGTTCAGTTTGTATTCTTGTGGATCATTCTGTCCTTCTAAGGTTGTATTAACAATTCACTTTTGGAAGCGACAAGATTGAGGTAGTTTTCCCCATGCTTAAAGCTTTAAATTCTGGAACATTTAATTTCATGTTCTTTAAATCCATATTTTATATGACTAAATATAGTATTAAATATGATTATGTAGATTATAATAATAAAACTCAATTTTATTTTAGTTTCCATTGAGTGTGAAGGTTTTATTATATCAAAAAATATAGTTTTAATTTTCTTAAAAGATTCCATGCACATTACAGTGTTCCATGATTTTTTGAATGGTCTTTATTCATAAGATTTGATGTTTTAAGAGGTTTTTTCTTTATAAGTTGATTTATAAAGATTCATTTGAATTATAGGGGTGTTCATGGTTCTTAAAAATAAGTTTTTGAAATTGATAAATTTTTTTAGATAATTTGTAAAGCTATGTGATTGGGTTTCAAGGTAGTTTTATAAATTTGATTATAAAAGAATGATATGAGTCCTAGTTGGAAATTTTTAGTGGGTTTTCTGAAAATATCATACCCTCAATGAAAACCCCATATAATTGATACTATTGGGTCACTTTAATGGGATGTTGTGATTATATTAGAATCAAGGGGTGGCTTTGAGGAAAGTGTTTTAGAGGTGTGGGAAGGCTTATTATTTTGGTCAATATATTGATACCACTGATACTACTATTATTATTACGTAAATGTATGCCACTTATTATTTCTATTGATTTCCCCACATCCATTTAAAATACAATTATAAATAAATCACAGCTAGAGGGATTTACATATACACATTCTACATTAATTTTGGATAATTCCCTAACTAGTGGAACTTGGTAGGTATTACACCATGATTTGGTAGATTTCCCCTCAATGAGTCTTGGTAGGGTACAACTGAGCATTAATGATATTGTATTTAATTAAGTACTCTAATATGATGGATTATGTTTTAATATTTGTATTTATTTCCCTATTATCATTAAGGAATTTATTGTTTAGTTATGTTTTTACTTATTATTATTATTGTTATTATTTCTCTGATTATTGGTTATCATTACAAATCATTGTTATGTCTTCTTTTTAAAGAAAAAAATGGTTTATTTCCTTCAAACTTAAATTCATTTCAAATCAAATTCCACTTTTTCTTTTAAAATATAAAAATTGATTTACCAGAAATGTATAACCCTATCTTTTGAAAAGATATTTTCATAAGATAATGATGGAATATGATTGGTTTTAAAATAATAATGGAATTTTACTTTTAGTTGTATTTTCAACTAGAATTGAATTAGACCATTTATTTAAAATTTTCATTAGGGAGTTTTACTCACCTATTTCTTTTTTTATAAATCACAATACACTCCATATGAAAATGATATTACTTAAGTTTTTGTTTAAGTTATTATGTTTTTACAGAATGAACTATTGGTAACTGATTTATGAAAATTTGGTGATCGAAAATGATTTATGAAAATTCTATGATCTTAAAGGATTTATATAAATCCAATGATATAAATTTCCAATGTCATATTATATTTATTAGATTTATGAATCATTGTAGAGATTCTAATCTAACCCATAAGTAGATAAAGAAACATGCTAAAGAAGTTTATACTAATGTCGTTACAATTGATCCCAAGTTTTACATAATTTGATCAATGGATTTTGTTACAAAATTTACTATAAATAAAGCCACACATCAAGAAACATAATTAAAAATTAAAAATATTGGGGATTATGAAAGCTATTATTCATTTTAATTCTTCAAAATTTATTATTTCTGAGCATGCTTTTGATCAGTGAAATTTTTCTTTATATGTGTTTCAGATAAGATCTACAATTGTGTGAGGTTATCCTTGTAAGGCTCTTATTTTTTCAATTGTAATTATTATAATTATGATCCGATTTTATTAAGGGATTTTGGGGGTAGGAAGAATGAAAATCCAATAATCTGACTGAGGGCTTATGTGGTTAGAAAGATAATTCTCATGTACTTCGACTGTGAAGTCAACAGATACTTACAATTATAGTCGGGAAATTTTTGGGATTTAAAGACATAAATTCTGAATGATATAAAATTGGGGATACCTTATGAAAGGTTGAAAAATATGGATACCTTATATCAGGTATACTAATATACTTTTCACTTTGGGTTTCAAGTAAAGTTTTAATAAATATACTTTAAAGGAGTATTTGGTTTGCTAACCAATACTCAACATTTTGTTTTTAAAATTCAATTATATTCTTTTATGAATTTTAGTTGAGTAAATTCTTAATTTAGTATGTAGAATTCATATAGTTTAAAGTTCCACTACTTCAACTCTTTCATTGATAGTTTAAAATACGGTTAAATTTATTTTCATTATGAAAACTATATTTTAATGCATTATATATTTCATTTACTCTGACCTTTGATTTCATTAATATTTTGAAAATCAAATCAATTTTTGATCTCATCAGTATTTTAAAAATCTAGTCAATATAATACTTAAAGTGGATGAAAATTATAAGTTTATTTTTAAACTAAAATTAACCCACCTCTTGTATTTTATTCATGAGTATACCCTAGAATAATAATTTGTGTATTGGGTGTGAATATCTCAGCATACCAACTTGGACTTCATGCTGACACCAATTAACATTTCAGGTTTAAGTCTCAGTTCGACCATTATCACCAAAGTGATATAGTGGTTTTGAGGATGGATGGTGACCTTAGGTCCACCCAAATATTGGTTTGGGAATTTTGGTTTTATATTATATCAAGGATATATCAATGATATCCACCATGTCCAAGGTTTTATCTGAGATCCCAACCTATATTTTTTTATGTTGATTTGTATGTTTATTATGGATTTTATATTATTTTATTTAAATTATAAAATAATTTCTTTTTTTTGGAATGGAAGTCCAATGCATGAATGGGTCATGCTATAATTTTGATTAAATTTCACTTCCTATTAATTCATTTTTATTGGGAAAAATTGTTCCCATGAGTTCTATATCTAATTATCTAGCACTGGTTTCCATCCTAAGGTGATCTGAGACATGCCTTAGGTATATCATAGAAAGTTTTGGGTTCTTGGTCTAGGGGTAATCCTAGGTTGGTTTGTGATAAGAGACCTTACCATTCTCATCTTCATTGAGAACATTAGGAACCAGAGAATAATCCTTATACTCACCCTTTTCATTAATACTAAAGGAATCTGAAGGGTAATTTCTAGAAACAAATTTGGAGGCATCATCAGCATCAAAAGCCATCAAATTGAAGTTAGCAGGAGCCATTAAAACCAAAAAATAATCAATACAGTTAATAATTACAATAAAAATAATTAATAATTAATAATGAATAATAATATTAATAAAATTTAATTATTGTAAATATTAAATAATAATAATATAATAATATAATAAAAAATTGTAAAAAAGTAATTAATTACCAATTATTAATATATTAAATAATTAATAATTTTAAAAATAATAATTATTCTAAATAAAATAATTATTTATTAAACAATTAAAAAAATAATTATAATGTAATCAATAATTATTATTAATGTAATAAATAATTCATAAAAAATAATTAAATTAATAATAATATAATTGAAAGTAATGTAATTAATAGTAACAATTAGACATCTACATTAGTCAAGCCTATTGATTTCGATTCAAAGAACATGATCCTTTTATTAATTGAGCATAAATAGAAAGACTATGACCTAATCCATTTAAGAAGAAGCCTTAAAAAAAGCCTACATATTAATTGGGTATGACTGGATTGAATCTAACCCAACCCATTTACTAATTGGGTCATAGAAAAAAGACTATTTATATATAATACCTTTTACTTTGAAATATTAAATGCATAATATTTTAAATTCTTTTAAAAATATTTATAATATAGCTTAATCAGGTCTGGAAGGTCAGGTACCAGGTCACATATTAAATCTTGGACTAGACCTCATTATTAATTGAGATGAAAAATTAGTCCCTAATAGGCCTTCTGATCGTGGCAAGCCTATCGGGTCGAGTGAGTCCCCTGAACTATGTATAAGTCGAGTAATAATGTAATTCACATTTATTAATAATATAATTAATAGTAAAATTATTATAAAAAAATAAAAAATAAAAAATGAATTATTATAAACAATAAATAATATAATAACAGTAATACAATTAAAAATTATTAATAATATAGTTAATTATTAATTATTAATATAATTAATAATTAATAATATTTAATTATGTAATTAATAATGTAATTAATAATAATTAATAATAATTATTAATAGTTAAAAAATAATTAATAATTCTTAATGACATAATTTATCTAAAAATAATTGTAATTTCATTAATAATAATTATTAATGTAATAAATTATAAATAATTTAATTATTAATAATATAATTAAAAATAATGTAATGAATAGTAATAATATAATTCATATTCAATAATAATATAATTAATAGTAAAATAATGTAATTAATAAAATATAATACTGTAATCATTCATTAATAGTGTAATTATTTATTAATTGATAACATAATTGATAAATGTAATTGAAATCTATTAATTTACAATAAATAATTATTAATTATATAATTGATAATTATTTACATCATGTTTAATAATTAAAAATAATTTAATCAATAGTGTAACAACATTTAAATTTTATGTTTCGATAAAATAATATTTTATACCATTTAAATTATTTTATGTATAATATTTTGAAAATATTATCTATCTTTTAAACTATTTTTATGTGTTAGATAACATTTTGATTATATTTATATTTTACTACGTTTCAAAGTCACCAACTTGAAATATAGTAATGTTTCAAGTAGGTGAATTTTAAAGGTTGTAAAATATAAATACAAACAAAATGTTATCTTACAAATAAAATATATACATAAAATACTGTTGAACATATAAATAATTTAGTGAATATAATTTTTTTTTGTAAATGACATAAATTTTTTTGATTGAAAAGTATGATTTTTAAAAATATTATTTACATAAAAATGTTTTCTATCAATTAAATAATTTTTTATTCATTATTTTTAATAAATTCAATTTTCCATTACTTTTTATATGTATATTCTATGTGTTAAATTAAATTTCAATTGTATTTATGTTTTACATTTTATAAGCTTTCAAAGTCACTCATTTAAAACATAGTAATGTTTCAATTAGGTGAATTTGAAATCTTTTATAATGTAAAATATAAATAAAATAAAAATTAAATATGAAGCATAGGCTCTAAACATAAAAATAGTTGAAAATGTAAATAATTTAGTGAAAATAATTAATAAAAAAATTTAAATGACATGAAATATTATTAATTATTAATTAAATTAATAGTAATAATAAAATTTGGGAAGTGTGAGTTAGGTTTCAATCTCACACTTCATGCTTTTCAAAAAAAAGTATATATTTCATTGAATTAGTAATTAATTAGTTATTTCTAATAATTATTTATATTATAATTTAATTAATCACAATTAATTAATTATTTAAGGTCTTGGAGGCTGTAATCATTGGAAACAACACACACACCTCTTGAATCATAATTAATTGTTACATTATTATTTAATAATTAATTACATTATTATATTTACTTATAATTTATTACACATAATTTTATATTTTTTATTACTAATTATAAATATTTTTTGTTAAATAATTTTTTATTGTTATTATTGTGTTATTAATAACATTATATAATTAATTTAATAAATTAGAAAAAGATAAATTGAATACTATATTGAAAACCATAAAGAGATGGAAAGGAGACTCCCCTATAAAAGGTAGGGTTGATAATAGTTAAATACTATTTTAATTTTTATTATATATATATATAGTAATCAAAAAAATGAATAGAAGGCATTGTATGAGACAATGCTTTATTTTATTTTATTTTCAAAAAAGGCAACGTTCGAGATAACACCCACCCTCCTTTTTAAAACTCATCCTAGTTTAAGAAATAGTTTTTCCAAGACTCTATTTATGATTTTTTTATTATAACATAAAATTTACCCACATCATGAGTCGAACTAGGATTACTCTAGTTTGACCAAGCCCCATCCAATAGTGGCCAAATTATTTTGTGAAGTGATAGTGGTTGTTTCACTAGTTGTCATGAACATTAGAAGTTACCCAAAATTTCTAATCCATGTTGACTAAGAGCCAGTGTTACGAGCTTACAAAGTGTACTATGTGGCTTAAAAATGAGTTGTATAAGGGTATGTATCAGCTGACCGATCCTTACTGAGAGGTTACTGAGCAATGTAAAATTGAGTTCAATACAGAAGAAGAAAAACCAAGAGGATATTAAAAAATATCCACCATGCTCACGACTTTATCCCCGTTTTGAGGTTGCATCACCACTAACCATCCAATATTTTCCATTAAATCAACTAGTTCTTCTTCTCCTTTGGAAATATATGAGTCATATTCTTCATTAAAGGAGAAAAATATTCCTTCAAAATCACCTAAAACATCCATGTTGTATCAGTGTTTTTAACATCTAGAATTCAACCAGAAATTGTATTAAGCATAGAGAAGATGCATGTCCAGTTATGTCTATAACACTATATTAAATCAGTGGATGATGTTTTTCCACCTGTTATATGGGGTGATTTGAACACTTTATTAATATAAGGAGATGGTTGATCATCTTTAAGTGTTTGGAGGAATAAGGATAAACTTTGCATCATCGAACAATTATAGAATCATGATTATTCAGGGATACCTTTTATCAACAATAAAAAATAAATTGATAAAGGGGGTCCTTTTATCAATTAATAATTTTCAAATTATTATTGAGTAACAGAAATTAACCAAAAATTTCATGATAGAAAAAAATAATAAATTAATTAATATCTTATGAAAAATTGAAAATAGAGCTTGAAATAGATTCAATAATAATTTTTTATTCAAGTGTCTATTTGAGCTCCATAATATGTCAAGTAGAAGAATGAAAATATATCTATAATATTTTTACCCAATATGAAACCAAGACTTAATTTTTCAAGTAAAAAAGACACAAAATTCCTCAAAAACTATTGTTTTAGTTGGGATACCAAATGTTTTGAATATTATATTTAATCTAAACATTTTTTAAGAGGTTATTTATGCCTTTTTTTAGTGGAGATTGAATTTATTCCTGGGGATTGATTTCATATGGATATTATGGTGTTTTAATTTTAACATTTTTTAAATTATAGTCTTATTTATAATTAAATATTTAAATATTTTTATATACTTACATAACAAAACTTAATTGTATAAATAAATATTTAAACATATTTACATATAAAATACATTTTTAAATATATAAACCATTTGTAAATAAAAAATTATTATAAATTTTATTTACCGTTTAAAAATGTATGAATTTTCATGTAACTATGGGAATTTATATATAATGTATATATATATATGTGTGTGTGTGTGCATGTGTGTTAAAAAGAAGATATATATTTATGTATATATTCAAATATATGTAAATAAATATTAATATGTAACATATGTAAATAAATATAAATATAAATATATCTAAATAGACACACCCATATGTGTATATATATAGATAAATATAAATATAAACATACACACACATAAATGTATACTCACAAAAATATCTTTTATAAATGTATTTAAAAATGATTATATATATTTAAATATATGGTTAAAAATGATATATGTAAATAAATAAATAGATATATCATAAAATATATAAGGAAACAAGATGAAGTAGTGGTAAGGGAGTTTTCTTTGCACATGATGTTCTCTAGTTCGAATCCTTATAGGCACAAGCACGACACATGTGAGTAGGGGGGCTCTGATAAGGGGTTTTGAGTAGGGGAATGTGTAGGGGAAATGTACTGATAAAGGTGGTGGTCAGAGGGAGTGACGTTCCACCTTAAATAATTTGAAAAAAAATATTTTTTGGTTTTATCAATGCTGATAAAAAACCCTTTATGAGTTCTAAAAAATCACTGATAAAGGTAGAGTTCATCAACACAAAAAAATAATTGATAAAACTATCATTGAAAAAAGTACCCTTTATCAACAATATAATAAAGAAATGAAAAAGGAACCTTTTATGATATATTTTTAGGTGATTATAAAATGGAGATTTTATGAGCTCTTTATCTATCACTAATAAAAGTGATTAGATTTTAAAGGTGCTTATAACATTAGAAGTATTTTTATAAATGATAAAATCCATTTCTAGAACTAATAAAATATTGATAAATGGACACCCAATCCTCATCCCCACTTTCAAACTAACACTCATAGGCTAAGTAATTAATGTAATCTAACATGATATCGATAGAAACCATCTTCATTATTGGCATCTTCTGCATCCCGTGACATAGAGTATATATGGAACTGACTGATATCTCAAGAGTGTTCATTATAAGTGGCTATTATTAGAATGATAAACTACATGTATCCTGACACCAAACATTATTTTAATTATCTTCAATGCTTAATTGGATAAATGGAGAATAGAATATGAAATTCATATTGTAGGATTTTGAAAAAATTAGAGGAAAATTTATGGAATGAAAGTATATGTTAGATAAAACCCATTGAAATACTTTTTGGATTTTATTTATTGAAAAATATAGATGGAAACCCATTAAATTAATCATATTTATATTGAGAAATTATTATGTATATCTTTATTGATTTATAAGGAAAATAAATGTTTTTTATGAAGAAAAATCAACACGGTGGTCAGTCAAAATACGTTGTGGTTTCCCTAGTAGTATTGGAAAAAATGATTATAGTGGTTTTATATAGACTTATTAATAAAAATTTTATTTATTGTGATGAAAAATAATGTTTTGGTTCATCCAATGGAATGAATTAAACTTTGTAAAATATCTATTTGAAATGTAAAGAGAAGGCACTATGATATTAGTTCAAACACAATTTTAAATATGATAGAAAAACGAGGCGATGAAATAAGTTTATACCATGATTTTTATGTGTTTTGATATAGATATTTCATTGATTTTTTGTTTTTTCCTTGAATACCAGTTTTGTGCTCATCAAGTGTTTTATGAAATTCTTTAAAGAGAAAAAATGGTTTCAAATGGATTTTCAAAGGGTGTTTAAAAAAGGATACTTATCTTGGACTTTATTTTTTCTTGTTTAAGTGATAATGGTCATAAAATATATATGTGTTTATTTTTTGGAAGAATATATGAGACCTTGGTTAAGTTTCTAATCTAGATGGATGTAACAACTATTGTATAATGTGCATTGGATGGCATTAGTGTCTTGGTTAGACTGATTGTACTAGTAGGATGGATTAGTATCCAATCAAGATGGATGTTATCTTGGGAATAGTTGAATAGGTTTATGTATTCCATCTAGTGTTCTTAGGTATAATACTAGTTTTCGTAGATCCGTATGTCAATCCTATTAAATTTTCACATCATATGATTTAGTAATTATAATTTTTTTTATTTTTTTTCTCATTTCCATTTTTGTTTTCATTTTTCATATTGTTTTAGAAATTGGATTTAATTTATAAAAACCAAAGTATTTATGTAATTATTTTAAAGAAGGAGTTTTTGAAACAAATTTTTCAAACTTAAACTAATGGAATGCATTGTAAATACATTATATATATTCATGGTGGTATACTATTAGGATTTAACTCACACCCAGTATATTACTTTGGAAATATATAGACTTGGTTTTACAAGATATAGGTAAAATAAAGGGTTTCATGTTGTACAGTTGATCTTTATGATGTTCATCATCCTTACTTGGCATAGTAGTGGTAGTAATAAGAGGTCACATGGAATTTTTTTTGTGTGGAGCATTTTGGGATCTTTAGTGATGTATGATTTTTTATTGGCCTTTCTGACCTTGACCTTATTTTGATGTTTTTTTTATAGACGTTGTTTATAGTTTTTTATACTCATGGTATGATGGTTATGAGTTATGGTTCATTATTATTATTATTGATACTCTATTTTTCTATCTTTATAATATGAATCTTTTTATTTGTTAGAATGGAAATAAAATTTATGGAGAGTCATTCTGAATTTTTGGGAGGAATATCTGTGATTTTTATTTGGATTTTGAGGGTGAAAAAATTCCCAAATGGTTTTATCTGATACCTTAGTGCTTTTCACTATACCATGGAGATCGAGAACATTATTTAGGCCTTGTAACAGACCACGTCAGGTGATGGTTCAGGTTATATCAATTTAGTTTATTAAAAAATGTTATAAAAAACCTCTTGTTTTTTGGAGAGTAATGGTATAATGGATATAGGACCATTAGATCTCAATAGGTAGGTACAAGGGAGTTCCTAGACATCTCTTCTTCACTTCAAACCACAAGTTACCATGGGTGGTTGGAAGTTATGCCATGGATTTGAGATTTATTTTTACTTTTTATGATATTTGATGTTTATTTATATTTATCAATGTATTTTTTTATGGAAACCATATATTATTTGAGGACATTTTAAATTTTAGGGTGAAACGGGGGGGGGGGGACAGACCATATGACCAAACCATGCATAATGGTAAAAAGATTAAATTTTTTATATTTCAAAACCTTTAGTATATATAATTGATGATATTGATGGTATTAATTATTTAAGAGTAATTGAGTGGGTTTTTGAAACTAAATAGATAGTTTCATAATTTAATTTTGGAATTAATTGAGTTTTATGTTTTGTGTGTTATAAATTATGTCTCAAAAAATGGCCCCTATAAACCAAATAGAGGGAGTTGTAGAGAATGTACCATAAGAAATCCCTCCTATAGAACCTATTATTATCAAATAATTTATTCATACCATTCTGTATTTGGGCCAAGATGGTGGAATAGATCATGCTCGAATGGTGGACCATGATCAATATTTTACTTGAAAAATTACACTTACCTTTCATGGTGATAAATTGTATCAATATCACGAGGAGTGGATCATAAATATCAATTTTATATTCCATTTACTTATGAACCCAGATACCTATAAAGTTAACATCACCACCTAAATGTTGGAAGGACCCAGTCAGAAGTGATGGGAGTCCACAGTGTAAGACAAGTTTCATGTGAATCTAACTTAGGCACATTCAAGAAAATGTTCAATAAAAAATTTTATTTGGAAACATTTAGGGAGGTTAAAACCTGTGATTTTATGAATTTTGAGTAAGGGAGTAATTTAGTAATGGAGTGCACCACCCATTTCTCTAATTTGGTTCATCTTTCCCATATGATCATCATAGAATACTATCTCAAGGCTCAATGCTTTGAAATGATATTAAAGACTGAGATCAAGTTGAGGCGTATTCTTATTTGTCTAATAATATACATAGAAGTGATTGATAAGGTAGTTATTAAAGATACTAATTTAACAAGTTTAGATGGAATCAAAAGTTCCTATTTAGTAGTATAGGGTAGTCACATTTCTTCTTTGGGCCACAAAAAGGAAGAGTTTTATTTGCATAGTGGTGTGGGAACCCACTACTAATAAAACTATTCACTTGTATATTTCTTAGTATGTAAGGATAAGACCTACATATAGTGTGAGATAAAAGGCCACACTAATCCAAAATATAAAGATACACTTGGGGTATTCCACCTATGTGAGAGTTTGGGTCATCTTCAATGCTTTTTCATAGGACTTACTCATAAAATAAAATTCATATATTATATATTTATGGGAAATAAATCTTGGTCATATGTGTATAAGGGTATGAGACCCTATTATTAGGGAAAACGGTATTCACATTAGGTAAAGAAGATGCAGAGTAAGACCAAGATTGGATTTTTTTTATAGATGATCATATCCTCAAGGACTCTTATACTGGACCAACTACCTTGAGAGGTACAATATTTATTTCATCTTCTACAACCTTAGACTTATTTGATACAAGAAAAAACCATTATTTTATCTTATCATAGTTTATTAATGATTTTGGATTGTGATCATAGATGATATTTCTTAGAATGGATCTTTTCACTCCATTGGGAAAGAGGAATGGGTAGGGTTTAAAGTGTCTAGATTGTTGTGCTGTGATTTATGATTTTGAGATTGTGTGGTAATTATTAGTCCTTGACTTGGAAGTTTTTTATCTCATTAACATCATGGACTAGATGATTAGTTTCAAGATCTAGATTAACGACTATCAACTGAGGGTTAAATTTTTCTATCATAACAGGAATGATCACATATTTTAGGGTGAGTGGTATCCTCGGTTAGTTAAGGAAGGGCCTACTATTTTTGATATCAGGTGGATTTAATTTTAGTTATTTGGTTTTATTTTTGATGTGATGGATACATGTTCAGTCAGTCCACTTCTAACAGTGGTATATAGGTATCCCAAGAATTTTTTAGATGACTTTTTGAGCTCTCATCTTCAGCGAGAGGTATATTTTTATGTCTAACTAATTCATGCGGTGATCCAAATATCTTTTTTGTATCACCAAATTGATCTTTAAAAGATAAAGGAATTGAAATTTCATCTAGATGATCTATAAGGAAATGGATTTATTTTATAGAGTGTGTCACATTGGGCATCACCAATTCTATTTGCAAAGAAGGTGTACAAGATCCTCCAATTCTTCATCGACTACCAGAAACTCAATTAGTGAATGTAAAGAATAAATAACCATTACCCCATATTAATTATCTCATTGGTTATATTATAGGACCTTTGTGGTTTTGAAAAATCAATTTGAGATCGACATACTATCAGTTGATCATTCAGGACACACATGTTCCCAAGACTGCTTTCAAGAGCAGGTATGATCATTATGATTATTTGGTTATGAAATTTGTCCTTACCAATTCTCATGTGGTTTTTATGGAATTGATGAATCATAATTTCCATCTATATCTTTACTCCTTCATATTATTTTTCATGGATGATGTCTTAGTATACTCCAAGATGAAGGAAACCATGAGGATCATCTAGCCATTGTTTTAGATACCTTGAACGAACATATACTATATTCTAAGATATATAAATGTATTTTTTTGATATAGGAAGGGATATTATTATGCCATATGATATCTGAGAAAGGTATTTTAGTGGATACATAGAAAATCTAAGTAGTTATTTCTTGAAAAAAACCCAAGAATGTGTTTGAGAATAGGATCTTTCTAGGTTTATACAGATATTACATGCATTTCATTTGGGACTTTTATTGGTTGTATTTATCCTTTATGAATTTGGATCAAAAGGGGGTTATGTTCAAATAGAATATAAAGTGTTAAAGTAATTTTTTAGAAATTAATGTGAGGTTTACTTCAAACCTTGTTCTGATTCTTCATGAGTTGGGTTAGGGTTATTTTATGTATTGTGATGCTTCAATTTTGGGATTGTGGGGTGTGTTGATGAAACTTAATCATGTAGTGGCATATGTATCTCACCGTTTATGGAATCTTGAGAATAATTAACCCACTCAAATCACCAGGTTACCAATGATGATTTATTACTTAAATACATGGACCAACTATATTTTTAGGGAATAATTTATAGTGTATTAAAATCATAAGAGTCTTAATTATATATTCACTCAAAGATATTTGAATATTTAGAAGACACGTAGGATATATTATCTCTATAATTTTGATTTTGATATAGTATACACCACTAGAAAAGGTGATTTAGTGGATGATAATTTGAGTAAGAAGTTACCATCCCAGGTAGTGTAGTAATCAACGGATGAGAGGAACCTGATGAGATTTTTTGATGAGATGAATTTGGATGTGGAAGAGGAGGGAGAGTAGGTGTTTTTCGATTATGTATAGGATAAAACTTCCATGAATGATAAAATTAATATTTTTTAGGAAGATGAATATAATTTATATTATTCTAAAAAGAGTATAAATGGAAAGGAGACCTCAGTTGATTGGTCTCAATATCCCGATGATTCCATTATATTTAGAAGAGGCTTGTTGTTACCTTGGATTTGAGGCCAGAGAATATAGATGGTAGGAACCAGTCTAGATAGACAATTCAACTCAGGGATATTAAGATGTTTTATGATCTAAAAAATTGATACTGGATGGAAGGGATGATATGATCAGTTGTGGATTTTATGTCTCATTATCTCACCTATTAGCAAATCAAAGCTGAACATCAACATCTGGTGGGATTTTTAGAACCCCTCCCTAATTTTTTCAATAAGTGGGATAATATTTCCATATATTTTATGATTTTATAACATATGAATCCAATTAGGAAGGAATATATCTATATTTTATTGATTTATTGAAAAACTTGGCCCATTTTCTACCCATTAGAGAGCTTATAAAGGTGGTGGAGATCAAAAACCATTATTTATAACTGACTATGAGACTCCATGGTGGTACCAAGACCATCATTTCTAATCGAGACCCATGCTTTAGATATTGTTTCTAGTGAGGCCATTAAGAAGAAATGGGATCTCTGCTAAAATAAAGCATGGCATAACATCCATAGATGGATTTGAAGACTAAGAGGACTATCCATATTCTAGAGGATATGATCCGAGAATGCATGATTTATTTGGGAAGATCTTGGGAGAAATTTTTTTCATTAATTAAGTTTACCAATAATAACATTTATCAATATTTTATCAATATAGCTCTATTTTGGGCTCTATATGGATGAACATTTCAATATACTCTATTGGAAAAATTTGGGTGAGTTTTCCTTGTCGGGACTGAGCATCATTTAAGAGATGATAAAGAAGTTTCAATTGGTATAGAAGTGGTCAGTGATGAATTAGAATATTTAAAAATCATATGTTGAAATTTTACACCATATGCTGGAATTTGAGGCTGGTTATTAGGTGTTTCTAATGGTTTCTCCTTGGTTGAGACACCATTGGATAGGAAGTTAGTATAGGATATCATTGCAATATGTTTTACCATTTGAGGTCATAAAGCACCTTAGGAAGATGGTCCATCAGTTAACCTTTCCATATTAGATTACATCTATATGTGATTTATTACATGAATCCTAACTAATGAATTACCATCCCAACTAAATAAATACTATCCAGCCTCATCCCACATGATTGAATGGGGGGATCTGGAAGTGGATCCTGATACCTCTATTGTTGAGTAACCAGTTTTTATTGTATCTTATCATAATAAGGTGATGTGTGGTAAATATATATATTTAGTCCATGTACTTTAGAAGAGATCCTTGAATACCATGATACATTGTAACATGAGGTGTTGATGAGGGAACTATGACCTTACCTTTTCACAAATTCAGAGTCTTGAAGACTTTTTTGGGAGTATAAAGTGGCATGGTGAAGAAAAAATAACCATAGTACATGGACTAAATTTTATGATATTGAAGAAATAGTCACAGGCATAAAATTAGTGTATGATTAGCGCTAACAGTGCACCTAACCATGTGAGAGGTGGGTAGAGAAGACCATATCAACTTTTCACAGTTGAAGGATGGTTTTTTAAACCATGAATACTTTCCAAAAAAAATTTCTAACATATTTCATTTGTGCATGTGGGAGGATCTACATAGTTTGTGCATAGTTTTCCAAATTGTGTGTCTAAACTACATGATAAGACCAATTTACTTAAAATTATTAATTTACCAATTCACCCATGTAGATTTTAACTCACCCTCACTTTCTTATTTCCCCGTTTTATTCAACCTAAACTCTCCTAGTCATGGAGAATCTCACCTACTTTCTCATTTTGTGTTATACCATTGATTCAAGTGAATAATTCAAGGTAAACCTACATTTTCACTTGTATTTATCACCCTCTCCCCTATTCTTACATGTTCTCTCCTCCTCTTTAACCCCTAAAACCCTAATTCACCATGGGGGATTAACTTAGGGTAGTAATGGGTTGTTAAAGTAATTTAATAAGGATTTAGGCTTTAAATGATCCTCTCTTTTCATTCCTAGTGGTTTCAAGTGAAGGTGATGATATTCCATTATGTTTTTGGTAGGTGTCACTACCTAATGGGTCTCTTTAAGGGAACACTTTTAGTTATTGAGTTTCTTTTTCTTTAAATTGATTAATTATGGTTTTTATGAGTTAGTGAGGAATATTATATGATTTTTTATTGTTATTTTCAGAATGTGTTGGAGTTAAAGGTGTTTTAAAATAGATTTACTTGAAAACCAATTTTGTAATTAACAACTGCTTGATGAAATTCCTTAAAGAGGAAAAATGGTACATATATATTTTTAAAGGGTGTTTTAAAAAGGATATTGTTCATGTACTTTATGTTTTCTTGTTTATGTTACTATAGGCATGGATTGTATATGTGTTTGATTATTGGAATCACATGGGAGACCTTGGGTGAGTTGGTAACCTGGATATATTAATCCCTTAATATAAATTGTGCATTGGATGGTTTTAGTGAATTGATTAGAATGGGTGTGATAAAAAGAAGGATTTGTATCCTAGAGAGACATATGATCTCATATTAATGGATGTCTAGGTTTATGTATGCTGAATAGTGTTCTTTGGTCTAGTTGTAGTTTCCTTAGATCCATAGGCTGAGCCCATGGTGCTTTTATTGTAATTTCTTTTTTCCCATCGAATGATTTAGATTTTGATAATATTTATTCCTCATTCCCTTATTTTCATTTATGTTTTTCTTAATCATATTTTTTTACAAATTGGATTTAATTTATGAAAACTAAAGGATTTATTTCATTATTTCAAAGAAGAAGTTTTGAAAATAATGTTTTCAAACTAAAACTAATGATATTCATGGTAAATATATTATGTAGATTCGTGGTGGTATATTATAAGAATTTTCCTCACACCCTATATATGAATTTGGGTGTATTTTAACTTGGTTTTATAGGACACTGGTAAAGAAAATGGTTTCATGTAGTATAGTGGCTCTTTCTAATGCTCATCATCCTTCCATGGCATAATGGTGGTGGTGACCAGAGGTCACATGGAGCTTATTTTTATGGAGTATTTTGGGATAATCAATAATGTCTAGTTATTTTATATTAGCCTCTTCAACTTTCACCTTGCTTTAATGTCCTTTGTTTATGAATATTGTTTATTGTTTTGTTTATACTCATGGTATGATGGTTATGATTTTTTGGTCATTATTTTTTTCCCTTATACTATGTTTTCTTTCCTTTATATCCTAATATTTTTTATTTGTTGGTGTAAACATCCAATTGTTAGATTATTAATGCTAGAGTTTTAGATTCCAAGGGTGAAACAATTCCTAAATGGTTGTATTTGATACCCTGGAGTTTGTCACCAGGCATGGTGATCAGGAATATACTTCATGACTTATTACAGATTGGGTTAGGTGATGGGTTTGGTTGACTTAAGAAAATTCATTACATATCAACATAAAATTGGATGTTTTCAAGAGAAAAAAAACTAAAATCATTTTGAAAAAATCATAGCATGGTTGTATGAAGAACAAATCATGGTTATTTATATATAGTGAATTCAAAATAATGAAATGAGTGAAAAATATAGAAGTTATATCTTTAGAGACCGTGGTTTTGAAAGTCACTGGTTGATCAATGAAACCATTTAATGGTTGAGTAAAGGATATCTTGGTTTTGAATATACTTGTTAAAAATTAAAAATTCAAATCTACTACAAAATAGAAAAGATATGGACACTATTAGGTGAATTTCACTTAGATTTTAAAGACGTAATTAGAAAGTTTTTACTAGTCAATATTCAAGGAGTTATGATGTAAATATTTAAAAATATATGGAAAATATATTTAAATATAAATATTGATTGAAGATCAAGGATAGGGATTTATTTTGAGAAATGGTAGAGAATATTATTGACACATATTGACATATTGTGTCAAATAAGGATGAAGAAGATGGAGTTCATTAACATAGTAGATATGGATAGTATTTATAAACTAACAAAAAATGTTTAAACTTTCCATATTTTCATTTATGAGATCAACATATTCACTTATAATTTATATAGTGTCATAAATTGTGAATAAAGTAGTGATTTTCAAGTCTGAGAAGTTATAAACCAATGGGGATAGTGTATTCACTAGAAACATTTTAAAAAATAGCGCACTTTAGTGGATTTGGTACATTATGTCATTATTTTTTTTATTCTCAACTAATTAAAATTTATCATTATTTAGTGATGTATTTTACCAACACTAAAAAAAAACTGATAAATGGGGTAATTTTATTAGTGTTAAAAAAACATTGAAAAAAGTCACCTTTATTAGTGATAAAAAAACAATAATAAACGGTTACAATTTTTCAGTGATTTTTTAGCACTAATAAAGGTAACCCTTTATCATAACTTTTATTTTCATTGATAATGGTTTACCCTTTTTTGTTGCTAAAATTATTTATTTAGAATTGATAAAAAGTTTATTTTATAAAAAAACTTTATATAATTTTAAATATCATATTTTAGTATATGAATGTATCAATATTGATATATGTATAATATATTTTCTTAAATATGATTTATATAATACTAAATATGCATTTAAATTTAATATATAATGAATTTAGTGAAAAAATTACTAATTATAATTGAGTAATTGACATTTAATAAAAATTGGGTGATAAAAAAATTAATGAATTAATTAATAATTCAAGATAAGTTGAAAACATGAATTAAAATTTAAATATTCATAAATTTTGATTTATGTTTTTATTAGGGATCTATGATTTGTCAAATTAAATATTTCAAATAGATATATGAAATTTCATATTGGATTTACCCCACAACTCATTTTTTTGAAAAGTCCCAAAAGGCCTCCAAAACCATTTTTTTAGTTGAGATACCCTAATTTTTAAACATTTAATGAAATTTCATCTTTGATTGAGAGGGTATTCTGGTCCTTTTTCAGTGGATACTAAATTTATTCAAGAGAATTACATTCATATGGATATTATGGTGTTGAAAATATTACCATTTTTTTATATTTTAGTGGTATTTATAAATAAATATTTAAGTATATATACATATTTTTATATATTTATATATAAATAATTAATTTTATAAATAAATTTTAAACATATTTAAATATAAAATGTAATTTTAAATATATAAATCACATATAAATAAACATTTATTATCCATTTTATTGAAAATAAAAAATTATCAGTTTTATCTACCTTATAAAAATGTATAAATATATATATACCTATAAAAATGTATATATAATGTTTATATATATGTATGTGTGTGTGTATATATATATGTTGAAATAAATACATAATATGTATATATATATATACACATGCACACATTTACAGACATACACACACAAACACACCCACACACACATTTTGCAATATATATATATATATAAACATATAAACATATCATTATAAAATGTATTCATATATATTTATATTAATATATACAAATTAAAATAAATATATAATATTATAAATATATATTAAAAAGTATGTGTGAATACATAAATACATACATACACAGATATGTATATATATATATATATATTAATATATCAATATATAACCAGTAATTCATTTGTGTGAGTTATAAAGAAATTTCTTTTCAATGTGATAGGAAAGGGTTTGAGTATTAGATCTCTCAAATTAAATGATAATTTCTAGGTGTGAGATGACTCTTTATGAATGGATCCAAGAGGCCAATGCATGTGGTTTGGGGGCACTAGATTAAGTGCATTCCCATTTTATCAATCGATTTTTATTTAAAAATATTTGCAATGCCTTTAGTTTTTCTAGAAGCTAATGCTGATAAATACCTACTTTATCATCACTTTTTATCATTGATAAAAATTATTCTAACACTTTTAAAATTATGATCTATATTAATGATCATTTTATATAAACTACTACCAGTGAACCAATTCACATTGCTTATCTCATACTCTTCATTTATTTCATGTATTAAGAGGAAGAGAGAAGAGTTCCAGCTATTTTTTAGAATAATATTGCTGTAAGTTGAGTTCTTAATCATCATATCTTGATTCAACTCCCTCTTAGGGTATGTTTTCTAATAGTTCTAAAAAGTGATATCAAATTTAACAATTCTTATGCTAAAGAAATTTCTCTCTCCATAGAATATGATAATGATATAAACCATAAGGGATTTTTGATATTTAAATGAACATAATTTTCAATCATTGAAGAATAAAAAGTACAAAAATTAGTATTTAAAACTTCCAATAGATATTCATGACCAACTCACTACCACTTTTGGAGGTTATAGTAGTTATGATTGGAAGGTATTTAAAAAGTAAAAAAACATATGATGAAAAAAAAGAATAAGCAGAAAAATTAATAAATAAAAGAAGTGGAGGTTGGGTAGGTAGGATAACTAGTTATGTTTTAAAAAAATCTATTTGAATAATGGTTTCTATGATTTTTTTCAATACACGTGAAATGAAAACTTAAAGCGGGAAATGAAAAATAAATCACATCATGCAAAAGAAACATAAAAAAACGTAGCAGTGAGGTAGCCACAATAGAAGGGTCTATGGGTGATGATGGAGGATTTTTAGAGATAATGAAGGTGTGTAAACAATATCAAGGTTGGGTTAAACAAAAAAAATCACAGTACACAAGGAAAAAACATGCAGTACAGTTGATGGAGAGTTGGTGCATGTGAGTGACAAAGAAAGTGTGTGATCAATAGAGAGATGGAAAGAAATTATGAAAGTGGTGGGAAATGAAGTGATGAAGGATATATATGGAATATATTGAGGTGGTAGGCTATCATGACCCATCCCAGTGGGGCCCGTGCTGCAACTCCCCAAGCCCGCCTCCAATAGGCCAGGGGCTGGTGACTAGCACCGAGTAGGTATGTCACTAACATGGGAGGCATTGCCTATAAACCTATAAACACACACACACACACATCTCAAAGCCCACAAAGCTGAAAAGTAAATACTACTAAAAATAGAAAAGCATGCATACACTAAAAATCCCAACCAACAGAGTACGAAAGGAGAGTAAGGTACAGTAATGTAAAACCCTGGGCCAAAAGTACAATACCACCAAAAGAAAGTCCTCAACAAAGTCCAACCTATAAGGAAAGGTACTGGGACTGTAATCTATTTCCGTAGGAACACACCTCAACCTGCCTGATCTCACTGAGCACCGTCCGGTCCTGGTCCGCCTAGAATCCTATCAAAAGCTCGCTCGTTTGCACAAGACACGACACGTGCGGGCAAAGCCCGTGCAAGGGTGAGTATAACAATACCCAGTAGGACACCCCAAAACCACAAAGGAATACAACAAGGGAAATACAAAAAAGGAAATATATATTCATCTCTACAAAGTATATGTTTACAGAACATATAACAAGAATATCCAGATATACTCATACACGATCGACTATTGAAAAACCACCACTAATATCCAGCTCAAAGATTTCACTAAGCACGTAACAAGGAGAACACACTCCTAGGTCCGAAGAGAGAGATAATAAGTACTCATTCTGGGAGAACACACTCCTCAAGTACTTGAGAATATGATGCTCATATGAGGATCACAACCAAAAGCCAAGGGGTGATTCCAACAACTCAGTATGAGCTAATCTACTAAGCAGAGGATCGACGCCTGGGTAAAGTAGGTCACGTCGATACCAAAAACTCTACTTAGGGTACCAGGAATGAATAGAGGATCTAGATCTAAGTCTCACAGAGTGGATTCCAACAACTCTATTCAGGAAGTCTTGTTGAAGGGATCATACTCTTATACGTAGGAAATGATACCAGAACCTTCAGGGGAAAAACCAGGGGTACGAACCCTAAGAAAGATAGTCCAATTCATGGAAGAAAAAAGGATCGAACCATGTAAAATAGGTTACACGGCGTGTAGTATGGTTACACGCCCTGTTTCTTGACCTCAGGTACTACCTGTGTAAACAGCCCTCGTCATCCGTCCAAGCTATGTAAAACTCAACTACATGGCATGTAGAAGGACCAAATGCCATGTTCCTTGACTCTGGGCACTTCCTGTGTAAACAGACCATGTCATTGGTATCACCGTATAAAAAGCAACTACACAACATGTAGTAGGATTACACGTCATGTCTGAGCACCTGGGGTTCGCTCCGTGTACGCTGGCCATGTGCCCGTACACGGTCTCTATCCGTGTCGTCTGCCCGTGTACCAGTACATAGGGTACCCCGTGTATTTGGCCGAGGAAGGGTATACACGCCGTGTCCTTGGCCGTGTACCCAACCCGTGTACGTGTACTCCCAGAGTACATGCCAAGTGGCTTGCTGATGAACACACATCGTGTAGCCCATACTACACGTCGTGTAGTTGAGAAATTTCCAGAAACGTCGTCTTCCTCCTTGCGCCTCGGCCGATCTTTTTGTTTCCGTTTCCATGGTCCGTTTTCCGCGAAACTCAATATCGGGGGTCGCCTTGTCGTCGTGATGCCAAATCCGTGGGTTTTGGGCCTTCGATTGGCTCCGAAATCCGATTCTGTTCACCCATACGGGAATCGTTCGAAGAATTATATCTTCTGATCTACTTCGATCTGTCTGACGAAACCGTATTCGCACCTCCGTGGGGTTGTCCCGATGTTAGATCTTCAATTTTCTATCGTTATATCGCGCAACAGATGCACAATGATCCATCGTTCATACCTCAGCGAAGAACGCGTAGAACGCACACGAAGAACGCGAGGAAAGAATCATAGAATCGAACAAGAGGGATGAACCTCGATCATTGTTCATGATGATCCAAGTTCATCACCATTAAATCAAAACCAAAATAATCAACGAATTATAATTACGAGCCTTGGATCTCCCGATAAAACCCCAAATCACACCCGCCCGCAAAACGATCGATCCAAGGCTAATAGGTTCGCGGATTAGTCCACGTTCATCGTAGGAATCAAGAATGGGGAAGGAATCATAAAGAGATCAAACGACCTACCTGGATCCGTGACATTTTTTGGTGAAGATCCAGTCACCGCGTCGTTGTTGCAGGAGAAATTTTTCAAGAACATCATCACCGCATTGGGGGTTTCCTCCAGAGCCTCCAGAGCCTCCAATTGTTTCAGGGTTATGTGGTATGTAACCCTAGAACCCTATGAAAACCTTTATTTAAAAGGATAAAAGATATCCTCTGCAACAAGATTTAATAGAATATTTTTATTAAATATTTTATTACTGTTACGTCCAAAAACTAGATTTCACCACCGACCTGCGTCGTCCGATGTTAGGTCTCACCTAGGGTAAAATTTCTACTCTAGATGCAACAGTGCCCTCAGACTTCTGATCTGGGCACCCATTCAGGAGATATTACACTTTTTCAGGAAAACCACATGCGCACATTATTTAATTATTTAATTAAATTCAAACACCTGTTCCAGCCTCATCCGGCCTTAGAACTGCATGCCATCTCAAAGCGTGGTCTTGAAATAATTCCCATATAATATTAAAAACAATACATGATAATATCCGAGACATTACATCCTCCCCACCTTAGGGATTTACGTCCCCAAAAAGCCAAAATAAAGGCTACTAAAAAAGATGTGGGTACTACGCATAGATCTAAGCCTCCCGCTCCCACATGCTCTCTTAGAGATTACTGTGCTGCCACCAGACACACACCAAGGGAATAGCTCGCTCACAGAGGATCTTCTCTTGCTGATCCTCAATCTCTACTGGGTACTCAGCAAAGGTCGCTCCATCATCGATGTCCAGCTCGCCCCAGTCAATAATGTAAGAACTCGGATCTTCATTTCAGGCATGTCTTTCCTTTTTATAGAGTTTTTGAGAAAAATGGAGTTTTTGGAAATTTTTGAAGTACACGCCGTGTACTTACCGAGTACACACCGTGTACTCTTTTCCCGCTTGAATCCATGTACTAGCCATGTCCGGGCCACACACACAGTGTGTAGGGGTGATGTGGAAGCCGATTTTGGCAGAGTACGGAAAGACCTATTACACACCGTATACTCTAAAAGTACATGCCATGTACTTTTTTTTTCATTAAACAGACCGGGGTCGCACCTGATTGCCATAAAAATCTTCTTCTAGGTCTGGTTCGACTGAGAGACTCCATACGACCTTAAAAATTCTCTGGTTTACCGAGACTCCATTTTTTGGCCGATTTCACTGCTGTCGATTTCGTTGGAACCGCAGCGGTGAGTTCTTCCTTCTTCTTAAGTTTCATTCCTTGTTTCTTCCTCTCTCTCAAGTTATCAAAGGACGAACGTTCTAGATGTTTTCTCAGATATACGATGTTCGGGGGAGAATCAATCATCATGGTTCAAGTATATCATTCTCCTAGTATCGAGGTAGGTGGTTTGTGCCTTACCGTTCAAAGTCCTTGAGTTTTATGTGTGAATTTCACCAATACCCGTGAATGGGGTATTGCGTGTTCACCATTTTACCCCTGTTGTTCTCCTTCCTTGCTAGTATGCTTGTGTAGAGGTAAATTAATCATGTTAGAGGATATTTTTGTTGTGCTTGGATGTTTTTCCCATGCTTTTCTATGTTTACGACCTTTGAGTCTTGTTAGAATTTGGCCGTTATGACTGTTTCCATGCCTTGTGTCTATAGGATGGAGTGTTTTTCATTACACGCTTGTTGCCTTGTAGACTTTTAGCCAAGTATCTCTATAGGTGTACTTTGGTTATCCAAGTATCTCTATAGGTGTACTTTGACCTTATAGAATTATTATGCACTGACTGGCATGGGCCTGAGAGAACCTGGTGCTATATATTATAAGGGATAGACCGAGTGAGATTCCCAGAAGTCTTAGATATTATAGACTACATGAGGGTAGACTGAGTGAGCTTCCTCAGTGAGTCTTAGACATTATAGGCCACAGGGGATAGACCGAGTGAGCTTCCCAGAGTGTCTTCAGATATTATAGACTACAGGAGGGTAGACCGAGTGAGCTTCCTCAGAGAGTCTTACTTTGTTTGAATCTTTTTAAGAACCTTCCCAGGCTAGAGGAGGAATTGACCGAGTGAGCTTCCTCAAAGATTCTGTGGTATACCTGAGGCTATAAGAGGAATTGACCGAGATAGATTCCTCAGAGAGTCTCTAGACCTTGGGGCTAAGAGGGTTAGACCACGTGATCTTCCTCAGAGAGTCCCTGACTACCCTAGACTATAATGGGAATTGGCCAAGTGTGCTTCCCCAGAGAGTCTCATAAATTTGTATGACCAAAACAGAGGGGTTAGGCTGAGTGCACCGCCCAGTGGGTTGTGGTACTTCTTGGATAAGACCAGAGGGGATGGATGCGAGTACTTCCCAAAGGGTTTTCTACATGTTAGCTATTTGCTTCACTGCTGTTGTTGGTTGTGGATTGATTACTGTTGTGTATCATCCTGCTTTACTGCTTACTATTTACTTCCCACTATTTTGCTGTTGCTATTTACTGCTTGTTGTACTTTCACCTGCCATATACTCACTGACTGGTAGGCACATATCTTTGGGTGAATGCCTAATGGGATTTAGTCTCACACCCTATTTGGCTATGCTTTTGGGACCAAACAGACTATGTTGTTGCAGGTATAGACAAGGGAAAACACCCTTCGACTTCTGGTACTTGATTGCTTGGAGCAGGAGAGCAAGGGACTAAGATTTGGCTTGCAATGCTGAGGAGGTGTTTACTTTTCTTTCGTACTTGTCTTGGTACTGTGGTGTTTTTCAGCATTGTGAATTGTTTGGATGGTTTACTAGATATGTATCTTGCATCATTCTATATATTTACATATGTTCTCCTATTTTTTGATTTAGTCTTATGCTATTTATTATTGTTGGTTATTTACTACTTCTGTTGTTGCATGTTTATTTTTCTTCCCCTGTGTACTCTGCCAATGAGGGCCTAGTTTCCCCACTATCACACCCAAGACCCTCGCTGCTAGTCGGAAGCCTCTGGAATTTGGGGAAATGTTCTTGAGGTCTTGTAGTGAACTGGCTCGGAGCCCCAGTTAGTGGTATCTGGGTCGGGACATTACAAAGTGGTATCAGAGGAGGTCCTTTTCTCTTGATTTACTGTTTGGAGACTTTATCTAGAGATAAGACAGATTTGGTACTTGGTAATAAGCTGTGCCCGGGAGTAGCTAACCCATGTATAGGGAAAAGCCACACTACCTCGTTTATTTCTGTTTTTTGGTTTTGAGATTTTACGGTTGATATGATTTCACCTAGAGTGATTCACATGCTTTGTGTTGTTATTGATTTCATATTAAGGTTCTATTTTTGTTGCAACCCGATGAGATGAGGGTATTCCATCTCATGCATCATATAGGCACTTGTTAGAAATCACATGTCATGCATTCTTTCCATGCCATCTAGGGTGAATTAGCGATTGCATGCTGTTGTGATAGAGTCTATGTAGATTATATATGCTGTTTTGATAGATGCTTGATAGAATCCCTACTGTTGTGATAGGGAAATTGATTATGTTGTAATTTTCTTAAATGAATGCCAAATTTTGATTCTTTAGGTGTTATGGGACCTCCTGAATCGGAAGTTGGCGGATCATGATCCTGTTTGTCCTTATATATGACTGTATCGGATGCCAAGATTTGATTCATGGGGAGTATGGCCCCTCACAGGTCGGAATTTGGAACCTCCTTGCTTTGTTTTCTGTGTTTTCTGGGCTTCTGTGCAGTTCTAAGCTACTGCCCGGAAAAACCCAGAATACACGACATGTACTCTCTAGATACACGCCATGTAGTTTTCAGGCCGTGTCACTGACCATGTGAGAAGAAACACGATGTCGTGAAAATGTCTTTAGGAACACACCGTGTATGGTAGGTGCACGTCGTGTAGTATAGAGCCATGTACCCGACTGGGTCACTAACAACACAGGCTGAGGAAGATCAAGTAGAACACGCCATGTTGGCAATGAACACGCCATGTAGTCTTGTTCCAGGTACCCAGCCGTGTCACGAACAACACGGGTCGATGTTATCTTCTCCTATACATGCCGTGTTTGTTCGGAACACACCATGTAAGGGTCATCCGTGTAGTCGTCCGTGTAACTAACAACACGGGTCGCTGAAACCTTTTCTAGTACACGCCGTGTCCTTAGTGAACACACCGTGTAGTCTAGGGTTAAGAGGGTCGTGTGAGTTAGCCGTGTAAGGAGACTCAGGTAGGGGTTTAGATATCAAGTACACACCGTGTGTGGGGACAACACGCCGTGTAGTTTGGGGTGTTACACGACCTGTAGAGCAGGGGTACACACCCATGTTAATGGCTAAAGAAGACACACCATGTAGTTTTTATACACACCGTGTAGTTGTGTTTTGTAAAACTTGAATGTTTCTTCCCCTTGTTTCTGTTTTTTACTCTTGTGTTTTCAGTCCTTGTTAATTCTGATCTAAGGTGTGCTTTTGATCTTTTAGAGATATGCCTCCGAGATGTCCTCCAGTTGTACATCAGTTACCAGTCAGTTATCAGACACCAGATATGGCCGATCAGGGAACTCCTGTTGATCCTCCTGCAGATCCTCCTGCTGTGCCAGCCTTGGCACCAATGGTCATACCCATCGCGGGTGCCGATGCGCAGTTCATGGAGGATTTCCTAAGTATGATGCAGACTTTTCAGGGAGCACTGCCTCCTACCCCATCGATGGCTGAGTTGACGAGGGTTTTTCAGCAGCAGCATCCTCCTGCTTTCTCAGGGGATGGAGGACCCTAGGCTACAGAGTCATGGTTCGAGGCCACCCTGACTATCTTTGAGCATCTGGAGATACCCCCAGAGAAGAGGGTAAAGCTAGCCACCTATATGCTCCGAGACACCGCCAAGAGGTGGTGGGAGGTGATCTCACAGTTAGGGCGTCAGCATGGTATGTCTTGGGATGAGTTTCGACGCACCTTCTATGACTACTTCTATCAGAATACCCTGAGGGCCAATCGATCCCGGGAGTTTATGAGTCTGTGGTAGGGTACTCTTTCTGTTATGGAGTACTCGTCTTGCTTCACTAAGCTGCAACGTTTCATGCCGATCCCAGCAGGTGATGAGTTGTTCCTTGCTAGGAAGTTAGAGGACAGTCTCAGGTAGGAGATCCATTCCCAGGTGAATATCTTCCAATTGACTTAGATATCTTCTATTGTCAACCAGGCGCTGATCACTAAGCGCAATCAGAGAGACTCTGGGGAAGTGAGCCATGGTGGTTCGTCATCCAGAGTTGGTGTTCCTCCTACGGATAATAGGAAGCGTCGAAGAGAGTCTTCTCTAGGAGATCGAGATTCGCGGGGTGCATATTCTGGCAGCCATGTTGTATGCTACCAGTGTGGTAGGAGTGGGCATACTAGGCCTCAGTGCTAGAGGGATCCGATGGAGTGCTGGTCTTGCGGCAAGATGGTCCATCTTCAGCGCTTTTGTTAGATCTTCTCACCTTCAGCTGGTGGTAGGGGTTCCTCTATGACCCCACGTTCTGGAGATGCTTCACCAGTCTCCCACCAGTCCAGGAATTGGAGTTCTTCTGGCCATTCAGGCCGAGGTGGAGGCCGCGACTGTGGTGGTCAGTCACCAGGTCATCAGCGACATCAAAGTGGATCAGCTTAGAGTGGTCAGCGAGGGGCGCATGGCCATGGTGCATGACAGTCTTTAGCTGTGGAGAAGACCTATCAGGAACAGGATCCCGACCCTTCTATAGTTCGAGGTACAATCTTAGTATCCTCAGTTTTATCTTCATCTCTTTTCGATACTGGTGCTTCCCATAGCTTTATCTCTGTTGCAGTTGTGGAGAGCCTTGGGATCTGTTTCTTTTCATCTGCCGATTTGTTGACTCTTGAAATGCTGTTGGGAATGAGGACATCTAGCGTACATCAGTGCAGAGAGTGCCCTCTTGAGGTTGCGGGGTGTCACTTCTTATGGGACCTCTATTTCCTAAAGATGTTGGGATATGACGTCATTCTCAAGATAGACTGGTTGGTTCCTTTCTAGGAATCCATTGATTTCTATCGTCGCAGGGTGAGTTTCGTATCACCATAGGGCAGATCTTTTCTTCATAGAGGTGAGTGGGATGTCTAGGCGGGTAGAGCTAGACACGAGCATCATGGGATAGGAGGAGTTATAACTCAAATTTCCATTCTTTATCTGGATGACTAGAAGAATTCATAGTTATACTTTCCCCCAGTGGTGGATCGTTTTAGGGATGTCTTTCCAGAGGACTTTTCAGGTTTTCCTTCAGAGCATGAGGTATACTTCTCGATTGAGCTCGTGCTAGGAGTGGCACCAGTGTCCATTCCTCCTTATAGGATGGCTACACCTGAATTACAGGAGATCAAGAAGTATTTGGAGGAGTTGCAGGAAAAGGTTTTCATCCGACCCATTACTTCTCCTTGGGGTTTTCCTGTCTTGTTTGCGGAAAAGGAAGACGACACCCTTTGACTTTGTGTGGATTATCGGAAGCTGAACTAGTTGACGGTCAAGAACTGGTATCCCTTGCTGAGGATTGATGAACTCTTTGATCATCTTCAAGGAGCTCGAGTTTTCTCAAAGATAGACTTGAGGTCCGGTTATCATCAGTTGTGCGTTAGACCATAAAATATACCTCTGACAGCATTCAGGAGCAGGTATAGTCTATACGAGTATACAGTCATGCCGTTCGGTCTCACGAATGCGCTAGCAGTTTTCATGGCACTGATAAACAGATTGTTCCATCCTTATTTGGAATCCTTCGTCATGATCTTCGTGGACTATATCTTGGTGTACTCTTGTACTCAACACGACCATGCTACCCATCTTGAGATCGTTCTGAGTACACTGAGAGAGCATCGACTTTATGCTAAACTCTCAAAGTGCCACTTTTGGGTGGATCAGATTCACTTCTTGGGTCATGTTATCTCAGAGACAAGAGTTTCAGTGGACCCAGAGAAAGTGAGATCTGTAGTTTTCTGGGAGAATCCAAAGAACATATTTAAGGTGCATAGTTTTTTAGGGCTGTATGGATACTATAGGCATTTCATACAGGACTTTTCATGCCTAGAAGCACCGTTGACAGGTCTGACCAAGAAGGGGGAAAAATTTTTATGGTTAGATTCTTATGAGTCATCCTTTCAAGAATTGAAGGGGAGGTTGACGTCAGCACCGATACTAGTCTTGACTAAGCCAGGAAAGAGATACACTGTTTATTGTGATGCTTCAGGTATCGGCCTAGGAGCTGTACTTATGCAGGGAGATGGAGTCATTGAGTACGAGTCTCGGCAGTTGAGTCCACACGAGAGGAATTACCCTACGCACAATCTGGAGTTGGAAGTTGTTGTTCATGCCTTACGCTGTTGGAGACACTACCTTATGGGAGAGCACTTTGTGGTTTTCACTGACCACAAGATTCTCAAGTATATCTTCACTCAGTGTGATCTGAATCTGAGACAACACAGGTGGGTCGAGTATCTTTAGTCTTTCGACTTCAAGATCACCTATACGCCAGGAAAGGGCAATGCAGCGGCAGATGAATTGAGCAGAAGAACTCATATTCAGGTAGCTCAGGAGGCCAGTAGTGAGTGACAGCTTATGGATCTGTTATTTGAGATGCACTTAGAAGTACACGATAGGCAGGGACAGACTATCCTATCTTCTGTAGCTATTACCTCTACACTTCTTGATCGAGTACGGATGAGGCAGCTATCATATTTGGAGGCCTTAGTACTGCGGGAGAGTGTGTCATGAGGGGACCCTCTTCCTGGATGGACAGTGGGTGAGGATGAGATCTTGCATTTCCAGGGAAACGTATGGGTGCCAGCAGACATACGTGAGGAGCTGATGTGGGATTTTCATTCCTCAATTTGGGAAGTTCATCCTAACATCACCAAGATGTATCGTGATCTACACTGCCAGTAATGGTGGTTAGGTATGAAGAAAGATGTGGCTGGTTTTTTCATGAGATGTTCTACTTGTCAGAAGGTGAAAGCAGAGCATCAGCGACCAACATAGCTTTTACAGCAGTTACCCATTCCCTAGTGGAAGTGGAACGATGTCGCGATGGACTTCGTGACTGGGTTATCGAGGTCACCTCGGGGGAGTGATGCTGTTTGGGTTGTCGTCAATAGGCTTACAAAGGTTGATCACTTCTTGCCGATCAAGGAGACCTTTAGTTTTAATGATCTGGGATGGTTTTACATCCTGGAGATCATACGTCTACATGGAGTTCAACACTCCATTGTTTCAGATAGGGATTCACACTTTACTTCTTGGTTCTGGCAGGAATTTCAGAAGGCTTTGGGTACACAGGTACTTTTGAGTACATCATACCATCCCCAAACTGATGGCCAGTCCGAGCGTACGATCTTGGTGCTTGAGGATATGCTCCTAGCTTGCATTATATACTTTGGCAGTTCCTGGGAGAAGCATATACCTCTTATGGAGTTCACCTACAACAACAGTTTTCAGGCGACCATTCAGATGGCACCATACAAGGCTCTGTATGGTAGGCCATGCCGATCACCCTTATGCTAGCTGGAGGTAGGAGAGGCAGCTTTGCTGGGACCTCGTCTTGTTCAGGAGACCTCTGAGCAGATAGAGTTGATTCAGAAGAGGATGGCTACAACACAGTCTCGACAGAAGTCTTATGCTGATCAGCGGAGACAACCTTTGGAGTTTGAGGTCGGGAATCAGGTTTTCCTGCGTGTCACACTGAGGTTTGGACATAAGAGGATTCAAAGACATGGTAAGCTTTCACCACGGTACATCGGGCCATTTGAGTTTTTGGATAAATTTGGGCCAGTTGCCTATTGATTGCAGCTACCTCAGAGGTACCGGGCCATACACGACATCTTCCACATCTCTCAACTCCGATGTTACTTTTTCAGACCCGTCTCATGTCTTTCAGCCTGAGGAGGTTGAGCTTGAAGAGGATGCGTCGTTTGAGGAGCATCCTATCTGGATTTTCGATCACAGTACGAAGGTTCTCCATGGGCGGTTTTTTCATCTAGTATGGGTGCTATGGAAGCATGGGCGAGTACAGGACGAGACCTGGGAGAGGGAGGCCGATGTACAATCGCAGTGGCCAGAGCTGTTCGGGGTTTCTTCTTCTACGCCTCGCTAGAGAAATTCGGGGATGAATTTATTTAAGGGGGAAGTTTTTAAGAACCCGGATATTCGTTTCAGGTATGTCTTTCCTTTTTCTAGAGCTGTTAAGAAAAATAGAGTTTCTGGAAATTTTTGAAGTACACGTCGTGTACTTTCTGAGTACACGCCATGTACTCTTTTCCTGCTCGAAGCCGTGTACTGGCCGTATCCGGTCCACACACACGGTGTGTAAGGGTGATGCGGAGGCCAATTTTTGTGGAGTAGGGAATGACCTAGTACATGACATGTACTCTAAAAGTACACACCGTGCACTTTCTTTTTTTCATTAAACATACCAGGGTCACTCTTGATCACCATAAACTTCTTCTTCTAGGTCTGGTTCGACCGAGAGACGCCGTACGGCCGGAAAACTTCTCCAGTTTCCCGAGCCTCCATCTATTGGCCGATTTGACCGCCGTAGATTGCGTTGGAACCACAATGGTGATTTCTTCCTTATTCTTGAGTTTCATTCCTTGTTTCTTCCTCTCTCTCAAGTTATCGAAGGATGAGAATTTTGGATGTTTTCTCAGATCTGCGACATTCGGGGGGGAATCAATCGTCGTGGTTCAAGTATATCGATCTCATAGGATCGAGGTAGGTGGTTTGTGCCTTACTATTCCATGTTCTTGAGTTTTATGTGAAAATTTCACCAATACCCGTGAATGGGGTATTGCGTGTTCACCGTTTTACCCCTGTTGTTCTCCTTCCTTGCTAGTATGCTTATGTAGAGGTAAATTAATCATGTTAGAGGATATTTTTGTTGTGCTTGGATGTTTTTCCCATGATTTTCTCTGTTTACGACCTTTGGGTCTTGTTAGCCTTTGGCCGTTATGACTGTTGCCATGCCTTGTGTCTATAGAATGGAGTGTTTTTCATTACACGCTTGTTGCCTTGTAGACAGTTAGCCAAGTAGCTCTATAGGTGTACTTTGGTTATCCAAGTAGCTCTATAGGTGTACTTTGACCTTATAGAATTATTATGCACTGACTGGTATGGGGATGAGAGAACCTGGTGCTATAGATTATAAGGGATAGACCGAGTGAGCTTCCCAGAGAGTCTCAAATATTATAGACTATAAGAGGGTAGACCGATTGAGCTTCCTCAGTGATTCTTAGACATTATAGGACACAGGGGATAGACCAAGTGAGCTTCCCAAAGTGTCTTCAGATATTATAGACTACAGGAGTGTAGACCGAGCGAGCTTCCTTAGAGAGTCTTACTTTGTTTGAATCTTTTTAACAACCTTCCCAGGCTAGAGGAGGAATTGACCGAGTGATCTTCCTTAGAGAGTCTGTGGTATACCTGAGACTATAGGAGGAATTGACCGATATAGCTTCCTCAGATAGTCTCTAGAACTTGGGGCTAAGAGGGTTAGACCGCCTGATCTTCCTCAGAGAGTCCCTGACTACCCTAGACTATAAGGGGAATTGACCGAGTGCACTTCCCTAGAGAGTCTCATAAATTCGTATGACCAAACCAGAGGGGTTAGGCTGAGTGAACTGCCCAGTGGGTTTTGGTACTTATTGGATAGGACCAGAGGGGATGGCTGCAAGTACTTCCCAGAGGGTTTCCTACTTGTTAGCTATTTGTTTCACTGCTGTTGTCGGTTGTCGATTGATTACTATTGTGTATCATCCTACTTTACTGCTTACTATTTAATACCTACTGTTTTTCTGTTGCTGTTTACTGCTTATTGTACTTTCACCTGCCATATACTCACTGAATGGTGGCACAAATCTTCGGGTGAATGTGTACTGGGATTTAGTCTCACACCCTGTTGGGGTCATGCTTTTGGGACCAAACAGACAATGTTGTTGCAGGTATAGACAAGGGAAATAGCCCTTCGACTTCCGGTACTTGATTGCTTCGAGCAAGAGAGCAAGGTACCAAGATTTGGCTTACGATGCTGAGGAGCTATTTACTTTTCTTTTGTACTTGTCTTGGTACTGTGGTGTTTTTCAGCATTGTGACTTGTTTGGACACTTTCCTAGATATGTATCTTTCATCATTCCATATATATACATATGTGCTCCAGTTTTTTGATTTATTCTTCCGCTTATTATTATTGTTGGTTATTTACTGCTTCCGTTGTTTCATGTTTATTTTTCCTCCACTATGTACTCTGTCAATGAGGGAATAGTTTCCCCACTATCACAACCAAGGCCCTTGCTGCTAGTCGGAAGCCTCTAGTGTTTGGGGAAATGCGCTTGAGGTCTTTTGGTGAACCGGATCGGAGCCCCAATTAGTGGTATCTGAGTCTGGACGTTACAGATAACGTGCAATGTATCATGCACGTACCTCCACAGCTACGACACATGGAAGACGTTCTGTACCCGGTCCATCTGAGGAGGTAGAGACAAGTGGTATGCCACCTCACCAACTCTAATCAGAATCTGAAAAGGGCCGATTAACCTCAGAGATAGCTTGGCGCCTCGGCCAAATATCTGTGATCCCCATCGAGGTGAGACCTGAAGAACACATGGTCTCCCTCCTAGAACTCCAAGGGCCTCCGTCTCCTATCGGAATAAGACTTTTTCCAACTCTGTACAGTCTTCATCCACTCTTGGATGACCTGCACCTTTTCTATAGTATCTCACACCATCTCTGGGCCCATGAGTGCTGACTCTCCTGGGTTAGTCCAACAAAGTGGTGACCTGCAAGGTCGCCCGTACAAATCCTCGAATGGTGCCATACCAATAGTTTTATTGATAACTGTTGTTATAATAAAATCCCACCGGTGGTAGGTGATCCTCTCAGCTATGACCGAAGTCAAGTATGCAAGATCGTAGCATATCCTCCAGAACCTAGATGGTACGCTCTGTCTGACCATCAGTCTGAGGATGAAACGCTATGCTCAAGCGTAACTGAGTCCCAAAAGCTTCTTTCAATCCCTTCCACAACAGGGATAGGAAATGAGCATCATGATTTGAGATGATCATGGATGTCACTCCATGAAGTCGAACTATCTCCTACATGTAGAGGCATCCCAAGCTCTCTACTGAACTCTTCTCCCTTATGTCTAGGAAGTGGGATGACTTGGTGAGTTGTTCTATGATCACCCAGATGGCATCATGTCCCCTGGACGTACGTGGTAATCCCATCACGAATTCCATGGATATCCCATCCCACTTCCACTCTGGTACCTCAAGGGGCTGAGTCAAACCTGTTATAACCTGGTGCTAATCCTTTACTTGCTGACAAGTAAGGAACTAAGAAACAAACTCTGCGATACTCTTCTTCATTCATGGCCACCAGAACTCACGTCAGAGGTCCTGGTACATCTTTTCCATGCATGGATACAATGCCAAAGGAGATGTATGGAAATCCCTTAGAACCTCATCCCACAACATCACTGGTACTACTGCGCATCCCCTAAAAAGAACAACGTGCTCCCCACCTTTCGTATATCCATCAGCAGCATCACCTGTGGATATCTGAGCACGTAGAGTATTACAGCTAGCATCCTCGATCTGTGATCCCTTGACTCGCTATAAGAGTGGAGGGGTAACAACCATCGACTGAAGGTAATATCCCTCATCTCCATCCATGAAGGATAACTATAAATAGGCCAACTGCCTCGTCACCTCATCCAGAAACTGCGAACTGGACTTCCTACTGAGAGCATCTGCCACTACGTTCCCCTTTCCAAGAGTATAAATGATCTCAAAGTTGCAATCCTGGAGGAACTCAAGCCACCGCCTCTATCTCAAATTCAGATCCTTCTAAGAAAAGATATATCTGAGACTCTTGTGATTAGATTAGATGGTGAACCGCTCGCCCATCAGGTAGTGCCGCCACATCTTCAATGCGAAGACTACCGCTGCCAACTCAAGATCATGGGCCGTGTATTTCTTCTCATGTGGCCTCAACTGATGTGAGCCATAGGAAATCACTGCTTGCCTCTGCATCAGGACACAACCAAGCCCAGTTCCAGATGCTTCGTAGAACACTACGTACTCGACACCCTCTTCTGGTAGTCTCAAGATCGGGGTGCTCGTCAGAATCTGTCTCAACTGCTGAAAATCCTACTAGAATCTCTCGGTACACATGAAAGGCTTCCCTTTTTAGGTCAAAGATGTCATGGGTGCTGAAATCCTGGAGAAATCAGGAATGAATCTCCAGTAGTATCCTGCCAACCCAAGGAAACTCCGCACCTCCTTCACGCTCCATGGTGGCTCCCATGCTAACAATGCCTCTACCTTGGCTGGGTCCACTGCTACACCATCTGCTGAGATAACGTGTCCCAGAAAGTGGACCTCCTATATCCAAAATTGACACTTAGAGAGTTTCCCGTACAACTGGTTCTCTTAGAGTGTATCCAGAACCATCCTTATGTGCCTCGTGTGTTCCTCCTCGGACGCAGAGTACACAAGGATATCATCGATGGAGACCACCATAAACCAATCTAGATAGGGCTGAAAGATCCAGTTCATGAGTCCCATAAACACTGCCAGGGCGTTCGTCACGCCGAAGGGAATCACCAAGTACTCATAGTGACCGTAGCGAAATATGAAAGCTGTCTTCGGTATATCCTCATCCTGTACTCAAAACTGGTGATAGACTGATCGCAGATCAATCTTTAAGAACTATAGTGCCCCTATTAACTGGTCGAAGAGGTCATCGATCCTCAGTAGTGGATACCGGTTCTTCACAGTCACCTGATTCAAGTGCCAGTAATCCACTCATAGCCTCAAGATCCCATCTGTCTTCTTGGAAAACAACACTGGGGCCGCCTAGGGTGAAACACTCGGTCTCACGAAGCCATTCCTCTGTAAGTCTTCCAGCTACACTCTCAGCTCACGAAGCTCTGCAGAAGCCATCCGATATGCTGATGCTGATATTGGTGTTGTCCCGGGATGCAACTCAATGCAGAAATCTATATCCCGACGGGGAGGTAGTCTGAGGAAATCCTTCACAAAGAAGTCCTCATACTCAGCCACTACTTTTGGAAACTAGAAACTCGTAATGTCTGCTGCGCCAAGAGCTAGACTATCCAACTGATGTGAAATCGGCTGTACCTTCCTACGCACGAGTCCATCCTGCGCTTCCTGGGTCTCCTTTTCACCGATGAAGGAGAAACTCATTCCATTACTGTGGAAACAACGCACCATTCACCTAAAACAGTAAATATGGGCATGAACTGTGGATAGCCAATCCATACCAAGAATGTCATCGTAAGGCCTCGATGCTACCACTAAGAGGTTCCAACCGAAACTCTCACCTCAAAGGGTCAGGTCACAGTGTCTGCAAAGGTGTGTGATCTATGAATCTTCTCCAGTTGGTGTTTCTAAGTGCAAGGGTCGAGTAAACGGCTCAAATGGAATCTCAAGGTCTCGAACAAGATAAGCAGCCAGAAAAGAATGACTAGCACCTTTTTCTATCAGTACGACAACGAAAGTAGAAAAGACAAAGATTGTACCTCTAATCATTCCAGGAGTACCTGGTTCATAAGCCTCTATTACCTGCAGTTGTCCCTGCCTTTGTCCACTAGCTCCCTAAGTAAGGGGTGGACCTCCTAGGGGTGGTGGTGGTAAAAGGTCAAAACGCCGACCACCTCCAGCTACTCTCCCAGCTCCTCTACCACATCCTCCGCCCCGCGGATCTGTCATCTCTACACGTTTCCTCTGCCTCGGTGGTCCATCCACTGCTCCCATGTCAGTAGTAAGGCGGGTCGGACAATCTCGAGCGAGATGTCCCCTGCCATCACATGAGTAGCATCACCTCTCTCGAGGTTAGATGGATGCACCCTGCAAACCCTGTATGAAAGATCCTCTTTCCTGGGATATCCTCTGAAAACATCTCCCATTAGTAGGTCCCTGATATTGGCTCCCTGCTGCCGAGGTCTCTGCTCTAGCTCACTCACTACTGACAACTACTGGCTGTCTCTACTCTGCCAAGAAGATCTCGACCACCAAAGCCCGCTCGAGCACCCCGACATAAGTAGGAATGCTCATAGTGATGATGCTAGCTCAGATGTCTCTGCGCAAGACCCGCTCAAAAGTATAAGCTCTGAAGTACTGATCCCTGACCATATCCATCGAGTACCATGAGTGGTCAGTAAACCTTGATTAATAGTCAGCCACTATCATGGTTCCCTACTAGAGCTGAAGAAGCTCCTGTATACATACTGCTCTCAGGGTAACTGGTGAAAACTCCTCTCTGAAGAGATGCTCAAACTTTGACCATGAAAGAGTCGCCTAGTCATGATTCTGGATAACCAAACTCCACCATCGCCCTACTGAAACCTGTAGAAGGCTCGCTGCCAAGATCACCATTTGATCTGCTGGTGTCCTGACCAAACGGAAGACTCTGGTCACTGCCTCAAGCCATTCCTCTGCTGCCTGAGGGTCAGGCTCACCTCAAAACATGAGGGGTATCTGTTTTTGAAACTTGTGGAGTGCACTCAGCCTACGCTCCTCCTCTACTGGTATAGCAGGCACTAAACACTGCTCCATAGGTGGTGGAACAACTAGCACACCACCTGAAGGTAAAACTGGGGGATCTGGTCCCTGTATCAAAGCTTCATCATTGAGGGGGTCATCCTCATGATCGAGCTACTGGATCCTAGTGGGTGCGCTTCGCAGAGGCATCCTGTAAAGAAACAAGATGTATCACGGTCAATGAGTATATATGGAGAGCTAACTCAAGAAGGAAATGGAAACCACAACCCATTCCTATATGATTCATGTACCGTTATTTTTCCCTGCAACTAGTGTTCTCATGTTCTGAGTCGAAAAGAAAGTTATCAGAGTCCTAGTGTATGGATACGTTGGCCGCCCGCACTAACACTGGGGTCCCTAGCCTGAAATATGAACTCAAAACACTTAACACTATTGCCCCAAACCAACTCACAGACTCTCGGTCCTAAGGTAGAACTGACCACCTCTGATACCAATCTATCACAACCCGTCCCAGTGGGGCCCATACTGTAACTCCCCAAGACCGCCTCCAATAGGCCAGGGGCTGGTGACTAGCACCGAGTAGGCATGTCACTAACAAGGGAGGCATTTCCTATAAACCTGTACACACACACACACATATCTCCAATCCCATAAAGATGAAAAGTAAAAACTGCTGAAAATGGAAATGTATGCATACACTAAAAATCCCAACCAACAAAGTACGGCAGGAGAGTAAGGTACAATAATGTAAAACCCTGGGCCAAAAGTACAATCCCACCAAAAGAAAGTATGCAACAAAGTTCAACCTATAAGGAAAGGTACTGGGACTGCAATCCGTAGCTGTAGGAACACACCTCGGCCTGCCTGATCACACTGAGCACCATCCGGTCCTGGTCCACCTAGAATTCTGTAAAAGGCTCGCTCGTCTGCACAAGACATGACACATGCGGGTAAAGCCCATGCAGGGGTGAGTATAACAATACCCAGTAGGACACCCCAAAACTACAAAGGAATACAACAAGGGAAATACCACAAAGGAAAGATATAGTCAGTTCTACATAGTATATGTTTACAGAACATATAATAAGAATATCCAGATATACTCATACACGATCGACTATTGCAAAACCACCACTAAGATTTAACTCAAATATTTCACTAAGAACTTAACAAGGAGAACACACTCCTAGGTCTGAAGAGAGAGATGCGAAGTACTCATTTTGGGAGAACACACTCCTCAAGTACTTGAGAATATGATGCTCAGATGAGGATCACAACCAAAAGACAAGGGGTGATTCCAACAACTCATTCTGAGCTAATCTACTAAGCAGAGGATCGATGCCCGGGTAAAGTAGGTCACGTCAATACCAAGAACTCTATTTAGGGTTACGGGAATGAATAGAGGATCCGACTCTAAGTCTAAAAGAGGATATTCCAACAACTCTATTTAGGAAGTCCTGCTAAAGGGATCATACTCCTATACATAGTAAATGATTCCAGAAACTTTAGGGGAAATACCAGGGGTACGAACCCTAAGAAAGCTAGTCCAAGTCATGGAAGACAAAAGGATTGAGCCATGTAAAACAAGTTACATGGCATGTAGTATGGTTACACGCCGTGTTCCTTGACCTCAGGTACTGCCCGTGTAAACATCCCATGTCATCCGTCCAAGATGTGTAAAACTCAACTACACAACGTGTAGAAGGACCACACGCCGTGTTCCTTGACTCCGGGTACTTCCCGTGTAAATAGCCCGTGTCATTGGGATCACCATATAAAAATAAACTACACGACGTGTAGTAGGATTACACACTGTGTCCGAGAACCTAGGGTTCTCTCCGTGTACGCTGGTCATATGCCCATACACGGTCTCTGTCCATGTCATCTGCTCGTGAACCAGTACATGGGGTACCCCGTGTATCTTTTCGGGGAAGGGTATACACACCGTGTCCTTGGCCATGTACCCAACCTGTGTCTGTGTACTCTTGGAGTACACTCCAGGAGGCCTGCTGATGAACACACGTCGTGTAGCCCATACTACACGCCGTGTAGTTGGGAAATTTACAGAAATTTCGTCTTCCTCCTCGTACCTCAGCCGATCTTCCGGTTTCCTTTTCCATGGTCTGCTTTCTGTGAAACTCAAGATTGGTGGTCGCCTCGTTGTCGTGATGCCGAATCCGTGGGTTTCGGGCCTTTGATCGGCTTCGAAATCCGATTCCAGTCACCCGTGCAGGAATCGTTTGAAGAACTATATCTTTTGATCTGATTAGATCCATATGCTGAAACCATCATCGCACCTCCGTGGGGTTGTTCTGATGCTAGATCTTCAATTTGGGATTTTTGCGTCGTGCAATGGATGCGTAACGATCCATCGTTCATACCTCTGCGAAGAATGCGTAGAACGCACACAAAGAATGCGATGAAAGAATCACAAAATCAAACAAGAGGGACGAACCTTAATCATTGTTCGTGATGATCTGGGTTTGTCGTCGTTAGATCAAAACCAAAACAATCAACGGATTATAAATACGAGCATTGGATCTCCCGATGAAACCCCAAATCACACCATCCCGCAAAACGATCTATCCGCATGCTAATTGGTTCGCGGATTAGTTTGTGTTCATCATTAGAATCAAGAATGGGGAAGTAATCAAAAAGAGATCAAACACCCTACCTGGATCTGCGACATTCGTTGGCGAAGATCCGGTCGCCGCATCGTCGCTGCCGGTGAAATTCGTCAAGAATGTTGTCGCCACGTTGGGGGTTTCCTCCAGAGCTTCCAGAGCTTCCAAGGGTTTCAGGGTTATGAGGTCTGTAACCCTGGACCCCTACGCAAACCTTTATTTAAAAAGATAAAAGATATCTGCTGCAACAAGATTTAATAAAATATTTTTATTAAATATTTTATTACTGTTACGTCCAAAAACTAGATTTCACCACCGACCTAATCCGTCTGATGTTAGGTCTCTCCTAGGGTAAAATTACTGCTTTGAATGCAACGGTGCCCTCAGATTTCTCATCTGAGCACCTGTTCAGGAGCTATTCCACTTTTTTAGGAAAACCACATGCGTGCATTATTTAATTAAATTCAAACACCTATTCCGGGCTCACCGGGCCTTGGAACTACACGCCGTCTCAAAGCCTGGTATTGAAATAATTCCCATATAATATTAAAAATAATACATGTAAAAATCTAGGACATTACATAGGAGATGAACAACATGAGTGGAAGGCCGTAGTAATGTGAGGATGATCCTATAAAAAAATGAGGCATTGTAGACCTCAAAGTGGAGTTGGAGGTTGTTCTTGAAGAAATTGGCGTAAAGAGAGTGAACACAATGAATGAAAATAACGTGGTATATGGATCTAAGTTGAATATGAAATAAAAATAGGATGAGATTATCATGAACCCCTCCTACCAAAGATAAAACAGTGAGGGGAGAGAGATAATGACTCCCCAAGTCCCTCCTTCAGTAGCCCCCAGGTTGGAGACCAACACCGAGGGTATAAAAATATCATGAAATGAGAGGAATTACCATCTATAATAATATAGGATCGAGAGATAAGATGAATCATCCAAAATTAAATCCATGACATAATATAAAAGAAACCAAATCCATCCCACAATGCATATATAAATAAAACAACTATAGATAAAAGTCTCCAAAATTAAATACCAAAAAACAAAGCTAAAGTAGAGAAAAAACAACTGTCTAAAAAGGTATAAGATAGTTCTATCCAGCACGATCTACATAATCCTCCTGGAAACCTAAAAATCAGTTTGTATACATAGGGTGAGAATCTAAGTACACTTAGTAGGAAAACCAAATCCTCTCATGCACATGTGAAATAAGAATACTAATGCACCCATGAGCAAATAACGATACCAATAACACCTAAACAGGTCAACTATCCATCCCAACCTCACTAAGGCATGCCCAAAAAATTATACAAGCCAAGTATAATAACATAATAATAAGAATATCAATAAATTCTATCCTACACCACTTTTCCACTAATTTTCCACTATCACACCCCAACATCATACAACTTGGCACTCCCATATCTTTCAAATAACATATACCACCACCCCACAACACTAAAAAATCACATCACACCCAAATAAACCTAAGACACCACCCCAAAACACAATCACATATCATCTCACATGGTTATATCACACCTCACCTGAAAACACCAGGACCATCACCAAGTGCACTAACAAACCTCTGACCATCATAGCTTGTACATATATAATCTCGTAGAATAGAGAGTGGGAAAGATTAGGTAACCATATATATACCCTCATCATTGAGATGTTTAGAAAAAACCCCTATGTAAAAATATGGGTGTCGACACATAGTGCTTGACTTCGGTAGGGTGTGTATAGAAATCAAAAGGAAGATACAAGTATATAAATATAGCCACACACAAGACCAACCTATGGATTCACAATAAAACACTAACCAACTCAAAACATCCCCACTTTTTATAACACCTATAAATGAATAATACCATACAAACCACAAGTCACACCTCACACCACCAACCAATTCCATTAAAAATCCCATTCATTTCATTATTTACCAATAACCACAATTAATTGCACAAATCATAATTTATTTGTTCATTAATCATTTCCATCCCATTAAAAAACCCAACCATTTTAAACATTATTAACCAATTACTCCATAACTACCCATACATCTAGAACTACGCAACTACACCTCACAAGCAGCTTATCATTCCCATTGCACCATCATCTCACCACCCTAAAATCACGACCAAATAAACCATCACCTCACTAACCTAAAAGTATGTCCAAAAAAAACATCACAATCACAACCAAAAAAACCATCCCCTCACTGCCTCAAAATCATGGCTAGATAAACCATCACCTCACCTCCCCAAAAGCACAAGTAAAGAAACCATCGCCTTGCCACCCTAAAATCATGGAAAAAAACCATACTTCACCCAAACCACATTGAAACCACACATCACCACCCCAAAGTCATGAAAACACATCACAACACATAAAAGACCATTATATATATATTTAACAAAGGGGATTTTATCACATTTTTACTTATTTTAGGGGTGTTATCACACAAGCCATAAATCTAAGGAAAGTTATTTCATTATCCAAATAGAAGGGGTTAAACAATTTACATTTTTCAGTGATATTAAAACTAAATAAAATAAGGTTTCCATATAAAAAAATACATAGTGCAATATATGGACCCCAATAACCATGATTTTCAGCAGGGAATTCTTCCCCAACAAACACAATATCATAATAATATTAAAGATGTAAAAGCATACAAATCACCCCTTCCTTATCACTTTCAATTAACTGGTTAGTTTATATTTATTAGTCTCTTGAAAAATGTTTAACATATATAAATAGGAGTAAACCCACCTTCATGTTACAAATAAGTGTGAAATTAAGGATTCCCCACCTTAAATAAGCATTTCCAACTCACTACACACCGTAGGGTGAAGAAGAAATTCCTGCAACACACAACCACACACAAAAACCTTAGATCAACCTACAATGCATAAATGGTTATAAAAAATGAACCCCATATACACCCCAAACAAAAAATTCACCATCTTAGTGGACCAATGAAGATGAAAAAGAGAAAACCATTGGAAAGATAAGAGAACTAATCATAGATCACAAATAGTCATCCACTAGAACCAAGGGATCGAAGCATAAAGAAGATAAATATAAGATATCATGAGGGTGACTAGGGATAATCTATAAAGAGAGAGAATGAGGGGTAAAAATGAATGAAAATAAATTGGATAAAAGGGTTATAAAATAATCTATAACCTAACACTTTCATGTTGTGTAACCCATTCACAAAGTGAAATCCATAGGTTTCTCAAAAATTAGTACTTCCACCAAAATTAATATTGCCTAAAACTTTATACAATTAAACATTGTAAATTTATTTAATAATGTGAATCCATTTCATGAGTTACACCCCATCCACATACAAGCTATGAAACTAGCTGACTACACAATCCATGAACCTCTAATTCACATTGTGCACCTCTTTCATGATGTGAATTTTCTGCAGAAGCTCTGCTGCACCTCCAACCACCAAGAAACCTCCTAAAGAATCCTCTAAAACAACTCAAACACCCAAAACCAGTGACATAATAGGATATTAAGGCATGGGATGTTACATTAGATACATCTCAAAAAATTATCGCACTCAAGAATCCAAAACCAAGTCTATAAGGAAAGGGGTCCAAAAAACAATAATGTGAGATACCTCTCAAGGATCTCGTTACCCGTTAACACCACCACCAGCCAAACATGTCAACCAAAACACCCAAAAAACACACTTTAAATCCAAAACCACCTCATTTCACACCTCCAAAAAACTATCTCAACCTCCAAGTAGCCAAAACCAAAAACTACTACAACAAAAAAAATACACCATCCTGAACACACAAATCTGATAATTCCACCCCCCCTGCCAAAATACTATCTAATTTGGGAGATACCGGATAAAACAAATATGTTTAATCACATTGTATTATAATGAATATTTATTATGAATCAGGTCCTCCCCTTTTCATATTCCATAACTTTATCAGACATCATAAATCAAGAAAATAACAAAACTATTAACATAGAAAGATGAAAACATCACATCAAAAAGGAAAAAGAGTAAGGAAAAACTTGAAATAGCTTCGGGTACTATGAAAAAATCTATGTATATCTCTCCCAAGTACTCTCCTCTAGGACACCATGCCTCTATAACACATGAACCAAAGTGATGGTTCATCCTCGAAGCACTTTCTTCTGAAAATCTGAGATTTTCACTAGCCAGTCCATTAAAATCATATAATTATTTGTATCCAACTATCCCATTTCAATGACATGAGAGTAATAGTGAAGATAATGATAAATCTGAGAGATGTGGAAGAATTCATGGATCCTCTCTATCCATGATGGAAATTACAACCAGAATGCCAACTCTCTAACTCCATCAACACCTAAAATGACCCAAGAAACCTAGGAGTAAGATTACCCTATGCCAAGACTCCATTAACTATTTCAAGGGGAAACATTCAAAAACACATAGTACCCAACATAGAACTCCAAGGGCCTCCTATTACAGTCATAATAAGAGTTATTCTAGCTATGAGCCACTTTATCCTCTCTAGAACCAACAAGATCTTCTCAGTTATGCTCTACAGCACATTGGGACCAATTACTGCTTACTCTCCAACCTCCATCTAACACACCAAAGAATGATATTGTTTCCCATATAATGAATCAAACATATCCATACCAATGTATGAATGATATAAATTGTTGTATAAAAACTATACCAAAGAAAAATGTTTTACCTAATATCCACTAAAGTCTAATACACATGCCCATAACATTTTCTTTAACATCTAGATGGTATGATCCATATATCCATCCATTTGAGGGTGGAAAGTAGTCCTGAGACATAATTAAGTGCCAAAATAATGTTACAATACCCTCCAAACTTGTGATGTAAAATATGTGTCCTGATTCGAGACAATGGACCTTATAACTCCATGAAACCACACCACCTCATCCATATACCTCTTATCCAATGTATCAACTACACCCGAATCATTGATCACTAAGAAGTGGGATGATTTTTTCAACCGATTAATGATCACCCCTATAGAATCACAAAATCCCTAAGCTTGGGGTAACCATGTGAAAAAATACATCGAAATGTACTCCCATTTCTACTTAGTTATATCTAGGGATTTCATACTGAAACACAGTGATTCACTTTCACCTTCTGAAAAACTACACCACTGACCATTTCATCCCCATATACCAAAGCTGTCTCCTTAATCAATGATATATCTTTGTCACAATAGGATGTACCGCTAAATGTGATTTGTAAAAATAATAGATAACTCCCTCATTCATCACATATGGGACAAAAAACCACTCATAGAACAACATTTAAGTTTCAACCATACTTTGACCATCCCTCAAGAGTTTCACCATGAACAACATGATCTCCCATCACCTCTACCAATGAGTATCCCCACTGAGACTCCTCCACTTTCTATATCACAGAAAAATGAACTTTCATACACAAAAATTAACCTCTACTATAGACCACAATTGAATATAAGTTCATGGATTCCAAATCCTCCATCACTATTTAAATATACCAGGAATCCTGACCAATATCCTTCTATGAATTTATACTCATAGAATCAGCCACAAAATTCCCTTTTCTTGAGGTGTAGGAGATCGCAAAATCATAATATTAAAGAAACTCCATCCACCTCCATTACCGCAAATTCAGATCATGCTGAGAAAAGATATACCTTAAACTCTTGTGATCCATGAACACCATAAAGAACTCCCCAATGAGGTAATTCCACCACAACATTATCACAAACACAACTATTTCTAACTTCAAATCATGGGTAGAATAGTTATGCTCACGAGGAAGTCACTGCCTAGACCTATAAGAGATCATTATCCTCTTTTGCATCAATATGCATACCAATCCAATATGGTAATCATCACAAAAAACCTCAAACATTACACCCTCCTTAGGAAATTGACACAATGAATCACTGAACAAATTCCCCTTCAAGTAACCAAATGCTTCTTGTCACTGATTAGACCATAAAAAACATGGTCCTTCTTGCTCAATGCTATCAATGGGGGAAAAAATTGAGAGAAATATAGAAAAAAACTATAATAATATCATTTGATACCAAGTAATATATGAACCTATAACATTTTATTTGGTGATAACCAAGAAAAAAAATAACTTTACCTTCGATGGGTCTACTGGAATACCCTGTCGAGACACCGCATTCTTGAGGAAATGAACTCATCATGTCCAAAATGTACATGTCGAAAAATTTCCATAAAGATGGTGGCATCGAAGAACCTGCAAGGTAGTTATGAGATTATTGAAATGATACTCATCTAAAATCGAGTATGTAAATATGTCATCCATGAAGGTGACTAAAAAATGGTCTAGGAATTCATAGAACATGGAGTTCACAAGTCCCATGAACACAACTAGTGCGTTTGTTACACTGAATAACATGGATACAAAATTGAAGTGTACGTACCTACATATGAGGGAACTCTTTGGTATATAACCCACCTTCACCTAAAAATAGTGATATCAATACCCCATATAGATATTATAAAACAAACTCACCCCTCTTAGTTTGTTGAAAATATCATCTATCCTCAGAAGAGGGTAATGGTTCTTGACCATTACCTGATTCAACCTTTGGTAGTCTATACACAATATCATACTAACATTCACCTTCTTGGAGAACTATACTAGATCACCCCAAAATGACACAATGGGATAGATGAAACCCTTATGCATCTGATCATATATTTGAATCCTCAACTTCCAAAACTTAGAAGTTTATATCCAATAAGGATCCATCAAAATCAAAGAAGGAATAAGATGTAAGTATATCTTGAAATCAATATCACATTATGAGTGTAGTGCCACAAAATCCTCGGTAAAAACATCAAAAAACTCTTAAACTACCTCGAGGACCCCCAATATCTCATAATCACTCAGTTCCATTAAAAAATGAGCTATCATAGAAAAGTAGGGGATCCACATAGTGACTTCCCACATGACAACCCCACTAACCAATGAAAACTACATGTTGGCCATCCACAGCCAAGAATATGAATCTCATATAGAATCATTTGATAAAATCAACTATGGAATTAAACCAATAGATTAATATAATTACATTATATGGATTCATTTATATCAAGAAAATATCCCCATGGGAGTGATGTGTCCCCATAATCAGTATACACCCTCAGAACACAACAAACAAGATAGTCGAGTCTTCGACTGGCATAGTCAACACTAGAGGCATAAGATGGATAACTTAATATAGTCCCATAGAACAAATTGGAGTGGGTGAATTGAAAATATACTAAATAAAAAAATTCACAAACAAGGGTAGACAATAAGTTGGGCATACCTCGAATGATCTTTGGCCCCTATAGAGCTTATACCTTCACTACTTACAACTAACCATGAAAATCTCCCCTACCTATCTTCTAATAAAAAAAATCCACGAAAACACTTAAGAAAGGGTCCTTGAAAGAAAGGAACATCCTAAAGTTGGCATCTACCTACCCTATGTAATATCAGTGGAGCATAATCCTGCTGACCCTTCTATTGAAACTGCCTCACTAGAAACACCTAATAAGGCTGGTACTGAACCTATTTTACTCCTCCAAAATGAGATTAAAGAACCACTGGGAACTGATTATGGTTATTTTCATGAACCCCATATAAAAAAACACTAGCATGATATATCCAAGAAAATAATGGAAACCACTAGCCCTATAAGGCCGGAAGGGAAGCTACTGGGGTCGAATCCCCGTTAGTCGAAACCTTGAAGGTCTTGGTGCCTGAGAAATACCAATGACAATGCTTCTACTCAAGGAACCCTGATTAATCCCCTATTATGATAAAAATCCTCGTGAGTTCATCAGTTTTATCACCTATGCCTTCTTGTGAGCCTCGATATACATTGTAAATGTAAAAGGAGTAACTACACATTGGATTGAAAAACAAAGTGCCTCCTCGAGACATTTATCATGAGAATCCTCATTTTAAAAAAGATATAAAATAACATAGAAGGTTCTTGAACTTTATTCCCCACTCCCACACTGACATACTCCCCTTCTTAATAGAAATAACCTCCCACATCTTCACTTCCTTCATGTTTGATGAAATGAACTCTTCCTGAAACACTTTCTGAAAGTGAACCCATGAAACATCTACCTCCTTCCACTCACCCAGATACAACATCCACCATTGATGAAAAAATACTCACATTTGAATAACTACCAAAGGGACATAGCACTCCACTATGGCCTAGATCAAACCAAAGGTGATCCCATGCTCCTCTAACCCGATCTCTTTCTCCACATCAAAAACACTTCCCCCGTACTTTCCCAAAGCCTACCACTGAAAACTATGCAATGTAATATTCCACTGATCATCATCCTAAAATAGATTGACCCTCCAAAAATCAACTAGGCCATCCTTATAAACCATAACTACTCAAGAAAAAAATGGATGAAGTACAAGAGTCATAATTGAAACAAACACAATAATATCGTAAGACTAGTAGTATGGAATTTTATTTAGATTACTTTTAATTCACTTTATTCATTTTAACCTTAACAAACAACCCAAATAAAACAAGAACACAAGTAATCATGATGTATGTAACTATCATATGTCTCTACCCTACAAAACATTCCACCTCACCCGGTCATTTAATAAGATCAAAGTTCATGAACTGGATTACATGGGGACCAAAAATCTTGTGTCCTAGCTAGTTTACATGAACTATATCATGAACCAAGGTCAAATAAAATTTTTTACATACCAAACCATTCAATCCTAATTATTTATAAGTCCAAAATCCACCCTATCTCTCAACCATCACTTCTAATACCACTCCTTCATGACCCACTCCTGCCAAATATACCTCAATGATGGGAGAGAGATAATGACACCCCGAGTCCAGCCTCCATTAGGCATCAAGTTTGTGACTAGCACAAAGGGTATAAAAATCTGATAAAATGGTAGGAATTACCCTCTATAATAATATAGGATCAAGAGATATGATGAATCATACAGAAAAAAAATCCATGAATTAATATAAAAAGAGACCAAAACCCTCCCAAAATTCATGTATAAATAAAAAAGGTAAAAAAATGTATCCAAATGTAAATAACCAAAAAAATATAAATTAGTGACACAACAATTTTCTAAATAGTCCTGAGATAGTACAGTCTAGTATGATTCACATAATCTTCTTAGAAACCTAAAAATTAGTTTATATACTTAGGGTGAGCATACAAGTATACTCAGTAGGAAAACCAAAGTCTCTCGTGCATATATGAAAGAATCATACTAATGCATCCATGAAAAAATAGCAGAACCAACAACACCAAAATAGGTTAACTATCCATCACAACCTCACTAAACCATTCTCACCAAATAACACAATCCATGTATAATAACATAATAAAAACCATATTGATAAAGGGTACCCGACACCACTTTTCCATTGATTTTATGCTCTCACACCCCAAAATCATATGTCTTGGAACTCACATATCTTCTGAAAAACACATTACACTACCCCACTTCATGGTTACATCAAATCATGCTCAGATACACCTAGTCCACCACCCCACAACATGATCACATCTCATCTCACCTGAAAACACCTAGGCCATCACATAATAACCATGATCAGAGTAGTAAGGTATTATGGACATAAAAGACATTAACCCCATTTCCTACTCCTACCATGCATAAAACCCCACCATAACCCTATCCACAACATAGACATATCACATCTCACTCAAAAATACATGGTACACCACCCGACAACACGATCATATCATATATCTCCTAAAAACACCTAGTCCATCACATAGTGCATTAACAGACCTATGCCCATCACAAACTATACATATCTACTCACCTGGAAGAGAGAAAAGGAAATATTGGGTATCCACCCATCCTTCCTCATCATTGGGATGTTGAAAAAGACCCCATGTGAAAATATGGGTGTTGGAACATAGTGATCAATGTAGGTGGGGTGTATATAGAAATCACAAGGAATATAAATAAATAAATAAATAAATATATATATCCAGAGAAAATTCAAACCTATGGGTTCATATTAAAACACTAAACAACTCACAACCTCACAAAATACCCACTTTTACTACCACCACTAAATGCATAAAACCCTACAAACCACAATCCATATCTTACACAACCAACAATTTCCCTTAACCAACACATTATTTTCATTATTTACCAAAAACCACATTTAACCACACAAAACATCATTTATTGGTTCATTAATCATTTCTATCCCATTAAACAAACCAAACCCCAACTATTTTTAACATTATTAAACAATTTTTCTATCACTACTCGGGAATATAGCACAATGCAACCACACCTAAAAAGTAGCTCATCATTCCCATTATACCATTGCCTCACCACCCCAAAAGCATGGAAAAACAAACCATCACCTCACCTCCCCAAAAACATGAAAAAAAAACCATCACATCACCACCCTAAAATCACAACCAAAAAAACCATCTACTTATAGCCCCAAAAGCACTGACAAGAAAACCACCTCCTCTCTACACTAAATGCATGAAAAAAAGCATCACCTCACACCCAAAAGAATGAACAAACAAACCATCACCTCAACACCTTAAAATCATTGAAAAAAACTATCTCCTCGCTGCCCCAAAAGAAAAACCAAAGAAACCATACAACACTCCACACCAAATCGCAACCACAGATCACTACCCCATAAGCACAAAAACTCATCACAACACATCAAATACCATTTTATAGATTTAACAAAGGGGATTTTATTACATTTTACTTTATTTTAGGTGTGTTATCACATAATCCATAAATATAGGGGTAACCATTTCATTAAAAAATATCACTTGTTAGAAAGTTTCAATTTTGGGGTTGATATTACAAAAACATGAAACATGATTTCCACATCAAAACAAATATGGTACAAGAAAAGGATCCCAACAACCATGATTTTCAGCAGAGAATTCTGCTCGTGAAAACACAACATCACAATAATATCAAAGCTGTAAAATCAGGTGAATCATTCCCCTTCCACATAAATTTAAATTAACTTGTTAATTTATCTTTATCAGGATAGAGAAAACCATCTAACATAGATAAAAAGATTAAACCCCTTATACATGATACACAAAAGTGAGAAACAAGGGATTCTCTACCCCAAAGAATCTTTGGCAACTCACTGTACACTATAGTGAGAAGAAAAAATGACTATAACCCACAACCACTTGTAAAACCCACAGATCAACCTACACCACATAAAGTGTTATAAAAAAATGAAAACCTTACACACACTATACCAAAATAGCCCCACCACATTGGATTTCTAAAAAAGAACTAGAGGAAACTATGGGAACAAGAGTAGAACTCACCACAGATCGCCAATAGGTGTCCACCTAGACCAATGGACCAAATTAGGAGTAATATGAATAGAATATATTCTGAGGGAACATAGGGTTAATTTTGAATGAGATAGAGAGATAGGAGTGTTATTAAAGTAAAATAAATCAACTAAAAAGGTTATAAAATATCCTAGAACACGACACTTTCATATAGTGTAACCCATTCATGATGTGAAATCTATAGGTTTCCAAAAAATTCCAATTTCCACTGAAATTAAAATCACAAAAAACTTTATTTAATCACATTTTATGATTTTATTTCATGATGTGAATCCATTTCATGACCCCCCTCTGTAGTAACAAACAATACATGAAACTAGCTGACTACACAAGTTGTGAACCACCAATTCACATTGTGTACCTATTCACGATGTGAATTTCATTTAGCTGCTCTGATGCACCTATAACCACCATGAAACTTACTCGATCCTCATATGAAACACCTCTAATACCTAAAACCAAAAAAGTAATAGTTCATGAAGTCAAATTACATTATAGATATGGATGAGTTAGAGTTTGAAGTCGAAACACTCATGTAACACCTTGATATTTCAATATGTATTTCTCTTTTAAATAAATATTATGTTTGACAACTTTTGACACACAGAACATCAAACTAAAATAAAATGTGATAATTATATTTAGATAAAATATTATATGAAATGATAAATTCTAATACATTATGAAGTTGTAATATCAAATAACACGAAGAAAGTTATAAGTGGAGTAAATGCACACATATATATAAATACCACAATCATAAAATCTTTATCCTCATGGTTCTCTATAAATATTTTAACTAGAAATGAAACTATGGAAATAAGGAAAAAATTAAAAATATAATAGAAAATATTAGCGATAGGTAAAATGAATAAATTTTAGTTAATCATGTAAGACTATATAAAGGAATATAATATAACCATGATATATATAGTCATTGGACACATGGAAGTTATATATATAGACATTAGATATATAGCCATTAGGTATATTAAATTAAAATGGGTATACAATTTTTTGATAAAAAATTAAAAATAATACAATTCAAAACACTCATATAATTATTTATTTAAATGAAATATATTAATATAATATAAATTTCTAAAAGGGAACAATTCTATAAAAATGGGTTTTTCATATATTTTGAATTTTTTTCTAAATTTTAGAAATTTAGTTTAATAAAAATCTTTTCATTTTAGGTTTGATCATATAAATATTATCTTAAGGTGAATTTTTGGTATTTTTCTAAATATATTTTTTCAAATGAATAGTGAAAAATGTCATTTTTGCAAAACTGTCATTTTTTTAAATCATGTAATGTAAAAGATATATTATGTTTTGGATTTGGTATTAAAGTAACATAAAGATTATTTAATTATAAATAATTTAATTAATCACATAAAAATAAAAATTATATTTAATTTTGATATAAGATGATTTTTAGGCTTTAAATGTATTTTTTTCTAAAAAAGTGTTTTTCATCGTATTTTACACATTTATATTAAAATTAATTTATACCGATTATATAAATTTAATATTGAAAAATTTATTCCATATCTATAATTTATTTTTTAGAATTTAGTAAATATGCCAGCTTTATTTTTGGCCATAATGAATAATAACTTGGTAAAGATAATTTTTTAAAACTGTAAGGGTAAAACATGTAAAAAAGGTTAAAACTATGAAATAAGGATTCAAAATCATCCATAAAATTTCATATATTTACTTTTATTATATTAATTCAACCACCTCTTTAAATATTATAAAATATTAAAATTTTGTTCCATTTTTCTTTGATAAATACCTTTATGTTATTTTAAGTAAATTTTTTTTTCAAAATGTCTATTTCTTGTGAATGCAGTGGAAAAATCAAGTAAATTAATTTAAAATAATTAAAGGTATTATTTTTTGGGTGATTTATAGTGTTATATGAATTATATATATATATATATATAATTTATCAGGTACGCATTAAAAGTTTATTATTGAACTACATTACTGTCTTGATATTTTTTATAGTCAATTTTGTGAATTATCTTAAAAATGAATTTAATGGTTTTTGTTAAATAATATTTTATTAAATAATTAAAAATTCATAAAAATAATTTCTTTTTATAATTTAATGATGTATGGTTGATCATATCAACCATTTTTCAAATATGAGTCACTTTTTCTTTTTATTGTAACTCTCTCGACCCTAATGCAGAAAAAATATTTTTAGAATGGAAATCATTAAATAGGGTTAATAGGGGTTTAAAACTAAGATATAATGGTTAAAACATCACATAAATTCTATAAAGTTTATTGGATGATAAGATTCAAACTTATTACCATCCTACATTGAAAATATATCATTTTGGTGCCACTTGAAAATGAAAATTTATTTATATTAATTTAGTAATTTGAGTAGTTACAAGGGTTCCAATCCGTTCACTTATAAAATGAAACAACTTATAATATCTTATTAAAACCTCTTGATACATCAAAGTACCAACCTATAAGGTTTAAGGTGTAAGACAAAATTGGATTTTCAAAGAAGATATTTAAATAGAGTGTTTTTATTTTATTTTATATTATATATCATTAAAATCTTCTATAACCATGACCATATAATAACATTAGTATCTTATATATTCAGAAATATTATTATTCTAGTGTAAAAACCCTTATTAGTCTCATTTACAACTAATGTTAAATGGATAAATTGCTCGTGCATACGTGCGACCTACCGTCTCCACGTAGTGGTGTAATTCATTTTTCATCACCACTTTAATCGAATGGTTATAAAGATAGAACTAGTCAATATATGTGATATTTATAAAATAATATTTATTATTTAAATATAATATATCGTTTACCTTCTTTCACTTCCACCTTTTATAAAATAATAATGTCTCTCATGCGTACGTGTAAAATACCACTTTCATAAAGCGATGTGATTCATTTTCAATGTCCAAATTTCAAGAATGATTCTAAATTTTAAGATAATGAATAAATATGATATTTATATCATGATTAAAATTGTGGAGATGATTGAACCATGAGAAAAATTCAATGAATGAAACTATCAAACCAAAACTTACATAAAAACAAAATAGTTAACTCTTAAAAACGATAATTTTAAAAAAGAATTATTAATAAAAGAGTGTTGAAATATTATAAGTGGATAATATATGAAATCATAATCATTTATATGGTAATGTTATAAAATTATAATAAATATAAATTTATTATAATAAAGATTAAAATAACTTATGAATCAAGTTGGACCTGAGATAAGGGTTTATTTCATAATCTTATCCTTATTCAAGATTGTTTATGTTTATTTTTTTTTGGATAATTATGTGATATTTATATTTTAAAACTAATAAAATTTCAACTCCTCTATTTATTTATAGAAATTCAATGTTTTCCTTGGATTTTACTCTCTCTAAATACTCAAAAGTCCAAAAGGATTTTTGTAATTAAATCGACTATGTTTTTCTATTTTCTCTAGAATATTTTATTCCATGTCCATATTTTCTTTAAAATGTTTTAATGAATGTTTTTAATATTTTACAATGATCGAATAAATTCATTTTTACCCATGTTTTAATTTCTATTAAAAGGTTTTAAAGGAATATTCTTATTATTTTACAAACAAGGCACTTTTTATCTAAGGTGTGAACAAAATATTTGTTTTAATGCTTACCACATGAATGAATTTTTATATCATCAAAAAAATTATTTTTTTGAAGATTTATTTATAAGTTTAAATGGTTATTTTCAAGAAAAAAAATATTTTCCTAATATTCTGGAAATTTTTATATTTTAAATAAGTGGATTTAAAATGAAAAATGTACATTCCTCAAGAAATATTTTGATGATATTTTAAAATTATTTTCTTATATTTCAAAACCTTTGATGAATCATTTAATTTAATAGGGATATAATCTAATTATACCATCCAACATATTTCTCTGGATGGATTATAATCATTTTTATTAGGGAAAATTTTGACATTCTATATGCTAGTTCTTCCAATACGGATTGTTATTGATTATTAAGGCATGTTGATTAAGTCATATTATTTATTCATATAATGAATGCATTGAAATTATTGAGTGATATGTGGGAATCAAGATTATATGGCCCCTAGATGAATCAGTAGGTATCATGATACAATGTTTTTGGGTATTTGGCCTATTACTTACCTATTAATATATGATGTCATGGAAGAAGGCATCAAAAATAAATTTTATATTTATGAAAATATGAATTCCAAAATTATGAAATTGGTTATTGATTTTCATGTGATGTGGCCTTATTTTTACATAGTTTTTCCACATTTTTTATTTAATTTTTATCAATTTAATTAATTATTTTGAAACTTTTTAATGAATATTGGAACTTTTGTAATTTTATCACTAAATATGTTAATTAATCATTTTTTATAATTAATTATGCGTTTTAGTCTTTAAATTAATAATTTTAATCTTACTAAACTATTCAACTTTAATTATGTCTTATTTAGTTTGGTTAATTTAAATCTGCTTAACTTTTTAATAGTTAATATTTATTATAAACAATTATTTAATTTATGTAATTCAATTTAATTAACTTATACTTTTTTTAATATTTTATCTTTTAATTTAGTTACAATAGAATAGGTTGACATGTTAATTAGTGTGTCCTGCCAATCATTTAAGTATATAATATGTGTTTTTAATTAAGTTAAATTGTTCGCTGTTAATTTTATTAGTTCAAATAGTTAACTGATTCATTATTTAATAGTTTTTAAACATTAATTATAATATTTTATGTATTCAGATTGGTTATTAATTCATTTTTATTTTATTTTAGTCTACCGGTGAGGTAGGTAATAGTTTTAGGTGAAATAAAGAGTTACCGTTACTCCTCTTTTCACTTGTTGTAGTTGCCTTGTAACTATTCTTTAAGTAATTATAACTTAAGTCTTTCATAATTGTAGCTTATTAATTGATTGGTTTTTCATTTAAGTTTTATCTAATTAATAATTGAAGTTGTGTATAGGTTTAAGCTAAATTTCAATTAAATAATTTGTTTTTAATGTTAGAGTTTCATTTTGTCATCTATTTAATTAATTTTTGTCATTTAATAACTCTAGTTAATTCTAATTATTTTAATTATATGTTTGTAGTTAATTAATTGTATGTGTTCTGAATTTATTTAGACATAAATTAAATTAATTTTAACTTTTAGTTTCTTAGTTAATAATTAAGTTGCCTTTATTTTTAGTTTTTTTTAGTTAATTAAGTTGGTTTATAGTTACAGTTAATTATTTAATAACAAACAACATAGTTAAATTCTCATTTGTGTTAATTAATTGGTGTTGTTCTTTTTATTATTTGTTGTAAATTAATTTTTATTGTTAATGTTTTTAATTTTTAACTGCCGGTGAGTGTCGCACTGATGCTATGTCACAACAAAGTTTTTTATAACTATCGGTGAGTCGTGACACACCGATTGCTTCGAAACACCATCAGTCTCTCATGACGCACCGTTGTTGTGACGCACCGATCCTTCCATCGGTTTCGATTTCATTTATCTTGAACTATTGGTGAGTTATCGACTCACCAATCCAATACATCATCATCGGTTTCTCGTCGCACCGTTTTCACTTCGATTTTATAATTATCGGTGTCTTATTTTCGGTGAGTTGGGACTCACTGATTCAAAATTTCTTCTATCGGTTTTACAATTTTTCTTTATCCCATCGGTCTCTCATTTCTCTTGCACTCACCAATACTTTATTTTATTCATCAGTCCCACCAATTACATCCTTCCTTTTTACTGTCGGTCTCACTGATTCCCCAAAACCCCGTCGGTCTCATTTTTTTTCACACTCATCGAAAGTTCATAATTTTCTCACAGCCAGTCTCATTTATTTTTGTCTTTCGGTGAGTCCTCTAACTCACCTATTGTTCCCTGCTTCCAACCTTTCATCGGTGAGTCACTGACTCACCGATGTGAAGCAGACCTTCTCAGTTGTCGGTTTCAAAAATCTGACACCGGTGCTTCTTCCAGCACTGATCTATTCATGGCCTTCCTCAAACCGATATCCCACAGCCAAATTCCTTCTACCGTTAGCTCAGTCCAACTTCCACCAGCGGTTTCACCTTCTTCTCACCAAAGGCTTTTCTATCATCTCATACCGATGTGCAATAAACCATAACAAGGATACCAAATTAACACTGATTGAACCAGAAATTTACATCAAATTGAATACCTAAATCTTAAATCTCCAGCCAGATCTGAACATTAACCCTTTTCACATCGTTCTTCAACCCGAATCGAATCATAAGAGGCTGAGCAGAAGAATGTGTCCGCCACAACGGGTTTGTTGAGATGGAGAGGAGGAGATGCTGGAATGCCGCACCACCGAGGTCCACGCCGCTTGAAGTCACTACAAGGGAGGGAATCCCCTGTTGCGCCGATGATAGAGGAGGTTGGGGTGTCGTGGGAGTCTGTTGGAGAAGAATATATCTATGCCCTACTGCAATAATTCGCATCATCTGCTGAAGCTTCCGCCAGCCAAGTGAAGATCCGTTGCGCCGCTGTCCGCTGTGAGCAGGAGGATGCCGCGCTGCCGGTTTCCTAGAAGCAAGAACCCTCCCCCTTGCTGCGCGTGAATTGGGGGAGGAGAGGAAGTTAAAAAAAATAAAAACAAAATAATAATAAATGTATAACAAAATTAAAGAGAAAAGAAAAAAAATATAAAGCTAAAGCTAAAGTTAAGTTAACTTTAAGTAAAGTTAACTTTACATAAAAGTTATCTATACTAATTTAAATAAATATAAAATAAAATAATTTATAAAAGTAATAAACTTAAATAATTATGATATTAATAAAAAGACAAATCATAAATTAAAATTTAAAACTAACTTAATAATAAGTTTTAATAATTAATCAATTTACTCTTAATAGTATAAATATACAATTAATAATAATTATAAATAAATTATAAAACATACTTGTTAATTTAAAAATGTTCAAAATTTAAGCAATAATTTTTATTACTAAATTAAAAATTATCTAATTAACTAATTAATCTAACAATTAATTTCTTTAATAGTAATAATTAAATTATTAAATCTTAAGTATTAACCTAATTATTTATTTATACATGTTTTCAATTTTAATAATTTAGTTAAAAATAATAAAATTAATAACTTAGTAATTATTTTACTAACTTAATTAAATTAATAACTTTTTAATAATTTATTACCATAATAATATTAAAGTAAATAATATTTATCATCTACGATATTTTCTATTTAAATTAATTTAACTTTTTAATAATTGTTTTTTCCTTTGAAGTTTTAATTGATTTATTATATTTATAATGTGTGCAGGTTCATTCAAGAGATGGGGAAATGTCCAGATACTTACAACTGACTTGACCGAAGTTAGTTACATGAGAAAAGATTGTGCGACATGCTGGTCGCGAAAAACGCACGTTTGCGGTGTGTGGGTAAAGAACTTTGGAAGTCGGTGGAAGATGAGGCGGTGACATGCAGCAGATGACAGATGGTATTTTAATCAGAGCAAGCAGCAAAAAAAAAACTCTCATTCGACATTCCACGACCACATCTATTCGAGAGCGAAGACTCCGAGGAGCAGTACTGGTGACGAGCAGGAGACCGTGGAGCCCGAGAGCAGAGCAGTGCTTGGGGAGTACTTATTCCCTCTATCCTTAATTTTTGTACTCTGTTCTTGGATGTTTTACACTTCTTGAATCAATATGATCATAGATTGAACTTTCTAAACTCGGGAGTTTTAAACCCTTCTGATTATGATTTTTAAATCTTCGTATGCTTATCTTTTTACGAAATAAGAATCAGTTGGCGAGATTGATTCTATTTCTAATATTTTGATCGTTTACACTTCAATGATTTCAATTTCAATTGAAATTCGACTGGTGAGGTTGTGTTTGAATGAAACTTCCAGAACGTTAATGTCATTAACTTTGGAAATTTATGGCAAGTTCATTTCCAAATGTTATCTTTTTAAAACCTCGATGCAGTTCGATTAAGTTTTGGTGTGGCGAATTCCAAAACCTAATCCCCTTCCTGTTGAGTTTCCTGGCGAGGGAAATTCTTCAGTCTTTCTAGAAGTGTGATTCGGTTTTAAGCTGTGGAGAGAACATCCATTCGAAACTGTAGTTTAGAATTCCTGAGTACTTTGTTGATCTCGCTTCCTTGTCTTGCTGCTTTATATTAGTATTTTTAATTCTCTAGTTTATCATACTTAGTGTTAATTTTAGAATCTATAAAAAACTCATTTGGTCACCCTGTTTCAACTTCATTTTAATAAAAAAAGTAAGAAAGATGTTTTCCCCACTGCTGACAACAGTGGGGGTTTAAAGTTTTAAAACCTTAGAAATCACTCGTCTGCCTTCTCTGTGGATCGACCCTGCACTGCTGTACTAGTGTAGGAGTATAAATGTAATTTTGAGGGCTGTAACGACCTCCGGCCTCATCACCATGTGATTATTACAATAGTTATGATATCTATGAATAAGTTTCAAGCTCATGAAATTATTTATATGATATAATTGAATCATTATTTATTCTTTCCATATTATTCATTCCTTACATATTATATGATAGATTCTATTGTATGCATTTCCTTACTGAGCATATGTTGTCACCCGTTTATTTTTTTAATTTCCCCAAGATTCTAGGAAGTGTACTAGGATTTATATTTAAGGATATTCTAGAGGGAATAATAATGTTCTAAAATAAAATACTATGTTGTATTTTATATTTTCAAATGTAATGTGAGATCCAAGCATATATATAATTTTCCAGGACTAATAAACTATTTTATCCCTAGGGATGTGATCACTTGTATCTAGTTACAATATAATAAAGTAACCAATAACTTTGGGATACTAGGTTCAGGGTTGTTACAGTTATCATTAGATAAAGTTTATTATAAACCATGAGAACTATATTTAGAAAAATATATATTATAGAACATTATCCTATGATAAAATCTAGGGATAATTCTAAGTATAAGTTAATATCATGATATTTTGGTAAGGTTGAGAATGTGTGTTTACATAAATATCTGGATATTGGAATGTGTATATAGTTGTTGTAACATCTTGTATTTTAAACTAGTTGAAAAATTCCAAGGGAAATTGAACATTTAATTTGGTATATGGGAAAAATATTAAATTTATTATTAGAATGTAATTTCAAGATTTGGAACAATTAAAAGTGTTTTTTGGATTTAGTTTAAGGTATGATAGTGGTATTGGGAGTTCAGATGCGTTTTGGGAGTACTAGGCCCTAAAAATATCACTTTTCAAGAGAAACATATAGGTGACACATTTTTTTAAACCACGCGTCCCTTTAGAAGAAACCATGTGGCCCTATAAGGGGATAAAAATGGTTTTTTTAAAACATGTAATGCGGAGTTCACAACCATATGGAATGTATATAGTAAATTTAAAAGGTGGGAGGACATGCTACACATAATTTTCCAAACCGTGCGCGTATCCCGTATAGTTAGTTCCACTTAATGAGTATCACAACATGGTTGGAATACAGTTAGCCCAAACCATACATCCAAACCATGTGAGGTATGGATATTGAACATTATGAGCCACACTATTGGTATAAAATTAAGAAAACCATGTATAATAACCATGAAACTCATTAAAGAAATGTGAAATAAACTTTTCCCCCCTCCATCCTTATTTATTTATTCATATTATTTCTTCCTCTTATCTCCCATGCCTAAGCTGCTTGAGATCCCCTATCCTACTTGGATAATATTCCATGCATCTACCACATTAGAGCTCTAAATTTCTTTTTTAGTTGCATTGGATCTGTATTGGTAAGAACTCAAATCCACTTTCTTATTTTTTTGTTTTCCATCATCGTATGGAATGTTAAAACCATGTGTGATCTTTTTCCTTATTTTAGAGAGTTTGTTTAATCTTATTATTTCTCTCATTCTACCTCAAATTAAGGCCTAGTATTAGAATGGTGGAAAATTCTAAGAACAAGTTAGATGGTCTAGTTTCTTTTCCCTAAAGTCTCTCTTGTTTATAAAATATTATTGTTGTTCTGCACGTCATATTTTATAAGCTTTACTCCTATATTGTGTAACCCTTAAATTTAATCACCCAACCTAGTATATAGATCCCTTAGGAGTCCCTTTTACATTGTTAGAGGTCAAGAACTAAACTTAGACCACCCCATTGGTGTGTCACTCACATTCCCTTAATGAAGATTGTGAGTAATTATCCAAAACACCACTAAGTGTGATTGTATTGACCTCTAAATAATAATCATATAATGAGGTTAAAATGAAAATTTTGAATTAATATCAAGAATATAATAGGATCAGGTGAAATTATAAAGTATGCCTCTAGAATAAAAGGGGTTAGAATGAGATTCAAGACTCAAACAATCAAATTCTTATAATGAAAATGTTTCTTGTGTAACCAAATACATTTATAAGGTGTTTTTTGAATTAATAATTTTGAAGTAATTTCTAGATAAACTTGAAAAATGGGAAGTGTTTTGCCTATACACACTCACCCCTTATTAATTGTGATCAATGTGATTAATATAGGAAGGTTAGATGAATCATAAGAAGTAATTTAATTGAATGTCCTTTTATATTATCATTTACTTCTTGAAGTTAATGGATTAATAAAGTGAACTATATTATGGAATGGGTGTTTCATGTGGCCTTCTATATGTCATAAAGGAAGTGTAATAATTTCTTAGTTAAATTATAATTGATTATTGTTTTGGGATTGTAATACCTTATATTATGATATCTGGACATGTATTCCCTTGGAATGGAGTCCCTTATATTATGATACTCAGGAAAGATGTCCCTGGGCATGGTGTTCCTTATATTATGATACACAGGAATGTCATCCTTGGGTATGGGATCCCTTATATTATGATACATGGGAATAGAGTCCCTAAGAAGGGTGTACCTTATGAATTATGATACTATGGAATGGTGTCCCTAGACATAGATTCCCTTATATTATGATACTCAAGAATGGTGCGCCTGTTCATGGAATCCCTAGTATTGTGATACTCGGGCATGAAATCCCTCATTATTATTTCCTCTCGGATCATTGGGCATGAGGTCCTTTATGAAAATGTGAAACTTACCATTATTCTTATGTGGATGCCTGGAAATTAAGCCATGGTTCCATGATGATAAATGTATATCTCGAAAAAAAACTCCTTGGTATGTTTATATTTACATGATGGCATGTTTAGAGACATTATGAATTAGGCTGAAGTAGGTATGGTTGTCCAGGTTTCATTGAGGATCTTGAGCCGACCTTATTAGATTTATTATTTATTACAATCCATTACATTTGATATACCTACACACTAATTTATATACATGTATTGGATTAATTTAGACACCATTAGTGGCGACCTATTGAGTATATCTCACACCCCGTTCGATCCACCATTTGGAACTCAAACAAATATCATTTGGTTTTAGGTTCAGGTACATGTTTTGTGTTTTGTGTTGTTATTAATATACATAAGAGCTTAAGAGAATATGATTGAGTTGATGCTAATGGAGGTTACCTTTAGAAAATTTTTTCTATATTTTTTCATGTTTATGTATCATCTTTTATATTTATATTTGTGTAAATTTTAGCATGTTAATGAATGATTACTATTTCATTTATTATTGATGATCAGTTGTTATTATATTCTACTGCACTTATTTATTATTGCTTCCACTATATTTTTTATGTTATAGAGGATATAGTATCCCCATTGTGTCACATTTAAACCCTCACTACTATTTGATATCCTGTAGAGTATTGGGAGGTATGCTTGAGGTCTAGTGGAAAAACGGCTCATGGCACCATTCTAAGTGGCTTCCAGGTTGAGGCATTATAAATGGTATCAAAGGTTTCTTTTCCTTTTGTATTATTATTTTAAGATGGTACAAAGAAGAATATGAATGGTTATAAACATTTTAAATAGATCATGTATGGGTTTAGAAAACCCAATCATGGGGGAAATATCATGTTGTCAAGGATAAGACTGTTTTTCTATATTATAGTTATTATTATTTGAACTTGAGTGATTGTTGTACTTCTATTGGTTATTGAGCGATGATTTATAATTTTTTTTCTTGGATTAGTATAGTAAGGAAGTGTTGTTACATGAATCATTATAGACACATATATATTCACATGTCATGTATATACCATTCCATGTAGGTTTTATTGTATATTTTCCTGACACATGATGATTTTCACACCATGCATACGTGATTAATTTACATGTTCACCTGTAATCGCTACGATTGTTATAACATGCCTTGTATACTTATGAAATATTCTTGGTTAAATAAAGTTTCTTCATCAACCTAAATGGTATTTTCCCATATATCTTGATGGAGTCATTCTATTTAACCAATCAATTAGATATGTTTAATCCGTGTCCATTGGTTGCATGAGATGAACATTAATAGTTTTGATTAAATGGGTGCCAAATTTGAAATTTATAATGTGTATGGGAACTTTATAAATTGGGGAAAGATGAACCATAAAATAGAACCATTTATTATGGAGTTTTTATATTTGTAGAATAAGTGTGATAACCTAGTTACAGTTACATGAATTCCAATTATAAATTTTAAAGGCAAATGCATTTATAATTTTGGAATGGTAATTCATATGAATGAACCATGATATATATACATGATGGATTTTAATTATTATAGAAAATTATTTCTTTTAAATAAAGATATAAATTGTAAAATTATAAGGGCTTATACCTATAGAATTTGGGCATGATGACCTGTATGATTAAATTCTTAAATGCACAACTGGACCCAAGTTATTCAGTTGGGTCATGTTAATTATGATATAAAACCATTAAGGGCATGTTAAATCTTAATTCAAGCCAACTGTTATTTGGTTACACTTACATGGGATGAATATTGTAATTTATAGAGTGTTTACTCCATAAATTGATAATTGATTCTATGTAATTAAACTGAGGATGACATGATGGGACCCTCGTAGGTTGACTTTACTCCTTTTATAAATTGTCACTTAACCCCATAAGGGTATTCTTATGCTAATTTTATGGTTATTTAAAGCTTATTCAGCCATTTATTTGGTGTTACATATAAAATTATAGTGGAATCTTAGTTGACCGATTCCCTTAATTAATAAAAGAATTATTGACTTCTTTTGATATTTATTATTATGAGGCCCGAGTTAATTAATATTCCAATCAAAAACTAATTTTTTTTTTCATTTATATATTAGAAATTGACATTTTATTTAACTGGGATTAGTTTTGAAAACCTTATGGGTAAATTAAATTATGGTTAAAATAAAATTTATGAACCAATTTCCAAATGATACATTGTGTTAGAAAAATAAAGTAGTTCGTATAGTGATTTAAACAATAGTACTCTCTATATTTTAATTATGAATTGTTTTAAATGTTGTAATGGAATTAGAATTAGTTAAATTACTTAAAATGAAACTTTAGGGGTGTTATAGATTGAACCATCATGCAAGTTTTAGATTTTTAATTTCTTTGAGTTGGGACATGTGTATTTTCCCATAAGTCTCAATTAACTTTTGACCTATTATTGCTTTAACCAAAATGATAGGTGGAAAATCCTATTAACCCCTTAGGCATGACTCTACTTTAAGAAATCAATTCCTTAAGTTAAAAATTAAAGGTTTCCCATGTATTAGATCCATTGGAGAGAGGAGGTTGGTAGACTTTTGAGTTGAGTTTTAAACACATTAGGTGATATCCATTTAATTCGATTCAATAGAGTAAGAATCTAGATAATGAAAGGAATACCTGGGTAGATGGATGGTTATCTGGTAAGGTGGAAATTGAGGGGGGGGGGGTATTCCCATATAACTATTCCACTGAGTGTTAGTACTTTATCCTTTATTTTAGATCTTTAAACTTTCAGTGAGCTTTTTCTTATTTGGATTCTCAGTGATAATCAAGGCCTGATAGCCCAATGTTCTATAGGTGATGTCGTTATGCCAATGAAGATAGATTATGAACCCTTTAGGTTTATTATTCCTTAACTATTTCAGTTTAACCTCTAGTAAAAGAGTGTTTATATGTGAATTATATGTCATGTAACTAATTTCATCAAGTGATTTATCTTTCTCATGTGAGAGACCATAGGGATAGATGGACGGACCTAGTGGCCCTGTTTGAACTTGAACATAGGGCTTGGTGGGGGACCCATATTCCCTTACTTTTGGCTCAGACCCTAGTAGGCTAATATTATTTTTGTTCAAAAGAAACATGTGAGAGAAGTTGGACCATAATTACAATCAACTTAAAGTAAATGAGCATGATTTTTTTTTTTTTGGAAAGGTTCATGAAATTTTCTTGATCCCTTTGATTTAGAAATGGTGATGACTTTACTTCTAGAAAATAACCCTGAGTATTTGGTTATTGAAAATGGCTATGTTGGGTAGGAGTGTTAGAGTTCCTAGGCTTGTTGAATAGTGCTTGCACTGTTGAGGTTTTCCTTTATGAAACAATGACATGATATGGGCGGTCATTCATTAAATCATGGCTCAAGAGAGATGCCCGAATGTAAAAATGAGTTCCAAGGGAACTTCCAGCTTAATGAAAACCGACATGATGAATAACATGGTTAGTTCGACCTTGTTTTTGGATGAAACTAAGAATTGTGATTTAGGTCATAAACCAGGTGGTACAGGATGCACACCCATGTGGGTGCTGGTTGTGTGTTGTAATTGTTTATAATTGAACATTAGTGTGTGGCTAGATGTGAGAAAAAGAATGATGGTTTAAAAAAAGTGATGTTTTTACGCATGGTAAACCGGATATTTGGGGTAAATTAAATTAAGTTCCCTTTTTAAAATCTTATTTGAGGATGAATTGGGTGCCACCGGATAGATGTCCCATAAATAGACCATGACATGCATAGTCGGGAGGCATAGTTCTAGGGGTTGGTAATAGAGAAGATTTTCTATTTTAATGAGAATGGCTTGGGAGTATCTATACAAACCTATTGATAAAATCTTAGAGCACTCCATGTTTAGTGGATATTAGGTTCCCTATCTTGACATTGTCCTGAGTATGCCAAGAGAGAGTGTTGTCAATACACAGAGCTATATAACTAAATAACTTTAATGGGTTGAGAGAATAAATCCTTGGGAGTTTTACTTAATGAGTAGTTCAAAGGAAATATAGATTTTTCATTGTAAACTATTGGATGTTGGAGTATGATGACCCTCATTATGATTCAATTTTGGTGATTGTTATGGGAATTATTATATGAAAGAATAAGTTGGTGAAAATTGATGTTTACACTAGCACTTAGAGATGAGAAGGGCCTCATCCATGCCAGGAATATGTTTAGGATGGGAAAGTAATGGAATATGGTAATTATTGAATCATTTTCACTAAAAGTGATGAAAAGTATGCTTCTAAGGTGGGGAGTGAGATGTTAGTTGCTGTTGACACCCACACGTGATAAGGGTCATGGGACCTTGAGAAAGACCATGTGATAGTCAATTTTTCATTTTTATTCTATTAAATAAATGGTTCAATGTATGGATGAAATCATCAACAAATATTAGGTATGAGTTTGATTATTGATTTGGGTAAAATCTAGATGTGGGCGTTAAACTCGATGTAGCTTATAAAAATCTATGGATGTTGGATCTGGGTAGTGTTAGGTTTAGTGATAGACCACGACAATAGTTTTGATCAGAATATGGTTTATCTAGGTAATTCCATTAGAATATGAGTAAAATATTCAATAACTATGATCTAAACAATCTTAGTATTCCTTTAGATAAGGCTTCAGGATTTGGTTTTGTTAACGCATTGACCATCTTTAAAATAGATGACCAAATGTGGTTCAACTTAAAATCTCTTAAATATTTGGATATGTTTGGTGAGAAATCCCATCAATCATACCATTGGGATGAGATGGTTGTAGATTAAAGAGTCATTTGGGGATTTCAAAGAAAATCCAACACAACTAGTTAATGCGTGGTTGAATAGGAATTATACCATTTTGATATAATTGAGGTCCATGAGAAGAGTTCTCATGTGTGATTGAGTTTTGTGAGTTTATAGTCATTCCAGAAGAATTGTTATGATACTAGGGATTCATTTTATTATGCCATCCAAACGGTGGGAGAACTGTGACTTGGAGCTGGTTGTGAGAATTTCTAGAACATATGGTGGAGGAATACCATAGGCATGTTTATTGAAGGAGACAATTATGTGATTCTATATTAGGGATTAATGGATTATGTTCATGTCATATTAATGTTTCTTCGGTATTTTTGAGTGTTGGCTCCAGTTGTATCAGCTTAATTACCTCATGATTTTAGTGTTTATTGGGGGTTTGTTGGGTGTTTGGAAACAAAAAATGATTTTTTAAACAAAATTTCACAACCCAAATAGGTAAGGTGATTTTTTCCCTAAAAAATCTTAGTGTTGATAAGTTATAAGGCGGGTAGATTGTAACATCCCACATTTTAAACCAGTTGAAAAATTCCAAGGGAAATTGAACTTTTCATTTGGTGGATGGGACAAATATTAAATTGTGTCTCAAAATGTAATTCTAAGAGTTAGAAAACTAAAAATTGTTGTTTTTTATGTTGTTTAAGTCCCAAGAGTGGTATCAGAATATCAAGAATGTTTTGGGATCATCGATCCTTGAAAATCTCACTTCCCAAAAGAAATAGGTAGGGTATACAATTTTTTTAAACTATGAGGCCCCTGAAGAGAAACTATGTGGCCCTGTAAGGGGTGTCATCCAATTTTTTAAACCAATAAATGTGGGTTAAAAAACCATAAAAATGTATACAATAAATTGTAGAGGTGGGTTCACAGGCTATTCATGGATTGCTAAATCCTCCACCTAGCCTACATGATTAGTGAAACTTAACCAGTAGCACCACATAGTTGGTGAAGGGTTAGCCCAAACCATGTTTCCAAACCATGTGGGGTATATTTATTTGATATTATGAGCTGTATGGTTAGTGAATGATTATAAAAACCATACATATGAACCAAGTACATCATTAAATAAAGGTAAAATGATCGTTCCCCCTATAACCTTATTTATTTCTTCCTCATATTTCTCTATCTTCTCTCCCATGCCTAGGATTATCAAGATCCCCTTTAATCCTTGGATATAATTCTATGTATATCCCCATATGAGCTCAAAATATCTTTCCTTTATTTTAGTTTGACTCATATCAATAAGCACTTGACCCCTATTTCATTTTTTTTCATTTTCTATCATCATATGAAATGCTAAATCGATGTGGGTTTTTTTCACCCATTTTCAAGGCATTTGTTTAATCTTATGATTTTATCATTCCAGATTGAATCAAGTCCTAGTATTATATTTTTGGACCATCCTATGCACAAGGTAGGTGGTCTATTTTCTTATTTCTAAATTCTTGTTCATTTATCAAATATTTCAATTATTCCGCATAACAGATTTTACAAGCATTGCTCCTAAATTGAATAATACTTAAATTTAATTTCCTAGTGCACATATAGATCCCTTATGAGGCCATTGGACATTGTCATAGGTTAAGAACTAAATTTAGACCACCCCATGGGCATGTAACTCACATTCTTTTGATGAAAAATGTGTGTAATTATCCAAAAACACCACTAATTGTCTTTGGATTGGATTTTAAACTAAAATCATCTAATGAGGTTAAAACACATTTTTTGAATTGATCCCAAGAGTATAAAAGGATTGGGTAAAATTATAAAGTATTCCCTTAGAATAGAAGGGTATGGAATGAGATTTAAGACTCACACAATCAAATTCTTATGATGACCATGTGGCTTGTGTAACCAAAAACCATTATAAGGTGTGTTGCCTTAATATTTTTTAGCTCCAAAATTTGGGATGCACAAGAAAAAACAGAAAGCATTAGGGGCTATCTCGCAAAGATTTTTTTGGAGCCTAGGGGGCCCCGTGCCGGTGCAAAGATCCTCCTTCATGAAGCCGCCACGAAGCGAGGATGCGGGATGCTCCGCAAACCGATTTTATGTTCGCAAAGCCACCACAGATAAGTGATGTGGGATACTCCCTAAATCGATTTGACATTCGCAAACCAGCCACTAAGAAAGGAGGCGATATGCTTTGTGAACCAATTTGATGTTTGCAAACCCACCATGGAGAAAGAAGGTAGGATGATCCATGAACCCCTTTGACTTTCGAGAACCCACCACGAAGCAAGCTCTGTCTTCGTGCTGAGCGGGCTCTACTTCACGATGCCTCTTGCCTATAAATATCGGGCTCCCCTCGAGCCCAAAGGATTGATCCTCCGACCTTTCACCTTCTGAACTCCCACATAGTGAAGAAATTTCTGCTCTGCAAACCATGAGCTTTTCAAGGTAATTTTGCATCGCGAAGTGCCTTCCCCTTTTCTTGAATTCTGCCCCTCTTTAAAGAGGGATGCTCTTTGTAGATCCCACATGCCTCCACAAATGAAGGAGATCAACAAAGAGACTAGGGTCTTCACAGAGAACTTGTGCTTCACGAAGTAACCTTCATTCACATGTGACCCACATGCTAAGTCCGGGTCACTATGCTTCGCGAGGAACATTGCTTTGTAATATTACGCTTCATGGGGAACCCTTTCTTCACGAGACATTGCTTTGAGAATTCCTTTACACTTTGAGAAGAACCTTCCATATGCACCTATGCCCTATGCCTAGGCTAGGCCACTTCACTTCACGAAGCACACCCTTCGCGAAGCCCCTCCACTTCATGGAGCACCAGCGCTTCACAAGGCTTCTACTTATGAACCCCTTTTCTCTGCAACTCATTATCTCGTATGGCCCTTCTAGTTTTCATGAATCAATTTCAAGGTCCCTTGGGAAATGCTTCCTGTTACATTGCTTCGCCTCATGCTTCTTCGCATAGGCATGCTAACAGCTATTGCTTCTTCACATAGCCATGATCATGTGGACCCCTCATTAGATCACTCCATAACACCCCCTCACCATGGCATTTCTGATGAATTCCCTTCCCCAAGGGATAAGAGGTATCAGTTATGTAAGTCCTAAGGGGTGCGGAGTGAACCCACCCCATCTAAGCTATAGGATGTTAAAATGCAAAGAGCCATCATCCTCATCACATGACGTTAAACTGTGGCCTCACCCCATGCATTATACATAGGGTTCCCCATCTCAGACATTATCTATGACCACTTGTTTCTACAGGAGTGAGATCATTCCTCACATTGAATGAGATCCTCTTTATTGGAGTGGAGTTTTTCCGTGGGGACAGGGCAACAACCTTGGTGTAAGCCCCAAGATTTTCTTGCAGGAGGTAGCATCCATGCTTCTCCTCTCTTCCTTGCTGCCAAATCCCTCTCCCACTGGGCTTTTTTGCCACTGAGCCTCCACCCTAGAGTAAGTCCCAATATTCATCACCCCAGGATGCTAACCACGCGTAAGACCCTGTTTCCTCTTTGGGCCGCTTACTATGTGTAAGCCCCACATCAATTCCCATGGACTCACCTTTTACGACATGATCGTTAGGTCCTTGATGCCTCTTGTTTCTCACACCGAGCACAACTCACGTGGGATTAGAGTAAGCATCGACCATGACATCCTCTCTGGGAAGCCTAGAGTATAAGCCCCAAACACCCTCTTGAACTACATGGAATTTGATCTTTTCCAAGGCAAGGTATGTAGGAAGCCTCTCTGAGGTTCAAGCCCAATGCCCATTGGTCACAACTATCTTCACGTTAGTTCCCACCCTCCTAAACTACATAGACTTTGATCCTTTCCAAGGAAAGGTACATAGGAAGCCCCCCTCCTAAGGTTCAAGACCAACACCCATTGGTCCTTACCATCATTATGTTAGTTCCAAACCTCCTGAACTATGTGGAATTTGATCTTTTCCAAGTTAAGGTACGTAGGAAGCCTCCCTGAGGTTCAAGCCCAACACCCATTGGTCCCGAACATATTCACGTTAGTTACCACCCTTATGAACTATGTGGTCTTAGATCCTTACCAAGGTAAGGTAAATAGGAAGCCTCCCTGAGGTTTAATCCCAACAACCACTGGTTCCGACCCCCTTCACGTCGGACCACCTTCGTCCCACATGACATTAAAATGCATGCCCATTTTTTTCCTGCACAATGTTAAACTGCATCCACCATCCCAAACTACGTGGAATTTTATCCTTGCCAAGGAAAGGTACATAGGAAGCCTCCATGAGGTTCAACCCCATCCAGCGGTAAGCTGTTATGACCCCATCCAGCGGTAAGCCGTTGTGACCCCATCTAGTAGTAAGCCGTTGTGACCCCATCCAGCGGTAAGCCATTGTGACCCCATCCAGCGGTAAGCCATTGTGACCCCATCCAGTGGTAAGATGTTGTGACCCCATCTAGTGGTTAGTCGTTGTGACCACATCCTATGGTGGTGAACCCCATTCAGCAGTAAGCCGTTGTTAACCTAAACCCAGCGGTAAGCTGCTATCATCCCTTCTTTTAAGGCCCATATCACTGGTCCATCCCAGTGATGTAAGACCAACCTTAGGCTTCTTACCATGCGTAATCCCTAGTATATCATTAGGTCACTGTCCCCTATGTGAACCCTAATTCTATACCCCCATCCTGAACTACGTGGAATTTTATTCCCTACTATAAGGATACGTAGGAGGTCTCTTCGAGGCTCAAGCCCAACATCACCGTCATCTTCGAGTCGACTCCATCTCATTCTCTATAAAATATACTTAACCATCCATTATCCATCTCGATTCTTACATGGGCCGCCACATCATGGTGGGATCATGACACCTCATTCCCCCATTCCCTTTAACAACAATTGGGTAGCTAACCACGCGTTAGCCCCAACATCAGTGTTCCCTCCAGGGGTTGTACCCATCTGATCCACTCTAATTAGTGTTCTGATCAGTCCGATCCATCTTCGCAAGACGTTAACCCTGCGGCATACCCTATGTTAAATATAGGAAGCTGAGGAAAACCTCAAATACATGCCTATGGAATATAATTCCTCACATTCGACGTGGGATGCCTCAGGCTTCAGTGCCCTAGAGAAGCCCTATCATAAGGGGAATAAACCCAGACGTGCTAGTGTTCCAGCATTCAGACATGAAAATGATGTCCAATGTGACTACTCCCATAACAGAAGGTTGCTGCCCTGACCTGACCCCTTGGAATGTCCCGAAAGAAGTAGTGTAATTAACTAGCATCCATGAAGAAATGGCACTGTGAAGAGTTTCACGAACAACCTCTTAGTCTATAATGGAGACCCAAACTAGGTGATGAGTTCTGCAGAGGAATCCATGGAAGGAGGAACCAAAATACCATCATCCTATTTCGATCAAGAAGAAAACGTACCTGAATAAGTGATGGATGCCACCCGACTTTGGAAAGTGGGAATGCGGGGAAACAGCTACGCGCCCTTGATAGAAGGATGTGCATGCCCCATTGAAAGCGTCAGAAATAGAAAGGGTGAAACTGACATGAAGATAATCTTCTTCTCAATGTGGAGATTAGTAGCGTTCGAGACATCAGTGGATTAGCGTGTCACCAGATCCAATTATGCGGTGCCGGGTCCCACCAAACAAACAGTGGGCCTGGCGTTAAACTCACCAGAAGTCGGGGCAGTAAAAACATTGGATATCCCGGTCTGTGACGTTGTCAGCATGGATCCTTCTTTCCAGCCACGGGAGAGGGAATAGCACTGGGACACTGGACATCAATTTATTTTTATCAGCACTAATGGCTTAATTTCCCTACTTTTTTGGAACCAAGCTGCTGCACCAAGAACCGGATCGCCACCTACCCACCGACGCAGGGGTAGGGACAATGCTAATGCGAAAATCCCACATGGCTCAACTTCTTCTGCGACAACTTCCACACCCACCAGTGCTGGGTGCTCACGCCCCATCTCCCCTTCTGAATTTGTACAACGAAGGGTGATAAGCGAACTCACACATCAATACAACGAGGAGGGTATTATTCCGACTCGTGATATGACCCACTAGGATTTAGAGTCATCTGCACCTTGTTGCCACTGCCTCCCTCAAGGGCTATGCAGGGAGCCACTGCTCCCCACCCCAATGTACAATCGTTTTGGGAGCCTCTCCTTGTAACGTCTCGACAACTCCATCCTCTACTCCGATGAGGTAGGGGATTTTTGGGCCAGCCCGACCAAGATCTCATTCTAGGGGCCCCCAAGGAGGGCCCCCACTAGGCCACACCAATGCCAAAACCTAGTCCCATGGGCTGAAGAGCAGGTAAGCTATGTACCTGCACCACCTGCCCTGGTTCGGCTGACCCGACACCAGCATCGGGTGCAAGCTGAAGAGGACGCCCTCCAAGGGGCATCGACATTAGCAACTGCTGTGGCCCAGGCCATTGCCAACGCATATCATCATCTTCCTATGCACAATGAGCAGGGGAACTTATATACCCAGTCTGGATCGAGTCCCTAACTGCCCAACGGGCAAGCTAGGTCGACTGTCTCGGCCAACGACACAGGGAGCACCTGCCGTGGACCGACCCGTGATAGCGAAACCCAGTATGAAGGTCCTCCCCATACCACCACCATGGAGGATGTGGGTCCTTCCCACTTCCAAGATTGTCATAGAGGTCCGCCCTGTGCTACCTTCTATCCAAATGAGTGTCCTCCCCACGATAGTGAAACTTAGTATGGAAGCTTCTCTAGCGCTCATTACATTGGGTATGGGGACATTCCTCCTACCACAGACTGCCGAAAATGGATATGTTACACATCTGGTCAATCTAAAGTATGGGGGGATTCCCCATGTCCTTTCAATAGCTGGAGATGGTCCTCCTTGCCTCATAAATCATAGGAGTGAAGGACAACTTTGCTTCACCAGCACCCAGCATGGAGGTCCTACCCGTGTTCGTCTTGACCAGTACAAGGACCCTCCTCGCACTGATGCTTCCGGGGGAAGCAAGCATGGAGGTCCTACCTATGCTCCTATCAGCTCTAGTGGAGGTCCTACCCTCTCCATAATTTCTCGAAGAGATTCAATCTGCACATCAGCTGGTGGGCATGATGGTCCTCCCCATGTTCTGTTTGAGAATTGTCCGGGTGCTCCTCACACCCCAACTCACTTAGGCGAAAGTCACCCTCACCCCAGCACCAATATGGCCGAAGGACCTCCTTGTTCCAAAAATCTACCCTATCCTGAAGATCCATCTTGGGGAAGGAGGGTGGGTCATAACCTCCACAAAAAGAATGTTGATAAGTTTCAGACTAAGATCAAACCGATTTTCTTCCAGAATTCTGAGGTGGAATACAACTCAGAGATGAATCCCTCTCTTAGATCCTCTGTATCAAGGATCAGGGTAGGAAAAGGCATATCAGCCTCATACTTCTAGAATGTGAGGTCCATCGGATTCCCAACACCCTCCCCAGGTACATCCAGGAGGACGAAAGTTTGGAAACCCCGCAGGTTACAGCCATGCAATCACCACCATCATCAGCAGAAGCACTCTCTACCACAATTAGAGATCGCATAGAGTTATTATGGGGACCAATGGTGGATGAGAATTAGTGTAACCCATCACCGGTAGCCGTATTCCTTGTGCCAAAAACTATGGCCATCAGCCCATCTTACTGCGATGTGGTGGCTAAGTCACTACACTCTTCGGAGGATAGCCTAAGATGCGGCAGATTGTCATCTTGCTCACCATATTCTCCACCGGCCAGCCTGCCATATCAGCGGTTTACATTGGTACCAATATTTTTTACCCAAAAACCTCTAGTAGATGAGAGGGGAAATGAAGGGCCAGACTCTGAATCTGGACCAAGGAGCTTGTTGGATATCCTCACAGCGGACCATTTCCCTGAGATGTTCTGGCCTGTTGCAGTGCCAACTTTTAAGGCACCTGAAGTTCTCACCTAGGAGGAGGTTGGATGCTTTTTCCAGACCCTCTAGGTGACTCATTTCCACCTTCAGTATTGATAGGTGACCTACCCCAAGAGTCAGGCACACTTAAAATATATCGGTCAATAATGTCGTTTGGTCGATTTAGCTGCACTCCCCGTGGCTCAGCGCCCTGAGTCACCAGGCCGCCATAAGACCCTCCAACAATGATGCATCTAGAGCTTTAAAGTGCTTTGTAGGATAATCAAGGAGTCTTCTCCCCATGTTGAAATTCATTGTTGGGGGTATTACGCGGCCATCCATTATAGTTTTATCCAGCTCTAGCTCGATTTTCCAAGTGACATAGAGGATATGTCTCCAAGAAGAGTCATGGTTAACATGGTTGACCTATTAGAGGGAGAGAATGAGCGGAGCTCCTTGATGGGGAATTACCCCCTGAGGGAGTTCCAGAACTATTGGATCCGTTGGGAAGGGTTACTCCCCAGCATATAAATCTACTAGGTCTTCCCGTTCCCACCAAGGCACTAGTCCTTAGCTGAAATCCCAAAAAGGGAAAGTAACTTCTCAGAGCTGTCAAACCCTTCAACCTGTCTGGCTCAGTGAATAAGGTGGAAGACAACCCCAAAAAATATATGTTGCGTTAGAAACTCGCCGAACAAAAGAAGGTGGTTGACAAACTCCTTGTTGAACACGCTATAGAGTGACAGCCAGACTATGGTGATCCTCAGCCAGGGCAGTAGGGGTAAGCACAACATCCCCTTGGAGAACATTCCCCAGGTGACCCTGACCATCCTGCCCACGTAGACAGGGTTGAGGCTGGGACTTATGGAAATAGGGCATGGTATATGTCGCTAAATCCTCTCAAAAGGCATGACAATCCTTAGGACCCAACCAAAATTCCCCTAGCTACTCCACAGGTCGTACCACGAGCCACTCCACAAGCCGTTGGGCCTGTTTATCGTGTTGAAGAACCTGTCAACACACTGGTGGTCAGGGATCCTCATCAAGATAGGAATCCCTGCATGGATGATCCAATGGAGTCACTCATTTTCCACCTAGAATCCTTAAAGACTCAACAGGTGGCAATCTTGCCTGATGGAAATCCATACCCAACATGGGTGGATGATATGATAGAACCCTCGGGTTTTAGGAATCCCACATTTTCCCCCATAAAAGGGACATGGGACCGACCACAACACATGGAACACTTTATCTCAAGGTGTGGCCCCATGTTGGGAACACCAGCGTAGCAGGAAGTTGATAAGATCCACTGTTTCATGCAAATATTGGAAGATCCAACATTTGTTTGGTACAACCAGCTTCCCATCGGGTCAGTGGATAGTTGGGAGGACCTTCGTAGGAAATTACTCTTCTAGTTCAGTTCCACCACTCAGAAGATGAGTATCAAAGACCTCTTCAAGTGCAAGAATTGGCCTGATGAGAACGTTGCCGACTTTGTCACCCGGTGGAAAAGACTCACATACTCTCTTGACATGCTGCTAACTCAGGAGAAATTGCTGAAAATGTGCATAGGGAATGTCAAGATGGAACTGGTCCCATCTCGGATCACCCAAAATTACCCCGGGGGATTCCTAGACTTCTTTGATAAGGCCCAACGCCTTGAGGAAGCCTTACAGTAGGCTAAGAAGGCATGTCCATTTCCTCCTGTGATTCCCGCGAGAAGGGCCACCAGGGCCAAGACCATCCCAGTGGCTCTAATAAAGGCCCCCAAGCAACTAGATTTGTTACCAGTGGAGATTCCTCCATAGACTCTCAGAGGCCCTATACCTCTGGCACAAACTCCGGCCCAGTAGTTCCCACCTCAGAATCGGAAGGTTCCTCCGCGCAATGCACCGCCACCACCTAGGTGAGATAACTAAGCTCCACCTCCTCATAAGGATCCTCTATCCCCTCATTAGGGTTAGGCTATGAGGGCCCCCTTCTTGGATAGGAGGAACCAAACCTACTCATTCAGTGAGGTACAAGTCCCTGATTATTTCCAAAGTGTCCTAGAGCATGGGATTGTAATTTTCTTCTGAGTACAGGAAGCCAGAAGAGGCGAACCTCATCGATTGCCCTAATTAATACACCTACCACTAGATACTAGGGCACACTCTCAACCATTTTAATGTGTTTAAATAATGAATTCAAGACCAGGTGGATAATAACATAGTCTGATTAGGCCCAGCTTTGGCACAAGTGACATGAGTTTTCGTGAGGCCAGACAGCAACAACGACAGGGAAGGCGAGTGGAATCAGATTTCTAGCCACGGGTCCCAAAAGTATGATGACTGGAGGGCTCGTAAAATAGTCGCTCATGCCCGTGGTGTTATCTGTGCATGACTAATTCAGCCAGATCCTTCAGAAGCCACATATACTACTTATGTATCGTCGTCTCTGCCACCCTCTTCCTAGAAGACCAAACACCAGTGGCATAAGGAAAGAACTGTCCCCTACTGATGTCATCGTCATCCCATAATCTCGATTACTTCATTCCACCGGAGGTGGAGATCCCTCCCAGGATCCATTTAGTAGTGGATGACTCTTCGAGTGACTGTCAAGGGTACACCTTGGTTAATACCGTAGAGCTGGTAAATCCCTAAATGATTCTTGATGATGAGGAGCACTAGGAAGATCCTACCAACCTCCCTAGCCTTCATCAGCATCGATGGAGCTGTAAATATATGCGCTATCTAAGTGATTCAGTTAGCACTTCCATCCAGGCTATGCATGCTACCAAAACTAGGTAGCAGGCCCAGCATAGAGCTCAGCACGTGCATCCTTCTCACCTGGTGACATTAGGCCCACCTTCACTACCGTTCGTGTTTTTGGATCAGGTAGAGCCACCTCAACCACATCGTGGCAAGCCATTCCCTACTACAGGCCGGTCTTAGTCATTTGGACCTCATCCGGTAGTCACTACATAGGATTCAACTAGTGAGCAGTAGGATATTCCCAGTACCAGTTAGCCGCCGGTCCAGTCGGCAGGACCCACCATACCTCCTATCATAGAGCGACCTCCTGTAAGCAGAAGTTCATGCCGGGGCACTAAAGTATGATGTTCTCAAACATCTTTTTAGCATTCTTGCAAAGATATCCATCCTTGAGGCCCTTCTCTTGTCATCAGATATGAGTGAGGCCCTCGCCTAGGCTTTAAGATGCCCCCTCTAGTTTGTGAAGAAGGTAGCAGCCATAGAGGACTTTCATGTAGAGTTGGTTGAGAATGCTGAATGCCAGGACATCATCTTGTTCTCTAGAGAATATGAATCATCTCCTATATAAGGGAACATTCACCCACTGTACATCACCAACCAGTTCAATGGTGTGGAAGTTTGCCGCTATCTTATAGACATGGGCTCTGGGATCAACCTAATCCTGACTCAGACACTGCAAAAATTGGGGTTGTTCGAGGATTATCTGAGTCCCTTTGACCTAAGAATCCAAGGTTATGATAGGATTGAATAGGAACAAGGTGATAAGATCCGCTTGAAGACCTAGTTCGGTGGCCTACTTGCCTGCAACAAATTTATGGTTGTCTCCTAGGACACTGCCTATAATGCATTGATGGGAAGGCCATGGCTCCACCTACATGTGGTGGTTCCCTCATCATATCACAAGTGCCTAAAGTACTCCCTTAATGGTTGAGTGAGCATGATTCAAGGTGACACATCTCCCTTTGCCTCTTGTGAAGCCCACTATCTAGATGCCGAATACTATAAGAGAAAAGAGAAGCAGATTCAGGCTAACAAGGTTAAGCATACCATGACAACAACCAACCTGTGGACAGATCTAGATGATGCCTACATCATTCCAATCCACCAATTGGAGGATACGAACCCAGAAATGTGACAATGCTTCATTGTTTCTATAATGAGGGGAGAATACATTCCTAGTCCTAAGAGACACCGAAAGATCACCTCGTACTTCTATACATATCAGGCTTAGGTGATCCCAGAGCCTCCTACTCCTATAAGGTATCGTGATGTCCGCCCCATGGAAACAACAATATGTCATACATGCTTGTTTCACCAGGCTATAATTAACTGACTCCATCTTATGTGCCACTACTGATTTGATATCATCAAGCATGGACCCTTGGGCCAAAGACCATATGGGATCAGATCGACAAGCTTCATTGCTATGGTTGCGGCAGTACAAGAGTCCCCCGATGCTATGTCCACTACCGCTCATGTTGGTATCAGCCTCCCATCCGGATCAGTCGACTCAAAATAAACTTCTCCCACCGAGGATCACTCCTATATAAGTGAATAAGATGATTTTGAGAATGATCCCCCCGCCTTTTTAGATGAAATATCTACCAAGATCGATGAATTGGTACAGGTGAACCTCAGTAGTAAGGCAGACCCAAAACCCACACTGACCAGTGCCACGATGCCCCTCAAGGAGAAACAATAGTACATAGACTTCCTTAAACAACACTGTGATGTATTCTCCTGGAGTTATGAAGAGATTCTTGTACTAGATAATCAGGTAGAAATCCACCACCTCGGTCTCCTGGTAAATCACTGTGGGTTCAAGAAACCTCCTAGGAAGATGCACCCTTCCCACGGTTCCATAGTCGAGGCCGAAGTTGAAAAGATCATCAGGGATAATTTTTTAAAGGAGGTCCAGTACCCCAAATGGATGGACAACATTGCACTGGTTAGGAATAAGAACAGATAGATCAGAGTATACATCAACTTCTAGGATCTCAACCTTCACTGTCTAAATGATGATTTTCCCCTTCCTATGACAGAATTGTTGATCGACACTACAACTAGGTTCCAAGACCTCTCCTTCATGGATGGGTACTATAGGTATAACTGTAACACCCCGAGCTTCCACGATACGCTTCTCATTCAATAATGCAATAGCTTTCATTGTACGCAACTTCGAGTTCTAAAACACCGCGACTAATCAAAGTAACCGTTAAGAATAGTAATAACCACTTTTTAAAATTATAGAAATTTTATATTTCAAAATGGACTTCATTTTTGGATTCGGAATATCGAAATTAGCCTATGTTGAATTTTTGGTATTTTTCTGAGAACTTCTAATTTTTTTATGAATAGTGAAAATTACTTAAAAACAACTTTTTTAATCAAAATAATTTATAGTGATAAATTATACTATTTAGTGGTTTTAAAGTATAATTAGAATATATTTTTACCATTTTATCCAATGGTGGTCATTAGAATTAATTTAACATTGAAATTGGACATAAACAATTGCCAATCTTTTGATATAAATTGTTTCTTAAAAACACGCTATTTGTTGTAACAGCGGGAATTAACTATAAAATTAATTAATGCAACTTATATGTTTGGAATTTTGTAAAATAGACAACATTTTTGAATTCGGAATATCAATTATATCTTAGGGTGAAATTTTGGCTTTGTTCTGAAAAACTTCAATTTTTGATGAATAGTGAAACCACTAAGTGGTAGTTAAATAACTGATTTTTCGTTTAAATGAAATATTACCACTTCTGTGATTTGATTTTCAAAAATCCGACATACATGGTTGTCATTAGGAAGTAAAATGTGGTTCAATGAGATTAAAATAATTTTTTGGTGAATAGTAACTTTTAAGTTCTTAATCACGATTAGAGTTAATTAGTCTAGTTTAAGGTAAAAACAATGTTTTAATAATATGATATGAGCTTGAAACTTGTACTACTCCTATTGGATGAGTCATGGCCGACCAAGACAACCCATGGGTCAACTTGGGGACCCCATGGAGCCACTTTAGTTGGAAAATGACATTAATATATATTTATTTAATGTTAAAATTAAATTGACACAAACATGAGTTGTTTTACTAAAACAGTTTTTAAGTGGGGTTACATAAGTCCAAATTTTGATTATAAATATTAATTAGAAATATAAAAAGATTTCCTACATCATAGTATTTTTTTTATAATTTTTAGACATTAAATAAATTAAATTAATTATGACATCATGATGATGCAGCGATGACCTCATTATTTAACGATTTAAATAAAATGGAACGATAATGTAAAATCCAAAGCGTACACTTGTCAAAAACCTATTGGATGAGTAGATTTCGAACCCTTATCGTCTTATCCTAGAATTATATAAGTGTGGGACCTCTAAAATCTGAAACTCATTTTATAATAAAGTGACTTTTCTTTTCTTTCCAAGAGTGCCCCTCCTCTACACTTATAAAAGGCCCCCACCTCTCCCACCTCATTTAAACTTTCAAGCCATTTGGCTCGGCCAACCTCTGCCCAAATACTCTCCCAACATTCCCCTCTTACTCCTAGAAGCCTCACTTTGGGCAGAACTCTTCTCAAGGAAGCCTTTGGCTCAAATCAAAAAGAGTTACCCGATTTTGAGGTAATGTCTTCTCTAATGTTTTTTTGTTTTATTTTTCTTCTCCAACCCCCTAAACTCTTTTTATTCATTTATTTTGTAACAACACCAGTATCCTAAATATACTAGGATGTTGTTATAAGAAGGATTCGAGCTACACTTACACACACCTACATCTAATGGTTAATGAACATACGGTTTCTGTGGATGGTGAATTTCTGCCTCACGAAATGATGATTGTTCAACACTCATATAACACCTTAAAAGGTGTCCATTAAGATGTAACTATTTTTATATATGATATATAATATGTTTATGTTTTACTTATGCTTCTGAATTTCTCATTTATGGCATACTTTATGATTTCCATTATGGGTAAAACGCGATAATTTCATTTTAGAAAGTGCGGACTACCGCCCCCTTAAAGTGATTTGAATCGTTAATGCCATATGTGGGATGTATAAAGGATGGAGTAAATGGTATTATACACTATATTATACTGGAATTATATTATAAATTTATATCATTATGATTTCATTCCATTAAATATGAAATAGAAATGAAAGTAGCGTTCATGCGTACGTACGGCTTACCGTCTCCATGAACGGTGCATTTCATTTCTTACCTCTAAATGTTACGTAATGTCATAAATGAATGTATATAATGGATATATATGATATATATAACATCTAAATCATGAATATAATTCTGGATATAATTGATATTTCACCACATGAACAACTTGTAATTATAAGAAGTTTATTGTTGACTCAAGTACCAAAGATCGACAAAACGACCGTTATTAACTTAAATAATTACATAATGTTCATAACATTGTAATAAGTGTTATAAAAAGGATAATGAAATTGAAAATGGTTCTTAATAAGGTAGATATTAACTCTAGTTTATTATTCAGGAGGTTAAAGAACGGTTGAGTCAAGTCAGACATGAGGTAAGGGAATTTCATAACCCAACTTCCATTCTTTGGGTTAATCTCCTACTTTAAAATTATGTCATGATATTATTATGTCGTATATTGTATTTATACTTTCTTTATGTTTACATATAGTGAATACACATAATAGATATATTTTATTTAAAAATGATCTTTTTAAGGGACTTCGTCTCAATCTCCATTCATTGAGGCATATTTTGTTTTATACACAAATTTCTTTTGTACAGTGTATAAACCCCTTTGACTTTTACGTTTATTCAAAAGGAATCTTTTTATACGAAGCGTTTTACTCAACGACAAAAGGGGAATGTTTTTATTTTCGTACATATGCGGCGACAATGACTTCTCCGCCGCCGTGACCATTATTTGAGTTTCGGCTTCCTCTACAAGACATCATTTTTTTGATGAAAAATAAATACAAAGTTTTAACTTTCTTTTATTTTGGTATTGAAAATGGTTTTGAAAGCGTTTTTATTATATCAATGTGTTGTATTGATATCTTGTGATTGAAATGTGGAAATGTTATGTTTCCTTTATGCATGTTTTATGTGATATGATTATGTTATGGTTTATGATATGTTTAAACCTATTCATATGAGGAATGTATTGGACTTAATAATTGACAGGTGGAGCCCGCTATAGCTCCTCGATGCATCGGTAGGTCTCATGAGACAACTAGAAGTGGAATTGGCCGAGGCCCTTTCCCAATTTGATTTATGGTTTTGGCCGAGGCCTTAATCATTTTAGACATCTTGGACGAGGCCTTGACAAAATGTTTCAGAATGTCTGGCATTATACATTCCCTCATTATGAAAGTGGTTATTGATATTACATGTGATTATTCGACCAGTAGAATATCCATGTGAAGAAGTGAATGGAATTATCTCATTTTACTTTTTCCATATTATGTTGAAGTTCAAGTTTAAAAAGGCTTTTGTTTTAGTTATACATTGCCTTAAATGTTTATGTTTATTTATGAAAGCTTCCGCTATATTGTTAACCTTACTGAGCATCTGAGCTCACCCCTTTCAATGTTTTAATATTTTTCCAGGATGTGAAGAAGTATTTTATGAACGACCTGCAGGGGTAGTCAGAAAGGGATATGAGTGTGGACTATGAAGACCATGTTATTGTAGTTTGTTTACTTTTTGATGTAATGAAAGACTTATGAATGTATCTAGTGTTTCCAAGGCTACTAAACTAATCGGTCTTTCGAGACTTGATCTTTTATGATCATGCCAATGTTACGAAGTAATGCACCGACTCTGGGTAGCTGGGGTCGGGGCGTTACAGTTGGTATCAGAGGCAGTTTAGTACTAACATTGGAAGCTAGATTTAGACAAACTCTGATTAGAGCACGTAGACCTAAGATGAACTTTGAGGATTAGTATAGAAGAACTTCCTAAAAATTTTGGTATTGTAGAGAGTTTGTGAGTTTTCCGAGAAATACATCCCTGTCTGGATACGAACAGGTAGAGGCGGCTCTGGCACAGATGTACCTAGGGGTAAAACCCGAAAACACCGCTTTGAGCTAGACTCGAACGGGAACTGGTGCACGACAACGGGCCTTGCTGCACTCTTGGTTACGACACTCCCGGGGGATTTTCTTAGGATAATTCTCATTTTCTTTACAAACCATTATGTAGGGTTTATGAGTATATACTTCCTCAAAGAAAACATTCTTATGATTATGGATTATATCTATAAACCGTTCAATTTACATTAAGTATTTTAAAAGTTTGAAATTATTCATTGTAATTCATAAACTAACCTAGTTTATGCCATTGTTTAGAAATGGAGCCTAGTGGAAGGAATGAAAACCGTATCAATGCACGAACTCCGTGTAGGGATTTCCCTCCTGCTCAAGATAATTATTGTGGATCTAGTGATACAACTGGTGCTGATCAGCTTCTCACCGTACTGGGACAACTCACGCAGGTTATGAATAATAACCTTACTCGTATGGAGCACCCTAATCCGCAACGTGGAGGATCAATGCTAGACCGTTTCATGAGGAAACAACCACCAACCTTCAATGGGAGTACAAATCCTATAGTAGCTGAGCAATGGATAAATTCCTTAGAGAAAATATTCCATGCCTTGGGGAGTAGTGAAAGGGAGAAAGTTGTCATGGCAGTTTACCGCCTCACTGGAGATGCCGATCAGTGGTGGTCGCTGATTCAAAACACAAAGGAAGATGATGACGTATCGAATATGGAATGGAGGGAGTTCAAAGAGATTTTCTTATAAAAATACTTTCCTCGTGACCATCGAGCAGATATGGAAAGGCAATTTCTGAGTCTGAGGCAGAAGGAGGATGAGAATATCGCAAAGTATGAGGCTAACTTTACAAGGTTAGCGAGGCATGCTTCCGATTATATACGTAACCCAAGAAGTAATATTTACCGTTTCTTTGATGGGTTAAAACCATTTCTCCGTCGATCTTTAGTATCACAAACCTTCTCATCATACGAAGATATTGTCTCGTGTGCTATCAAGACAGAAAAGGAATTCTCTAAGTCTTATGACAACAAAGTAAAGAAAGAGAAGAAGAGAACGGTGGAACAAGAGACAGATAAAGGGAAAAGGGGAAAGAAGGATTTTCCATTATGTGATAATTGTGGGAAGAATCACCCTGGTACTTGCCTAAAAGGAATGGGAGTTTGTTATAAATGTGTAGAAAAGGTTCACCAGGCTCGTGATTGCAAGGGAAAGAAAGAGGCTATCAAAGTTGAATGCTATAATTGTAGAGAAATGGGTCATTATGCAAATGAATGTCCTAATCATCAGGGAAACTTACCTCAGGAAAGGCCAAGGGATCAAGGACAATCTTATGCTGTTACTACAGTTGAAGCAGAATAACTAATGTATTGGTGCTTTTGGACTGATGGATTATATTTCGGTTATTAGAATAATGTGATATATATATATAAATATTGTACTGCAATACTTTTTGATTTTAGTAATTTTTTAATATGATTAAGGTAATCATATTTTTAGTATGTGACAATAAGAGAAACTTTTCTTTGTTTGGGGAATCTGATGTTACAATTGATTTTGGAATTTAGAGACCTTTTAGAGAAAGTCTGGACAGAGGTATTTTGGATAACTATAAAGGTTGGAGTGGATTAAGTTGATCTTTGGATAGTATTGTTTAAGGTTAAAAAATTTATGAAGATTATTTTTGGAATATTATGATACTATAGTTTTAGGAAAAGGACAACCTGCAGGGTGGGGCATAACCCGTCGCGTCGGACAAAGCTGCAGGAATCGAACCCACAACCATAGTGCGACAGGCCTTTATTACCTACCACTAGCCTACAGGAAGTCCCTGGTTATTACAAAATAATTTTACTAATCTAAATGGTATGTGTTAATATTTGGAACCTTATACAATTAGGATAAATAGAATATTTTTGAGTTCCGTTACCATTTGGAGTAAAAGTTAGGTTTTTGGTAAAAATTTATTAACGAATGAAAGTATACATAACAAGTATGTATATTCCCTTACGTTCTTAGTAAATCTCCCAAATAAATTCCTCAACATTATAAAAGGTAACTTAAAACAAAAATGTTGTCGGTTAACTTTTCCAACTGGGGATTCAATGACCGTTTAACCAATCACAAGTTTGTGATTTTCTTGTGGTTAAACTTTCTCCTAATCCTGTTTTCTATAACTCTCCATCAGACCTTGATGGTTTGTTTCTCCTCCATATCCATATTTTCATAGAATCCTAGAATGGGCTATATCGGGTGACCTTTGTACTTATCTTGCTTTCTTTTAATGTTATATATTTATTAACCTTATTTCCGATGTGGGTTTTCCTCAAAGGTATTTTCTCTTTTCAACCTTTTATTTTCAAAGAAAAATTTCAAATTGCGAGGATGCAATTTATTGAAGGAGGGGAGAATGTAACACCCCGAGCTTCCACGATACGCTTCTCATTCAATAATGCAATAGCTTGCATTGTACGCAACTTCGAGTTCTAAAACACCGCGACTAATCAAAGTAGCCATTATGAATAGTAATAACCACTTTTTAAAATTATAGAAATTTTATATTTCAAAATGGACTTCATTTTTGGATTCGGAATATCGAAATTAGCCTATGTTGAATTTTTGGTATTTTTCTGAGAACTTCTAATTTTTTTATGAATAGTGAAAATTACTTAAAAACAACTTTTTTAATCAAAATAATTTATAGTGATAAATTATACTATTTAGTGGTTTTAAAGTATAATTATAATATATTTTTACCATTTTATCCAATGGTGGTCATTAGAATTAATTTAACATTGAAATTGGACATAAACAATTGCCAATCTTTTGATATAAATTGTTTCTTAAAAACACGCTATTTGTTGTAACAACGGGAATTAATTATAAAATTAATTAATGCAACTTATATGTTTGGAATTTTGTAAAATAGACATCATTTTTGAATTCGGAATATCAATTATATCTTAGGGTGAAATTTTGGCTTTGTTCTGAAAAACTTCAATTTTTGATGAATAGTGAAACCACTAAGTGGTAGTTAAATAACTGATTTTTTGTTTAAATGAAATATAACCACTTCTGTGATTTGATTTTCAAAAATCCGACATACATGGTTGTCATTAAGAAGTAAAATGTGGTTCAATGAGATTAAAATAATTTTTTTGGTGAATAGTAACTTTTAAGTTCTTAATCACGATTAGAGTTAATTAGTGTAGTTTAAGGTAAAAACAATGTTTTAATAATATGATATGAGCTTGATACTTTTCCTACTCCTATTGGATGAGTCATGGCCGACCAAGACAACCCATGGGTCAACTTGGGGACCCCATGGAGCCACTTTAGTTGGAAAATGACATTAATATATATTTATTTAATGTTAAAATTAAATTGACACAAACATGAGTTGTTTTACTAAAACAGTTTTTAAGTGGGGTTACACAAGTACAAATTTTGATTATAAATATTCATTAGAAATATAAAAAGATTTCCTACATCATAGTATTTTTTTATAATTTTTAGACATTAAATAAATTAAATTAATTATGACATCATGATGATGCAGCGATGACCTCATTATTTAACGATTTAAATAAAATGGAAAGATAATGTAAAATCCAAAGAGTACACTTGTCAAAAACCTATTGTATGAGTATATTTCGAACCCTTATCATATTAGACTCGAATTATATATGTGTAGGACCTCTAAAATACGAAACTCATTTTATAATACAGTGACTTTTCTTTACTTTCCAAGAGTGCCCCTCCTCTCCACTTATAAAAGGCCCCCACCTCTCCCACCTCATTTACACTTTCAAGACATTTGGCTCCGCCAACCTCTGCCCAAATACTCTCCCAAAATTCCCCTCTTACTCATAGAAGCCTCACTTTGGGCAGAAATCTTCCCAAGGAAGCCTTTGGCTCAAATCAAAAAGAGTTACCCGATTTTGAGGTAATGTCTTCTCTAATGTTGTTTTGTTTTATTTTTATTCTCCAACCCCCTAAACTCTTTTTATTCATTTATTTTGTAACAACACCAGTATCCTAAATATACTAGGATGTTTTTATAAGAAGTATTCTAGCTAAACTTACACACACCTACATCTAATGGTTAATGAACATACGGTTTCTGTGGATGGCGAATTTCCGCCACACGAAACGATGATTGTTCAACACTCATATAACACCTTCAAAGGTGGCCATTAAGATGTAACTATTTTTATATATGATATATAATATGTTTATGTTTTACTTATGCTTCTGTATTTCTCATTTATGGCATACTTTATGATTTCCATTATGGGTAAACCGCGATAATTTCATTTTAGGAAGTGCGGACTACCGCCCCCTCAAAGTGATTTGAATCGTTAATGCCATATGTGGGATGTATAAAGGATGGAGTAAATGGTATTATACACTATATTATACTGGAATTATATTATACATTTATATCATTATGATTTCATTCCATTAAATATGAAATAGAAATGAAAGTAGCGTTCATGCGTACGTACGGCTTACCGTCTCCATGAACGGTGCATTTCATTTCTTACCTCTAAATGTTACGTAATGTTATAAATGAATGTATATACTGGATATATATGATATATATAACATCTAAATCATGAATATAATTCTGGATATAATGGATATTTCACCACATGAACAACTTGTAATTATAAGAAGTTTATTGTTGACTCAAGTACCAAAGATCGACAAAACGACCGTTATTAACTTAAATAATTACATAATGTTCATAACATTGTAATAAGTGTTATAAAAAGGATAATGAAATTGAAAATGGTTCTTAATAAGGTAGATATTAACTCTAGTTTATTATTCAGGAGGTTAAAGAACGGTTGAGTCAAGTCGGACACGAGGTAAGGGAATTTCATAACCCAACTTCCATTCTTTGGGTTAATCTCCTACTTTCAAATTATGTCATGATATTATTATGTCGTATATTGTATTTATACTTTCTTTATGTGTACATATAGTGAATACACATAATAGATATATTTTATTTAAAAATGATCTTTTTAAGGGACTTCGTCTCAATCTCCATTCATTGAGGCATATTTTGTTTTATACACAAATTTCTTTTGTACAGTGTATAAACCCCTTTGACTTTTACATTTATTCAAAATAAATCTTTTTATACGAAACGTTTTACTCAACGAAAAAAGGGGAATGTTTTTATTTCCGTACATATGCGGCAACAATGACTTCTCCGCCGCCGTGACCATTATTTGAGTTTCGGCTTCCTCTACAAGACATCATTTTTTTTGATGAAAAATAAATATAAAGTTTTAACTTTCTTTTATTTTGGTATTGAAAATGGTTTTGAAAGCGTTTTTATTATATCAATGTGTTGTATTGATATCTTGTGATTGAAATGTGGAAATGTTATGTTTCCTTTATGCATGTTTTATGTGATATGATTATGTTATGGTTTATGATATGTTTAAACCTATTCATATGAGGAATGTATTGGACTTAATAAGTGACGGGTGGAGCCCTCTATAGCTCCTCGATGCATCGGTAGGTCTCATGAGACAACTAGAAGTGGAATTGGCCGAGGCCCTTTCCCAATTTGATTTATGGTTTTGGCCGAGGCCTTAATCATTTCAGACATCTTGGCCGAGGCCTTGACAAAATGTTTCAGAATGTCTGGCATTATAAATTACCTCATTATGAAAGTGGTTATTGATATTACATGTGATTATTCAACCAGTAGAATATCCATGTGAAGAAGTGAATGGAATTATCTCATTTTACTTTTTCCATATTATGTTGAAGTTCAAGTTTAAAAGGCTTTTGTTTTAGTTATACATTGCCTTAAATGTTTATGTTTATTTATGAAAGCTTCCGCTATATTGTTAACCTTACTGAGCATCTGAGCTCACCCCTTTCAATGTTTTAATATTTTTCCAGGATGTGAAGAAGTATTTTATGAATGACCTGCAGGGGTAGTCAGAAAGGGATATGAGTGTGGACTATGAAGACCATGTTATTGTAGTTTGTTTACTTTTTGATGTAATGAAAGACTTATGAATGTATCTAGTGTTTCCAAGGCTACTAAAATAATCGGTCTTTCGAGACTTGATCTTTTATGATCATGCCAATGTAACGAAGTAATGCACCGACTCTGAGTAGCTGGGGTCGGGGCGTTACAGTTAGTATCAGAGTCAGTTTATTACTAACCTTGGAAGCTATATTTAGACAAACTCTGATTAGAGCACGTAGACCTAAGATGAACTTTGAGGATTAGTATAGAAGAACTTCCTAAAAATTTTGGTATTGTAGAGATTTTGTGAGTTTTCCGAGCAATACATCCCTGTCTAGATACGAACAAGTAGAGGCGGCTCTGGCACAGATGTACCTAGGGGTAATACCCGAAAACACCGCTTTGAGCTAGACTCGAACGGGAACTGGTTCACGACAACGGGCCTTGCTGCACTCTTGGTTACGACACTCCCGGGGGATTTGCTTAGGATAATTCTCATTTTCTTTACAAACCATTATGTAGGGTTTATGAGTATATACTTCCTCAAAGAAAACATTCTTATGATTATGGATTATATCTATAAACCGTTCAATTTACATTAAGTATTTTAAAAGTTTGAAATTATTCATTGTAATTCATAAACTAACCTAGTTTATGCCATTGTTTAGAAATGGCGCCTAGTAGAAGGAATGAAAACCGTATCAATGCACGAACTCCGTGTAGGGATTGCCCTCCTGCTCAAGATAATTATTGTGGAGCTAGTGATACAACTGGTGCTGATCCGCTTCTCACCGTACAGGGACAACTCACGCAGGTTATGAATAATAACCTTACTCGTATGGAGCACCCTGATCCGCAACGTGGAGGATCAATGCTAGACCGTTTCATGAGGCAACAACCACCAACCTTCAATGGGAGTACAAATCCTATAGTAGCTGAGCAATGGAAAAATTCCTTAGAGAAAATATTCCATGCCTTGGGGAGTAGTGAAAGGGAGAAAGTTGTCATGGCAGTTTACCGCCTCACTGGAGATTCCGATCAGTGGTGGTCGCTGATTCAAAACACAAAGGAAGATGATGACGTATCGAATATGGAATGGAGGGAGTTCAAAGAGCTTTTATTAGAAAAATACTTTCCTCGTGACCATCGAGCAGATATGGAAAGGCAATTTCTGAGTCTGAGGCAGAAGGAGGATGAGAATGTCGCAAAGTATGAGGATAACTTTACAAGGTTAGCGAGGCATGCTTCCGATTATATACGTAACCCAAGAAGTAAGATTGATCATTTCTTTGATGGGTTAAAACCATTTCTCCATTGAGCTTTAGTATCACAAACCTTCTCATCATACGAAGATATTGTCTCGTGTGCTATCAAGACAGAAAAGGAATTCTCTAAGTCTTATGACAACAAAGTAAAGCAAGAGAAGAAGAGAACGGTGGAACAAGAGACAGATAAAGGGAAAAGGGGAAAGAAGGATTTTACATTATGTGATAATTGTCGGAAGAATCACCCTCGTACTTTCCTAAAAGGAATGGGAGTTTTTTATAAATGTGGAGAAAAGGGTCACTAGGCTCGTGATTGCAAGGGAAAGAAAGAGGCTATCAATGTTGAATGCTATAATTGTAGAGAAATGGGTCATTATGCAAATGAATTTCCTAAACATCAGGGAAACTTACCTCAGAAAAGGCCAAGGGATCAAGGACAATCTTATGCTGTTACTACAGTTGAAGCAGAATAACTAATGTATTGGTGCTTTTGGACTGATGGATTATATTTCGGTTATTAGAATAATGTGATATATATATATAAAGATTGTACTGCAGTACTTTTTGATTTCAGTAAGGTTTTAATATGATTAAGGTAATCATATTTTTAGTATGTGACAATAAGATAAACTTTTCTTTGTTTGGGGAATCTGATGTTACAATTGATTTTGGAATTTAGAGACCTTTTAGAGAAAGTCTGGACAGAGGTATTTTGGATAACTATAAAGGTTGGAGTGGATTAAGTTGATCTTTGGATAGTATTGTTTAAGGTTAAAAAATTTATGAAGATTATTTTTGGAATATTATGATACTATAGTTTTAGGAAAAGGACAACCTGCAGGGTGGGGCATAACCCGTCGCGTAGGACAAAGCTGCAGGAATCGAACCCACAACCATAGTGCGACATGACTTTATTACCTACCACTAGCCTACAGGAAGTCCCTGGTTATTAAAAAATAATTTTACTAATCTAAATGGTATGTGTTAATATTTGGAACCTTATACAATTAGGATAAATAGAATATTTTTGAGTTCCGTTACCATTTGGAGTAAAAGTTGGGTTTTTGGTAAAAATTTATTAACGAATGAAAGTATACATAACAAGTATGTATATTCCCTTACGTTCTTAGTAAATCTCCCAAATAAATTCCTCAACATTATAAAAGGTAACTTAAAACAAAAATGTTGTCGGTTAACTTTTCCAACTGGGGATTCAATGACCGTTTAACCAATCACAAGTTTGTGATTTTCTTGTGGTTAAACTTTCTCCTAATCCTGTTTTCTATAACTCTCCATCATACCTTGATGGTTTGTTTCTCCTCCATATCCATATTTTCATTGAATCCTAGAATGGGATATATCGGGTGACCTTTGTACTTATCTTGCTTTCTTTTAATGTTATATATTTATTAACCTTATTTCCGATGTTGGTTTTCCTCAAAGGTATTTTCTCTTTTCAACCTTTTATTTTCAAAGAAAAATTTCAAATTGCGAGGACGCAATTTATTGAAGGAGGGGAGAATGTAACACCCCGAGCTTCCACGATACGCTTCTCATTCAATAATGCAATAGCTTGCATTGTACGCAACTTCGAGTTCTAAAACACCGCGACTAATCAAAGTAGCCGTTATGAATAGTAATAACCACTTTTTAAAATTATAGAAATTTTATATTTCAAAATGGACTTCATTTTTGGATTCGGAATATCGAAATTAGCCTATGTTGAATTTTTGGTATTTTTCTGAGAACTTCTAATTTTTTTATGAATAGTGAAAATTACTTAAAAACAACTTTTTTAATCAAAATAATTTATAGTGATAAATTATAATATTTAGTGGTTTTAAAGTATAATTAGAATATATTTTTACCATTTTATCCAATGGTGGTCATTAGAATTAATTTAACATTGAAATTGGACATAAACAATTGCCAATCTTTTGATATAAATTGTTTCTTAAAAACACGCTATTTGTTGTAACAGCGGGAATTAATTATAAAATTAATTAATGCAACTTATATGTTTGGAATTTTGTAAAATAGACATCATTTTTGAATTCGGAATATCAATTATATCTTAGGGTGAAATTTTGGCTTTGTTCTGAAAAACTTCAATTTTTGATGAATAGTGAAACCACTAAGTGGTAGTTAAATAACTGATTTTTCATTTAAATGAAATATTACCACTTCTATGATTTGATTTTCAAAAATCCGACATACATGGTTGTCATTAAGAAGTAAAATGTGGTTCAATGAGATTAAAATAATTTTTTGGTGAATAGTAACTTTTAAGTTCTTAATCACGATTAGAGTTAATTAGTGTAGTTTAAGGTAAAAACAATGTTTTAATAATATTATATGAGCTTGAAACTTGTTCTACTCCTATTGGATGAGTCCTGGCCGACCAAGACAACCCATGGGTCAACTTGGGGACCCCATGGAGCCACTTTAGTTGGAAAATGACATTAATATATATTTATTTAATGTTAAAATTAAATTGACACAAACATGAGTTGTTTTACTAAAACAGTTTTTAAGTGGGGTTACACAAGTCCAAATTTTTATTATAAATATTAATTAGAAAGATAAAAAGATTTCCTACATCATAGTATTTTTTTTTATAATTTTTAGACATTAAATAAATTAAATTAATTATGACATCATGATGATGCAGCGATGACCTCATTATTTAACGATTTAAATAAAATGGAAAGATAATGTAAATTCCAAAGCGTACACTTGTCAAAAACCTATTGGATGAGTAGATTTGGAACCCTTATCATCTTATCCTCGAATTATATAAGTGTGGGACCTCTAAAATCCGAAACTCATTTTATAATAAAGTGACTTTTCTTTACTTTCCAAGAGTGCCCCTCCTCTCCACTTATAAAAGGCCCCCACCTCTCCCACCTCATTTACACTTTCAAGCCATTTGGCTCGGCCAAACTCTGCCCAAATACTCTCCCAACATTCCCCTCTTACTCCTAGAAGCCTCACTTTGGGCAGAACTCTTCCCAAGGAAGCCTTTGGCTCAAATCAAAAAGAGTTACCCGATTTTGAGGTAATGTCTTCTCTAATGTTGTTTTGTTTTATTTTTTGATGAAAAATAAATACAAAGTTTTAACTTTCTTTTATTTTGGTATTGAAAATGGTTTTGAAAGCGTTTTTATTATATCAATGTGTTGTATTGATATCTTGTGATTGAAATGTGGAAATGTTATGTTTCCTTTATGCATGTTTTATGTGATATGATTATGTTATGGTTTATGATATGTTTAAAACTATTCATATGAGGAATGTATTGGACTTAATAAGTGACGGGTGGAGCCCGCTATAGCTCCTAGATGCATCGGTAGGTCTCATGAGACAACTAGAAGTGGAATTGGCCGAGGCCCTTTCCCAATTTGATTTATGGTTTTGGTCGAGGCCTTAATCATTTTAGACATCTTGGCTGAGGCCTTGAAAAAATGTTTCAGAATGTCTGGCATTATACATTCCCTCATTATGAAAGTGGTTATTGATATTACATGTGATTATTCGACCAGTAGAATATCCATGTGAATAAGTGAATGGAATTATCTCATTTTACTTTTTCCATATTATGTTGAAGTTCAAGTTTAAAAGGCTTTTGTTTTAGTTATACATTGCCTTAAATGTTTATGTTTATTTATGAAAGCTTCCGCTATATTGTTAACCTTACTGAGAATCTGAGCTCACCCCTTTCAATGTTTTAATATTTTTCCAGGATGTGAAGAAGTATTTTATGAATGACCTGCAGGGGTAGTCAGAAAGGGATATGAGTGTGGACTATGAAGACCATGTTATTGTATTTTGTTTACTTTTTGATGTAATGAAAGACTTATGAATGTATCTAGTGTTTCCAAGGCTACTAAACTAATCGGTCTTTCGAGACTTGATCTTTTATGATCATGCCAATGTTACGAAGTAATGCACCGACTCTGGGTAGCTGGGGTCGGGGCGTTACAATAACCATATCCAAATAGACCCTGAGGATGATGATTCTATATCCATTAGGTCACTACAAGGTAGTTTTTGCTACCGAGTCATGCCCTTTGGTTTAAAGAATGCAGATGCCATCTATCAACAGGCTATGCATAACATATTTAAGCTGATCCTCAGAATGTTGGTGGAATGTTACATGGATGACCTGGTGGTAAAATATTTCCAGTGTCAAGACCATCTCAAAGACCATGAGAAAGTGTTTGGCTTCCTCTGTTCTCACCACATGAATATGAACCCATTTAAGTGTGCCTTTGGGGTCACCTTTGGAAAGTTTGTCAGCTTTGTTGTCAGATACATGGGCATTGAGATCGACCCAGAGAAGATTAAGGCCATCAGTCAGATGTATCCCCCAAGAAATATTTGGGGTCTTTGAGGTTTCCAAGGCCACTTAGCCTACATAATTTGGTTCATCGCGAGTTTGGTTGGCAAGTGTAAGCCTTTTTCTAGGATCATGAAAAAAGACACCATCTATGAGTGATATGAATAGTGCCAGACTACTTTTGAGGAAATCAAGGGGTATCTTCTCTAGCCTCCGGTCTTAATTCCACCTGTCTCCAGAAAGACACTAGTAATTTATGTGACTACCCTGGAACTATCTCTCGGTTACCTTATCACCCATAAGAACAATGAGGGTATAGAGAACAACCTCTACTACCTCATCCACATGATCCTCGATATAGAGACCAGATAATCCCCTATCAAGAAGAGATGCCTTGCGTTGGTATTCGTAGTAGAGAAATTGCAGCATTACCTACAACATCACGAGGTACAACTGGTGTCTCAGGTATATCCCCTTAAGTACATCCCGAACCACCCCATATTGATAGGCTGACTAGCTCGGCGGGTGGTAATCCCCCAGCAGTTCGATATCAGGTTCGTCCCTTAGAAGGATATCAAAGGGAAAGCATTGGCAGACTTCCTTTCCAACAATCCAGATCCTGCGGACCAGTCCTTGGACCTCAATTTTTCCAATGAAGATATTCTCTCGGTGGACCATTCCATGTTGTGCTGGAAAATACACTTTGATGGCGCTTCCCGGAGCCCCACTGGTAGGAGGCTCAATGACCCCAGACTCAACATAGTAGGCCTGGGTGTATTCTTAATTACCCCGACTCAAGCCATTCTTCCATATTCATTTCTTTTGTCAGAAGGCTGCACCAATAATGAGGCATAGTATCAGGCTCTCATTACTGGTCTTGAGATGACCCTCAAGATAGATAGTCCCCATTTTTATGTGAAAGGGGACTCCAAACTAGTCATCAAGTAGATCAAAGGTGACTACGTCATTAGAAATCCAGAGATCGTACCATTTTTGGAATGCACTCTCCATCTAATGGCCCAATTACCATATCGGCCAGAAGTTACTCATGTCCCTTGATTTCAGAATGGTTGAGTTGACACCTTGGCTGGCCTAGCTGCATCACTTGCGGAGCCCGAGAAGGATGATCTGATTATCCACGTGGAACACCAGAGATTTATTGCTCATGTTACTCTAGATGACAATGATGACCTACAGGTGAGACACCTTACCACTAACATCTCTATGTTAGGACCCCCTGGTACCCGGGATGTAGTTATTTAAGTGACTACTAACTGGAGAGACTCCTTTGTTGAGTATCTCCAGAATGGTAGTCTCCCAGCTGATCAGGCCGAGCGCCAGCAAATTTGATGCCACGCATTACAATTTACCCTCCAAGATGGTCCTAGTCATGAGAAAATCCTCTACAAGCATGGGTTTGATGGGGTTCTCCTTCTTTGCATTCAAGGATTTGAGATTTCCCAAGTCATACAGAAGTTTCATGCTGGTTCTTGCAGGGACCATCAGACCAGGCCAAAACTATCTCACCAGATCTAGAGACTGGGGTAGTTTTGGACCTCTTTTATCCATGACTGCATCGAGCATGCCAAAAGGTGACACAGATTCAAAATTCATGCTATCTTCATGCATTGAATTCCAGAGCCTCCCCACTCCACCAAGTACTCTTGGCCATTTGTGATATGGGGAATCGATGTCGTGGGACTATATCCACCAGCGACAGCTCACCAGTGCTGATTAATCCTAATTGCTATAGATTTATTCTCCAAGTGGTCAGAGGCAGTTCCAGTTAAAGAGGTCAAGACCCATTCCATTATTGAATTTGTGATCTCCAACATCATCTACCAATTTGGATTCCCTCACGCTATCCTCGCCGATAACGGCACAAACATTCGAGCAACTGAACTGAAGAAATTATACGCTATGCACAATATCCCTTCTAACCATTCCCCCTACTATCATGCACAAGCAAATGGACAGATTGAGGTGTTTAAAAAAACCCCCTCTAACATTATGTGGAAAATAGTTGGTCAGAATAAGAAGAGTTGGCCAGATAATCTCTCCAATGCCCTATGGACTTATCAAACGATGACTCATAATTCCACCTAGGTGAACCCATATTCCCAAGTGTATGGGATGGAGTCCATCCTACCCATTTTGATTCAATTTACCTCATTGAGAACAAGTGTCTATGGTCAGAAAATTCTAGATAAATTGGCTGAAATCCATCTATTTGAGCTGGAAGTTATCGATGAGAATAGGCTTCGTGCACTGCACAATCTGGAAAGGCATCAGAACAAGATATATATTGCTTTCAATAAGAAACTTTGCATCCGCTCCTTCTTGAAAGGAGACTTGGTATTGGCCATAAAGAAACCAATGATACCTGGCTAGAAATAACCCAAGTTAGAGCCCAAATGGGAAGGACCTTACATTGTTCACAAGGTTTACTCCAATGGAGCATACTCATTGGTGACCATGGATGGTGAGCATATAACTCCTCCCACATATGCCAAGTTCCTCAAGAAATATTTTTCTTGTGCCCCCTTTTTATGGACCCACATGCCCCTAAGTCGCATTAGGGTCCTCCATGACCTTAAACTGTCCAGTCCTACATGAATTTAAACTGTGCATCGTCCTGCAAGACATTAAATCGCATCTCAATAACTACGTATGGATTGATTCCCATCATCATGGGATACATAGGAACACTCAGTCATCTCATCTTGAGTCCAGCACCAGTTTCCTCTTTAAATATACCCTCCTGGGCATAATTCTTTTAGAGGATCCAACATGGTGTCATATAGGCTTCTTTGGCCCCACTCATGTCAAAGTTATAGTGATTGCACCATGTGACCTCCCTCGTTCTTCTCTCCTCCCATGTCATTACCACATGATGTTAAACTGCATGGATCTTTCAGAACTACGTATGGATTGATTTCCATCCTCACGGGATACGTAGGACTACCCAGACATTTTTTCTATAGGCCCATCCCCAAACTCTGAGATATCCCCTTGAGTCTCGTCCTGCACATGCATATTAATGCTCTATCTATCCCTTCCATTTTGGGTTTCCATTATCTTTCACATCTGAAAGGGCCCCTGAACGATATGGATACTTAGACTAAGATCTCTCCTATCAGTTTAGGCCAATGCCCTTGAGGATTTTGAATGAAAAATGGATATAAGTCCCACGTTGTGAATAAGGTTAGCAGTCGAAGCTCATTTTTTGTTCCCATTTCAGGTCACACGATATAGATGACGTGTTTAAAATCTGGTCAACAACCATCCTTTATCATTTTCACCTCCCCCATATGTCCCAAACATCTAGTGTAGTGGTTTATTCTACTCTTCCATCTCTCCAAACCATGGTCTACCTCAACCAGGAGTGTGATTCCAGCTGGTGGTCCCTTATGTGATGGGGAGAGCCTAATCCTACTCCTTGTTTCCCACATCAAGAATTACTCCCATGGGATTAAGAGCTATGATTAGGCAATACCCACATGATTGGACATATGGCTACAGCTAGCTGAGACACCCAGCCTGAGGTCCCTCAGCCTTCTCGCCCCCCTGGTCCAAGCTCTCATTTAGGATTGTGTGGTGTGGTATGAACTCATGCCCTCATTCACATCGGGCTATTATTCCATGCCACACATATCCCCTTGATACATCCCTCTGTTTATCACCCTTTCTGTGAGTGTAGGACCTTACATGCTTCGTGAGACCCATCATTTGGGTATCTATCATCTTCTATATCCAAAAGGACCCCTAAATGGCATGGATTCTTGTCCCAAGGAATCTCCTACCATTGCAGGCCAACACCCTTGAGGATTTTGAGCAAAAAATTATTACAAATCCCGTGTTACGAATGCAGTAAATAGTCGATGCTCAATTACTTGTCCCCGAACTCTGGTCACATAAGGGAGAATACTGTACTGCTAACTTGGTCAACAGTTTTCCCCTATCATCATTTCCACTTTATGGTCTTCCAAAGGCATGATTATTCACCCTCTACACTCAGCTGTCCCATGAATATGACCTTAAACTAGGCATCTATGGTCCAATATCTATGACCTTAAACTGAGATCATCATTTTCCTCATTGCAAGATATTAAACTACAATCCGACTATTACACTCTGTTTGTGGCCCGACCTTAGGTCCCTTGGCCTTTTCAGGCACCGGTCCCAAGCCCTCACTTAGGATTGTACAATATGGTATGGGATTATGTTCTCATTCATATAGGATTTCTCATTGTGCCATACACATCCCTCATTGAGATACCTTTCCCCTATCTGTATCCTTGCTTCATGACAATAAAGTGCACAATATCCTAATTAGAACTACGTATGGCTTGATTCCCATCCTCATGGGATATGTAGGAATGCCTGAATGTCTAGTCTTCGGGTCTAACCCCATCTCTTAGTGACCACCCTATCATCTTGGCCCCTTGGCCTTCTTTATTCAAGGAGAGGGGTATATGGTGTGGTATGGGATTATGTCCCCATTCATGTTGGGTTTTTAAAAACCACGCTGCATACCCATCTCTCAAGAGCGCCCCTCACTCCCTTTCCCTACAAGCGCCTCTTCGAGTCGACTTCTCTTAAGTTGGGTTCCTCGACCCTCATCAGTGATTCACCAATATGTGAAGGAGTACTCTGGTTCAGAACCTGCAGTGTCATATTCTACTTGGACATGATTTCACCCATTTTTCAGGCTTCGTGTTCCCCTTCATTTGGGCTTCCATTATCTTTCACATCCGAAGGGACCCCCAAATGGCATGGATTCTAGGCCTAAGGGATCTCCTACCATTACAAAACAACGTCCTTGAGGGTTTAAAACAACAAATCAATACATGTCCCATGTAGTGAATGTGGTCTGCAGTTGACACTCATTTGTTGTTCCCATTTCAGGCCACACAATATGGATGTTGTGTTTCAAACACAATCAATAGTTATCCTCCATAATTACGCCAACCCCTTCAAGCCTTGAGTGTTAGTTACATGGTTCACATTATTTTCCACCCCATAATGTCAAAGTGGAATTTTGACACTCCTAGCACTATCCCTCAGTCCACATTTGCACGTTAGGAGGACAAAGCCACAGTAAAGAGTCATTCGGGGCTCTGCACTGACTTCCCTTTGGCGTGAGTTATAGGTATTTCAAAAACCACTTCCACCATTGTTTCCCACACTGAGTTTGACTCACATGGGCTTAGTAATTGGATTTAGGTATGTTCCTACTTAGAAGATTTATGCTTCTCCATTGTCCGATCTCCAAGACCTTAACCTAATATCTCTTTATACACCTCCCTCTTGAGAACTACGTATGGCTTTATTCTCATGCTCATGGGATATGTGGGAATGCTCGAACATCTTTTCTTAGTGTCAAGCTCAATTGAGAGCTAGTCTCTCCTTCCCCACATTCTCTAAAATTTTCCATCCCCCCTCATCCCAAGGTTTCTTTCTTGGAATCATGCATGGTGTGATTTGGACCACATCCCCATTCACATCAGGTTTTCTTTATCACATCGTGCAAATTCCATTTTGAACCACATCTTTCATGTATATGTATAATCCATATGACTTTAAATAATGTTGCCTAGTCCCACATGACTTTAAATTGTAGTATCTATACTACATGATGTTAAAATTCATGGTCGGTCCCATCACATAACCCTAAACTGTGACATTATCATCCTGGATGCATGACGAAAAAATAGCACTTCCTCATGGTGTCCTCATTTGAGGGGACATCATGTTTGGTATTGGTCACCCACCATACCATTTTCCAATTCCTACGCACAACTTGATTCTTGCGGCGATGCCTAGAATTTCTATCCTAGGTCCATCACTTCACAAAAAAACACATTCACTCATCCTAAAGTATAAACAAGATCTATCAAATGCCACTTCTTTTGGTGTAAGGGACAAACCCACACAACCTTATTATCTCTGGCACTGGTATCTTACCGTTCCATCCTTAGAACTACATGTGTCTTGATTCTCATTCTCATGGGATACATAAGAATTCCCATGTAATTTTCCTCGGACCCAACATGACTTTCTTTTTAGGTCCCTCGACCAAAAACCTCCCCAAGAAACACATGGTGATCTAGAGTCCATGTCCTCATTCACCATGTGTCTCTCTCATTCCCTACCATCTCTGGTCTGCGCTCTATGACCATAAACTATGACCACTCTATATCCTTTCTTCATGATGTTAAACTACACGACATCCTCTAGAACTACGTATGGATTGATTCCCATCCTCATAGGATACGTAGGAAAGCCCAGACAAATTGTCTCTGGGTCCAGCCCCAAGAATCTAAAATCTAGTCCTCTCTCTTTTGACCCCTAGGCCCGAAGCCTTTTTAGGAACATGTGATTTGGATCTCGTCCTCATTCACATCAGGTTTTTCAATAGTCATACCATGTGCCTCCCATGTTTTTTCCCAACCTGGTCTGAGTTCTATGACCTTAAACTAAGATCTATCTATGGAAATTGCGTGTCACATTTGGCTACTTCGCCGTCCTGTACATAATACATTAAATTAATTCCACCATTATGTCCCATCCTATGACCATTAGGTTGGATGAATTTAACCTTAGGACCCTTTTCCTTGGAATGGGAGATGACTCCCTTTATCCGATACATCTTTTTTTGTCGTACCCATATGCATTGTGACCAAAAGACCAAAGTGTAGAGATTTCACGGGGACATTCCCTCATTCCATGTCAAAGATTCTTGAGCCTATTTCCTCATCCTCTTCCATGTACGAAGGGACCCCCTTTATGGCCTGGTATCATGCCACATTGGCTTACCAACTGTCTTGGGCCAACATACCTGAGGACCTCAGACGACATTTGTGATAGGTCTCGTGTTTCGAGCATGGTCAGTGATCGACCCTCATTTGTCTGTCCCCATTCTAGGCTAACATGAAACAGATGATGTGTTTTGAACATGGTCAATAGTTATCTCCCATCGTCACGTCATTATCATTTCGGTCTTGACCTCGAGCATCATGATTCACACATTTCATCTTCCTTATATTCAAGTGGAATTCCCACATACTCAACTTTACCCCTTTGCGCATCTAGGTGCGTCAAGTAGCCAGGTCGGCATTATTGGGATGTCGATCACCTAGTGTCCCATCGCCCTGATATATGCCTCCCTATGCTAGGAAAGTCCTATCACTACTTCTTGTTTCCCACATCGAGCATGAATCACGTGGGATTGGTAGTTCTGGAAGGACATGTACTCGCATAGTCATGCCACACATGCCTTTCATTGTCCCGCGTGATGTTAAACTGCACCCTCATAACTACGTATAGATTGATTCCCATACTTATGGGGTATGTATGAAAACCCGATCACTTTTCCTTGGGACCAAACTAACTTTCACTTTTGGTCCCTTGACCTAAAGAAATTCCTCTAGGGAACTTGGTGTGGTGCAGACTCCTTATATCCTCATTCACGTCAGGTTTACAACTACTGCACCACATTCTCCCCTCCTGGGATATTCCCTTTCACTCTTTGTCCTATCGTATGAAATTAAATTTCATGATCCCACATTTTATCAATGTATGACATTAAACCGTGGTTCTTCCCTGAACAAGTTAAGGATGCCCTATGTTAATCACGGGGTGCATCAGTTTCCTCTCTAGAGAGAGTTCTCCCTACCAACATCGGTCTCTAACCACGCCATGCTTCAAGAACTATATATGTATTGATTATCATCCTTATGGGATATGTAGAGACTCCTAGGAATTTTTCCAAGGGCCCAACCCTAGAGTCATTAACCATTCTGGCCCCTCAGCCCCGATCTTGGTCTAAGAAGTATGACCTTTAAACTATGTGCACTGTCCTCACTGTATGACGTAAAACTATGTGTCATTACAGGACCTTAACAGAGAGGTACTGTTTGGAAGTAGGTATGATCCCTGATCAGACCGATGCACCCACCTAATGTGGCTTCACCATGGTGGCGTAATTTCAAGAGTGTTGAACTCCATTGGAAAAACCCATCATGCCACACTCCACGCTTTGCATGCCCTTTATTCGTAACCTCATCCTCTTTCAAATCTAAAGTAACCATCTAATAGTATGGATTCTTGGCCTATGACTCACCTATTATCCTCATCCAACGTTTTGGAAGACTAATGGATTAAATTTCGAGTCAATCCCTGTGTTTCAAACATGGTCAATGGTCGGCCCTCATTTGTTATTCCCATTTCAGGCTAACGCAATAAGGACACTGTGTTTTGAACACAGTCAATTTTTATTCTTCATTTTCATTCCATCCCTACAGTGTTTCAAATTTTGGTTATCATGATTCATACCTTACAATCCTCTATGTTCATATTAATTTTCAACTCTTCTGGATTTACCCCACTCGTGCACTTGCACGCACTGGGAAAGAAATGATTCAACTCTTCTGAGAGCTTTATCCTTTAGTCAGGCCTCTCCCTTTATTCTTGGAAAACTGGAATGGTTTTTCAAACCTCGGATACCCAGAGCATGGTTTTCACACTTAAATTTGGGTGGAATGATATGGTGGCCATCCCTTGTTTATCACATCGGGCCCAACCCACGTGATCTTAGGGACTGATCGCTAGATGTTCCATGAATATAATGAAAATGTAATAAACCAAATGAATAATATATTTCATGCATGAATCTAGAAAAAATAGTCAAGTCATGGAATTATGTTCAAAAGTTCCAGGCATCACAATACCTAAGGATCGACCCCTCCCATGGATGGGTTGACCACATCAAAAGAACGTTGCAGCTCCGCCACCCTCTAGATCGTAGCATCTAGGATCCATTGCCGCCTGTTTAGTTTCTAATCTTCCTTGAAAGAAATGGGGCACAGTTATTTAGCCGCAACCTGGGACCGCTCCTCATCACTCCGGACAATAGCCATCTCTACGGAGGCTTGTTTCATCTGCTATTAGGCCTCAACCAGCTGGGCCTTTAGCTGAGATGTAATCTCCGAATGCGCATTGAGGAGAGAAGAGTGTTCATATGCCTAGAACTCCAGACATTGAATCTCATTTTCAGCCTCCTATATCCTCTTTATGTTCACTACTTTTCTCCACTGCTAACCCACACCAAGTCCACAGTCATACTATTGAATCTACTCTTCCATGAGATCTCAGATGAGCATGTGAGGACACTGGGCATCTACTCCCCCAACACAGAGTTCGTGCAGTCATGAATAAAGTCTCTCCATCTGGTCTATCAATTGTGCTTGAGGGGTGTAATTGATAAAGTGTTTTGTCAGCTTCCATGACCGACGACGGACTATACTACTATCCTCTTCATCAGAGGACGTTTTGTCCTAGTTCGTGGGGTTTGCAGGATCATACACATGGAACGCCCCCAGGAACTTGTCATCAGGGTCTGCATCTAGTGTCTAATCATGTATGGCATGACCCGGGTTGTCTGAATGATCTTCATCATCAGATCCCACTTCAATAATCTCAGGCACAACCCTGCCAATGGTCCCACCAGTGATCTGGAGCACCGCAGCTTGGTTGGTATGGATATCCGCCTCCATGACCACTAGAATTCCCCTGGGAAAAGCACTGCCAGGAATACCAACCAAACTCACCAAGGCACCCCACACCATTGGAAGAACTGTACATACCAAAAATTCATGGATGTCAATTATCATGGTCAGTGTGTGGTTGTCATGAGTTTTGTAAGGGAGACATACATAGATCAAATTTGCGGTCTTGTTCCTGGGTTTTTGTTGTGGGGAACCTGAGGCGTGGCCCTCTGTATATTGTTGAAAGGTCTGAAAACTTTGTAGAAGACACCTCGAGTATCTTTTCCCTACTAGATGTGGTAATCGCTGATGCTGTGGGCGTGGATCCCAAAGGCCCCACATCTGCATCCACTGAGGGATGAGAATGGGTTCTATGAATGAGGCTCTCTTACATAATTTAAACATTGGTGATTGGTCCAAAGTATCCTGGAAGTGGATCTCAGGGAAGGGGGTCAGTATTTTACCTGAAGGGACTCTAAAAATTCTTCTAAATCTGAGCCTTGATCACCAAATTTTATCTCTTATAGAAGGCTCCCTCTACCGGCCTCCTCCCCCCAGGAGGATTTGTCTGATTCTTCCAGAAGAGGGAACCGTTCCCTCAAATCAGTAGCTGAAAACTATGGGTGACCCATTGGATCCAACCACACCTTCACCCGATCTGTCATTGGATGCAGAACACCCTAGGAGTGCACAAAGTCCTCCAACTCGTCCAGGTATTACTTCGTATCCACTTGGGACAAAACAAAGCTGGCCCTGATATGGCCTATCCTTGTCAAATCCATCTCGAGACGGTTCAGGTGTTGCCACATCTCGGACGGGCCGTGAAATTGCTTGTTGACTTCCCAGATGTACCAAGCTTCTAGGAAGACAACATTATCTAGCATGTCTACATAGAGCAGCTACTTAACCAGATCCTGAGTTGATATTCTACGGAATCCTCTCAGTGGCCTCCCCTATGGATAACTCTATTCTTCTGGGACCATTGGGTCTGCTGCCATTGTTAGATCCGCTGCCACTACCTCCCACTCAACTGGTGTGGGCCTCGCTGCCACGACAACCCCGCCACTGTAGGATCTCCTTACTGCCTTTTGACCCCGGCCTTGAGAATGGGGAGGCACACCATCACCAGCTCAAATGGTTGTCTGCTTTAGCATCTCCCCCGGGTAGGCCGCCTCCTAGCTTTTGGCGTACTCCTTCACCAACCCGAATACACTGATTGGTAGAGGCAACTCGTTTCACATCTTCCTATCTTCCCATGTGAACATGAGCCACATTTTACTCATCACACATGGATTTTCCTTGTGGTTCACTCTTAAATATACTTGTGGGGTTAGTCACTGCATACACCAAAATTTCTTGGAGAATCAGTACGGGGTGTACGGCTCACAAAGAGGCTCACTATCCACTTTTGCCACTAGGAATCCACCTTGAAAGGCTATGAGATAGGATCAATGCTCTTCCGTTCCTTGGCCATCATTAGTGAAAGAACATTTTGGTAGTGGGAACAAATGAAAGTTGAACTCCTCTACCTTCCAGACCTCGTTCAGTGCCGACATCATGGTCAGCTTGGCCGGAAAGCTCCATACGACGTTTAGGATGGATGGGTAGAAGTTCGATCCCGAAGGGGAGATGGGGTTTAGATATTCATAGACCCCCCTAACGCGTGCCACTATCTACCCATATAAGAGGTAGAACAACCCGCATATCCTCTATGGCCTCTTCCCCTTGCTGATATGCCACAACATTTTGTACATCTTGACGAGCTTTGGGATTCTGAGGTTAACCTGCCCTCATGTCACCAACATGGATGCCAAGATAAATGTTCTTGGTTGCATTCCAATGTTCATATCCCTCACTGGAAGGATCCAACTACAGATTAGAGCTGCGATGAATGCCTCTATCTTGACTACTGGTGGCTGCTCAGTGCTGACACTGAATCCCTAGGTTTTCCACTGGCTGTCTTCCAAGAGACACTAGTACGAGTGCTCCTTTCCCCGTTGATCCTCCTTTGGTAAAGTTTGAGGCCTCACTGGAAACTTCCTGTCTGTTGGGAAGTTCAAGAACTGCTTGAACCACTATCTAAAGTGGAGGTCTCTTACTGCTTCCTTTTCCTCTCCCGACACCAGCTCCATCAACGTCATCGCCAGTGGCGGAATTTTCTCTAGATCCTCCCATGCACCCATAATGGTGAGGAATTCATCATACATCGCCCCCAGTATCGATACCCTTGAGATATGGTGCACATCCCATAAACTAATTCCAACCTCCCCATGGTGTAAGTAGATGGTATTTTTCCTCGATGACCACTTTCTCAACAACTCCAACATCAGCTGCTTCGGTTGATAGATATGGAATTGGGAGGCCCAAGACAACTCATACAGGCCCACTATCCTCATCTATACCCTAAACTCTTCACATGAGGAACCTACCCAGTAGGCTCAGGCCCAGTCATCTATGAAGGTTCCACCCTGGCGTAGATCCCACTCATTGGACCATCCATTCCTTGGGTTCCTCAGTGCTACCTTCAAGACCATATGGTACAGTGGGGGGATGTATCCAGCTGTAATTACTTCCTATAAACATTGTTCATATGATTATACAAACAATAAAAAATAATAGGCATGATGTCCTCTCGGGCATGGCCGTCTTCCACTCCGAACCACTAGCACTAGAACGACGTGCTCTTGAACCAGTAAGCTGGCTCATCCTTACGTGCTTTAGGGACAAAGATGTTATCCCTCATCCCAAATCCATGCAGAGGAATCCTCTTACAGAGTGGATAATTCCTTTGGCTTTTTGAGAGCATATTCACAAATGAATCATGATCAGAGTGGCTTTGTACCAACTCCCCTAGACCCAATCTATTCTCCATATCCTCCCTTTAGGTAGCATCCACAAGGACCCCCTGTAAGCCTATTTTTGAGGAATTCTATTTTTAATATTCGAACACCTTTCGTGAAGCCCTTTTGCAGAGCTCGTTCACTGAGACCATTCATAGAGCTCGATCCCAACAATGAAATCGCTAAGACTTGTACCAAATTTCAGATGAATGCCACAGAGCACACTGTCGTGGTGTCAAAGAATCACTCTGCGCTATGAAGCAGAAGGCCCGATTCACAGAGAGAAATCACAGAGTACGTAGAGCTTTGCGAATCGAGAGTGCTAAATGCCAAAAACGCAGATAAGGGAAATGGCAAGAGGGAGGAAAGATCTATTATTTATAGGTGAATACCCCTGGTGCTTAGCGGTACATCAAACCAAAACGAGCTTCACATCAAGCTTCATAGTGCGCTCGACCTGCCTGTCACCTGTAAGCTTCACGAGCCTCCTTCACGAGTCGGCTTCGTAACTGGCTGAGGGATTCTGGTGACTGAACATCAGACTTTGAAACTTGATTTCTCCTCAGATCCAAGTCTGAGGGGGGGGGGGTATTTTTGTGCCAAAATTTGGGATGCACAAGAACAAATGAAAATCATTAGGAAGCCTATTCATGGATACCTCAAGGACCCATGCCGGTACAAAGATCCTCCTTTGCGAAGCCGCCATGGAGCAAGGAGGCCAGATGATCCACGAACCAATTTGACATTCGTGAACCCACCGCGGATCAAGGAGGCGAGATGCTCTTTGAACCAATTTGACGTTCATGAACCTGCTGTGGAGCAAGGAGGTGGGATGATCTACGAACTGATTTGACACTCACAAACCTGCAGCAGAGCAAAGATGCAGGATGCTCCATGAACCCCTTTGACATTCGCGAACCCACCACAGAGCAAGATCTATCTTCGTGCCAAGAGGGATCTACTTCACGGTGCCTCTTGCCTATAAATATTGGGCTCCCCTTGAGCCTAAAGGATGGATCCTCCAATCTTTCTCCTTTTGAGCTCCTATATCACAAAGAAATTTCTGTTCTGCGAACCATGAGATTTTTAAGGTAACTTTTCATTGAGAAGTGCCTTCCCCTTTGCATGAATTCCGTCCCTCTTCAAAGAGGGATTATTTTCGGGGAGCCCATGGGTCTCCATGAAGGAAGTATATCCCCAAAGGGATTCGGTTCTTCACAAAGAACCTGTGCTTCGCGAAGTACTCTTCATGCACATGTGACCTCACATGCTAAGGTAGGGTCACTATGCTTCGCAAGGCACATTTCTTTTCAATATTACGCTTTGTAGGGAACCCTTTATTCATGCGGCATTGCTTCGTGAGTGCCTTTCCACTTCGTGAAGAACCTTCCATATGCACCTATTCCCTATGCCTAGTCTAGGACACTTCACTTTGTGAAACACACCACTTCATGAAGACCCTCCACTTCATGGAGCACCAAATCTTTACAAGGCTCATACTTATAAACCCATTTACTCTACAACTCCTTTTCTCGTGTCGCCCTTTAGGTTTTAATAAAGAAATTTCAAGGTGAATTAGGTGGTGCTTCTCATTTCATTGCTTTGCCTCATACTTCTTCGCATAGGCACGCTAACGACTATTGCTTCTTCGCATAGCCACGCTAACGTGGACCCCTCAATGGATTAATCCATAACACCCCCTCACCATGGAATTGATAATTTATTACCTTCCCCAAGGGGTAGGAGGTATTAGTTATATAATTCCTAAGGGGTGCAGAGTGAACCCAACTCATTCGAGTTACAGGATGTTAAACTCCCAAGAGCCATCATTCTCAGCACATGACGTTAAACTTTGGCCTCACCCCGTGAATTATACGCAGGGTGCCCTGTATAGAACATTATCTACACCCAATGGTCTCCAGGGGAGTGAGATCATTCCTCACATGGAATGAAATCCTCTTTATTGGAGTGGCATTTGTCTATGGGTATAGGACAACCACCTTGGTGTAAGCCCTAACTTTTCTTGTAAGAGGTAGCATCCATACTTATCCTCTCTTCCTAGGGGCCAAATCCCTCTCCCTCTGGGATTTTTTCACCACTGGGACTCCACCCAGAAGTAGGCACCAATCTCCATCACCCTGGTCTAATAACCACTTGTAATCCCCTATTTCCTCTTTGGTCTATATACTACGTGTAATCCTCACTTCACTTCCCATGGATGCATCTTTCGAGATGTGATCGTGAGGTCCTTGATGCCTCTTGTTTCTCACACCGAGCACGACTCACATGGGGATATAGTAAGCATCGACCATGACATCCTCTCTGGGTAGCCTAGAGTGTAAGCCCCAAACATCCTCTTGAACTACATGGACTTTGATCTTTTCCAAGGAAAGGTACGTAGGAAGCCTCTCTGAGGTTCAAGCCCAATGCCCATTGGTCCCAACCATCTTCACATTAGTTCCCAACCTTCTGAACTATGTAGAATTTGATCCTTGCCAAGGAAAGGTATGTAGGAAGCCTCCCTGAGGTTCAAGCCCAACACCCATTCGTCCCTACCATCATTACATTAGTTCCCACCCTCCCGAACTATGTGGACTTTGATCCTTGCCAAGGAAAGGTACGTAGGAAGCCTCCCCGAGGTTCAATCCCAACACCCATTGGTCTCGACCATCTTCACATGAGTTCACACCTTTCTGAACTACGTGGTCTTTGATCCTTTCCAAGGCAAGGTACGTAGGAAGCCTCCATGAGGTTCAAGCCCAAAATCCACTGGTTCTGACCCCCTTCACATCAGACCACCATCGTCCTGCATGACGTTAAACTGCATGCCCCCTTTTTGTCCAGCACAACGTTAAACTGCATCCACCATCCCAAACTATTTGGAATTTGATCTTTGCCAAGGCAAGGTATGTTGGAAGCCTCCATGAGGTTCAAACCCATCCAACAGTAAGCCGTTGTGACCCCATCCAGCGGTAAGCTGTTGTGACCCCATCTAGCGGTAAGTCGTTATGACCACATCCAACGGTAAGTTGTTGTGACCCCATCCAATGATAAGATGTTGTGACCCCATCTAGAGGTATGCTGTTGTGACCCCATCTAGTGGTAATCCATTGTGAACACATCTAGCAGTGAGCCGTTGTGAACCCCATTTAGCGATAAGCTGTTTTCAACCCAAACAGAGTGGTATGCCGCCGTCGTCCCTTCTATTAGGGCCCATACCACTGGTCCGTCCCAGTGGCGTAATATCAACCTCGGGATACTAACCATGTGTAAGCCCCAGTATATCATCAGGTCGCTATCCCCTACATGCACCCTGATTCTATACCCCCATTCTGAACTATGTGGACTTTTATTCCCTGCCATGGGGATACGTAGGAGGTCACTTCAAGGCTCCAACCCAACATCACCATCATCCTCAAGTCGACTCCATATCATTATCCATCCACTCAAATTAACCATCCATTATCCATATTGATTCTTACCCGGGCCTCCACATCCTGGTGGGATAATTCCACCTCATTCCCCATTCCCGTTAATGAAAATTGGGTAGATAACCATGTTTTAGACCCAACATCAGTGTTCCCTCTAAGGGTTTCACCCATATGATCCACTCTAGTCAGTGTTCTGATCAGTCTGATCCATCTCTGCTAGATGTAAAACCCTCGGCATACCCTGTGTTAAACATATGAAGCGTAGAAAAACATTAGATACCTGCCTATGGAATATAATTCCCCGCATTCCACGTGGGATGCCTTGGGCTTCCGCACACTCTTGAATCCATATAATAAGGGGAAGAAACCCTGACGCGCTAGTGTTCTAGCATCCAGACATACTAGTGATGTCCAACGTGACTACTCCCCCGACCGAAGGATGCTGCCCTAACTGGAACCCTTGGAATGTCCCGAAATAAGCAGTGTAATTAACTGTTGTCCATAAAGAAATGACACTGAGAAGAGTATCACAAACAATGTATTAGTCTATAAGGGAGACCCAAACTAGGTGATGAGTTCTGAGGAGGAATCCATGGAAAGATGAACTAAAATACCATAATCCCATTTCTATTAAGGATCAAACGTCCCTGAATAAGAGATGGATGCTGCCTGCCTTTGGAAAGTGGGAATGTGGGGAAACAGCTGCGCGTCCTAGACAGACGGATGCGTGTGCCCCGGTGAAAGCGTCAAAAACAATAATTTAAAAGGAATGACTAGAAAAAATTGAAAAAGGGAAGTGTTTTTTCTATACATAATTTCCACCTTATTAATTGTGATCAATGTGATTAATAGATAAAGGTTAGATGCATCATAATTTTTTTTAATGGCATTCCCATTTATGTTCCCATTTACTTCTTGAAGTTAATGGACTAATTAAGTGAATTATATTATGGAATGGTTGTTTCATAAAGGAAATGAAACAATTTCTTCGAGAAATTATAAATGATTATTTTTCCAAGGCATGGAATACTTTATATTATAATACACATGCATGGAATCCCTAGGCATGTAGTCCCTTATATTATGATACTCAAGCATGGAATCCTTAGGCATGGAGTCCCTTATATTATGATACTTGATCATGGTGTAACTATGCATGGAGTCCCTTATATTATGATACATGATCATGGATTCCATGATATTATGATATGCAGGCATGAAATCCATTGGTAGGGAATCCCTTATAAATTATGATACTCAGGCATGGAATCCCTAGGCATGGAATCCCATATATTATGATACTCAGGTATAGCAACCCTGGGCATGGTATCCCTGATATTTTGATACTCGAGAATCATGTCCCTTAGCATGGAATCCATTATTGTTATTTCCTATAGTATCATTTGGAATGATACCCCTTAATAAAATGTGACACTTACTATTAGTTTTATACAGATGATTGGTAATTACGCCACAGGTCCACACTGGTGCATGTATATGCCTTCATACATACCCCCTGTTATGATTATATATACATGATAAAAGGTTTAGAGAAATTATTTCTTAGTATAAATAAGTTATGGTCGACCAGGTTTCCCTGAAGAACCTAGGCCGACTTGGTTATATTTATTTTTTACACACTACCTTACTTTTGATATACTCACACACAACTTATTTTATATACACAATCCAAATTGATTTAGATGAAATTAGTGGTGGCCTACTGAGTATATCACATACCCTGCTCGATATTCCATTTGGAACCCAAAAAGATATCATATAGTTGCATGTTTTGGTCCATAGTTTGTTCTGTGTGCTGTTATTCATGTACATGGAAGCTTAGGAGCATAGAACTAAGATGATGCTCATGACGATCATTATAGAAAACCTGGTTTTAGGTATTTGACAATTTTATTTTTGTATTTTAATTATATATAATTTTTGAGTTAATTTTTGTTAGGTTTATAGAATAATTGGAATGTTTTTTGGGATTTTATGGAGGTCCACGATTTGATCACGGTTTGTAGAAACCTTGAAACACCTCTAAGAAACCATGAAAATGAAATAATGGGAAATGGGTAGGTACACCGTTTAGAAAAAATGTGAAGTTTCCCTAGAGAAACTATGCAATGATGTATAGTAGGGTATAACATGGTTGGTGCAGAGTTTTCCAAACCATACAACCAAACCTTGTGACTTCTAGTTTGAGGCAGTGTCTCATGCATGGTTAGCGCATAATTTTCCTAACCATGCGCCCTAACCATGCATTGTGAAAAATTATATCCAAAAAGTGTGGATTTAACTCATTTACCTCCTTAATCCATAATTTTTCCTCTTAAATGGTTATAACACAAATTCCTCTTCCTCCCAAATCTTCAAAGACAATTAATTTTGAACAAGGATAGATTATTATGATAATGTAAGTGATTTGGAGGCTGGATTCCTTGATAAGTTTCTATTATTGGTGGTTTCACTTAGATCTCTTATCCTACTATATTTCATAATCATTGATTTATTCCATTAAGGATAGATCCACAATGTTTGAAATCAATATTTATGGGATATTATTATTTTCATTAAATGGAATGAGATCTAAGAATGGATTTAGGATATTCAAGCTGGGTTTTTGAAGTTGTTTTTTCATTCTTTATTTTTGCCTAATTTTGAGAGTTTGATAGATTATCTATAGACTCATCATGATTATAACTTTAATTCATTGTTTCAAATTGATTAAATTTCTTTAAATTAGCATGAAACATTTGGGTGATTTGATGGAAACTTATTTAGTGATGTTTTCTTATAAATTGGTTAGTTTTGTTTAAAGTGAAATTGGTTTAATATTTTAAAATTATGGTTTTAAAATTATGGTTTGGTTTTAATGAATGGAAAATTTCTATAGATTATTTTCAATAAAATTAATATTTTATTGAAACATAATGCAATGGGTTTTGGCATAAATGGCTGGAATGTGTTAATTTCCATTGACATGACCCTGTGGAAGGGGCGTATTCTATTGGGGAACTTGATATTGGTTACCATGTGACAAATTGGTAGATAAACAAGAGACTGATCATGACTATGGAATTATCACATGTGCATGCATGTGTGGATGTGTGGAATGGGTATGAAAAATGTTTTTAAAGGATTTTTTGATTACTTTCCTATGAAACTATTTTGGGTTGGAAAACTATTTTTGGATTTGGTATAAAATGATTTATTTTTTTAATACTATTTTATATAAATGTGATAACATTTTCCATCCTAGTTCCATGAGTTGGGAAGTCATTAGGGAAATCCTTCTAGGTTTTATGCTCACCCCCTTCTTAGGTAGCATGGTGAATTTTCAATTATTAAGTATCAGGACATAAGTAAAGGAAAGCTATCCCAGTTCTTTAGTGAATCTTCTTGATAGCATAAACTGGGAATGTAGAGTTAGATATTAGAGCAGGTTGGGAGTTACTGAGTCACCATCTTTGTGTCTTCAAGTTTTGTTGGTATTGGTTTCCATATTGTAATCAGATATTATCATTTTTTAGGTTTTTATTGTCTTTTATTTCATACTAATACATCGTATTGAGGTTTGATTATTTATGGATATCTTGGTTTTATTATTTTATCTTTAAAAGATTTTACCACAATTTTTATGAATACCATGGAATTTATTTCCAACTTTGGGTGTCTTGAGGATGTCACCTAAGGCTTATTATCACAACCATAACTTCTCAAGACAATGAGGAGGGGTGGGATGTTACAAATGGAACCAGTTTGTTTGGTATTGGAGTTCAAAAAACCATTCTTTTTTGGTCCTTGAGTTGGTGTGGAAGTAAGGATTAGGACTGTTAAAATGTGAAATGTAGAGCATAAAAATGTGTAGCTGACCTATTTATGTCGAATTTCAAGTTACCAAGGATTTGGGTACATGAGTCTTTTGAGACACTTAGAGGAGTTGTTACCCCATCGTAATGGGTTTATCCAATGATAATATATTGAAATTCATTGATAATAATGACTTCCTAGTATGGGTGTATAATTAATTTTGATTAATGTTTTGTGATTTTGAAAAAAAATTGTTTATTTTTGAAAATAGTTCAAAATGGATTGAATTTTAAAAAGCATGGTGAAATTTTCAAAATTGGTTTGAAAATAGAACAGTTAAAATTTTGAAAGCCTCATTGTAATATGCGTGATGTGATAAATTTTAAATTTCTAATCCATCAATTGATAAAGAGTGAGACTAATGGAAGTATTCTTTTGGTTATAGATAATGGAACCAGGTAGGCGCTGTAGAAACCAACCAAAAGAGGCTACTGAGAATGTGGATGCACCTGAGCCACAGGTGAACCAATAGCTAGTTCAGAGTATTGTATAGTATTTTCAGGACATGGATAGAGGAAATAGAAGGTATAAACCAAGATAAGTGTATTATTTGGTTTAGTTACAAAGAATAATTCACCCATATTTTAGGGTGATTCAGAGAAAGAAAAAGAAAAAGTGTGACTGGATATGATGAATCAAATATATGATTTCCTTGGGACACTAAATGAGTTAAAAGTCAAGTTGTAAACCAATATTTTGGTGGATCTATCACATAAATAGTGTAATTTAGCAGTTCATAATAAATTGTACCACGTCATTTCATGGGAGTATTTTGAATAAATTTTCAACAAAAAATTCTATCCTCACATGTTTAGAATTTCTAGAATAATAAATTTATTTAGTTTTATATAGGATAATCTCTTATTTATATAATATGAAGCTAAATTTATTAATTTATTTCACCTCTCACTAGAAGTCACTGCAATTTCATCCTTGAAGGAATGCATTTTTGAATCGGGGTTAAGGTGGGAGGTTCGCTCGATGATTTATCTCTTTTTTATAATGGATTATATAGAGATGGTCAATAGAGAGATGTTGGAAGAAAGAGACATATAAGGTAATACAGTTAATGGAATCATATTGATACCTGTGGGAATTAGTGGGAACTCTAATACTCAGAATAAATGGAGGAGGGACACCTATTTATAAGGTGGTGGTATGACTTATAATCAAACAAAAAAATTAGTGAACTTTCCTACTAAACTAAAGAGTATGTATTGATGATTTTAGTGTGGTTATTTTGAGAATATGATATGAGATTGCATGATACCACCTAGATCATGTCACAATTGAAACCAAACGGGGCACCTTCAATTATATTTTCACAGTGCTCCAAGGTTAGGTGCTAGGGACATATCTCATGATTCTCAAGAATTGTATACTTCAATGAGATGAGTGAAATATAATAATTATCATCAACAGAACCAAGTAGGCCATGGTGATTCTTGTAATACCATGATTCCTCAACCAATGCAATCTCAAAAAGTTAATAAAGAGAAAAGTGCAGCATGTAATAAATTTTATGATGATGAGAAAATGATCGTGGTGGATAAATCTAGACCTTTGACAGTGAGAGGTACAATTATTTTTAATTCTACCCTTATTCAAGTTTATTTGATATGGTTTAATCTCATTTGTTTATTTATTCTTTTGTTGTTGATCTTATAGATTTTCATGTTGAGGTGATACCTTCAATTTTGAAAATTCAAACTCATTTTGTCCAAAGAGAATGTAAATACTTTATACAAAAATCATGTTCCATAACTATCAATGGGGAAAAATTGATTTGATATTTATCTATGCATGATATGGATTTCTATGAATTCATCCTGGGTATGGATTGGTTGAACATGTTTAAATCTCACATCGACCGTCATACATGAAGGGTTAATTTTAAAACTAATTATGGATTCAAGAATATCATTAAAGAATATCAGAATGTAAAGGAAGGTGGAGAATGATTGTTGGCACTAGTGATTGGAACTATCTCATACTAGTTGGTAGCTTTAACCTCAGAATATGTGGATGAGATTGGGAATAATAGTTTTCCAATATCTTTTAATCATTTTCCTAATGTTTTTCTAAATAATTTTTCTATGTTTACAACCATAATAGTAGTGGATTCCATGATTGATCTATTAACAGGGACCAATCCTATCTCAATTACATCTCATATGATGGAACCAAAAAAATTAATGGAACTGAAAGTCTATTTGTAAGAGTTGGAAGAAAATAGGTTCATTCAGCTGAGTATGACTCTATAGGAAACAATGGTTCTTTTCATTAATAAAGTGGATGGATCTCTTAGTCTTTGTGTATATTATCATAACCTTAACTAGGTTACGATAAAGAATCGATATCCTCTTCTACACATTGATGATTTTTTTGATTAATTGAGGGGATCTAAGTGGTTCTGTAAAATTTATTTACATTCAGGACATCACCAATTGTGGGTTCAAAAGTAGGATATCCCAAAGAGAGATTTCAGAAGAAGATATGTCCATTATGAGTTCATTGTTATTTATTTTGTTCTAATGAATGAACCAATCATCTTTATTGAATTTATGAATCAGATATTTAAAAGGTATATTAATTACTTTTTGGTGAATTTTATAGATGATATTTTGGTTTATTCAAAGAAAAAGGTAGATCATGAGGAGCACTTGTCTACAATGCTGGGTATCTTGTGAGAGCATCATCTATATGACAAGTTATCAAAGTGTGATTTTTGGATATAATAAGTACATTTTCTAGGCCATGTTATCTATAAAAAAGGTTTTTATATGGAGTCATAAAAGATATAGCTTGTGTTCTCTTGGAAAATTCCAAATAATGTCTTTTATATACACATTTTTCTTGGAATGTATGATTATTAGTAACATTTGGTTCATGAATTTTCACAAATAGCTTCACTAATGATAGAATTGATAAGAAAAAATGTTCCATTTGAAATGAATGATGAATATTAGAGGTATTTTCCAAAGATTCATTTTTTTATTAAATCATAATTGATCTTGGTATTTTTAGAATTAGGATAAGGCGATATGGTGTATTATGATGCTTTGGGATCTGGGTTGGGGTGTGTTCTCATATAGGGAGATCATGTTGTTCTTATGTCTCAAAGAAGTTATAGTTTCATGAGAAAAACTACTCAACACATGATTTGTAATTAGCTACTGTGATCCATTCTTTGAAGACTTGGAATCATTATATATTTATTTAGAAATTCATGGTGTTTATGGATCATAAAGTCTTGAAACACATTTTATCACAAAGATATTTGAATTTGAGATAAAGAATATGGATGAAGTATATTAAAATGTTTGACTTAGACTTAATGTATACATTGGGTAAAGAAAAGTATTTAGAGGGTGCATTAAGAAAAATTTCATACTGGTAGTTGGTGAAATAGGATTTATATTAATGGTAGCTAATGTCGGTGATAAAAAGACATACACTTGGATTGGGAAGAAACCATGGTAGTGTTACATTTTTACTTACAGTTTCTTTTGTTCCTGATTTTGTTGATAAGGTTAAAGAGGCACAAATATCCAATTATGAATGTGTTACTATGAGGGAATAACTCAATGGTTGAGAGACCATTAAGGGATAAAATCTTGAGAGAAGATCAATGTTCTGTTTTCAAGATCTGATGGTCATACCTTTGGATTTTTAGGATCAACTCCTTCATGCCTACCACCATTCTAGAAGGGCTATTTATCATGGAAAACAAATTACATATAAGGCACTGAATGAATAATTTTGGTGGGATGGAATGAAGTGAAAAGTGTAAGAGTTTATTTTGATATTTATCACCTATCAGCAGGTTACGAAAGAGCACTAATAACTAGAGATTATACTATAGTATTTACTGATTCCCATATGGAAATGGGAGTATATAATAATATTTTTTAAATTGGTCCCCATGGATAGTTTTGAAACAAGATTCCATATGGTTGATAGTGGATTGGCTAATGAATTCCTTTCATTTCATCCCTAGTAAAAAATCCAATATGGCTGAAAACTTTTCAAAAATCTATATTCAAGAAGTTGTAAAAAGGCATGGAATAACAACATCAATGGTATTAGACCATGACCCTATGTTTATGTATTGTTTTTGGAAATTCATTTATAAATACCTTGGGAATCAGTTGACTATGGTCATGATGTATCATCGTCAAATGGATGGACAATCCAAAAGGGTGATAAAAATGAATAAAGACATGCTTAGGGCTTGTATGTTGAATTTTGGTGGCTCATGGGAGGATAAAATAATGTTAGTAGAGTTATTGTATAATAATTGTTATCAAGTCTCAATACATATGGATCATTTTGAAGTGATGTATGGGAATACTTGTTTTTGTTTACATTATTGGGTGGAAACAGGTGATACTTCCCTAGTTGGACCAAACATTGTGCAAGAGACAATAAAGAATATTTAGTTAATTAGGAAGATAATAGAGAATGATTAGAGTCATCAGAATTTATATGTGGATCATTTTCGAAGATTATTTTCATTTGCGATGAGTGATCATGTATTATTTAGAATATATCCTATGATTACATATCATAATTTTGGAAAGTAGGGAAAGTTATCTACTTGATATATAGTCAATTTTGAGATACTTGAATGAGATGGTGAGGTGGAAGATTAGTTGTATTTTCCACCAAGGTTTAGTTCACTGAATAATGTGTTCTATGTATCTCAATTGATGATGTATTAACCCGATCCCTAATTTGTGATTCGATGGGATCACATTAACCTAGAGCCAGATTCTATGTTGGTTTATGTACCAGTACTAATTGTGGATAAGTAAGAGAAAGTATTTCAATGGAAAACCAATGGTATAGTGTGAGTTTTATGGATACATGGTCATATTTAGAAAGAAATGTGGGGGCACGAGGAAGAAATGGCAGAACAATGGCCCAAAATATTTTAGGCCAATAATGTTTTTCTTATTTATGAGGATGGAAACACCAATTATGGGGAGAATGTAGCACCTCACTGTTTCAGGTATATGACCCTTTATTAGTGTATATTAAGTATATATAATGTTTGGTTTATGTTTTGGGAGGTTCAGAGGATATTTGGAATGTTTTTGAGGCTTTTCTAGGGGTTAATGATTTGAGCATGGTTAGTAGAAACCGTGAAACACCTCCATGAAATCATGCAACTAAAATAGTGGGAAATGGGTAGGTGAACAATTTAGAGAAACCATGTGGCCACCCAGAAGAAACCATGCAATATAGGATAGTGGGTATATCATGGTTTTCCAAATCATGTGGGCCAACCATTATAGGTTTTGTTTAAAGTAGTTTCTCATTCATTATTAGCACATGGTAATCTGAACTGTTCACCCTAACCATTCATCATGAAAAAACATATCTGAAAATTGTGGATCTAACTTTTTTTAACTCCTTAATCACTCTTCTACCTCTAAACTGGTCCTAACATGAATTCCAATTCCTCCCAAGTCTATGGAGACAATTACTTTCAATCCAAGAGTGATTCCTAGGTGAATATAAGTTTTTTGGAGGCTAAATTCCTTGATAAGTTCCAATTCTTGGTGGTTTTCCTTAGATATATTCTCATAATATATTTTGGAATCATGTATTTAGTCCATTGGGTATAAATATAAACTGCGTGACATCAATATTGATAGGATATTATTGTTTTGATTGAAGGTAATGATATCCAAGGATATATTTAGGAGTTTCAATCCAGGTTTATTGATTTTTTCCATTCTTTATTTTCTCCTAAGTTTGAGAGGTAGGTATATTTTATGTCAACTCATCTTGATTAGATCTTGAAGTATTGGTTTCAAATTTATTTAATTTATTGAAATTAGTATAAAATTTTTGTGTGATTTCATGTAAACCTATTTAGTGATGTTTTCTTGGAAATTGTGGAAATATGTTTGTTTTTTTGGAAAGTTAAATTGGTTCATGATTTTAAAATGTCAGTTTTAAACTATGGTTTGGTTTTGAATCATGGAAATTCTATAGATTTTTTTTCAATAAAAGTAATGTTTTATTGAAATGACTTGGCTTGGGTTTTGGCATACATGGTTTGGATGAGTTCATTTGCATTGACGTGACATTGTGGAAGGGGTGTGTACCCTTAGAGGACTTTTTATTGGTTACCTTATGATGAATTGGTAGATTGACGAGAGACCACTCATGAGTTTGGAACTATCACCTGGGAAGGAATGTGTGGACATGTGGAATGGGTTTTCCAAATGGATTTGGAAAATGGTTTTAATGTCTTCTTTGATTTCTTTCCATGGAAACCTTTTTAGTTGGGAAAACTATTTTGGGATTTGATATAAACTAATTTAAATTGTTTTTAAACTATTTAATATAAATGTGATAACATGTCTCATCCTAGTGGCATGAGTTGGGATGTCATTAAGGAAATCCTACCAAGTTTTATACTCACCCCATTTTTGGGAACAATGGTGTTCTTGCATATATAATGTATTGAGACATAGGTAAATTATAGGTATCTTAGTTATTTAGTGATGCTTCTTGGTACCCTGGGATGGGCATGTTGAGTTGGATCATGGAGAAGGTTGGGAGTTTTTCAGTTATCTTATTGGTGTCTTTGATTTTTATTATTATTGGTTTCCACTTTGTACTATGATATTGTCATTTGTTTTGGCTTTGTATTTAATTTTATTTTATACTCATGCATCATATAGAGGTTTGATTATTTATGGTTATCTTGGTTTGATTGTTTTATCTTCAAAGGGAAAATCATCCCCCAATTCTTATGAAGAACTTATCATTTATTTCCAGCCTTTGATCTCTTGGGCATGTCACCTAAGTCCAAGTAGCACACCTATCACTTCTCAAGAAAATGAGGAGGGGTGAGATGTTACACTAATGGAGATTACCTTTAAGGAATTTGTTCTTTCATTTTTCATGTTTATGTATCAGCTGTTTTATGTCTATTGGTGTACATTGTATCATGTTCATGCGTGACTACTATTTCATTTATTATAGATGATAAATTGTTATTATATTCCTCAAATATTTTTTTTATTATTTCCATTGTATTTATTTCTAATCTAGAGGGTATAATCTCCCTAGTGTACCACCTTTAGAACCTTGATTCAACTTATCAGCCTCTGGTGTATGAGGAGGTGTGATTGAGGCCCAGTGGAAAATTGGCTCAGGGAACCATTCTAAGTGGATTTTAGGTTGGGGTGTTATAGTTGTGGTATATATTCATCTAGGGATTAAAACTCTAAAGGGGTGTATTAGATATCCACTTGATCATTACTGGTGCATGATGAGTGGGGAAAAGACTAAAAACTAATCTAGACACTCATGAGGTAAATTATTAGGTTAATTCACATTTTATTTATAAACCATGATGATGAATGAGAAGATAAAACCTATGAAAACCTTTAATATTTCATAGTGATATGGAATAAACCTAAAGTTTCATGGGTTGATAACTCTAATAATTATCATAAGTTTAAATTCATATATACCCCGTTTTTAGGTTCTATGTGATGGGAGTTAAATATAATTAAGGATATTTTTGGAAACATTTATGGGAATACAACCCTTTAGTTTAGGATGTGTTTTAGTGAAAAGGTTATTTTAGGAAGAACTATTTTATATTTTTTATATATAAGTTTAAAGGTATTGATAAATTTTAAGATTCATATGATATTTTATGCTAATAAGGTTAATAGGGATAAAATTTTTATTACATTTTGGGAACATATGTTTTATCATATGTATAACCATGGGATTAAAAAGTGATTTGTTAATAAGTGATTAAAGTTATTTTTGAAGAAGTCCTCTATATTGGGAATATTATATGATTAAGGTAAATGGAAATATTTTTGGATAAAATGGGATTTTATTTGAAGAATAAAGGTTGAGTTATATTTTGTAATCCTATATGATTTTATTATTGATTTAGGGCAATTCATGTCATTTAGAGGGAAGACTAGCATATTTTGGAGATTATATGATGGAGAATATACATTTTTGGTATTTGAATTTATGAGTGAATGATATTTTTTATAGATAAATATTAATTTTTTCTTAGATGAATATATGATAAAATATTTCTAATTTTTGTGTTTTAAACTTGTTTAGGAATATTTTTTAATAGTTTTAAGGTTATTTACTTATGGAATGATTTAAGCTGAACTTTAGGTGTTATTTTTGATGCTTAGGATATTAATGTCACAGTTACTCATATAAAGGATTATTCATACTGGTTATTATTTTATCTTATGCTAATTATTTCATGTTTAGAAAGAAGGAATAATGTTTCATAATTTTTTAGATCTTATAGTTGGTTAAAAATTGAATTTAGTTCTTCAAGCATGAAACATTCATCTTGAATATTCATTGTTTGGAGTAAGAGATGATATATAATTGGAAATTAATCAAACCATAAATGAAGGATAACATTAAATATATGTAGTAAAAATCAATCAAGTTTGTATATATTCATAAAATATCTATCTTGATGGTAAAATGACTTCTCAAAATTTTCGAGTCTTATTTGTAAAATAATAATCAACTATCAAGGTATGATTTTAGAACCTCATCTACAAGTACAAGTCTTATAGAGGTGCATTATTTTATGAAATAATAAGATTCCTAATACTGTCATAAAAATTAATGTTCACGATAAAATCTATATTTTAATTTATTACTATGATAAATTCATTTCAAAAATCACAAATTCAAATTGTTAGGATGATTTTTTTTGTAATAGGGGAAGATTATAACACCATAATATTTCAATATGTATTTATTCTTTAAATAAGTATTAGGTTTGATATCTTGAGACATACACAACATGAAACTAAAATTAACCGTGATGATTTTATTTAAATATTACAATAAAATATAAACACTAATACATTATGATGTTTCAATATGAAATGACATGAAGAAAAGTAAAAAATGAGTAAATGTACATATGTATAAAAATATCACAATTTTTTTTATCCTCATGGTTCAGCATGAAGATTGTGACCCCAAATGAAACCATGTAAACAAGATAAAGAATTACTAATATAATAGAAATGATGAGATAGAGGTAAATGAATAAATTTTAGTAAAGTATGAAAGGATCTATATATAAATGTAATATGACTATTATATATTTTCATTGGACACAGAGTTATTATATATATATATAAACCAATAATAAATAGAGACATTAGGTATATTTAAGTCTAATAGCTGTATAATTTTATGATAATTAATTTAAAATAATATAAGTTACAACACTCATATAATTATTAATTTATATGAAATAAACAAAGAACACTTAAAGTTCTAAAAGGTTATTTTTCTATAAAAGTGGTTTTATTGTATATTTTAGAAAAAAACTAAATATATAAATTTTAGAAATAGAATTTGATAAAAATAATTTATTTTTTAGTTTCATCATGTCAAAATTATATTATGGTGAATTTTTGGGATTTTTTCAATAAGGTTGATTTTTGAGTGAATAGTGAAAAAATACCGTTTTTTTGCAAAACTATCATTTCTTTTCTTTAAATCAAGTAATTTAAAAGTAACTTTTTTTATTTGGACTTAAATTAATATAAAACTACGTTATTTATACATAATCTATTTAATCACATAATTATCAACATTATATTTGATTTTTGGTATAAGACCATTTTTAGTCCTAAAAATGGACATTTTCTAAAAAATTATTTTCATTACATTGTATGAATTTATATTAAAATTAATTTATCATACTTATATAAATTGAATACTGAAAACATATTTCATTTTTGGAATAATTTGGTTCAAATTTTATAATTATTTCAAATTTATTTTTGTTCACAATGAATAGTTACCTTGCTAAAAATATTGTTATGATGGTAAGGATAAAATAGGTAGAATAAGGTTGAAGTATGAAATAAGGCTTGAAAATAATCCCTAAACTTTCTTATATTTCATTTTAGGATTTTAATTAGAAAAAAAACTTAAAATATTTGAAATTATTTCAATTATTTCATTTAATTTTTCTAAATAATTTTATATAATTTTAAGTAAAAGAAAATTAAAAAATGTCTCTTTATTACTTTTAATAACTATAGTCTCAGAAATAAAATTAATGGTATAGTCTCAGAAATAACATTACTGTATTTACATTTTTAATTACGTTTTTTTGTATAGTCTCAGAAATAACATTAATGGTATTATATGTTAAATAATATTTTATTAAATGACTTAAAGTTAAAAAAAATATTATATTTGGAAATGTTAATGGTATATAGTCTATAATATCAACCATTTAAACTTATTGGTCACTTGACCTTTTATAGTAACTTTCTTCACCCCAAATGTGTAAATATCTTCTCATCATGTTAATTGTCGAATAGGGTTAACATGAGGTTAAAAATAATAGATAAGGTTTAAAAAATCTCCTAATAATTTATAAATTTTATTTTATGTGAGTAATTATACTTATATGCATAATAAATTCTAAATATATCAATTTTTGTTTACTTTAATATGAAAATTGACTTATATTAATTTAATACTTTATATAACTCTAAGGGTGCCCCTCGCCTCACTTATAAAAGTATAAAACCTATACTATATTATATAAAAATATTGATCCACTTATCTCAAAAAATACCTGATAAAATTCATTCCAAACCTTTATCCCCATAACTTAATGATTTTTTATCATCAAAGGAAACACTTTTAAAGCTTAAGGTGTAAGCCAAAGGTTGTTTTCTGAAGAAGAGGTAAAACTATTAACTGATCGCTTTCACCTTATTTACTCTTCTACCTCATTAACATATTATATTACCATGATAAAATAATAACATACATTTATTAAATATAATTAAATATTATTATGTTGGGGAAAAACCATTATTTATCTTCTTTTTATCCTATGGAATAAAATCATCGCTCATATGTATGTATGACACACCATCTCTACGTAATGGTGTAATTCGTCTTTCATCAACACTTTACATGGATGGTTATAAATATTTAACTAATTAATATAAATGATACTTATGAAATAGTTATTTTTCTAGACATAAAATATATCATTTAACTTCTTACACTTCCACCCATTAAAAATGATATCGTCGTTTGTGTGAATGTGTAAACTACCAACTCCATAGAGTGATGCGATTCATTTTCTATTCCCAAATTTAAAAAATGATTATAAATATGTATATAATGAATATATAAGATATTTATATCAAAATTAGTATTCTATATATGATGTAACCATGAGAAATATGTAAGGACTAAAAGTACCAAACTGAAACTTACATGAAAAACAAAAGAGGCAACACTCATAAATGATGATTTTAATATTGAATTATTAATAAATAGATTTTAAAATGTTATAATTCAATATTATAGGATATGGAAATTTTTTATATATTTATTGTATATAAGTATAATAAATCTAAATTTATTATATAGGATGTTAACATCACTTATGAACAAAGTCTGATCTATGGTAAAGGTTTATTTCACAATCATATCCTTATTCGAGATTATTTATGATTAAGTTTCCATTTGAGGAATTATATAATAGTTATATCATAAATCCCATATATTTTCATAAAATATATTTATTTATATAAATGAAAAATTTTACTTTAATTTTCCTCTATCTAAGTACTCAGAACCCCAAAATAATATTCTTAAAAAATACCAACTTTGTTTTTCTATTCAGTGAGGATTATTTTCATCCATGTTCATATTTTATTTAAAAAAATTCAAGAATTTTTTAATAATATCTAATTATTGATTAAATTTATTTTTAACCACTTTAAAATTTCTATAAATATATTTTAAAGGAATATTCTTTTTTTTTGAATAAGTCACTTTTTACTAAAGGTGTGAACAAAATATTTGTTTTAACACTTACCACACGAATGAATTTTCCCACAATCATGACTATTATTTTCCTTGAAGGCTACTTTACAAGATTCCATGTTTATTTTAAAATAAAATCTATTTCCTAATATTATAGAAATTTTTAGATTTTAAATAAGTTATTTCAAATTAAAAAGGGTATTTTCCTCAAAAAATATTTAGGTGATATATTAAAATTATTTCGATCTATGTCAACATACTTTGATGAATTATTTGATTTATTAGAGATATAATCTAATGATACAATCCATAGTATTACTTTGGATGGTTCATAATCATTTTAACTAGGTAAATTATTGATATTATATATGCTAGTTCTTCTAATATAGATATCTATTGATTATTAAGGAATATTGATTACGTTTTATTGTTTATTAATATGACGACTACATTAGACTTAATTAGTGATAGGTAGGTCCCATAATTACATAGCCTCTTTATGCATCTATATGTCTCATGAGATAGAATAGATTGGTTATTTTTTATATTCCTTAACTATTTATGTATTATTTCTTATCATGATTCCTCAATGGTATGTTTAATATGTCCCACATTATCCATTCCATCATTATGAAATCAGTTATTTTTGTCCATGTGGTTATTCAAATAGTTATTAAATCTATGGATTAATTTAAATATCATGAGATTATTTACATGGAATTATTTTATCATTATTTATTCTAAACATATTATTCATGCCCAATTTATTCTATCACAACTTCCAATATATGAATCCCCTTACCAAGAATATGATCTCACTCTCTTATTTTGTTTCCTTTCCCCAAGATGTTAGGATGGGTACTACGATTTATATACAAGGATATTCTCGATGAAATAATAATGATATAAAATAAAATACTATATTTTATTTTATGTTTTCAAATTTAATGTGATATTGAAGAATATATATAGTTTTCCAAGACAACTAAACTATTCATTCTCTTGGGATGAGATCTCCTGTATCTAGTTCTAATGTAATAAAGTAACCACTAGATCTGGGATACTAGGGTTTGGGTTTTTACAACTCAAATATAAATATCCATAAAACTCAAATAATATGGTTGATCTTAATATAAAATTAGAGGGTAAAGATGAAATAACTTTATTGTTTGCAAAAAGTAAAGGATAAGTGAAAATTAATTGGGGAGATTGAAGAAGGGGTTGTTGGCATGGAGTTGAAGCTCAATGATCAATAAAGATTTTTAACTCCCAATATCACATGGGGTAGTTGGATAAATTATTCAATTGAGAAGGTTTATGATAAAAATGAAGTTTCATCAAAGAAATATCATGTCTGAGATCATTGATAAGTGAACACCTAAACCCTTCCTCCACTAGATCAGGGGCTACTAACTAGCATTGAGGTATCTCAATAAACATGGGTAATATTACCTCTAAATGTATCTTTCACCTTCTATCTCACACCAACCTCTACCATACATGAATTAAATATAAAATAAGAAAAAATAAATGAATATATAACTAATCCACAATGATACAATATAAACCACATGAGTACAACATGAATCTAAAACACATAACTAATAGATATAAACCAAAGTACTAAGTACTATATATCTGAAATATCACTATTGGAGATATATTGAATACCTGTGGTGTAAGTTTGGATACCATAATAATCTCTGGTCTAATATCCATCCACATAAACCACCATCTCCACATACCATGATTGTCTATCTCCCCCAATAGCAGATATGCGTGGACACAAAGAAAACGATGAAAAATTATGAATAAATAGGTGAGTATAACAATACCCAATATGGTTATCTCAAGTAGTGAGCTGACCCCATAACATCTAGTGTCTACGTACATAAAAAAAGTAAAGTTTAGATAATCCTCTTTCACCCTACATCATCAAACTATATAACCATGATCCATTCTAATCATATAACCCATATATCACTTTAATATCACTCATGAAATAGTAATATTCTCAAAAAGGAACTAAAAAATACTTCATAACCCATAATTTAATTCCTACTTAAAAATCCACACTATATTCACATATCCTGAGATACTATAAGAAATAAACACCACTAAATTTCTGGGATGTACTGAAATAAATACACAATTCCATCTATAGTTGAACTGATAAAGGGAATAAAAATATGAAAATATAAAAAAGTATACCTATCTAGACACAAGAAAAAATAAAAATCTATAAGAATAAATCTATATACTATAATATTAAATGAAATAAAAATTTTATATGATATAAATGCATATTAGATACTCCCAATCCCATTGTAGTGAAAGTGGAGTAGAGATAATATTGGGTGCATCATAGTCCACCTAGACCCTAGAGCTACAGAAGAGGAATAGAATCATCAATAAGGTGAATTTCAAATTATAAAAATCTAATATCAAGTATTTTATAGATTATAACCATCTCCGCATATCCTATCTATAATTTTCTCAAATTGATGATACTAAAAAAATCACCAGTCTCCATCTACCCAATAATAGAGATGTTGGAGAAAATAATCAATAAATTTATCACAAATGTATCCAATATATCTTAAACCATATACTCGGGTGAGTATAAGTAAATATATGAATAAATCATAGTTTTTATGTACCAATATAATTACGTAATAAAGATTATAGTCACTACAATCCCACTCTAACCCTTAGCCAAGGATGAGTGTAAATGATATCCCACTACTGCATCTCACTGTCATCGATGTCCATCCATATCAGGCTACATCACATTTCAATAAGATGAGTAAAAACAATCAAAAACCCCAATCACAGTCAAGGGTCCCCTATCAATCTCACAAGACTCTAGTATAGAAATTTGTATATGCAATATCATCCTCATCAATTTCCCCCTTAGACAAGCATATATAAATATAATGATAATTCAATAATAGATAAATATTAGTTATTTAATTATCCTACTAATAATATCACAAAAAAATTGATATTACCTCCCACATATTCATCATTTCATACCACAATATCCCTAGTGAGTCTCCGCAATCAAAACTCATCACATGTTACGAATAATAATTCAACAATGATAAATGTTGTTATTGAATTATTCTATTAGTACATCACTACCAGGATGATACTACTTTATTCACTTAAAATTTTATCTATTCCATCCTAAATAACCTAAGTTACTCTAATAAATTACCCAACCCATTTCAAAGATTATCCTAATATTTATTAGAATGATTATTTAACCTTAGTTCATAAGGTTCAAGTTTCCAATATTATATTTCTTTGGTTACAAGGCATTCATTAAGAATATATCATTTACTTAGTAATTATGAAACATCATATAAGGTAATTACCCATACTTAGTATTATTACATTATTTAATTTACAATTATACTTCACTTAAATAGTTCCTTTAATTCCATTACATTATCTATATATAATTCGATAAAACATGATCCAAATTTAGAATTTACTCTTTTAACAATAATTTATAATCCTTTAAGTGGTGTAAATATATTTCAATGGAAATCATTATAAGGATAATAATTATATTCCATTGATGTTATATATAATTATATCAACTAGATACTCATCATCAACTACATACTACTTCCTATAGCTATGAAATAAATTCGAGTAAAAAATTCAAGTTCCATTTTCATGATTTGATAATACTAATATGAATATTATTATTTTATGTAATAATAATATTTTATGAGATCCTTTCAGGTAATAAAGTATTTTCTATCCCTACAATTCATTGGGAATTATATTGTTGGAAAATTCTAATCACCACTTCTTATGTTGGAGCAATTAGTCTAATTATTTCATTCAACCTCATCTTCATAACTTCAAAATTATTTATTCAATTATTATTATTATTATTCATTAATAATAATATTTATATCATCTATAATAAATAATAATATCCTGATATCATAATTATCTTCCCACTAAACTCATTTTACTTATTAATTTCATACCTGGTGATTGACGGTGCTAAATCATGTTAATGATTTCTGTAAACAAATTATAATTATCATTATTTAAATAATAATAATTTTAATATCCATTTAATCATTGAACTATTTAATTACACAACATATGATCCCAAAAATTCTCAAAATTGGTTCCATTTGGTCTTGGAATAAAATAAGAGTCCAACGAAAATCTCAATTTCAATTTTGGATACTAGACATTCCGTCACATTCCCTATAGATCTCAGCTAGTTTGGGGATTTCATGTGGCACAATCGAATGTGCCTCTATGGTTATTAGATCATGGGTTGTTAATAGGTCACCCAATAATTCCTCTTTAATGATCAAATAATTAATATTCATGGGTATTGGTGTATCTAATCCCCTTTCTCCATCACCACCCGATCTGGTAGATCAGACATGTCCCACATCACTCTCACGTGTTCGAAGGGTGAGAAGGGTGAAATTGTGAGATCCTCACCACCCATTCCATTTAATCAAATGTAAAAGAATAATGCTACCTATATGGGTAAAATTCTATGTGTTCCAAAATCCTAGGACTCACATGACCATGTGTTTATCTTCTGATTAAAAATGGAAAACCTTGATTTTCTTCCACACCCCCTTGCCACTACTATCATTATATTCCACCTTTGATGGTTTTATTGGGTTTTAAATCTATAAATGAACACAAAAATTTATAACTAAACTATTTTTGACCTCTTTATTCAAGATATGAAATTTAATAATCAGGATTTAGACTCTAATATCCTCAAAAGGCATAGAGAATATGAAAAATAAAAAATGTTCTCTATATGAATTTAGAAAATATATAACTATGATATGAGTGATTTAAAAATAATTAGATTCATCTGGTTGATACATTTACATTCATATATATTGGGTCTCATGAATCAATATTATGATAAATTTATCATCAATTTATCAAAATTGTACCTAGAACTTCTCCATAAAATGTCTCAAAATATGTTCACCTAATTTTTAATAATACAAGGGAATTAGATTCAAACCATGATATAGAATAGAAATGTAGAAGGATTATTTAAAATTTTAATATTAAAAACTTAAAATCTTGAATATAAGCTAAGAACCCTAAAACTTATCTATAGGATTCCTCATAATTCATTACCAAAAATTTAAAATTATTATGTCATTAGAAATAGGATAAAGAGAAGAAAAACATACTAAAATTTTAATTCCATGTTAAAAAAATAGACTATATAACATGAGGAGGAAACTTTAGGAAATAAAAAATGTTTTAGAAGAAAGAACCATACCATTTATTGATGATCCTATGATCCTATGGTCAAGATATTTCAATCTCTAATGATTCCATCTAATGGATCCTCCATGGTGGCTCCTACAGAGCCAAAAACATAGTTTCTTTCTAATATAACATCCCAAATATTATGAATTTACCAATTTTCCCATTTTAATAAAAAATAATACTTCACTAAAAATCCCCATGGTAATAAATCATGATAATAAATCACTTTATTTAATTTTGTATGAGTAATATCGAGATCATCAATAATGAATTGGGTATCATATTCCAATCATAGGAAAAATAAATTTCCAGTTGAGTACCTGTGTTGTTATATCCTATAAACCTTAAATATTTTATCCTTTAAAATAAAAAAACCACACACATAATGAATAAAACATTAATTAATTTTTTATTCCATAAGAATAATTTCTACAAACAATCAATAACTAATACAGGATAGTGGATAATAATGGAATAATATAGAACTACAAAAATATTTAGAGAACACAATAATCATAAATCTATACTATATAATCCAACCAACTATAGGGTTATATTAACTCATCCATATAAATACATATATAAAAATATTAAACCATGTTGTTACCACAAAACAACCAACAAAAGTGGCCACTATGAAATTGCTCGATCACCAAAAATTAAGATATTTAAGATATCATTGACTTATAATGTGATAATTTCTCAACACATTCCTCTAAATTTAATAAAAATTAATCCTCCATCCTATTAGTAACATCTATATTACGACATTAAAGTAAATAATTAAAGTTTTCATGAAAATACATATGTTTTTGATAGATATTCTCAACAAACACTCCTCATGAGTTATCATAGAGGCTAAGAATCATAGAAAAATATGATGATTGGATTTAAAAATCCAAAAAATTCAAAAAATAAAAATTCTTATTGGTAAAACAATACTACCACTAAAATTTCATCTTATTCTATGCCAGGAGTCCATAAATTGAAATTTCACAAGATCTCAACAAGAGGTCCACACTGTCTCAGTCTACCTTTAAAGCTTAACTTTAAAATTTCATGCTCCTATAAAACCCTAATAAAAGGGTATCCAAGGTTTATTAAAAGTGATATCTAAGAGTTAACCCAAAAATAAAATAAGGTTTCAATATACCTTGTAATAAAACCACTAATTAGGGGACCAAATAAAACCAGAAAATATCTTAATTTAAAATCATGAGAACATTTTCTCAACCCTTTCTCATATCTATGAGATATCACTGAACTAAATGAAAGATATTATTATAATACATTTTTTAACCTCCTATATAATCACTATTATCCATTGATAACAACATTAGGTTATAAAACACATACAACACTAGGCATGATAATTGAATAAACCTCCATATTTTTATCAAAGAGAAATCACCAACAACCCTTTCACTTCACTATTGTCACAATAACACCGAATGACTCAAATATTACTATAAAATTATGTAATATGGATCAAAATATATTTTATTCACCACATGTATTGATCATTCATGATTTAATCAATACTCATGGAAAAAGTCTTGTCTGAGCTATAGTATATCACTTAACTTGAGTAAAATGATACTGTCAATTAAATAAAAATAATTGACATCTATTCTATTAATATTCCTAAAAAAACCATCCTGAATTAATAACATATAAAAATTTCCTAAATCAGTATAAAACTTCATACTAAATGGTAAGCATAATAGAAAATTTCCATGTAGAGTCCCATGGTCTAAAAACTAGGAATAAATGCATGTTTCCTTCTATTTTGAAAGCTCAAGTGCTTGTTATCTATGATAAATCCTATTATAGAAATAAGTCCATGAAATTGTGTTCATCACCACTAGATATCCTTTATCCCACAATTCTTGTTTGGCCTACTCTAATCACAAAGATCCAATGACATCAAAATACCCACTGGTGACACTATAATCAATACTATCTCAATGGTATATCTCTCAAATTCACATAAAAGTCCATAGAGTATTGGATATAACATAAGAAGGCATTGAAGATCCTGATAAATTCAAAACATAATAGATTGAAATTTGAAAAAACTGAAAGAATTTAACTACCATCCAGCATGGAATCAATACCACCATGTAGAAATAATGCTATATGAATATGCTCAAGTCCTCTAAAATTCTTCATCTAGATCTAAGATATAGTGTATTATTTTCAATTTCGATACTATCCCATCATCACAATAACCAATGAAAAATGAAACATATAAATGTTATAAATCCTTTCCCACAATCCCATAGATAGTATATTGACCTCAGATCATAGGAAATAATGGGTACGTCGACAAATATTTTTCCAGCCTATATCACATAGATAATCCACAAAATCAATCAAATAAATCATGAAATCATAAATTCATTACCTAAATCTATATTATGCATGATTCCCCATTATAGTCATAGTACACACACTAAGGTCTCAGTCATGTTCCATCAATAAGAGCCATGCTCCAAAAATATGTAGGTCGTCACATCCTTTACAAAGTCCTTTATTATGACTACATATACAAAAGATCCTTAGTAAGTCTCTTTATAACTATCCCAACCAATAATCACATGTTCCTAACTCCATATCTATATTATCAATTTGATAATAATCACTCATGTCACTTATCACTTGTATGTGAAATACATAAGCCTGTCTCCACTAGGATAGGGGATAGAAAATAGTGATGTCGTATCCACACAAACATGGGATGCATTATGTCTAAATATACCTTCCACCTATTATCATACACTAACCTCCACCATATATGCATGAAATATAAATTAATAGAAATAAATGTATATATAATAATGTCACTATGATATAATAGAAACCATATGAGTACAAGGTAAACTGATACAATGAAATCAACATGTACAAACCACAGTAATGAGTATATCTTCTTAGTGTTGGGGTGTTTTAATTTTATTATTTTAATAATTTTTCTATATTAAAATTCCTCTCAATTAATTATTTCATTTTTTTTGTTAAAATAAAATTTATCACATTTAATATGTTTATATATTGAAATATATATTTATATTCATGATGTTATCAGATATAATTTGTTATTTGGTATACAACATCTTTTAGTAGTGGTGAGGTATTTAATATGAACTATAAGTCAGGTAATAATTTTGGCATTTATTTGAGTGAAGTATAGAATTTTATATATCTATAGAGCTTATTTCAGCCACATATCCAAATACATGATGTATAAATTTTAGTTTAGATCTATTTTTCTGAATCACATAGTCATCTTAGTACAAACCTACATAGTTGAATCACATAGGAGTTTTGGATAGAACAATGTAACAGTTTCAACCACTTATCCATTTCAGGGACATAACATAAATTAAATATGTGTGAAACAACTTATTGTGTGATATATCTGATTTTGTGATGCAACTAATTATAGGATGTATATGATTTTTTTATATAGTCGATTTCTATATAACTAATATTGATTTAGCTGGTTGAGAATCATGTAGCCAATTTCAACACATCCAATTGAGAATCATGTATATGATTTCAATGTCATTGATTGAGAATCACCTATAAATTTTCTATATATATTATTGATAATGATCTAGAATATCACCTAAAGATATGGAAATATTGGATAACTTTAAAGATTTACTACAAGAATAAAAGAGCATGAGAATTATCTGACAATGAGTGTGATATTTCAAATAATTGGTAATAGGTATAATTTCATGTTTATTATTTTTTAACATGGTACAATGTGATTGGTCATTTTAGACACTCCTTATTATTTTTTAACATGGCACAATGTGTTTGGATTGTGAATCCAAAAAAAAGTTAGGTTGGTCATGGGTTGTGGCTCCAATAAAAGTCAGTTGAGTTATACTAATAGGTGAGAAAAATATATGTATCAACTGAGTTATAACTTCCTAAAAAAAGGATTTTCTTAGTAAATACTAGTATTCTCACTTATTAGAGAATATTTAAGAGTAGATTAGGATCTCAGTAATCCAAACTACTATAAAAAGATCAAGGCATCTTTGTTTTATTTTCCACTGCACCATTTTTTTTCATTATTTCACTATTTATCACTCTGATAATTATAATTTGTTTAAAGTTTTTAAAAGGACTATTAAAATTCCCCTATAGTCAATAATCACATAGAACTCAATCCTAAAAATTGGTATTAGATAATGGTGTCTTTTAAAGAGTTGGTTAATGATTATTATTTCATTATATTTTTATACTAACCATTTTCCAAAACATTATGGTATATGGAATTTTTTGTTTCTTTGTTATATAAATTTAGGAATTTGAGTTATTTAATACCATCCTACCATATTATGTCAATAGAATAGACTATGCATACTTTAAGGATCAGATATAGGTATTTATAAAAAATATAGGTCTTTAATTTTCTATTACCATATAAAAAAATTATAAATTTCCTAAGTTAGATTTGGAAGCTCTAATAGAAAATGATTTTAGAGAATGAATTATTTAATACAAAGTTATGAGTTACATATATTATTATTTAAGTAGAATTATGTATAACCATATTTTATCATGTAAAAATTCATCCAAAATCTAGAGAAATTTAAAATTAACTCATCAAGGAATTGGTAAGTTATAGAGAAACATGTTTGGAATTCATAGGGATGAGTTTCAAGAATTCAGAATGAATGATCAAGAGAGTATCATCGAGATATACAATAGATGAAATAAAATTATAAACAACATGGTTGTATTTAGGGTAACAATAAATAATTAAGTTCTTTTTAATAAAATACTTCAATCACTACCTAATAAGTGGTACTCAAATAAGTTTTCAATTAAATAAAGTAAGGATTTGACGAATTCTTCAATGGATGAACTAATAAGCTCACTTATTTAATACAATTTAGAGTTGGAGAATGAGAATAGTGAAGAAAATAAAATAATGAAAGGTATAGGATTCAAATATAATATAAAGTTTTTTTCTAATTCCTCTAATTTTGAGTTACAGCAAAGAGAGAAAGATGAAATAGAAAATTTTAATAATTTATTTTATGAGTGTGAAAAGAAAGAGTGATTTAAAGAAGCATCCTAGAAGAGTTTATCAAAAGGATGACATAAATAGAAGTAAGAAAGGTAATATTAGTAAATATAATGCTTTAGAATTAATATTCTATGTGTGTAAGAAAAATGTTCATATCATATCTGATTATCTAAAATTGAAATAATAAGGGAAAGAAAATAAATATAAGGAGTTAAAATGTGAATATCATGTTGGATTGATTTTCATATAGGGGTCAGAATCAAGAAGTGATTATTTTGATAGTATAAAAAATTCCAATATACTCTTGATATAAATGAATAAAAATGATGAAGCATTGATTATGATTCTAGTTCAGGTTATGAGTCTAAAATTGATAGTAAATTTAATGAATTAACTGAAAAAAATGCAAAAAAAAAAAATAAAATGATTTTTTTAGAATGGATAAATTATATATTTAATTTCAAAGAGAAAATAATAAAAATAAAAAATAAAATTAAAAACTAAAATTTTACACTATAATCAATATAGGAGATAAAAGGTTCTTAGATTATGAACTGATAAAGCTAAAATATGAGATTGAAAGAATGAAAGTTTTCTTTACAAAAATTTATGAAGATCAACAAATAATATTTAAGTTATTTTTTGATTATTCATATAAAATTTAAAAGTAATGTAGAATTACAAAAAAATAAAATAAGAAAATAATAAATATAGGATCATGATCAAATGAGAAAATATGTGATGACCTGGAAGTTATTTAAATGAAAATGAAAATATTAAAAAATAAATTACTGCATTATAAGATACCTTATCTATTTTTGTTCAAGGAAAAGATAATTTTGATAAAATGATGGATACGAAAAAACCCAATAATGATAAAATTATATTTGGTATAATAGTAAGATTCCTAATATGTACATAATAACTTTTGTTAAAATTAGTAAAGGGAATGTCTCAAGTGTTACATGTTTTAGATGCAATTAAAAATATAATTACGAAAATAAATTTTCATTATTATTTAATCATTCATTAAGAAATACCAATATTTTTTTTGAAGAATATATATTCTAAAATACCCTATAATAAATGTCTTAAATCAGCGTGAATGTTAATAATTTTTTTATCACTAATCCAGTTGAACCCAAAAGTGCTTGGGTAGAAAAACAATTATTTTCTTAATATGTTTTATAAGAAATATACCTAAAGAGTTTTAAATATACATGGTATATGAAGAATGAGTGTTATAGGAACATGAATGGTGATATTCATAACTTTATATCTTTTAATTCATGTGATGGAGGCATTTCCACTTTCAATGATAACTCTAAAGGCATTGTTAGAGGTTTTAGAGAAGTATGACTATTATAATATGTTATAATTTCTAAATTACTATATTTAGAGGGTTTAGAAAAAAATATAATTATTATATCATTGATTTTTGATGATTTAATGAGTTTAATGTTTGAGTATAATAAATTTCATGTTTATAAAGATAAAATTGTTTTATTTTATGCTAATAGAATAGAAAATATCTACTCTATATATTTTTAGAAATAAAACAACAAAATTAAAATTGTTTAAATTATATATTAAGAAAACATATAATTTATTATATAAATTTGGGACATGTTTATTTTCAAAAAAAATCAAGTTGTAGAAACATGGACATGTTCTAGAACTTACAAAATTCAAATCTAGTAAGTATTTTGTTTGTGATTTTTGTTGAAAGGGTTAGCAGCACAAAGATACATTTAGACATATTAACAATGTTAATACAATAATATGTTTAGAATCAATTTTTCATGATTTATCTAGACCCTTGTCAAACATAACTCCTTATGAACTGTTTAAGGAAAAGAAACCCAATATTGGTCACTTTAAATTTTTTGGATGCAGAGTTTATATTTTAAATTAAAAAGATAATTTGGGAAAGTTTTATGTTAAAAGTGATCATGGTATTTTTCTAGGATATTAAAATAATAGTGAATATTATAGATTATATAAAAATAGAACCATTTCAACAGAGGAATATGTGCACATAATATAGTGACCCTTTTTTTCATACATTAATATTACATTATTTTTGTGAAATACTTAATAAATTACAAAAACAGACGCCCAAAGACCGTATTAGTTTAGTGTCTTTGGAAACATGGAAACCTAAAAACTGGTACATAAGTGAGATATATTATATCCCACTACATTATTCATTAATAGAACCCTTATTAGACACATAAAACTTAATACACATCTTCATAAATTGGAAAAGGAAACATAAAAGGGGTGATCTCAGATGATTAGTAAGGGAACACAAGGGAGACATGTAAGAATAAACATGAGAATAAGTCTATGATAACATGATCATAACATTATAAGATCATACCCTGTATATCCAATATCATAAATTTAAATCCTGGAATAAGTATTAGTATTTCATAAGACATGGATCATAAGGGAATCAAGAGCATAATCCATGAAATCATAACATAAAAATAATACATGGAATTGTGGAAGATACATAACCATGTAATATATGTAACGCCCCGAACTCAGTTACCCAGAGTCAGTTTATTATTACATAACATTGGCATGATACAAGGAAATCATGTCCCGAAAGACTGATCAGTTTTGTAGCCTTTTAAATACTAGATACATTCGTAAGGTCAACATTACAACTTTAAAAGAAAAACAAAACTAAATTATTCCATTGGAAACATCCAAGCTTCCTAGATTTTGCCTGAAAGTCACTCATAACTAACTTCTTCACATCCTGGAAAAAATAAAACATAGAGAGGGGTGAGCTCAAATGCTCAGAAAGGATAAAATATAGCAGGAACTTTCATAAATAAGCATAAACATTTAAGGCAATGCAAAACTAAAACAAAAGACTTTTAAACTTGAACTTCAGCATAATATGGCAAAAAAATGAAATAATTCCATTTACTTATTCACATGGATATTCTACTAGTCGAATAATCACATGCAATATTAATAACCACTTTCATAATAATGGAATTCATAATGCCAGACTATCATAACCACATAGTCAAGGCCTTGTGCCAATACTACAAATAAGATTTTTCCAAGGCCTTGTTCCAAGACACTAGTTTGTCTCAAGAGACCTACCGATGCATCGAGGAGCTATAGAGGGCTCTACCCGTCACTTACTAAGTCCAATTAATTCCTCATAGGAAAAGTTTGAAACATAACATAAATATTCGAATTAAAACTAGCATACGAAATGTCAATACTTTATCCACAAACTATGAATGGTATAAAAATAGCACATCCACAGTCAAACATAACTCATTCAATACAATATGGAAGATTGTATTGTCACATATTAACCTTAATCGAGAATAATGAAGGATATTGACATAGATGAAAATATTCATCAAAACTATTTGAGAGAAATATCCCCCTTTTCCTTGAAAACATTTAAAAGTCACACTATTTGTCAAGAAGCCGTTTAAAAGTAGATTTTTGAATCAAAGTTTCCAATACCACTTTGAAAAATTTAAAATTAATTTTAATTTTAAAACATTAATGTCCATATAAATAAATCTGTAAAACCATTTTTAGAACATGGACATTGATTAGAATGATTTAGAATAATAAATATTTAAAACATTTAATATGATGTTTTAGTTAGAGTTCCTAACCAAAAGAGAGACACTTGAATACAAATAATTGAGGTAATAAAAACATTATAATATCATGAGATTAAAAGGATTCATTATATACTATGTCAAAGTACATTATATACACCATATAAAAGTGATTTGGTGTATAACAACAAAGAAGTCTCAATGGAATGTAAATTGAGATGAAATCTCTTATAAAGACCATATCCTTAGGTTAAGGATAAATCAACGACATAATTATGTGTGAAAAATAAAAATACACTCAATATGATTGGATATTCTGTGTAAATCAATCAGAGGACATTCACACATATTCTTGTAAAAACAACACTAATGAATTGGATATTTAACTCAATAAATAGAGATTGAGTTAAAATTACTCTTATCAAGTTCATATCGATAATTTGAGAATTTATCAATGGAGTGATTATGTGTATAAAAAGTATATCCATAGAAAGGGGAGTAGAAATTATGACATAAGAAAATGAATAGTGATTCCACACATAATCTTGGAGTAAAATAATCAATGAAGTATGCGTAAAGCCGAATGAGTGGAAATTGAAATTTGTAATTCCCTTACCAATTTGGTAACTTACGAAACATACATATCATGAATGATGGATCATAAAATGATGATGTAAATATCTATAAATTAAAGTATATTACACAATGAATACAATCATGGGTAGTACACACACCACATGCAATAAATAAGTGGTGAAAACTGGAAATCTCACGGAATTAAAAGTGCGATAAGAAACCCCTTACCTCAAGTCCGAATTGTCTTGTGTGTTCCTTGTTCTTCCTGAATAATAAACTAAAGTTAATTTCTACTTTATTAAGAACAATTTTCAATTTTATTATTGTCACAAACTAGGCCCGGTCGCCATCCAACCCGGTGCCCGACCGAGTCCGCGGCAAGGCCCAAGAGGCATTCTCGATCCTCCCGGGCTGGCGACAAGCGCCAGGGCATCAACAGGGCAAGTGTGAATGATTTCGCCCAATGAAGATAAACAGAAGCATCTGAATAAAGAAAACAGCCCAAAAATAAATAAACTGAACAAAACAACTAAGCAAGAACTGAAAAGAATAACTAACCGGACCTGATGACCACTAAACTCCACGTGACCCCACGGGTCACTCTCCGATCACAAGACACAACATCACCCACGACGATCGAGATCAAGCTGAAACCTGCACCTATGACTAAAAAGAAGAATGAAGTATAGGCGTGAGTATTAAAACTCAGTAGGTGTTCCTAAGTAATCTATTCCCAAATGCATTTCCTTTAAACAAAATAATCATTAACCTTAGGTTTGAACTACAATATATAAAAGTAAGGCTTTCTACGTGTTACTCAAAAACAAAATACACGTCATTTCCCTTATTCTTTTCTCAAAACCCAAATCAATATTTTAGTGATACATTCGCATTTTCAAAGGGAAAATGTTGTTTATATTTTTAGCTTTGTACGAGAAGGATTAAACACTTCCATTTAAAAACCATTTCTAGAAAACAAGTCAAAACCAATTTGTCACTTTCCAAGGAAAAAATTATACAAAAATGCTCAAAAGAAATCACACAGAAAGGGAAATGTAGGTGTATATATATAAGCATCATAGTCACTACTGCAAGCAACAAAAACCGAGTAGACATAGGTGAACCCAAGAGATCGAGAACAATCTAGAAGACACCAATACATGAGAAATCATCCTCATTGACATGTCATAATGAAATAAAAATGCCCAATACGCTCGACCATCCTCTCTCGGGAAGGCTGAGGGAAAATCCCATAGTAATAAACCCAATATATCCACCTACTATGGGCCACTGGTTAGTACCATAACCTACCAGTGAATCACTCTTCTTAGAATATTCTCTCAATATGCCAGGTTCCCATGTCTAGTGTATTTAGAAAGGGGGTGGGCCTACCGATGCCATCTGAGCATCCAACCACAGTATATATAATAATATAGCACAACATGCAACAACCCGAGCCACCCCAAGGAATATGTCCCTCACCTTCCTACCATTGATCACAGGGAAGTCCTACACAACGGACCCCGATAACATATATCTCAACCAAAGCAAGGGACCACATCTGAGGAGATTTTTCTTGATATAACTAGTTTTGCAAAAGTGCCAACAGGGCCTCACAGGATTTTCGCACACCAAACCATTTCTTAATAATTACACATGCACCACTTTGAAAACCATAAATACACTTTGAAACCCATTTAAGAAACCCAAACCAGAATTTTAAATCAAAAACATGTTCACAAAGGCCAAAGGGTCATTTAGTCAGGCGATTAATGTGAAAACATGATCAAACCACTTATTGAAACACATTACAAGAAATAAACCACTCCAATTCAAGGAAGATAATTTACTAACAGTTCTATATCAATAATTAATATTAAAACTAGGTGAAAAAAGGAAGAAATAAATGATTTTTAAATTTTAAGGGAAATGTATAGGGAAACCTACCTCAAACTTGTCACAATTTTTCGATGACCACTCGAACCGACACTTGGTGCATACACGCACATGCATTTATACATATATATATACACACCCCTAGCTGCATTGCACATATTCCCCGCGCCATGAGGGAATATGTACAAAGAAGGCATATATATATATATATATGCCTTACCCTATGGATGTACCTGTAGGGTACTTCGAAACCCGTGACCCAAAACCATCACAGAAAGGCCCAACACACTACACATATAATTTAATAAAAAAAAATCAATAGAACAATTTATGCAACACTTTAAAATTAGTACCACAAAATTTACACAAAATAAATGCACCCAAATTATATAAAGACTCCACTTCAAAATAATTTTCACGTCGTAACCATGGAAAAACATGATTCACATCATTTATAAAAATTAAATAAACCATTTACATCACTTATAAAACATTCTAAATAGGAATAACATGACATAAAACAACAATACACCCAAAGACCTCTTCTATGGCCAAAAGAACACCAAAACAATATCCAAACAGATTTTTTAGCCCTTGCGCACCATAGAAAATCAACAGCACAGTTTAGAAAACACTACAAATGGTTCAACAAAAGTTTTCATAAAATCAAAACATTCATATTACATAAACACGTTACTAAACACTTCAAAATCATATATAAACATTAAGGAAAACCATATTCGCACAAAGAAGATTAATCACATAACATACTAAATTGATTAAATAATAAAAAATAAAACACCAAATAAAGATTATGAACAGAACCCCTACCTTTGGTGTTGAAACCCCCAATTTCAGTACAAAACTTCAGTTTCTCGCCAAACGCAGAAAAAAAATTCAAATTGAACCCTAAAATCAATAAGTTGAACTAAAAAAATCAAAATTGAACTAAAAACAACACAAATACTTAATCCATTAAACTTTCAAATAATGAAATCAACCAAACTAAGAAGAATGAACCTGCAGAGAAGGTGTGGATGACAAACCAGGTGAGGGGAAGGTTGTCGGAAACGACCCATGATGAAAAAGAGGAAGGGGGTCGCTATAAATCTATCCGACCGAGAAGGGGGAGGCAGTGCGAGGGAGCCCTGGGCGGCACGAAGGGGTTTGTCAAGAGGGACTGCGCTGGTCGGTTTCGGGCCGAAAGGGTGTGAAGGGGGAGCGCTGGACGGAACAGGAGGCCGTCAGCCATGGGAAAGGTGCAGTGTGAGCGAAGGGGGAGGCATCGAACGTGGGCCGCGTGAGGGTGGCAGGGCACAGAGGGGGGCGGTTCGTCGAACGTTGGCTGACCAAGGGTAGCAGGGGGCGGCAGAGTGGGTGTTCGAGGGAGACGTTGGCCAAGGGGGGCAGGGGCACGACACGAAGGGGCTCAAGGGCGAGGGGGTGCGACGGGTTGAGGGAGGCGGAGGGCAGTCCGGTGAAGGGAGGAGGGACTGCCGCTTATGGTTAGGGGAGGGGAGGTCCATGCAACATGAGAGATGGAGAGGGAAGAGAGGGAAGAAAAAAGAGAAAGGAAAAAAAGAGAAAAGAGAGAAAGAAAGGGAGAGAATAAAAGAAAAAGAGGGAAAAAAATAAAAATAGAAAAACAATAAATGGAAATAAAGATAAAAATAAGGGTAAATTTATATCCTAATAAATTCTAAAAAATTTAATATTAATAAGAAAATGAAAATAATAAAATCAACTACGATAATAAAATTATTTATTGAGAATGGACACCGCGCATGGTCGCCGCACATGGTCGTGGCGCGCAGGGTCGCGCGGACGGTTGTCGTAGGGTCGTGCGTGTTGTCGCCGTACATGGTCGCGTGCCCGCAAAAGAACCCAAAAATAATCAATTTAAAATAAAGTGTTGGTCAGGGTGTGACAATTCTCCCCACCATGACACTTTCTGCCCCTAAAAAGCCCCAAGAATACTTGGTTAACCAAAGGTTCCAAGAAAGACTGTGAAGACCAGAAGGTATTTTAAACAAAACCTTCATCGCTCGAAGACCGAGCATTTAAGACACTCATAACATGAAATTCCATAGATCTCCAAACTATAATCACCAAGTGAAAAGACCAACAACAAGAAGTTCAACTCCAAACCCAACTTCAACATGGAACACTCCGAACCCTAACTTAGGAAACACTAGGGCTCGCGTGAGACCTCCAAGAACACTGGGAAGGTGACCCACTTCCCGAGCGAACCAATTACACTGATCAGGGTTGGGCGGAGAAGAAGCAAGGGGTTGTCCTGCCATGCACACTTTGAAGACAGAGTTTTCCACAAGTTCATTCGATGGTGGTCTCCCCACCATATTAGGATCCTTGTCAAATATTGGTTCTCTAAACCAAAATGATTCACAAACCCAAACAAAACCTCTAACACTGGCTTGACCCTCTAAGATCCATAAGTTGAACCAAATAAACATAATAGGAGACGCTGGAGAGACCTGCAGTGGGTCTCCCCACCATTTTAGAATTTTCCCAACACCACGTAACCCGTGCGGGCATTCCTAGTTTACTTTGAGCGACACAAACTGAACTCTTCATCAAGAACCTGCCAACATAGGATGAACCACACAGAAGATTCCCACAGTAACCAATACTCCACCACATTGAAGGGTTTTGACAGCAGAAACCCCAAACCAAGAGACGAACTGGACAGACGTGCGTCAATTTCACAATACATGAGAATCTACAAAATGAGTACAATTTTGATCCATATCCGACCACCAGAAGCGTCACAAAGCGCACTCGTTGCAAGAGGGATTCTCTGAACCTCTTTAATGCCTGAGAGGATCTTCCATAAGTCAAGACCAACACAAGGAGACTTATGCCCCTCACAACAAAAATACATCCTTCAGAGATGATACCGCAATAAGGAAATTTAATCTTTCCCCATCCCGACACTGCGAACTTAAGTTGGATCAAGCTCATAACACATCCGACGAGTTTTGACTGTGCGCAAGCTTCACCCCGAGACCTATGGTTGGGGCCCTGATGTCTGAAGAATCTACTGCCTCGCAGTCATAAGCTGACCACCTCTGACTGGAACTTCTTCCACTGGAAAATCAACCTTCATACTTCTCCTCATGTCCCAAGCGGCCACTCCGTCAACATACCAACTAATAATTTCAGCGAATGAATTAGGGTGTCTGACAGACCACACTAGAGGTAGGATATTGAGTAGTCTGTCAAACGTACGATGCAAACTAATGAGAGGGGCACTCCGAGAACAAGTCCCTTTGGTTCACACTCTTCATCAGATGAGGAACCTACACTTACCACAATATGGATGAGACCAACAACTATTATGAATTTTAAGCTAATTTTTCCACACAAACTCTGGAGAACGTGAAACCAGCTCATCAGAAATGTCAAACACACCTCCTTCTCCGCCTATTAACTAGTCGAGCACCTATGAGATCCACCACTTTCTCTCGACTTCACTTCCTTAGGTATGACCATGGGATGAGGCTAGTCTTGAGGATCGCTCATGATATCCTTATTTGCAATGAAAACGGAACGATCACCATTTACTAGTGTAGTCCCGCTCCACCAGACATACTCGAGACAACTTGAACCCACACAGCTTTTGGAGTTCCACAAAAACTGGAGACATATAAAACTTTCCAAAAGTATTCAACGTTATCTAACTGACCTCGACGTCTACGAACAATCGACACAACCAAGAAGAACCCAACCCCTCCACTCCACTGGGAGTATAGGCTGATCCAAGAATTGAGAGACCTACTAGAAACCCATTGGACCTTTCTAGGGGGAATATCTCGAACAAGAAATACAAAAACAACCCTCCAAAAAACCAAGCACATCACAAAACAAAAATTCACACTTTGGATACAAATCCAAAAACTCCAAATTAACACATCAATTCATTTCTAGAGAAAAACACCCGCTTGAAAAACCAAGCACTACAAAATCATCGCAACATTCATGAAACAACCCACCACTGATATTCCTGGATTCCTCGCATGTATGCATTTCTGTTCCACCCAGGCACCCATCCACACAATCCACCAACTATCCATTAATCACTTCCACATGCACATGCAAGCACCCATAGGAATACCACTAGAAAAGAAACAAGGCGCATTCTCTTTCAAAACAAAACATTACCAATATTCTGAAAATACCTTTTTCCAAAACATTTCAAAAATTCAAGACATATTTCCAAAATTATTTTCATTTATAAAACAAACCACTCCAATTTCAAACAACCCAAGACATCCTTTTAGAAATTCAACTTCGACAAATCAATGCCAAATTACAAAAACAAGGTCCAAGAGAAACGCACCCCAGATATCATGTCAACTGCACACCAAAATAAAATAAGAGCAGTAGAAAAGTCTTCTTCACTTTTTAAAGGAAAACAATTTTGTATCAGTCCCAAATTGAAGCAAGACATCACAGACATTAAAGCACCTGGGCTAAGGACTAGTGGTCATGTCTAACCCGGCTACATGGTTTACCAGACCATGCCCTAGGCAAGCACCACCCACTAAGAGTGTCGAACCGTACTCTCGGGAATCACATGGGTCACTAATCCATGTGAGACCATGCACAATACTGGTTTACTCCTATTTTCATCCCCCATAATCATAGAGAAAAGACAAAACTTAAATCCTGAACTACCCCTGGTTACTCAAGGATCAGAACAAGCAAGAGTTTGCGATGCTCTTCCCGCACCTACCACTTGAGTACCTACAATCCTATCTTCGATCTACCTGACACCCCAAATAACAAGACCAAAACCACCTCTGATACCATTTTTTCAAAAACCAGGCCGGGTCGCCATACAACCCGGTGCCCGACCCAGTCCGCGGCAAGGCCCAAGAGGCGTTCCCGATCCTCCCGGGCTGGCAACAAGCGCTAGGGCATCAACAGGGGAAGTGGGATTGATTTCACCCAATTAAGATAAAACAAAAGCAATAGAATAAAGAAAACATACCAAAAATAAATAAATTGAACAAAACAACTAAGCAAGAACTAAAAATAAGAACTAACTGGACCTGATGACAACTAAACTCCATGTGACCCCACGGGTCACTCTCTGATCACAAGACACAACATCGCCCATGGCGATCAAGATCAAGCTAAAACCTGCACCTGTGACTAAAAACAAGAATGAAGTATAGGCGTGAGTATTAATACTTGGTAGGTTTGCCTAAGTAATCTATTCCCAAATGCATTTACTTTAAACAAAAGAATCATTAACCTCAAGGTTTAACTATAATATATAAAAGTAAGGATTTCTACGTGTTACTCAAAAACTAAATACAAGTCTTTTCCCTTATTCTTTTCTCAAAACCCAAATCAATATTTTAGTGAGACATTCACATTTTCAAAGGGAAAATGTTGTTTATATTTTCATCTTTGTACGAGAAGGATTAAACACTTCCATTTGAAAACCATATCTAAAAAACAAGTCAAAACCAATTCATCACTTTCCAAGGAAAACATTATACAAAAATTATCAAAATAAATCACACAGTAAGGGAAATGTAGGAGTATATATATAAGAATCATAGTCACTACTACAAGCAACAAAAACCGAGTAGACATAGGTGAACCCAGGAGATCGAGAACAATCCATAAGTCACCAATATATGAGAAATCATCCTCGTTGACATGTCACGATGAATTCAAAACACACAATACGCTCGACCATCCTCTATCGGCCAGGCCGAGGGAAAATCCCATAGTAATAAACCCAATATATCCACCTACTATGGGCCACTGGTCAGTACCATAACCTACCAGTGCAACACTCTTCTTAGAATATTCTCTCAATATGCCAGGTTCCCATGTCTAGTGTATTTAGAAAGGGGGTGGGCCTACCGATGCCATCCAAGCATCCAATCACAGTATATATAATAATATAGCACAACATGAAACACCCCGAGCCACCCTAAGGAATTTGTCCCTCACCTTCCTACCATTGATCATAGGGAAGTCCTACACAGTGGACCCCGATAACATATATCTCAACCAAAGAAAGGGACCACATCCGAGGAGAGTTTTCTTGATATAACTAGTTTTACAAAAGTGCCAACCGGGCCTCACAGGATTTTCGCACACCAAAACATTTCTTAAGAATTACACACACACCACTTTGAAAACTAGAAATACACTTCAAAACCCATTTAAGAAACCTAAACCAGACTTTTAAATCTAAAACATGTTCACAAAGTCTAAAGGGTCATTTAGTCAGGCGATTAATGTGAAAACACGATCAAAGAACTTATTAAAACACATTACAAGAAATCAACCACTCCAATTCAAGGCAGATAATTTACTAACAATTATATATCAATAATTAATATTAAAACTAGGTGCGAAAAGCAAGAAATAAATGATTTTTAAATTTAAAGGGAAATGCATAGGGAAACCTACCTCAAACATGTCGCTATTTGTCGATGACCACTCGAACCGACACTTGGCGCATACACGCACATGCATTTATACATATATATATACACACCCCTAGCTGCATTGCACATATTCCCTGCACCATGAAGGAATATGTACAAAGAGGGCATATATATATATATATATGCCTTACCATATGCATGTACCTATAGGGTACTTAGACACCCGTGACCCAAAACCATCACAGCATGGCCCAACACACTACACATATAATTTAATAGAAAAAATCAGTAGAACAATTTATGAAACACTTCAAAATTAGCACCAAAAAATTTACACAAAATAAACACACCCAAATTATATAAAGACGCCACTTAAAAATCATTTGCACGTTGTAACCATGGAAAAACATGATTCACATCATTTATAAAAATTAAATAAATCATTTACATCAATTATAAAACATTCTAAATAGGCATAACATGACATAAAACAACAATACACCCAAAAACCTCTTCTAAGTCCAAAAGCACACTGAAACAATATCCAAACAAAATTTTCAGCCCTTGTGCACCACAGAAAATCAACAAAACAGTTTAGAAAACACTACAAATGGCTTAACAAAATTTTTCATAAAATCAAAACATTCATATTACATAAACACGTTGCTAAACACTTCGAAAGCATATATAAACATTATGGAAAACCATATTCTCACAAAGAAGATTAATCACAAAATATACTAAATTGATTAAACAAGAAAAAATAAAACACCAAATAATGATTATGAATGGAACCCCTACCTTTGGTGTCGAAACCCCCAATTTCGGTGTGAAACTTTAGTTGCTCACCAAATGAAAAAAAAAATCAAATTGAACCCTAAAATAAATATGTTGAACTAAAAACATCAAAATAAAACTAAAAACAACACAAATATCTAATCCATTAAACTTTAAAATAATTAAATCAACCAAACTAAAAATAATGAACCCATGGCGAAGGTGAAGATGACAAACCGGGTGATGGGAAGGTTGTCGGAAATGACCGATGCCGAAAAAGAGGAAGGGCGTCGCCATAAATCCGTCTGACTGAGAAGGGGGAGGCGGCATGAGGGAGCCCTGGGTGGTGTGAGGCGGTCCGTCAAGAGGGAGTGCGCTGGTTGGTTTTTGGATGAAAGGGAGTGGAGGGGGAGCTCTAGATGGAACAGGAGGTCGTTGGCCATGGGGTAGGTGCGGCGTGCGCGAAGGGGGAGGCGCCGAATGCGGGCCGCGTGAGGGAGGCTGGGCAACGAGGGGGGCGATTCTTCGGACGTAGGCAGGACAAGGGGAGCAGGGGGCGGCGCAGCGGGCGTTCGAGGGATCGGTTGGCCAAGGGTACAAGGGGCGCGACGTGGAGGGGCTCAAGGGCGAGGGGGTGTGACGGGTTGAGGGAGGCGGAGGGCGGTCCAACAAAGGGAGGAGGGACTGCCGCTTAGGTTTAGGGGAGGGGAGGTCCACGCGATTGGAGAGAGGGAGAGGGAAGATAGGGAAGAAAAAATAGAAAGGAAAAAAAAGATAAAAGAGAGAAAAAAATGGAGAGAAGAAAAAAAGAATAGAGGAAAAAAAGAAAAAGATAAAAATAATAAAAGGAAATAAAAATAAAAATAAGGATATATTTATATCCTAATAAATTCTAAAAAATTTAATAATAATAAGAAAATGAAAATAATAAAATAAACCACGATAATAAAATTATTTATTGATAACGGACACCACGCCCAGTCGCCACACATGGTCGTGACGTGTAGGGTTGCGCACACGGTCGCCGCAGGGTCGCGCGCGTGCTCGCTGCACATGGTCACGTGCCCGAAAAAGAACCCAAAAATAATACATTGAAAATAAAGCGTCGGTCGTGGTGTGAAAATTATTACTTTTATATCGCTTATTACCTTTATATAATAATTAGTTAATTATTTGAGTTCATATTAGATATTTTATTGATGTTCGGAACTTGAGTCAAAAATTAAATTGTTATAATTACAATTTGCCCATGTGGTCAAAAGTCCATTATATAAAGAATGATATAAATGATTTAGATATCATATATATATATTATATATATATATTATATATCCAGTATATATATGTATTTATAATAGTACATAACATTTGGAGATAAGAAATTAAATGCACCTTTCATGGAGATGGTAAGCCATACGTACGCATGAACGCTACTTTCATTTCTATTTTTTTTATTTTAATGGAATTAAAACATAACGATACATAGGTATATTATAATTCCTATATAATATCATATGATATATGTTTTAAATAATTTAATTAACTCTATCCTTTATACGTTCCATGAATGTCATGAAAGAATCATATCACCTTGAGGGGGCGATAGTCCGCACTTCCTCAAATGAAATTGTCGTGGTCACACATATTGGAAAGCATATTGGTGAGTTTCCAAATGAAAATTACAGAATAATAGAGAAAAAATAAACATAATATACATAATATATAAATACAGTGCCATCATAATGGTCACCATAAGATGTGGTAGGAGATTATCGAACAATCATCGTTTCGCGAGACGTTAGTTTTCCATCCACAAAAACATTATGCTCTTCACCCACTAGATGGAGGTGTGTGTAAGTGTAGCTAAAATACTTCTTAAAAAAACATCCTAGTATATTTAAGACACTGGTGTTGTTACAAAATAAATGAATAAGAAGAGTTCATGGTGTTGGTGAAGTAAAATAAAAGAAATGAATTTAAGAGAAACCGTTACCATTAATTTGGGTAACTCCCTTTGGTTTGAACCAAAATGACTTCTTGAAGTTCCTTCTACCTAAGTTAAGGCTTCTAGGTGGAGGAGATGTATGTAGGGAACTTAATTGGTCAGAGTTTTGACGAGCCAAAAGGCTTGAGTGGTGTGAATAATTGGTTATAAGTGGTCTCCTTTTATAAGGGAGAGGAGGGGCTCTTTAGGAAAGTGTGAAACTATTATTTTATTATAAACTTATATTCGGTTTAAAAAGGTCCAAAACACATTAAAGTCGAATATAATATGACTAATATTCGAAATAAAATCATCCAATTAGAATTTCTCATGTCTTGGATAATATTTTAATCATTATAATCTTATTTATTTAAATCATTTATTAATGAGGTAAACACTGCATCATTATTGTTTCATAAATAGTTTAATTTATTTGATGTCTAAAAATTATAAGAAAAATACCATGATGTAGGAAATATTTTTATATTTGAAATGAATATTTATAGTCAAAAATATAACTTATATACCCCCATTTAAAAATTAATTTTCTAAAAGATATTTGTTTGTGTCATTTTTGTCTTTATTTTAAATTAATTAATCTAAAGAGTCATTATCACTCTCAAGTGGCTCCATAGGGTCCCAAAATTGACCCAAGGATGCCCATGGTCACCCATGACTCATCCAATAAGGTTAGGACAAGTGTTAAGGAAATTTTGTATTATTATAATATACTTTTTACCTTTAATTACCCTATTTACCATTAACCGCGGTAAATAAAAGTCAAAAGTTACTATTCACCAAAAAATATTTTCATCTTATTGAACCACATTTTACTTCATGATATTAACCATATCTCTCAGATTTTTGAGATTCAACTCACAGAAGCATTAAAATTTCATTTAAATGTAAAAGTCACTTTTTTAACTACTACTAAGTGGTTTCACTATTCATCAAAAATTGAAGTTCTTCAGAAAAATACCAAAAATTCAGCCTTAGATTTATTTGATATTCCAAATTCAAAAATTATGTATAGTTTTCCAAATTCAAAACATAAAAGTGGCATTAATAAATTTAAATTAATTCCCGTTGTTAAAACAAATAACGTGTTTTTAAGAAATAGTAACTATCAAAAGATTGACACTTGTTTATGTCCAATTTCAAAGTGAAATTAATTCCATTGACCAAAATTGGATTAAATGGTAAAACTATATTCTAATTACACTTTAGAAAAAATTAAAAATATAATCTAACCATATAAATAAATTATATTAAAACACAGTTTTGAATTAAAATACAGTATGTTTCACTATTCATAAAAAAATGAATTTTATCAGAAAAATACCAAAATTTTACCCAATGTAAATTTTGATGTTCCAATTCTAAAGAAGAATCTTATTTTGTAAAATATAACATATAAAAATGACCAAAACTATATTTAAATAGGGTTCACCATCAAAAGGCGGTAAATCGGCCCTTTCATGAATATTAGAGTATTTATGCTTAAAATCGAATTCCTTTCTTATTTTAAGACTCTAAATTTTATTGGATAAATGTAAAAACATTTACCAAACATATATAATCATATTTTAGTTAGTTATATTCATTTCCACTAATATAATGGCTTGGTATTAAGTACCATTTAAAATAATAATATTATATAATTAGTATGCAATGTAAGATTTCAAAGAAACCTGTTGTTGTGTATCGGGTAAGTCATCGAACATAGAATCCCCTTTAAATTAAAATTAACATTTAATTCAAATATTTTAATAAATATGAAAATTTATTATTCTTTATTTACCCAAGATGTTGCATCCTTCCCCCCTTTTAGGAATTGCGTCCTCGTAATTTTAAAATTGGGCTCGAAAACTTCATTGAAAGCCCTATATCAGAAAAAGAGTCAATAAAACGATTACTTTAAAATAAATTAAGATAAGTAAAAAGGTTACCCAAGACAAAATATACTATTATTCCCTGAAAACATTAATATGGTGGAGAAAAAAAGTGTCAAGTTATGATGGAGAGGGATAGAAAACATGATTAGGAGAAAGTTAACAACAAGAAAATCACAAACTTGTGATGGGATAAATGGTCATTAGTTTCTCAGTAAGAAAAGTAAACGGATAACATTTTTTTGTTTTAAGTTCCATTTAATAAAGTTGAGGAATTTATTTATGATATTGACTAAGAACATAAAGAGATATACTTACTTTTTAAGTAGAGTTTCATTCTTTAATAAATTTCTACCACCAAATCATCTTTTTTTAAACGATGAGTATTCAAGATGACTTGGTCACAACGAAAGATCCAGAATCAACTTCTAAATAATCACATGATCCACAAAATATAAAAAATATAATTACCTTGTCTTTAGAGATTAACCACTACTGAAATGGTTAGTACAAGATCAGATGATCCCCAAAAAGGATAATCCTTTAGAGAAAGAAATACTAATCTTAATTTCTAGAATTAAACCAATAATACCCAAAGTTCAATAAATACCATTCAATAAACAATTTTCCTTAAAATCCATAAATATAATATAAACTAATTTTGAAACCCAAAACATAGAAGATCTTGATTACACAGTCTTCCATGTCAAATTGTATCTCCAAATGACATCAACTACTCTTAAAGTCACATTCTTAAAAGTAATTAACCTAATCTCATATTCTCTATTATAGGTTAATAATTTCCATAAATAACCCAAATCACTATAAATTCACAATAAAAACATAGATAAAAATCCACCATTACTCCTCAAATGAAATCCCATAGTATTTTATTTTCCTTGGGCATATAGTGTTCCCAACAAAGCGAATGTCTTCCAACTAACATTTATCACTTAATCACCAAATCATTTTCCTATACTAAGGGTATTCATTTTATAAGACATAAGATGCCAAATCCACTTATTATTGATCAATAAAATCATTTAACTAAAAATAATTAGTCACACTAACCAGGGACTTCACGTAGTCCAGTGGTAGGCGATAAATCCCAATCGCACTCTGGTTGTGGGTTCGATTCCCACAGCTTTGTCTGACACTATGGGTTTTCACATGGTCTGCGTGTTGTCCTTTTTCAAAAACTATATTTTATAAAATTACCAAAATGAGATAAATTCCTCAAAATAACCATAACAAAATTTAACCACAAATGTTATCTCATACCTTGCATTTTCATCCCAAAATATAATAACTTGTAATTACCTCAAACGCAATGATCATATAAAACCAAATGGATGTTTATAACTATATCCACAAGAGAAAAGATAATTATTCCTCAAATATCATTTTCACATGACAAACTGTTGGGTTACAAATACAAGAGAAAACTATTCCAAATTAATCCCATCAACAAGGAGCACTAATACTTTTAAAAATTTATCTAACCATTTATTTCCACATAGCTTCTTTGACCAGGAAAATATCCTATAGAATAGGGAATTCCCTCGGGTAATGGCCAGGTCCCCTACATTTATAGCAAATGGCTGTAAATGTATTCTTGGGAGCATTTTTATTTTCTTCCATAGTACTCTTCATTTTTCCTTGGAAATTATTCACTTTATTTTCTTCTTTCCCACATGTAAAGCATTTCTTTATTCCATTGAGACACTTTCCTAGGTGTCTCCTTCCACATTTTTTGCATGATGGAAATTGAGGATTCTTTTCTCAATGGTCTCCACTACTGGAGCTCTTATCATTCATCACCTTTCTCTTATTTTTTGATTCTGGGAGTTGGTTAATATATATGTTGTCGATCATATTTATGGAAAACTGATTTGGCATGAACAAGATATCTTTTACACATATCAACATTCCATTTTGTTGCTCATTTACACCATCATTCCCACCTTGTACATCATTCTCAAAGTTACTATGAATTCCTTGGAATCCAGCCATTGACTAAAACTAAAAAACATTGTGTGAGTAAGAATAGTCATAAAATTATTTAGAAAATATCATCACACCTTATTTTCATTCAAAAACACCCTAGTGTTAACCAAGGTTATTTATTCTCATCTTATATTAAAATCCTTCAAATAGGTTTTTAAAGAAAATGTAAATTATCCTAAGAATATCCCCTAGGAGTGTCATAACCAATAGTGCAGCAAGACCCATTTTCGTGCACCAGTTCCTGTTTGAGTCTAGCTCAAAGCGGTGCTTTCAGGTTTTACCCCTAGGTACATCTGTGCCAGAGCCGCCTCTACCTGCCCGTATCCAGACATGGATGTATTACTTGTAAAACTCACAAAATCTCTACAATACCAAAATTTTAGGAAGTTCTACTATACTAACCCTCAAAGTCTATCTTAGGGATATGTACTCTAATCAGAGTTTATCTAAATCTAGTTTCCAAGGTTTGTACTAAACTTCCTCTAATACCAAATGTAACGCCCCGACCCTAGTTACCCAGAGTCGGTGCATTATTACATAACATTGGAATGATACAAGGAAATCATGTCCCGAAAGACTGATTAGTTTAGTAGCCTTGGAAATACTAGATACATTCATAAGGTCAACATTACAACTTTAAAAGAAAAACAACACTAAATTATTCCATTAGAAACATCAAAGATTACTAGATTATTTCTGCAAGTCACTCATAACTAACTTCTTGACATCCTGGAAAAAATAAAACATAGAAAGGGGTGAGCTCAAATTCTCAGTAAGGATAAAATATAGCGCAAAATTTCATAAATAAGCATAAACATTTAAGGCAATGAAAAACTAAAATATAGACTTTTAAACTTGAACTTCAGCATAATATGGAAAAAAAATAAAAAAAAATAATGACATTTAGTTATTCACATGGATATTCTACTAGTCAAATAATCACATGCAATATCAATAACCACTTTCATAATGATGGAATGCATAATGCCAGACTATCACAACCACATAGTCAAGGCCTTATGCAAGACTATAAATAAGATTTTTTCAAGGCCTTGTGCCAAGACACTAGTTTGTCTCATGAGACCTACCGATGCATCGAGGAGCTATAGTGGGCTCCACCCATTACTTACTAAGTCCAATGCATTCCTCATATTAAAATTTTGAAACATAACATAAACATTCGTATTAAAACTAGCATACGAAATGTCAATACTTTATCCACAAACCATGAATGGTATAAAAATAACACATACACAATCAAACATAACTCATTAAATACAATATGTAATATAGTATTGTTACATATTAACCTCAATCAAGGATAATGAAGGATATTGACATAGATGAAAATATTCATCAAAACTATTTTAGAGAAATATCCCCCTTTTTCTTGAAAACATTTAAAAGTCACACTATTTGTCAAGAAGCCGTTAAATAATAGATTTTTGAATCAAAGTGTCCCATACCAATTTGAAAAATTTAAAAGTAATTTTAATTTTAAAAAATTAATGTCCATATAAATAAATCCTTAAAACCATTTTTAAAACATGGACATTAATTAGAATGATTTAGAATAATAAATCTTTAAAACATTTAAAATGATATTTTAGTTAGAGTTCCTAACCAAAAGATAGAAACTTGAATACAAATAATTGAGGTAATAAAAACATTATAATATCATGAGAATAAATGGATTCATGATATACTATGTCAAAGTACATTATATACACCATATAAAAGTGATTTGGTGTATAACAACAAAGAAGTCTAAATGGAATGTAAATTAAGATGAAATCTCTTATAAAGACCGTATCCTTAGGTTAAGGATAAATCAATGATATAATTATGTGTGACAAATATAAATATACTAAATATGATTGGATATTCAGTGTAAATCAATCAGAGGACATTCACACATATTCTTGTAAAAACAACACCAATGAATTGGATATTTAACTCAATAAATAGAGATTGAGTTAAAATTACTCTTATCAAGTTCATTTTGATGAGTTGAGAATTTATCAATGGAGTGATTATGTGTGTCAAAAGCATATCCACATAAATGGGAGTAGAAATTATGACATAAGAAAATGAATAGTGATTCCACACATAATCTTGGAGTAAAATAATCAATGAAGTATGCGTAAATCCAAATGAGTGGAAATTGAAATTTGTAATTCCCTTACCAATTTGGTTACTTATGAAACATACATCCCATGAAATATGGATCATACAATGATGATGTAAATATCCATAAATTAAATTATATTACACAATGAATAAAATCATGGGTAGTAAACACACCACATGAAATAAATAAGTGGTGAACACTGGAAATATCACAGAATTAAAAGTGAGATAAGAAACCCCTTACCTCAAGTCCGAATTGTCTTGTGTGTTCCTTGTTATTCCTGAATAATAAACTGATGTTAATTTCTACTTTATTAAGAACACTTTTCAATTTTATTTTTCCTTTTATATCACTTATTACATTTCGATAATAATTAGTTAATTATTTGAGTTCATATTGGATATTTTATTGGAGTTCGGAACTTGAATCAAAAATTAACTTGTTATAATTACAATTTGTCCATGTGGTAAAAAGTCCATTATCTCTAGAATGATATAAATGATTTAGATATCATATATATATATATATTATATCCAGTATATATATTTATTTATAACAGTACATAACATTTGGAGATTAGAAATGAAATGCACCTTTCATGGAGAGGGTAAGCCGTACGTACGTATGAATGCTACTTTCATTTCTATTTTTTTATTTTAATGGAATTAAAACATAATGATATTGTTTCCCTTGGAATCCGGGGATGACCGCCTTGATGGGAGGTTCAAACATTCCGATCGGTTTCTAACGGGTTTGTTCGTAGAACCGGAAACATCCAATGATTCCACATCCATTCGGACCTACTTTCCAAAGGTAGGTGCTCATTAGTTTTTGGACTGATGAGGCTTAGGAATTTGCATTGGTCGAGAGGATGGGAGGTCGGACTCATCACACCTTTTTGAGGGGAATTATTTTCTACTCTGGGACTCTCTTTATAGATTTAAGTTATGTTCGTGAGTCCTTATTACATTACCAAGTATAAAATGAGCTTTCCTTCAGATCTGAAAATAAATGATCAAATATTTAGAAAATTTAGAGAATAGTTTATATGTATTTGAGGTTCTTCATCGATAGAGAATCATATGTATTTATTAGAGATTCTTGGTCAATGGTACCCTTCGACACATTTATATAGAAGTCTCTTGGTCATTATGATGACCATGCTGGTTTTAAAGCCACCCAGTGGGGCACTTGAAGTTTATTGTCATTCAGAAGGACATGGATTATTTTAGAGTTGGGATCGAACCCGTAGATGGGCTACCTACGTATACTTTGTTTAGAAAAGGAATCAGAACCCACGTAGTTCGAGTAAGGGAGTATGATGTTTATGATTGATGGCTCAAAGAAGGATGTCACAATTACTTTTACACTCTAAGATCACATGAGTCATGCTCGGTGTGAGAAACAAAAGGTATTGGTAAAAATTAGACAATTGTGCCATGAAAGATGAAATCATACGAAATAATGTGAGGCTTATGTATGTATGACTGCCCAGATAAATGAAGGTTAGGATTTACTTTAGGGAAGAAATCCTAGAACAGGGTCCATAAAGATATATGTGCTTCATGGAGATTTTTAATACTCTAACTTGGGGATTACTCCTAAAAAGGAGGCCCAAATTAGGAGAATACTTATGATTGGTTTTTACTCCTGAAGAGGAATCTCAGATCAAAGGTAAATTAGGGCTGGTTAAGAGAAATTAAGACTGGGGCTTACTTCTGAAAAGGAGGCCCAGGTCAAGGATTAAGGTTTAGGGATTACTCCTGAGGAGGATGCCCAAATTAGGGGACTGGGGCTTACTCCTAAGGAGGATGCCCAGATTAGGGAACTTTAATAATTGGGGATTACTCCTAAGGAAAATGCCCAAGTTAAGAATTATGACTGGGGCTTACTCCTGAAAAAGAGGCCCAGGTTAGGGGATCTGGGGATTACTCCTAATAGGATGCCCAAAATTTAGAGGACTTATGACTGGGGATTATTCCTGAAAAGGAGACCCAGGTTAAGGATTCTCTCATCTTAAAGGATGAGGTTAAATGAATGAAATCTCAATCTTTAGTGACATAAAAATGTGTAAATCACTAGGTTTTGAGAGATATTCCACAGAATTGATTTCAGATAAGGAAGTAAAATCAAGAAATCATGCCATAAATGGATTTGAAGAGTGTCTTGAAGACTGAATCTTGAATAGGAAAGGTGTAATGGCTTAAGAGGGGTGAAATGGGCAAGAAAGGCACCCAAAAAGGTAGGGGCGCGCAAGTCCTGGTAGGTGCACAGGTACTGTGTGGGCGCGCAAGTCCTGGTCGTGCAGGTATGCCTGCGCGACACATGGTGTACCTGCACGACGGTTAACCAGCAGGGTATTACTTGAGCGACTCTTCATTAAATCCTTTAGAATCCTCTTGAGGTTCTTCCAGAAGAGGAGTGCGCAAGATCTATTGAAGGAGTAATGCGGCGCGCAAGTGTGGCCATTTCCCTTAAGGGCTGGCCACCTAGGCGCGCAAGTGTTGATGATTTTCAACACTTAGGCCTTCCTCTCCCTCTTTAGATCTTCCGTTCTAGGTAAGAAATTACCTTATAAGTGTTCCGGAAGCTTTAAGAAGAGACTAGGGCGCCGGGAGCTCAAATCTGAGTTTCTGGAAAAAAAATCCTCCCCGAATGGGGGCCCCAGAGGGTCTATTTATAGGCAAGAGAAGACCTTGGGCGGTTATCACTTAGGTCGTGCAAGTCACTTGCACGACCATAATGCGTCGCGCAAGTGGACTTGCACGACTATGAGGAAACTTGCGCGACTTATGGGTAATCTTCTCCTTGTTCATCCCTTTGTCGATTTTTGATATTTTCTTCAAAGGATGGATCAATTTGTGCTAAGTCATTTCCCTTTACATTCCTTTGGACTCTGTGACAAAAAAGGAGCGTCAACAAAAGTCCCCCCTCAGAGTTGGATCCGAAAGAAATGAGGATTTGACTCTGAGGAAATCGAAGACATCCAAAGGAAAGGTGGCGCACAAGTGTTGAGGGAGTAGAGGGCGGAGCGCAAGTGCACATCGCGCAGGGCTTGGGCGCACTGGGTACGACGCGCAGATAGGCCGCCTGGCCTATAAATACGCGGTCATTGGCCGCGCTTCACATCTGATTCCGAATTCTCGAGCTCTCGCCACGCAAGTCATCTTCTTTCCACTATTTCTACTCTGTCGCGCTGCTGTCAAGGTAATAGGACTTGTATGGTGTAAACATACACGAAAAAAACTTGCGCGGCACATTTAACACTTGAGCGGCACATCCATACTTGCGCGCCTTAATGCCTTAGCCATTTTTTTCGAATTCTTTCACAAATTTTATGAAAAATAAAACCATTTAAGAGTTAGTTTATTCAACTTTTGTGCAGATTCAATGGCTCTTAGACCTGGAATAGTCGATGAACTGGCTAGTAAGCAGATTGATGATATGATGAACATCATTTGCCATGATTACTATGATATCTGCGACAGCACTCTCCCAGATTTGGATATGTACTTGAAGAAATATTATTTTAATTTCCCACAGAGCATCTACCTGCCTCTATATGGTCATGGTCATCTACAAGGAGTCAATGTTCTAGATGCAAAGAACTATACACCTGAAATGCAGCTGCACTACTACTCCTTCATTTCGGTTATGTTGTGCATTAAGAGCAACAACAATGGTGTGAACTTTCAAATTCTTCCTCCATGTCATTTCCTTGCAGATATGAAAATGGAAAACCCATGGGCTGAAATGTTTTCCGCTGCCAATTGGTGGAGAGAAGACAAACATGGAATTAGAGAAATATCTGAAAAGAGTACTCTCTCCAAATGGCTCTTTACTTCCAATGCTCCATTCTAAAATCCATGTATCCATCTTCCAAGTCTCTTGGAAAGAAATAGATTCACTGTTTGATCAGCAGAAAATTTTCTCAAACCGCACTCAATAACATCCTTTTACAATTGTTCCAAGAAGAGCTGGTATCACTGCATCTCTTATTGTATCCAGTTGAATGAATTAATTCCAGGTGGTTGCTGATGAAGCTCGGGATTCCGTTCATCAATTTAAGACTTATGTTGAAAGCCTCTTGTAATTCTTGAAAAAGAGAAGAGACTCCAATCTGTGGATGTCCTTATAATTCTTGTGCATTAATGAAAAACACTTTCACTTTCACTCATTTGTACCTGCATTCTCTTTTGCTACATGCTTTAGATTTTACCTAAGACAATGGGCCTAGTAAGCATAGTTTGATTTTTACTAGGATTAATGTAAATAACCCTACAAACTTCAAACCTTTTAATTGATCAATGTTACCTAAATCATACTAAATGTATGTTTAGTGAGATGGAACTTGACTTTTATTCAGAGTTCCTTTGTCTTTTGTGGGCAGTTTAAAGTCATGCACGTCGGACATAAAAAGGCTAATGTTTAAGGTCGAAATAGCTTTGACCGAAATGGATTAGAATTGACTCAATTCCTTGAAAATTCATCTGAAAACATATTACCATACTCAAGTATGAGGGAAAATATGTAATCTATGACTTAAGAATATTTGAATCTGAGGAATGATATGAAAAAGTGCTAAAAGGTATTAGAAGAAGTATTTTCCAAGAATGAAGTTACCATTATTTAAAAAACCTGTTAGGGGGTTGAATTATGCAGGGCCACCTAAGGGCATTGGCTATATAGATAAATAAAAAAGTATCTTTTGGCTGAGAAGTCTGTTATGTAGACTGTTTATGCAAGGCCACCTATGGGCACGTGCTGCATAGTCAGGAAAAAGAACTCTCAGAAATTTACTTTCCTAGTGCTAAAAGCTAGTGAAAGTTTATGGAGATTCAAATCTTCCAAAGTATAAAGTTTTCTGTATGGAAAGAGGTACGTGAATATGGAGAAGATATTTCTAGACAAGATTATCGAAGAACTGGATGAATATCACTCCTACGAAGGTCTGACCTAAACGTAGGGAAGAATAATTTAAACCATTGACTTGAATACTTTCAGATCATGAAAAAGGATATGGGGAAAATATGTTAAGGATGACTATTTTTTTGCGGATCCCTACATACTGTCGTTTAATACAAATAAGGACAAAAGAGGCATTCTTCCCAAGAATTAAGTTACCAATATCCGACAAACCCATTAGGGGGTTGAATTATGCAGGGCCACCTAAGGGCATTGGATACATAGTCAAATAATAGTATCTTTTGGCTAACAAGTCTGTTATGTAGACTGTTAATGCAAGGCTGCCTATGGGCACGTGATGCATAGTCAGACAAAAGAACTCTCAGAAGTTTGACATTTTTGTGACTAGAAGTCATGAAAATGGTTATGAGGATCAGAAAATATTTAAGGTTAGGATTATGACACATAAATATGGGTATTGTTCAATGTATACAAAGATACATAGATCAATGATAACCATAATCATGTTGTGGCTGGGTCCTGAATTGAAATGTTGGACTTCACTACGTATCCCATAAGGATGAGAATCAAGCCATACGTAGTTCTTAAACTACAGTTTAACGTCGTGTGGGACAAAAGGATTAGAGATCTTAGTTTAGGGTCATAGAGCTTGGACCATTGTAAGAAATACACAGTGTGTGTTTTCATGGGGACTTTTCAGCCAAGGGACTGAAAATGGAATTTGGGGTTAGGCCCAAAGAATTGGGGCTGGATTCGAGGGACACTCGAATGTTCCTACGTATACCATAAGGATGGGAATCAAGCCCACGTAGTTTTAGAAATACCCTCTGTACAAATTTGGTTCGTACATGTGAAGGGTGAAAGGGGACATTAGTGCAATGATGGTTTAACCCAAGATAAAAGGTTCGGGCATGGCCATGTATGCACATAGTCTTTGAAATAAAATATGATTGAAAAATCAATGAAAATAATGGTTCCCTCTCAGGTGAGGGTATCAAAGAAATTTGTAGTTTATTGTCATACTGGAAAAAAGTGTTGTATAGTTTAACGTCGTATAACAAGGGCGAAAGTGAACCAATGTAAAGATATTGATTCTAAGGGCGGTTTCACGAATTAACATCGTATGAGATAGAGATGAACCGACGTGAAGAGATTGGTTTTGGGATTGAACCTTGGGAGGTTGCCTACATACCCAGCCTAGAAGGAAAGGATCAAAGTCCGTGTAGTTCAATTAAATAATGAATTAATGATCAAGTTGTTCTTAGGGAAAACGACCTAAAAAATGATACTGGGACTTACACATGGTTAGTAGCCCAGAGAGAGTGTTATGGTTGAGGTTTTCTCTAAGCTCACATGAGTCATTCTCAGTGCGAGAAACAAGAGGTAGCAACAACCTTAACAATACATAGTTTAACGTCATGTAGGACGTATTAAGGGACTATGTAGTTTAAAGTCTTGTAGTTAGGACTATTGGTGCTGCACAGTTTAGTGTCATGTAGCAGGGACAAAAGTACAGTTTAATGTCATGTAGGACGTATCACAGACTTTCTGTATAGTTTAGCATCATGTAGTTAATACGATGGGAACAATAGAGTTTAACGTCATGTTGGACGAAAGGGGGACTGTTCATTTTAATGTCATGCAGCGAGGACAAAAGATTACACCATTTAACGTCATGTTGGACGCATTAGGGACTTTTTCACAGTTTAACGTCATGTTGGACGAAAAAGGGACGATACAGTTTAGCGTCATGTTGGACGAAAGTGAGAATAGTTTAAGGTCATATGCATGGACTGTGGATGGTACAGTTTAATGTCATGCTGGACGGTGGTGTAGTTTAAGGTCATACATGACCTTTGATGATTATGTAGTTTAACGTCTTTCTGGACGTAAGGGACTTTTATACAGTTTAGCGTCATGTAGTTAAGACATCACAGTTTAATGTCTTGCTGGACGTAAGGGACTTGAAAATAGTTTAGGGTCATATGCATGGACCATTGATGATGCAGTTTAAGGTCATACATGACCTAGTTGCAGTTTAAGGTCATACATGACCATTTGGGGAACTTTTTCACAGTTTAGCGTTGTGTGGGATGAAAGTAAAAATAGTTTAAGGTTATATGTATGGATCGTTGCTGTATATTTTAACGTCATATAGCAAGGACGAACTGGTTCTGCATAGTTTTGTGTCATGTTGTAGGGACATGAAAGTTACTTTTCTGTTTATACAAAATACTTCTTCAAAAATATGGCATTGGTTGGAGTAGTGATGAGTTCTCTATCCAGAAAGATTAATGAATAAGCTCCATTAGAGTAGACCCCATGTATTGAATAAGGTCGTTCCCATTTTGGATCAATCTTGGAGGTTTCTTTCCTGGTATCATTGGAGTTCTGAGAGCTAATACGAATTCTCCCTGAGTGAATGAACGAAGACAAACTTTTTTGTTAAAATCTCGTGCTATTCGATTCTGATAGATTTCCAAGTGGTGCAAAGTGCACAATCTTTTCTCATCTAACCATTCCAATTCATTCAATCGCTTTTGAGATTGCTCATCTGTAGATGATTGATCACAAATGGCAACTCTGAGTGAGGGTAGTTGAACATCAATGGGCAAGACGACTTCCATTCCATATACCAATGAATATGGAGTTGACCGAGTAGCAGTGGGGGTGGTAGTCCGATAAGCCCATAAAGCATGAAAGAGTTTATCTGTCCATGACCTCTTATCTTTATCCACCATCTTTTGCAGTATATTTGAAAGAGTGTTGTTAAAGGCTTCTATCTGACCATTGGCCGCTGCATGATACCGAGATGAATGGTTGGATTTGATGTTGTATTCTTGATACAACTTCTTCACCTTGGATGAACAGAAGTTGGTGCCATTGTCCGTTAATATGGTATGAGGGACACCAAATCTAGTAATAATGTTAGACTTGATGAAGCTAACAACACATTTGGAACTGACTTCCTTGAGAGGTATTGCCTCTTCCCATTTGGAAAAGAAGTCAGTAGCAGTAAGAATGTACTTAAACTGCTTGGCCGTAGCCGAAGGGTAAGGTCCCACCACATCCATCCCCCATGTGGAAAATGGCCATGAGTATTTAGCTGTATGAAGCAACTCTGGAGGTTGATGAATGAAGTTGGCATGTACTTGGCTTGAATGAAACTTCTTTGTAAAATCAACACAATCTCATATCATTGAAGGCAAAAAGTATCCAAGCCTTCGAATTTTATCAGACAATCTATGTCCAGACTGGTGGGCACCACAGACTACTGCATACACTTCTTTCATGACAACCATTGTCTCTTCCCCATCAATGCATCTGAAGAGAACTCCATCAAAACCACGTTTGTAGAGAATTTTCTCCAGGTGATCTGGGCTATCATAAAGAGTAAAATTAACCACATGTCACCGAATTTGTTCTTTCTCAGCTCTATTAGGTGGAAGTGTTCCATTTTGAAGGTATTCCCTGATAGGTGACATCCATCCTGTAGTAGGACCATACGGTTCAGGGATGGGACAAATTTCATTAATTTCCTCTATTTTGATTTAAACATAAAGTGAAATTGCATGACGGTGGGCAATACTGATGGTTGTCTCATCCCGATTTGGATCTGCCAGAGCTGTGGCTATATTAGCCAATGCATCATCTTGAGCATTTTGTGATCTTGGGACATAAGAAAATGTCGGTTCCAAAGGGAATTCCACCATTAACTCTCTGACGTAATCATACAAAGGGATTAGTTATTCTTTTCTGATGCCATAATCCCCATTGACTTGTTTGATTACCAGGTCTGAATCACCTTTCACCTTTAAGTGATTCACTTGTGCTTGAAGTGATAATTCCAAACCTACGACGAGAGCTTGGTATTCTACTTCATTATTGGTACCACCTTCCCACAATAAGAAGGAATAAGGTAACACTGCCTTTTCTGGAGAAATGAGCACAATTCCTAAGAAAACTTTGTTGAATTTAGGATTTTCCATTTTCCTCCCTGTTGGACTTCTGGAAGCACCATCAAAATAAATTTCCCATTCCTGAGGACTTTCTTGAATAGAGAAGACTTCCTCATCAGGGAGTTCAATATCTGAAGATGTGTCTTCCACTGAAGGGTGTTCAGCTTGGAAATCAGCCAGAGCTTGGCCCTTTATCACCTTTTGAGACACATACTGAATGTCAAATTACTGCAAAATAATTTCCCACCTTGCCAGACCTCCTGTAAGCATTGGACGACTTAGGATAAATTTGAGCGGGTTATTGCGAGATACCAATTGGACCTCGTGATGTTGCAGGTAGTGTCTCAACTTCTGAACTACAAAGATTAATGCCAAGAAGCATTTCACAATACTTCAATACCGGGTTTCTGCTTCAAGCATAGTTCTACTGAGATAGTAGATGCTGTTTTCATTCCCAGCATCATTCTTTTGAGCAAGAAAGGCACCCAATGATCACTCTAGAGCTGTTACGTAGAGGATAAGTGGTCTTCCTTCAACAGGTGGCATAAGTACCGGTGTACTCAAGAGGTATTTCTTGAGAATATCGAATGCTTCTTGACATTCTTCAGTCCACTAGTAAGTGACTCCCTTCTTCATCAATATGGTAAAGGGTAAACTTTTGCCTGCCAAATTGGCGATGAAACGCCGAATATAGGCTAAGTGTCCTTGAAGTCCTCTTAATTCTTTCAAATTTTGAGGAGGTGACATATCAAGGATTGACTTGGTCTTCTCAGGATCGACTTCAATACCATGATGGCATACAAAAAAGCCAATAAATTTTCTTGAGGTTACCCCAAAAGCACATTTTAAGGGGTTCATCTTCAAATTATGTTGTCGAAGCTTGCAGAATATAACTTACAAATCATCCAAGTGATTATAACGTTGTTTGGATTTAACCACCAAATCATCTACATAGCATTCAACAAACTTCCCTAATAAGGGTTTGAAGATACGATGCATGGCGCACTGATATGTTGCACCTGCATTGTTTAAGACAAATGGAATTACCCGGTAACAAAACACACCCTGAGGGGATCTGAAGGCTGTAGATTACTCGTCTTCTGGGGCCATTCAAATCTGATTATATCCAAAATATCCATCCATGAAGGAAAGTGCTTCATAGCCATCTGTTGCATCAATTAGAAGTTCTGTAATCGGAACTGGGAAATCAACCTTAGGACAATGCCGATTAAGATCTCTAAAATCGATGCAAACTCTAATTTGTCCATTCTTTTTCTTTACAGGGACAATATTAGACAACCATTTGGGATATTTAACTTCTCTGATGAAGTTAGATTTGATAAGCTTATCCAGTTTAGCTTCAATTTTGGAAGCATAAGTTGGGTGTGTTCTTCTCGCGGCTTGTTTAAATCCTCGATGTTCTTCTGGTAAACCCAAATGATGAGTAGAAACATCAGGATCAAGCCCGAGCATTTTTGTATAGTTCTAGGCAAATATATCTCTATTTTTATTTAAAAAAGAAATATGCATCTCTTGCTCTTCAAGAGTCATGGCCGCACTGATTAAAGTGGGGCGTGGATCTTCTTTTGTACCCAGATTTATTTCTCTGAGTTCATCCAAAGTGGTAGAGATACCCTCTTCAAATGATGGAGGAGCATCTCTGAGATCTTCCTCTTCTTCTTCATCATGTGTTATTTCTTCCTTTTCGACTTGCATAGTAGATGATAAAGTATAATTCTCATGATCCGAAGAGATGTCAAAATTTGCATATCTTGAAGAAGAAGCTTCCATTTCCGACCCGATTGATGATGAATGGTCTTATTTGGGTAATAAAGAGGAGATGATGGATTGAGAATCGACATCACTGTTCACCTATGATGTTGCTATAACTTCTTCTGGCCTAATTGGCGAAGCATAGACTTGTTGGATTTTTGCAGATGAAATGAAGACGTCACCATTTGTACTTTCATCACTGCTTGGTCGATTACCAATTTCTCCCATGTTGTCTGGATCGATTGCCATAATTGACATTATGGGTCTTTCCATAAGAGTATTTTTATTTGGGTCTATCTTGTCAATTTGACTGATAGACAACACATAATCTATACTCACATGTGTAAATGGATTTACTGGAATTTTTTCTAAACCATATGGAGAATTAACTTTGGTAATCTCCTTTGTTATAGATTTCTCCCTTTGTTTCATGTGATAGAATTCCGCCTCAATGTATTGAGACTCACATGTCTTGAACGGGGCCTTATCACCATACAATGTCCCAACTTGACCATCGAAACAATATTTGAGACATTGATGGTATAATGAAGGGATATCCGTATGCTGATGTAGCCAGGGTCTTCCAAGAAAGACGTTGAAAGCTAAGTCTTGATCAACAATCATGAAATATGAATTGGAAACAAGATCATCAAACCGAGTTCTGAGTGTAACTTCGCCCAGTGGTTCTTGTTCATTTTTATCATATCCTTGTAAAATCATGGTAGAAGGAGATAAATCAGATTCCGTAAGGCTCAATCGACGAAATGTACAAATGGGCATGAGGTTGACTCCTGAACCATTGTCAATGAAAGCTCTTCGGACGTCTACACCATTGACCATGCCAAATAAATACAAAGGTCTGATATGCCCATGCACAACATCATCTTCATATTTATCAGTAAAATATATTATTGCATGGAATTCTGCAGAATTATTCTCTATGTGATAGACTTCATCTGCAGTAACTTCAGTTTCAAACTCCTGAGGACTTGACAAAGCCTCGATGAGTGCCTCCTGAAGATCTTTTGACAGATTCAAAGCATCCAGAATTGATAACTTGGCTGGTACTTGGGCCAAGTGTTTCAATATATCATACTTTTGATCCATAGGTCTGCATTTCCCAACAGGAATATATGGTTTAGAAGGTACTTTGGAAGCAGATGCTTTGGAAGTTGATGCATCTTGTATTGGGATAGGAGTTGGCAATATTCCTGGTTTTGGAAGATTAGACCGATTAGATCTATTTACTTACTGAGAGGAAGAAGATGGAATCTTCAACCGGTCTTCCAAAATAACTGTTCCAGGACTGAATTTGATATTGGTAAAAGAACTTGCTTGTTCTTGCTGAGCTCGCTGAAGGGCTCTACCACGAGTTTCTACTGCGTACACAGTTCTAGCAGGGGTAGAATTGGAATAGTGGATTCTGAAAGATCCACGTATTCCCCTGTATCCTGATCGCCTGGAACTTCCTATGATTCCTCTGTTTGATACATGGAATTCAGGCTCATTGAAATAAAAACTGCGACTGGCATATGGATCTGTTAATTGAATCATATTAACAGAACCAAAGATTAACTCTTCATCTGATGAAGACTCTGCCTGATTAGCCTGTTTAGGCTGTGCCGTTTGGTGGGGAGGTTCCCGTGGCTTTGAAGTAGATGGCATGAAATCTTCCAAAGTCAAAGACAACTTAGGCTTTGACATATACTCATCTTCTTCCGATTCTTTTTCTTTCTTTGAATCATGCTGTTTCTTTGAGGACTTTCCCTCTGACGAAGAGGGTTTTTCCGCAACATTCATGGCATAAGACACAATTGGTTTCTTTAATTGTGTTCTCAAAATAGCATGAGTTCGATTGATTGTCTTTATGACCATCCAATCATCATAATTCTGTGCATTTTTTCTTTTGACTTTTTTCCATTCACCTTCCTCCTCTGGAACTGTAGCAGTAACACATGCTACTTGAGCTGAAGAACCTTTCAATTTGACTTGTCCCGAGTCGACCATCTTTTGCAGAAGGTATTTGAAGACAAAACACTCCTGGATGGGATGCCCCAACATTTGATGAAAGGGGAAATAATTGGGACGATCTTCATCTCCTTCCTTGTTTGGCCTTTTGGGCCTTGGCAATTGAACCAGATTATTTTCCAGAGCCAAAATGAAGTAAACAGGAACTTGTTCATTTCGGAAAGAGTATGTTTTGCTCTTCAAATCCTAAAATTGTTTTCATCTTTGATCTCTTTGATCATATGGACGAAACAGCCTTTGTTGTTGGCACTTAGGAGGTGGAGCCCTTTGAGAAGATGAAGGTTTTGAAGTAGAAATAGGTACAGGCGCTTGTTTAAGAATAACTGTAGCAATTTCTGCTTTACCCATTATCCTTCCTGGAGCTGATGGAATTACATGAGATTTAGCCTTAGCCTGTATAAGGGAATCTTCAATCTTCTGAGTGATTGAAGTAAGGTCTCGAAACCCTCCTGTGTATTTCTAGGGATTAACGGCGTGCGTAATTCGTCACGCAGATTTTCCACATAGATTGGCAACAATTCTTCTTGAGGGAGTGTTAAACTCAAGGAATATGTTAATCCCTTCCATCGAGCAATGAAATCAGAGACCCTTTCATTCTCCCTTTTCTTACAGTTTTTAAGATCGAAAACTGTTGTCTTTGGAAAAGTTGAGCTGAACTAAAGGAGGAATTTTTGACGAAGATCCTCTCATCTGGTAATTGATCGGGATTGCAAGCTCGTATACCAAACAAAATCTGGTCCTTGCAAGGTTCACACGAAGCATCTGAGTTTCACTTCTTCTTTCTGCTCCAGAGTTCCCATCATAGGATCGCAACAAGACACGTAATGCGTCAAATGTTGTTCAGGATCGCCTGATCCATTGAAAATAGGGAATACAAGGTTCCCAAAACTGGATGGAGGAGAAATTGAATCTACCCATTCAGGGTAAACTTTCTTTTCTGGTTGAACTTGCACACGCTTCCCTTCCATAGTTTCTAACTGTGCTGTTAATGACTCAATAGTAGTTATTAACTTTTGAGAAACATCCGGTTGAACTTGGCCTTGGGTAGGTGTAATGACCGGAGCTTGGACAGATGTGGCGATTAGCGCTGCAACTGATGGTATCACTGACAATTGTTGTTGCACTTGACCCGTAGGATTAGACCTATGAGGGTATACTGATAGAGGAGGATATTCTTGATCCATCTCAGTAGCTGCAACAAATTTCTTTGGCTAACTGACTCCAGCATGCTTAAGAAGAATACTACTCTGAAGTAGTTCTGCATTCAACCTTCTTAATTCATTCATTTCTTCCTCCTGTTGTGCAAACCTCTGCTCTAGTGAAAGAGATTGACCTTTTCCAGAGGAAGGATATGTAACCTGGTTCTTTCCCTTCCCTTTGTTAGATCCTTTTCGGAGAGGGGGAAGTGGGTTACTCGAAGGATTAGTTAAGTTCTGAGTAATCCTTTGACTTCGTGTATGCACACCTTCTTCATTTGTGTCGGTGCGTACATCTTCTTGAGCATGAACCTCTTCATCTGAGTCCCCTGAGTGAGCCTCATCTGGTGGATCAGCAACAATGGCATTGATGACATTAATCGATGCATAACTCATTGCATCCATTCTATCAGCATTTCTGTGATATTGTCTTCTTCCATGTCTTTGATGAGACATTGCCTTTTGTTGATTCAATCCCTCATGAACTTCTTGATGAATCGTAATTTGGAGGTAATCTCCTGATAATTTGGCTCTTCATTCCTCTTGAGGTTTCTTCCCTAATAAAGAAAAGATTGACTTTCTCTGAGGAGGGGATTGATGATTTGAAAAAGTCCCCAGTCCAGTGGACTGGGGTTGTTCCTGCTGTTCTCGCTCAACTCCCTGAATCCTTTTTGTTGATTCCAAGGGTTGGTTTAAAAGAGTCCCCAGTCTGGTGAGCTGGGGTGATTCTTGAAATGCTATATATGAGACTTTCTTGAAAGTCCTCCTGCTCTTGCAAACCTTAGTCCGGAAATTAGCTGGATGCATTAATCTGTATCCGCTTTTATCACCTGGTTCAAAAGACCGTTGGATGATTTCTGACACTTCTGTCACTTGGTGATGTTCTTGCTCCAAATGAGAGGTCTGTTCAATATTCTCGTTTGCTTGATGCAAGAGTAATTCAACAACTTGTTCTATGTATTCTTGATTTTGAGAGGAACTAGTTGAAGCCTGTTCTTGGGAAAGCTTTTGATTACAAACAAATCCCATTGACTATGGCTGGCCATGGGCAATAACATTGCATGAGACCATTTTCAGCGGGCTTTGCTGACTGGAGAGCACCGTGAAATGCAGTGATCCATGAACACCCCATCCTCTGACACGAATACCAGATGGGGCATTGGAAATTAACTGACACAATCTTCTCAGTGCGCCAAAGCATGAACGTTGAAGGGCTCTCTACTTCTTTTCATCCTTTAGATATCGAGAGACTGATAGAGATGCCAAATCAATATGAATTGTAACCCTTCTATTATCGTAAGATTATTTTCATATTCATCATAAGATAATACTTTCTTTTTGAACTGACAAAGAGTTTTCCATATGTTGAGACGAATATCATGAATTTCATCTTCTGTCAACATTTCGGGAATGTTATACTGAGAGTCAGCCTGAGGCCAAAACATAACTGACACTTCACCTTTCTCCAGTTGTTTTCTCATATTCAACATTTCCTCTTTATCATTTGATGAAGATTCTTCTACCTGATTTGACCAGAGTTGGTGTTTCCTTGTTTCTTCATTGGATTCAACAGGATTGGTAGAGAAATAATTGATCAAACTAGAAGATGCATGACTTAGGGGTGGTTCGGAGAATGACCTACACTCTGGGCTATCTTCTGATTGATAAAGTATTTCACCTACTAGCGATGAAGCTTCAGACATGACTGGTTTCACATTTGCAAGTTCCTCAAGATAAGAGGGCTTTCTTGGCACTACATTGTCCACTAGAGCATTTTCTGGGCAATGTGCATCACTACTGCGGAGAGGAATTTCGCAGCGAAATTCATCATCATGGGGAGGACCACCATAATGGGTTACAAAAAAAGATGAGATCTCTTGCTCCTTGGTCTTCTGACCACAAAGAGGGTTCCTGTGGCACTCATCTGAAGATGAAACTTCGAGATCGACCGAATTGTCATGAAGCAAGACTTCATGAGGAAGTGTCTATTGAAGACCTTCAGAATTAATGTTCCCACTATTGGGAACTGAGGGAGCAGAATCTTGAATTCCAATAGATATTTGTCTGAGGGCTTCAAGAACTCTAGCATCGAGCAATTCCTTGTTACAGATTGGCTCTTGATCTCTTGACTGTGCTGGGTGGGTCTTTTTCTTAGACGCCTTCTTATTCGCCTTGGAAACCACTTGTTGAAGAAAGTGGCTACTCTGAGCAGGTGTATGTGCCTGATCAGGAAAGATGGCCAGGTTAGGCTGACAATATCCTCTCAAATCAGGTGTATGTGCCTGACTTGGTCATCCGTATGATATGGGGGATTATTCCCTATAACCCTCTTGGACTGGAACAGATGTGTGTGTCTGTTCCGGAGTGAATTGTTGATGTATCACTCCACTGGTAGGGATAGATTTATGTGTCTTTCCCTGAGATGCCACTGAAGTTGTTATAATATCCTGGAAGGCATCCAGAATATGATCAGGGATTTTCTTCTTCTCTTTCACCATTGATAGAATATGCTTGGTGACTTCAGCTGCCGGAACGGGAATATACGTCCATTCCAGGCTTGGAGCAGGTGTATGTGCATGATCCTGTCCTCCTTTTCCTGTCAGTGAATCCTGATAGTACTCAAGTGTGGGGGAAGAGAGTTGAGTCTGCCTTCTATTTGTTGTTGGGGATTTCCGACTAACTTCTCCGAATGATACCAAGAGAGACTGTTGGTAGGCTTGATTAATACTAGCAGGTGTATGTGCCTGCTGATTTCACTTCACCAAACATGGTTGACGATATCCATCATATGTAGTCAAACGAGCCTGCTGACTAGCTGATGATGTATAAACAGGTGTATGTTTCTACTTATAGTACTCCACCAGAATTGCCAGGCGGGATTGGCATGATGCTTCCTGACGAGTCTGCTGGACAACGGGTTTAAAACGGGAATGTGTATGTGCCTGCTCATTGCTTGCCACCAAGTTAGGTTGGTGGACTTCTCTGGAGATGGCAGAGATGAGAACCTGCTCACTGTTGACCGGATTCCGCCTCTGGTGGTTCGTCTTGCTTGCTCGGGTTTGAGGAACCTGAGCCGAAAGCATGGAGTCGGTACCCTCATCATGTTGAGGGTGCACTGCCGCACGAGTCTGGCGACGATTATTGGTGGGAGCCCTCAGGAAGGACTCGTGTCTGTTTGAATTAAGGTCCTGAGGGACCTGCTCATTCACCTCCCTAGAATGAGGAGCGAATGGTGATTGCGTTCCGGGGATAACGACACGAAACGGTTGGAGACAGTAGTCAGCACCGTCTGCTTCTTGATCACTGGTCTTCATTGTCTGGATGACCGATGTGATTTGTTTACTTGGAGGGCTTGTCGGGCAGCCTCCAGAGTTGGGATGGTACCATGATGACGGTACTCCTTAACCAGTGCATTTGATACCCAGCATTGAAGACGCTGAGTAGGTGATATCGTCCTAAGAGTGGACTACGATCCAGCAGGAGTAGCAGCTTTGGCATTTGCAGTAGCAGTATTCACAGGTGTGAACTTGAGAGCATCCATTCTAGAAATGCAGAAGATCTTGGGAAAAGAGTGCCTGTTTGATATAACAGACGCAATCAAGATAAATTTAGCCACTGCATCTTTTGGATGACCACATATGTCAATGATTGTTTTTTGGGCCTCTCATTGAGTTTTAAATAGGGTCCTAACAAATAGGTAAAACATCATTTTAACTTGGTTAAGTATTCACGTTGGGTTCCCCATTTTTTGTTTCACTCGGAATCCGGGGATGACCTCCTTGATGGGAGGTTCAAACATTCCGATCGGTTTCTAACGGGTTTGTTCGTAGAACCGGAAACATCCAATGATTCCACATCCATTCGGACCTACTTTCCAAAGGTAGGTGCTCATTAGTTTGTGGAATGATGAGGCTTAGGAATTTGTATTGGTCGAGAAGATGGGAGGTTGGACTCATCACACCTTTTTAGGGGAATTATTGTATACTCCGGGACTCTCTTTATAGATTTAAGTTATGTTCGTGAATCCTTATTACATTACCAAGTATAAAATGAGATTTCCTTCAGATCTAACAATCAATGATCAAATATGTAGGAAATTTAGAGAATCTTTTATATGTATTTGAGGTTCTTCATCGATAGAGAATCATCTGTATTTATTAGAGATTCTTGGTCAATGGTATCCTTCGACATATTTATATAGAAGTCTTTTGGTTATTATGATGACCATGCTGGTTTTAAAGCCACTCAGTGGGGAACTTGAAGTTTATTTTCATTCAGAAGGACATGAATTATTTTAGAGTTGGGATTGAACCCGTAGACGGGCTTCCTATGTATCCTTTGTTTTGAAAAGGAATCAGAACCCACATAGTTTGAGTAAGGGAGTATGATGTTTATGATTGATGGCTCAAAGAAGGATGTCACAATTACTTCTACACTCTAAGCTCACTTGAGTCATGCTCGGTGTGAGAAACAAAAGGTATTGGTAAAAATTAGACAATTGTGACATGAAAGATGAAATCATAAGAAATAATGTGGGGCTTATGTATGTATGATTGCCCAGATAAATGAAGGTTAGGATTTACTTTAGGGAAGAAATCCAGGAACATGGTCCATAAAGGTATATGTGCTTCATGGAGATTTTGAATACTCTATCTTGGGGCTTACTCCTGAAAAGGAGGCCCAAATTAGGAGAAGACTTATTATTGGGTTTTACTACTAAAGAGGAATCCCAGATCAAAGGTAAATTAGGACTGGTTAAGAGAAATTAAGACTGGGGCTTACTCTTGAAAAGGAGGCCCAGGTCAAGGATTAAGGTTTGGGGCTTACTCCTGAGGAGGATGCCCAAATTAGGGGACTGGGGCTTACTCATAAGGAGGATTCCCAGATTAGGGAACTTTAATAATTGGGGCTTACTCCTAAGTAAGATGCCCAAGTTAAGAATTATGACTGGGGCTTACTCCTGAAAAAGAGGCCTAGGTTAGGGGATCTGGGGCTTACTCTTAAAAGGATGCCCAAAATTTAGAGGACTTATGACTGGGGATTATTCTTGAAAAGGAGACCCAGGTTAAAGATTCTCCCATCTTAAAGGATGAGGTTAAATGAATGAAATCTCAATCTTTAGTGACATAAAGATGTGTAAATCACTAGGTTTTGAGAGATATTCCACATAATTCCTTTCAGATAAGGAAGTCAAATCAAGAAATCATGCCATAAATGGCTTTGAAGAGTGTCTTGAAGAATGAATGTTGAATATGAAAGGTGTAATGGATTAAGAGGGGTGAAATGGGAAAGAAAGGCACCCAAAAAGGCAGGGGCGCGCAAGTCTGGGTAGGCGCGCATGTACTGTGTGGGCGTGCAAGTCCTGGTCGTGCAGGTATGCCTGCGCGACACATGGTGTACCTGCGTGATGGTTAACCAGCAGGGTAATACTTGAGTGACTCTTCATTAAAGCCTTTAGAATCCTCTTGAGGTTCGTCCAGAAGAGGGGCACGCAAGATCTATTGAAGGAGTAAGGCGGTGCACAAGTGTTGATGAGTTTCAACACTTAGGCCTTCCTCCCCCTCTTTAGATCTTCCGTTCTAGGTAATAAATGACCTTAGAAGTGTTCCAGAAGCTTTTAGAAGAGACTAGGGTGCCGGGAGCTCAAATCTGAGTTTCTGGAAAAAAAATCCTCCCAGAATGGGGGGCCCACGGGGTCTATTTATAGGAAAGAGAAGACCCCGGGCGGTTATCGCTTAGGTCGCGCAAGTCACTTGCACGACCATAATGTGTCACGCAAGTGGAATTACGTGACTATGAGGAAACTTGCGCGACTTATGGGCAATCTTCTCCTTGTTCATCCCTTTGTCGATTTTTGATATTTTCTTCAAAGGATGGATCAATTTGTGCTAAGTCATTTCCCTTTACATTCCTTTGGACTCTGTGACGAAAAAGGAGCGTTAATAGATACATAGGAATATTATAATTCTGGTATAATCTCATATGATATATTTTTTACATAATTTAATTAACTCTATCCTTTATACGTTCCATGAATGTCATGAACGCATCATATCACCTTGAGGGGGCGGTAGTCCGCACTTCCTCAAATGAAATTTTCATGGTCACACATATTAGAAATCATATTGGTGTGTTTTTAAATGAAAATTATGTAAGAATAGAGAAAAAATAAACATAATAAAAATAATATATAAATACAGTTCCATCATAATTGCCATTATAAGAGGCGGTAGGAGATAATCGAACAATCATCGTTTCGTGAGGCGTTAGTTTTCCATCCACAGAAACATTATGTTCTTCACCCATTAGATGGAGGTGTGTGTAAGTGTAGCTCAAATACTTCTTATAAAAAAATACTAGTATATTGAAGATACTGGTGTTGTTACAAAAGAAAGGAATAAGAAGAGTTCCTGGGGTTGGAGAAGTAAAATAAAAGAAATGAATTTAAGAGAAACCATTACCTTTAATTTGGGCAACTCCCTTTGGTTTGAACCAAAAGGACTTCTTGAAGTTTCTTCTGCCTAAGGTAAGGCTTATAGGTGGAGAATAGGGATGCAGAGAACTTAATTTGGTAGAGTTTGGAAGATCCAAAATGCTTGAGTGATGTGAAGAATTAGTTATAAGTGGTCTCCTTTTATAAGGGAGAGGAGGGGCTCTTTAGGAAAGTGTGAAACTATTATTTTATTATAAACTTATCTTCGGTTTCAAAAGGTCCAAAACAAATTAAATCCGAAGATAAGATAACTAATATTATAAATAAAATCATCCAATCAAAATTGGACATGTTTTGGATATTATTTTAATCATTATAATATTATTTATTTAGATCATTTATTAATGAGGTAAACACTGCATCATTATTATGTCATAAATAATTTAATTTATTTGATGTCTAAAAATTATAAACAAAATACCATGATGTAGGAAATATTTTTAAATTTCCAATGAATATTTATAGTTGAAAATATAACTTATATAACCCCATGTAATAATTAATTTACTAAAAGATATTTGTTTGTGTCATTTTTGTCTTTACTTTAAATTAATTAATCTAAAGAGTCATTATCACTCTCAAGTGGATCCATGAGGTCCCAAAATAGACCCAAGGATGCCAATGGTCGGTCATGACTCATCCAATATGGTTAGGAAAAGTGTTAATCTAATTTAGTATTATTATAATATACTTTTTACCTTTTATTACCATATTTACCTTTAACCGCGATAAATAAAAGTCAAAAGTTACTATTCGCCAAAAATTATTTTCATCTTATTGAACCACATTTTACTTCATGATATTAACCGTGTCTCTCGAATTTTTGAAATTCAACTCACTGAAGCGTTAAAATTTCATTTAAATATAAAAAGTCACTTTTTTAACTACTACTAAGTGGTTTCACTATTCATCAAAAATTGAAGTTTTTCAGAAAAATACCAAAAATTCAGCCTAAGATTTATTTGATATTCCGAATTCAAAAATGATGTATATTTTTCCAAATTCAAAAAATAAAAGTGGAATTAATTAATTTAAAATTAATTCTCATTGTTAAAACAAATAGCGTGTTTTTAAGAAATAATAACTATCAAAAGATTAACACTTGTTTATATCCAATTTCAAAGTGAAATTAATTCCAATGACAAAAATTGGATTAAATGATAAAAATATATTCTAATTAAACTTTAAAATAAATTAAAAAGATAACCTAACCATGTAAATAAATTAGATTAAAACACAGTTTTGAATTAAAATACAATATTTTTCACTATTCATCAAAAAAATGAATTTTATCAGAAAAATACCAAAATTTTACCCAAAGTAAATTTTGATGTTCCGATTATAAATAAGAATCTTATTTTTTCAAATATAACATATAAAAAGGACCAAAACTATATTTAAAGAGGGTTCGCCATCAAAAGGTGGTAAATCGGGCCTTTAATGAATATTATAGTTTTTATGCTTAAAATCGAATTCCTTTATTATTTTAAGCCTATATATTTTATTGGATAAATGTAAAAACATTTAACAAAAATATATAATAATATTTTAGTTAGTTCTATTCATTTCCACCAATACAATGGCTCGGCGTTAAGTAACATTTAAAATAATAATATTATATTATTAGTATGCAACATAAGATTTCAAAGAAACCTGTTATTGTGTATCGGGCAAGTCATCGAACATAACATCCCCTTTAAATTAAAATTAACATTTAATTCACAAATATTAATAAATATGAAAATGTATTATTATTTATTTACCCAAGATGTTACAATATCATTCCCTATAATTTAGGGTGAAATTCCAAAAATTATTAGGGAAGTTAATGGGGACTACATCTACATGGTGGGACACACAACCATCCCTAGACACAATCATTTCCTTGTATGGGATTGGGTTCCCCATCTTCCCATAGTAGATCAGGTTTCCCCATTTTCCCACAGTGGATCGAGTTTCCTCATCTTCCCTTAGTGAATTGGGTTTTCCTATCTTTCTATATTTTATCGGGATTCCCCATATTCCCATAGTGCATTGGGTTTTCCCATCTTCTCATAAGAGATCAGATCTCCCCATATTCCATAGTGGATCAAGCCCATCAACTTGATTCCCTTCATTATATCATTAGATATAAATATTTACCCAATGCATTGGAGGGAGATAAAGGTCCTACCTATCTCATAATAAAATAATACATACATGTTCCACAAGATCATACACAGTCATATCATAAACCATGAAATGAAATGGGTTTCATAAACATATAATCATATCTTAACCTGTAAAAAGGAGGAATGTTTCATAATCATTTCATCAAATCATAACTCATGAAAAGAGGCATGTTTCATAATCATATAAATCATGGTAAAAAAAATAGTTTTCATAAAATTATAACACACAAAAGAGAAACAAGTTTTATAAACATCATTCCATCAAAATATAAACCATTCAGATAAAGAATATGAATATAACATTTTGATCATTTCCGATGAAAGTAATGAGTAACACCAATGGATGTCATATTATATGGAAAATAATTTTAAAAAATATTTTAAAAACATTTCTTAATAAAAATATCCTTTATTCATTGAAAAACATCTTTTAAAACATAAATCATTTTAAAATACATTTTTTTAAAATAAAATTGAAAACTTATAAATAAAGCATGAAAACATTTTGAAAACAATTTCTTTGAAAACACTTTGAAAAATTAAAAATAAATATTAAAAAAGTTTTGAAAACCTTTTCTTTAAATACACATTGAAAACTTATAAAGAAATATATAATTTTTATGAAAACCATTTCATTGTAAACATTTTGAAAACTTATAAATAAATATTTAAAATGTTTTGAAAACTATTTATTTAAAAAAACATTGAAAACATAGAAAGTAATCTTGAAAACGTTTTTGAAACCATTTATTTGAAAACACTTATAAAAATCATAAATAATTATTTTAAAACCATAACAAAATTTAAAAATAATTTATTTTTGAAAATTAGATTAAAATATAATCTTTAAACAAAATTGAAAACATTTTTGAAAGAATGATTTTTTGGAATTCATGGGATATATCTCAAAGAAGGAAAATTAAGACAAAATTACTATACCGATTTGGTAATTTTGAAAGATAAACCACATGAAATAGAGTTCATAATATGAATATATAAATACCCATAGATTTAAGTACAATGATATTAGAATATATTCATAGAAATTATATACACCATAAAAAGGAAACAAGTGGTGAATAAGGCATAAATATCATAGAAATAAAAGGGGGACTAGAAATCCCCTTACCTATTGTATTGACTCTCGTCAGACTCATACAAACCTCATGTATAGTAAATATAAGTTTATTAAAGATATTTTATAGAACCATATTCTTATAAATAATACCATATATGGGTTTTTATGACTTTATATTACCCACTTGTTGACAATTACATGTTAAGGTTGTTCTTCGTATATATTTTCAATTATTATTCTTGATCTTCTTACATAGATCATTATTTAATTATTTCCAAAATGTAAATTTTTTTATTAATATTATTTATATTTATTATATGTGTATTTATAATAATCTATAAAATATAAAAATATGAAATGGAATACACCGTTCATGGAGACGATAGACCATACATACACGTAAATGCTATTTCCAGTTTATTATTATATTGAAATAAAGTAATAAAATAAAATAAATGTGTATATATATCATCATTAAACTATAATTATTATATAATATATATCATATTTGTTGAATAAACTTATTCTTAACATATTCCATGTAGATTGTGAATGAATTATATCACGTTGAGGAGGCGGTAGTCCACACTACCCCAAACACAATTATCATATTGACACAAAATGAAAATAATGAAGGTATGTGTTATATAATAATTAAACAATTATAAATAAATTATAAATATAATATATATAATATAAAAATATATTTCACATCATAATTCCTAATCGTGAGAGATGGTAAATAAAAAATGAACAACATCGTTTTGTGAGGCTGTAGTTCGCTGTGCACAAAAATGGTAAGTTCATTACACATTAGATGGAAGTGCATGAAAGTGTATGTAGAACCATTAAAATAAAAAATATAAGTTTATTTAGTATAATTATGTTATTATATAATCACATAATAAGAATATTTTAGGTAGTGGAGAACAAAAATAAAACAAAGTAGCTTGAGGAAGGATGTTACCTCTTATTTGGGTAACTCCTCTTGGATTTCACCAAATGGCTTCCTTGGATGGATTTATTTCCAAATAAAGGATTCTAGGATATGTTCAGAGAATTTTATAGACTACTTTAGTAGATTTTGGGTGAGACATAGGGCTTGATAGGTGCAAATAAGTGGGAGGGGTGAGTACCTTTTTATAGTGGAGGAGGAGTGACATTCTTGTAAATTTTTGAAAAGGGAATTCCACTCACGTTTTTACCCTTAAAAATATATCCAATAATATAAAAAATATAATAAAAGAGAGTATAGGGTATAAATATTAATATAAAATGGATTTTGGACAAGTTAATAGGTCTCTTTGGGTCATATTTTTAAGATTTATTCCTTTGTTAAGATAATTTTTCTCTCAATCACTGTAATTAATTTTAATCACATTCACAAATATTTTTGATCAAAAACTAATTTAATATTAATAGAAATTATAAATTATTTTGATTCCAAATATTGAATCAGTTATCCCAATTATATCCACATATGTTTTAGAAATTAATTTAAAATTAATCCCGGACACGTGTCATGACAACGGTTTTTTTAGTAAAAAAAGTTTAAAAGTTTAGGATGTTTTGATATCAAAAATCAATGTTAAATTGGTTAGAATAAACTAAATTTGATTAATTTATGTGAAATTAATATAATTAAACTTTAAAACTAAATTAAAATATAATTTAACTACATAAGAAAATTATATGAAAAAGCAGTTTTGAATTAAAATTTAGTATTTTAACTATTCATCAAAAAATGAATCTTTTTGGAAAAATCCTTAAAATTCACCCTAAGATAATTTTGAAATTACGAATTAAAAAACCATTTTTATTTTATCAAATTTAAATTCTAAAATTTTGTAAAATTAATTTAATTATTTTTCACTTAAGGATATAAAAATCATTTCATTTGAGAAATTAATATTTTCAAACATATAAAGACTTTAACAATATTACATGTTTTATTACCAATATATTTTATTTATATAAAACCATTATAAATATTTTTTTAAAGTAGCTATTATTATTCATATTACTAAGTTTAATGTATAGGTTATAACTATGTTGTTTAAATAATAATAATAATAAAACGTTGTTTCCTAAAAAATCAATGTTTTATGTAACACAAGACAAGTCAGTGTTTCATGTTGAACAATATTAACTTAGTGTAGAGTGTAATGATTATTTGACTTAGTGTCATGTGAAATATATGACATTAAAGGAAATTAATTTTTTTGATAAAAGGTTCACAAAAACTTTAGGTGTCACATTCTAGCCCACATAAAATGAATTTCATGCTTGAAATTAGTCATTCTGATAAAAAATTGAGTATATTTCTGCCGAACCATATCTTCATGTTCTCACATGGCTTCCTCTAATTGGTGATTTTTCTAAAATACTTTTATCAAGTGAGTGGTCTTGTTTCGTAGAACTTTATCTATAAGATATAGAATTACAAATGGTTGTTCCTCATAATAAAGACCATGTTCCAGCGGTACGACCTATGAGTTCATTACATATAAAGGGTCAGGTATGTACTTCCTTAGAAGATATACATAAAAAATCATGGACTTGAGAGATATTTGGAAGAAGTTTCAAGTGACAGGCTACCATTCTGATATGATCAATAATCTCAAAGGAACCAATATACATAGGGATTAGTTTCCCTTTATTCCCAAATATCATGAACTTATTCTAGGGAGAAATTCATAGAAACACTTTCTTACTAACTTCAAATTCTAGGGTACACCGATGGATTTCAGCATAACTTTTATGTCGAGTTTTTACTACCTTGATATACTATTTAATGGTTCTAACCTTCTTATCTATTTCTTCATATTTCTTAGGACCTAATAGCTTTCTTTATCTAACTTCAACTAATCACATTGGATATTTATTGTAACACCCGAGACTTTTATGAGAAATATTTTGTTTTTATGTTATATAAATCATCAAAGGAATCTTTCGCTACACGCAATTGCGACCTTCCTTGATAGCGTGTGTGGTACGCAATACCGAGTTCCACTAAACAACGATAAATTGTTATAATATTATAAACTGACCGTTAGGAATAGTATTAACTGAATTTTAAATTTTACAACATTATTATTCATCTTACACATTTTCTAGAACATGGTAGGAGAAAAAAATAATTTTTTTTGGGTAAAATAAGTATTTAAAAAAAATGCAGTTTTGCCGCCTTTTGATGGAGCACCCACATTAAATCTAGTTTTTAACATGTTTATAAGTTCAATTTGACAAAATAAAATTCTTTTTTTGAATCAGGATATAAAAATTTACTTTGGATAAATTTTTGATATTTTTCTGATAACTTTCATATTTTGATGAATAGTAAAAATACGCTAATTTTTAATTAAAAACAACTTTTTTCATTGAGATAATTTATATGGTTAAATTATAACATTGAATGGTTTTAAAGTATATATAGAATATAGTTTTACCATTTAATATAATGTATGTCATTAGCATTAATTTCACATTGAATTCATAGGTAAAAACATTTCAATCTTTGACAATGTTTTAACTTCTAAAACCCGTTTTCTTAACAATGGGATTTATTTTAAATTAATTACTGCAACTTATATGTTTTGAATTTTGAAAAATGGATTCCATATTCAGAATCAGTGGGTCTAAATTATGTTAATAGGATACTTTTTATTTTTTGGGCATTATGAATAGTAACCACGGTAAATTTTATTTACCACCGTTAAAGGTAAATCGGGTAATTGAGGGTAAATATCAGATTATAAAATTACCCTAACACCTGCCAAAATCTTATTGGATGAATAAAAGTCGACCCATATCACCTAAGGGTCGGATTAGACTCATTTAATAGACTTTTTTTCCATGAAAATAATTTAATTATTATTAAAACCAAAGAATGTGACAACATGTAACTTTCTTAAATCTTATAAGTATAATAATTTTAATTTGGTGATAAAATTAATGGAACTTAGAACATGAATAGTCTTCATAAAGATAATAAAATTATCTACATCATAGGAATTTATTTAGAATTTTTAGGGATTAAATAATTATCTTTAATTATGACACAATAGTGATGTTGAAATTATTTTATTAATTAAAGTATCAAATAAATGGTTTTAAAAATATTAAAATAATTATTATATGCACTATTTAATGTTCTCCACTAATTTTCTAGATACATATGACATTTTATTAATCTATTAAATATTTTAGTTCGAACATATACTCTGTATATATTTTATTTAAATTCAAATAAATGAATAGTGTCAAAATTGACACTATTGTTATTTTATAAAAATAACATATTATAAAATTGTTTTAAAATCACAAAAATATTTAAAAATTATAAATTAAATTTTATATGGTCTAAAATGTCATAAAGTGTCAAATTATGGAAAATTCACAACACATATGTAATTATTAATAATAATTTAAAATTTAGAATATTATTACCACAAATAAAATTAAATTGATAAATAAGGATAAATCAAGTTGATAATGTTTAAAATAAATTCCTAACATGTCTAAATTTTATTGGTTGATGTGATTACAACCATATATCATCTAATATTCGGATATGAGTCATTTTTGGAGGTTTTTAAGTGGGGTTAGATTTATTATAAATTAATATTTTTAAGATTTCCAAAGGTGCCCATCTCCTCCCTTATAAAAGGGCACCTCCTCCCTCTCTTCCTCACACCACTTTGAGCCTTCAAGCTCGGAAAAACCCTACCAATATCTCCTATACACTTCCCTAGAATCATACTAGAGGTTCTGGTCTTCTTCAAATACCAACCCTAGTGCCCTAAGAGGAGGTTAAGAAGAGGCACGTCAAAAAGAGGTAATATCCATTACCGATCCTTTCCAAATTATTTCTTCTTCAACTTCTTCTTCTTTAGTTTTTTCATTATGAAGTAATAACATCAGTATCACTCATATACTGATATGTTATTATAAGTATGAAACAACCCTATTTCAACATCTATCCATCCTACGGAAAATGAAATCACCGCGCGTGCGTACGTACGGAATACCGTCTCCATGCCGTGGTGTAGTCTATTTTCCACCACCACCTTAATTGGATGGGTATAATGGTGTAAATAATTACTATATATGACTATTATAAAGTGATATTGATTCTGAAATAGTATAAATACACTCCAATACAATTCCACGATCATGGGAACAATATCATCGCTCGTGCGTACGTACGGAATACCGTCTCCACGATGTGATGTGATTCGTTCTACATGATCTTCATTGCATAATGATTATATAAATTAATTGAATGAATAAATATGATATATAGTACATTAATACCATTCTATAAATGATGTATCTATAACCTAAAGAGAATAATAAGAATTTATTCGACAAAACACGCATAAGAACAAAAAGTTATAAACACCTGAATAACAAGTAGCATTGAAATATTACTACTAAGAAGCTAAGAATATGACCATATATGATATCATAACAATAATTATGATTCTGGAATAAGTTAATAACATTATTTAAATCATTATACAGGAGGTTTGGACACTTACGAGGCAAATCGGACCTAAGGTAAAGGAAATATCACAATCTCATTTTTATCCAAGATTGTTTATACTTTGGAATTTACTGGGGTGAATATTATAATCCACATCCATGTTTCCTCAATATGTAATATTTAAATCCTTCTACAATATTTTATATCCAATTTTACCCTTTGGTGAGTTTTTAGTATAGGTTATGAAAGGAATCTTTTGTCGTTTTTCGTACGAGGTACTTTTTGACTTTTCTGACAAAAGTACGAAGAATGTTTTTTAACTTATACGGCATGAATGGATTTTTTAAAACATTATTTCCAAGAAGCTTCCTTTACAAGTTTTCAAGCTTATTTTTAATCAACTTCTTTTAGTTTAAAATTGTATGACATGTAAAGAAAGGAAAATGTTTTTGAAGTAGAAAGGATATTTTCCTCAAGAATGGAGATCAAGTGTTTTATCAAAATTATTTTCCATATAAGATAATATAGGGTTCTGTTTCTATCACTCTTATTACAGTGATTTGATTATGTTGTTATGGAAATATTTTTATGAATTCCTTTATCTTATATGAATTGTTTTATGAAGTCATGATGTTTAAGATTCCCATTTTTATTACATGGGTTATGCTATGATGTATGGTTTATGATTTTGTGGCACACATAAGAATGATATCATTATGAGATGGGTGGGACCTATATCTCCCTCCAATGCATTGGGTAAAGATTTTATATCTCATGAGATTGACATGGATGGAACGACAGGTTAAACCGGTTCAGTGAAACATGACTGAAATGAGGAGTGAACTCAGTTCAGAAATGGACTTTGTCCACTAAGATAGTCTTGGAAACGAGTCTTGACTAACAAGAAATGATTCTCTATAATTATGTGTGTATGCCACAGAGTTTCATGTTTTAATTTATTATTATTGGGATTATATTTCACTACTATGATTTATCCCATGTTATGAAATTTTTCTCTTTTTTGCAGGTTAAGATTTCAAAAATGTTATGTTCTTATGAATATGATGTGATTGATATTTATTTTACCCTTAATGAGCATTTGAGCTCACCCTTTCGTATGTTTTCTTTCCCCAGGTCAGGAAGAAGCTTATTAAGTAAGATATGCCAAAAGACACTATAGATATGATGAAATAAATGGGAGACAGTGTAGACGATTTATGAACCAGTTGTTTATGTTTCCCAGTTTCTAAAGACACTATACCTATACGTTCCTTTCCTGGTTTTGTTATATTTTGTAATAAGTGTGCTTCAATTTTGAAGTAATAACAATGTATGTAAAGTATGGGTCGTTATAGTTAGTATCAGAGGAAAGGTATAGTCAACCTTTGGAAACTAGGATGTGAAAGCCTTAGTAAGAATCCTAAGGATAAGTCTAAGCATAGAACACAATCTTAGTGTTTTAGAAATGGCCATGAAAAACCTATGATAAGACCTTAAGTGTGAAATTTTATTCTTTATTATGTGGTTTTACTATTATAATTAGTGTTTCTCACACTATTCTTATTGGTTTTAGTCAATGGATGGAACCTGAAGGAACCGTGTTAATGCAGAATGCGACGGGCAATTCAATGATTTCCCCCCTGAGGAACCAAACATTATGGGAGCTGGAATGAAAAATCTTATAGCCATACTCACACAACTTTCTTGAGCTATGAATCATGCAGGACTTCCAAACGAGAAAAGGAAGGAGAAAAATTCTGTTGAATCCTTCATGAGGTAGCGTCCACCTTCATTCAGCAGGTCTACTGATCCATTAATTTCTGAACAATGGATTAGTACTACTGAAAAGATATTTTCAGTTCTTCAATGTTCTGAACATGATAAAGTCATCCTAGCAGTGTATCGTTTGGAAGGTGATGCTGATCAATGGTGGAATCTTATTAAGAATACGAGGCAAAGGGATGAAATTGAGTCCATGGAATGGGACGAGTTCAAGAACTTATTTTTCAATAAGTACTTCCCTCATATTCTCTGAACAAAGATGGAGAAAGAGTTTCTTGAACTGAAGCAAAAGGATGATGAATCTGTTGGTACCTATGAAGAAAATTTTACAAGACTTGCAAGGTACGCTTCTGGTATTATTATCCAACCTGAGAGTAAGATCGATCGATTCTTTAGTGACTTAAAACCAAGTCTTCAAAGGGAGTTATCCATAAGGGACTTCAATAGCTATGAGGAAATCGTTCGATGTGCTCTCAAAGTCGAGATGGAGATTGGAGTAACCCATCAGTCATATGGGTTTGATAAGAAGAGGAAAATGGAATTCAAAGGAAAATCTAAAGAGCACACTGAAAAGAAGATGAGCTTTCCCTTATGCTCAAAGTGTGGAAAGAAACATGGAGGGAGTTGTCTTAAAGGGACAAGTAAATGTTTCAAATGTGGAAAGGAAGGTCATCGGGCATTTGAATGCCGCAATGATGGGAAGAAGATGTCTAATGATACAAAAAAAGGAAGGGACACATAGAATAAACCTACTACACTTCAATGTTTCAAGTGCAAGGAGATGGGGCATTATGCCAATCAATGCCCAAATCCAGGGGTTGATGATGATGGTCGTCATCAATAAAATCTTAACGCTAAAGACAAAGGAAAGTCACATGCAATTTCTTTCAGCGATGTGGAGTACGATAACGATGTGGTGAAAGGTACACTTACTATCCAATCTAAAGTAGAAAATGTTTTATTTGATTCTGGATCCACCCACTCCTTTATTTCTGAAGAATTTTATAAGGATATCACCATATTACCTCAATAATTAGATGTTGAGTTAGCTGTGACAACCCCTAATGGCACAACAGTCGCATCAAAAGTTTATAATTCTTCTCCGATTGAAGTTTGTGGGAAAGTGCTTCCTGAAAATCTTGTGATCCTTCCTATAGTGGAATTTGATGTGATTCTTGGCATGGATTGGCTTTCTTTATATGGAGCTCATATCAATTTCCAAATAAGGGAAGTCACATTTCATATTCCAGATCAATCTATGATCGTCTATCAATGCAAGGATGAACATAACCTTCCAGTGGAAATTTCTTCCATCTTATGGGTCTTTATTCCACTTAATGAAGGTTATTTATCTCAAATGGTTGGTGAGAAACTCACAATTAAGAATATTCCCATTGTACGGGAGTTTGATGATGTCTTTCTGGAGGAATTGCCGGGTCTTCCACCAAATCGTGAAGTTGAGTTTTTAATAGAACTCATACCGGGTGCTTTACCTATTTCAAAGTCACCTTATAGAATAGCCCCAATTGAGTTGCAGGAATTGAAGAAGCAACTCCAAGAGAATCTTGATAAGGTATTCATACGCCCTAGTGCGTCACCTTGGGGAGCACCTGTTCTGTTTGTTAAGAAGAAAGATGGATCAATGAGACTCTGCATTGATTATCGAGAACTTAACAACATCACTATCAAGAACAAATATCCTCTCCCACGCATTGATGACTTATTTGACCAACTACGAGGAGCTCAATACTTTTCCAAGATTGATCTTCATTCAGGGTATCATCAATTAAGGGTCAAAAGGGAGGATATACCAAAGAAGACTTTCCGTACAAGGTATGGAAACTATGAATTTATAGTGATGCCATTTGGTCTTACTAATTCCCCTGATATCTTCATGGATCTAATGAATAGAGTCTTTAGAGACTATCCTGATCAGTTTGTGGTAGTCTGTATAGACAATATTCTTGTCTATTCAAAGAGCAAGGAAGAACATGAAGATCACTTGAGAATTATATTGAAGACCCTGAGAAAGGAGAAGCTTTATGCCAAATTTACCAAGTGTGAATTTTGGCTTCAAAGAGTTTAATTTTTGGGTCACATAATCTCAAAAGAGGGGATATCTATGGATCCAGCAAAAACAGAGGTTATCGAAAGATGGTCGATACCCACAATAGTAACTGAGATCCGAATTTTTCTTGGTTTGGCTGGATATTATCGACGTTTTGTGAAATATTTTTCACGATTATCTAATCCACTCACCAAGTTGACTCGGAAAGGAGTTAAGTTTGTCTGGATGGAGGAATGTGAAGAGAATTTCAAGGAGTTGAAAAGAAGGTTATCTAGTGCACCTGTGCTCACACTGCCTTATAGCGGGGAAAGGTTTTTGATCTACAGTGATGCATCCAAGAAGGTATTGGGGTGTGTTCTTATGAAAAATGATATGGTGATAGCTTATGCCTCACGACAATTGAAAATCCATGAGCAAAATTACCCAACTCATGATTTAGAGTTAGCTGCAGTAATCTTTGCATTAAAGATTTGGAGGCATTACCTTTATGGTGAAAGGTGTGATATTTATACTGATCATAAAAGTTTAAAGTAAATTTTCACACAAAAGGAGCTGAATATGCGCCAGAGAAGATGGTTGGAGCTGATTAAGGATTACGACTTCTCAATTCATTACCACCCTGGGAAAGCAAACAAGGTGGCAGATGCATTAAGTCGACAAGACCATGCCAGTTTATCTATGATGAGGATCACAAAAGATCCAATATTTATGGATTTACAAAGGATGAATCTTGGAATTATAATGGAAGGGGGAAAATTGAATCTTTCTAAAATGAATGTTCAACCATCTCTACATGTGAAGATTAAAGAGGAACAGAAAGAAGATTTTGAGTTACAAAAGAAGGTGAGAAATGTTCCTGAATTCAACCTTGAATGTGATGGGATAATAAAGTTCAGGAATCAGGTTTGTGTTCCTCCCATCCCTGAATTAAAGAAGGAGCTGCTGGATGAGGCTCATAGTTCTTCATTCTCTATTCATCCTAGAAGCACGAAGATGTATAGGGACCTAAAAGAGTACTTCTGGTGGGATGGAATGAAAAGAGATGTTGCTGAATATGTCTCTCGATGCTTGGTTTGTTAGAAAGTTAAATCTGAGAGACAGAAGTCTAAGGGGATGTTACAACCATTACCCATACCCGAATGGAAATGGGAAAACATCACTATGGACTTTATCAGAGGACTTCCTAAAACATCCAAAGGCAATAATGCTATCTGGGTCATAATTGATCGTCTTACAAAGTCTGCACACTTCATCGCTATTAGAGAGGATTTCTCTCTGGATCAGCTTGCCAGGATATATGTAAAGGAAGTGGTAAGATTGCATGGAGTACCACTTTCTATTATATCTGATCGGGATCCGAGGTTTACCTCAAAGTTTTGGCGAAGTCTTCAGCATACTCTGGATACAGAGTTGAGTTTCAGCAATGCTTATCATCCTCAGACAGACGGTCAGTCTGAGAGAAAAATTCAAACTCTAGAAGATATGTTGAGAGCTTGGCCTATGGATTTCAAAGGTGTGTGAGATCAACACCTACCTTTGGTGGAATTTTCTTATAATAATAGCTTTCACTCCAGTATTCAGATGCCTCCTTATGAAGCTCTCTATGGAAATAAATGCAGGACTCCAACTTGCTGGGATGAAGTTGGGGAAAGAAAGCTATTAGGACCTGATATTGTTGATGAGATGGCAGAAAAGGTCCGATCTATTCAACAACACATAAGAGCAGCTCAGATTCGACAGAAAAGTTATGCCGACAACCGAAGAAAAGACCTAGAGTTTGAAGTGGGTGATAAAGTGTTCTTACGAATATCTCCCTGGAAGAGGGTCATGATATTTGGAAAGAAGGGGAAGTTGAGCCCTAGATATATCGGTCCTTTCAAAATATTGGATTGTGTTGGGAAGGTAGATTACCGATTGGCGCTTCCACCGAATCTCTCTCAAGTTCACGATGTGTTCCATGTATCTCTCCTGAGAAAGTACATACCTGATCCTTCACATGTACTCAGCTCAGAAGTTGTACCGCCGGAGCAAGATCTTTCTTATGAAGAAAAACCGATAGAGATTCTGGATCATAGTGAAAAATTCCTACGAAACAAGACCACTCGCTTGGTGAAAGTTTTAGGGAGGAACCACCAATTAGAAGAAGCTAAATGGGAGCTTGAGGATATGATGAGGGAGAGGTATCCTCATCTGTTTGTTACAAAGTGACGAATTTCGAGGGCGAAATTCATTTTAAGGGGGGTAAAATGTAACACCCGAGACTTTTATGAGAAATATTTTGTTTTTATGTTATATAAATCATCAAAGGAATCTTTTGCTACACGCAATCACGACCTTCCTCGATAACGTGTGTGGTACGCAATACCGAGTTCCACTAAACAACGATAAATTGTTATAATATTATAAACTGACTGTTATGAATAGTATTAACTGAATTTTAAATTTCACAATATTATTATTCATCTTACACATTTTCTAGAACATGGTAGGAGAAAAAAATAATTTTTTTGGGTAAAATAAGTATTTATCAAAAAATGCAGTTTTGCCGCCTTTTGATGGAGCACCCACATTAAATATAGTTTTTAACATGTTTATAAGTTCAATTTGAAAAAATAAAATTCTTCTTTTGAATTAGGATATAAAAATTTACTTTGGATAAATTTTTGATATTTTTCTGATAACTTTCATATTTTGATGAATAGTAAAAATACGCTAATTTTTAATTAAAAACAAATTTTTTCATTGAGATAATTTATATGGTTAAATTATAATATTGAATGGTTTTAAAGTATAGATAGAATATATTTTTACCATTTAATATAATGTATGTCATTAGCATTAATTTCACATTGAATTCATAGGTAAAAACATTTCAATCTTTGGCAATGTTTTAACTTCTAAAACCCGTTTTCTTAACAACGAGATTTATTTTAAATTAATTACTGAAACTTATATGTTTTGAATTTTGAAAAATGGATTCCATATTCAGAATCAGTGGGTCCAAATTATGTTAATAGGCTACTTTTTATTTTTTGGGCATTATGAATAGTAACCAAGGTAAATTTTATTTACCATAGTTAAAGGTAAATCGGGTAATTAAGGGTAAATATAAGATTATAAAATTACCCTAACACCTGCCAAAATCCTATTGTATGACTAAAAGTCGACCAATATCACCTAAGGGTTGGATTAGATTCATTTAATAGATTTTGTTTCCATGAAAATAATTTAATTATTATTAAAACCAAAGAATGTGACAACATGTCACTTTCTTAAATCTTATAAGTATAATAATTTTAATTTGGTGATAAAATTAATGAAACTTAGAAAATGAATAGTCTCCAGAAAGCTAATACAATTATATACATCATAGTAATTTATTTATAATTTTTAGGGATTAAATAATTATCATTAATTATGACACAATAGTGATGTTGAAATTATTTTATTAATTAAAGTATCAAATAAATGGTTTTACAAATATTAAAATAATTATTATATGCACTATTTAATGTTCTCCACTAATTTTCTAGATACATATGAAATTTTATTAATCTATTAAAGCTTTTAGTTAGAACATATCCTCTGTATATATTTTATTTAAATTCAAATAAATGAATAGTGTCAAAATTGACACTATTGTTATTTTATAAAAATAACTTATTATAAAATTTTTTAAAAATCACAAAAATATTTAAAAATTATAAATTAAATTTTATATGGTCCAAAATTTCATAAAGTGTCAAATTATGGAAAATTCAGAACACATATGTAATTATTAATAATAATTTAAAATTTAGAATATTATTACCATAAATTAAATTAAATTGATAAATAAGGATAAATCAAGTTGATAATGTTTAAAATAAATTCCTAACAAGTCTAAATTTTATTGGTTGATGAGATTACAACCCTATCTCATCTAATCTTTGGATATGAGTCATTTTTGGAGGTTTTTAAGTGGGGTTAGATTTATTATAAATTAATATTTTTAAGATTTCCAAAGGTGCCCCTCTCCTCCCTTATAAAAGGGAACCCCCTCCCTCTCTTCCACACACCACTTTGAGACTTCAAGCTCGTCCAAACCCTGACAATATCTACTCTCCACTTCCCTAGAATCATCCTAGAGGTTCTGGTCTTCTTCAAAGACCAACCCTAGTTTCCTAAGAGGAGGTTAAGAAGAGGCGCGTCAAAAAGAGGTAATATCCATTACCGATCCTTTCCAAATTCTTTCTTCTTCAACTTCTTCTTATTTAGTTGTTTAATTATGAAGTAATAACATCAGTATCAATAATATACTGATATGTTATTATAAGTATGAAACAACCCTATTTCAACATCTATCCATCCTACGGAAAACGAAATCACCGCGCGTGCGTACGTACGGAATACCGTCTCCACGCCGTGGTGTAATCTATTTTCTACCACCACCTTACTTGGATGGGTATAATGGTGTAAATAATTACTATATATTATTATTATAAATTGATATTGATTCTGAAATAGTATACATACACTCCAATACAATTCCACGATCATGGGAACAATATCATCGCTCGTGCGTACGTACGGAATACCGTCTCCCCGATATGATGTGATTCGTTCTACATGATATTTATTTCATAATGATTATATAAATGAATTGAATGAATAAATATGATATATAGTACATTAATAACATTCTGGAAATGATGTATCTATAACCTAAATAGAAGAATAAGAATTTATTCGACAAAACACGCATAAGAACAAAAAGTTATAAACACCTGAATAACAAGTAGCAATGAAATATTACTACTAAGAAGCTAATAATATGACCATATATGATATAATAACAATAATTATGATTCTGGAATAAGTCAATAACATTATTTAAATCATTATACAGGAGGTTCAGACACTTACGAGGAAAATCAGACCTAAGGTAAGGGAAATATCACAATCTCATTTTTATCCGAGATTGTTTATACTTTGGATTTACTGGGGTGAATTTTATCATACACATCCATGTTTCCTCAATATGTAATATTTACATCCTTATACAATATTTAATATCCAATTTTACCCTTCGGTGAGTTTTTAGTAAAGGTTATGAAAGGAATCTTTTGTTGTTTTTTGTACGAGGTACTTTTTGACTTTTCCGACAAAAGTACGAAGAATGTTTTTTTAACTTATACGACATGAATGGATTTTTTTAAACATTATTTCCAAGAAGATTCCTTTAAAAGTTTTCAATCTTATTTTTAATCAACTTCTTTTAGTTTAAAATTGTATGACATGTAAAGAAAGGAAAATGTTTTTGAAGTAGAAAGGATATTTTCCTCAAGAATGGAGATCAAGTGTTTTATCAAAATTATTTTCCATCTAAGATAATATAGGGTTCTGTTTCCATCACTCTTATTACAGTGATTTGATTATGTTGTTATGGAAATATTTTTATGAATTACTTTATCTTATATGAATTGATTTATGAAGTCATGATGTTTAAGATTCCCATTTTTATTACATGGGTTATGCTATGATGTATGGTTTATGTTTTTGTGGAACACATAAGAATGGTGTCATTATGAGATGGGTGGGACCTATATCTCCATACAATTCATTGGGTAAAGATTTTATATCTCATGAGATAGACATGGCTGGAATGGCAGGTTAAACCGGTTCAGTGAAACAGGACTGAAACGAGGAGTGAACTCGGTTCCGAAATGGACTTTGTCCACTAAGATAGTCTTGGAAATGAGTCTTGACTAACAAGAAATGATTCTCTATGATTATGTGTGTATGCCACAAAGTTTCATGTTTTAAGTTATGATTATTGGGATTACATTTCACTACTATGATTTATCCCATGTTATGAAATTTTTCTCTCTTTTGCAGGTTAAGATTTACAAAATGTTATGTTCTTATGAATATGATGTGATTGATATTTATTTTACCCTTACTGAGCATTTGAGCTCACCCTTTCGTATGTTTTCTTTCCCCAGGTCAAGAAGAAGCTTATTAAGTAAGATATTACAAAAGGGACTATAGATATGATGAAATAAATGGGAGAAAATATAGACGATTTATGAACCAGTTGTTTATGTTTCTCAGTTTCTAAAGACACTATACCTATACGGTCCTTTCTTGGTTTTGTTATATGTTGTAATAAGTGTGCTTCAATTTTGAAGTAATAACAATGTATGTAAAGTATGGGTCGTTATCTTTATATTTATTCCCATATAGGAATTAATAAGGATCCATATGATTTCTTGAGTGAAAGCTATTATTGTAAGAAAACTCTACTAGAGGAAGGTGTTGATCCCAACCACCTTTGAAATACAACAATCAAGATCTCAAAATATACTATAGGGTTTGAATTTTTTTTAGACTGACCATCTATCTGAGAATGAAAAGAAATGATGAAACTCAATTTTGTATCAAGTGCTTGTTGAAGACTTTACCAGAACATTGAGGTAACCCTCAGATCCTGATTAGATATAGTCGGGTTTGGTAAACTGTGAAGCCCTTCCACTTCCATAATTTACGTCCTAACAAGATGATCTCGAGAGAGGTCTTATCTGATAGTGATGGAGTGTGATAACTTATTAAGGTGATGGACTACCACCCATATAACATTAAATCAATTATAGGTTTTAGGGAGTCCAATGAAAAAATTCATCATGATGTTATACCATTTCCATTATGGTATGGTTAATAAATGAAACACCCCGTTATATTTTTTTATTTCATCCTTAACTTTATAGAATATCAAACACTAAGATACAAACTTAGAAATATCTTTCTTCATGAAATCCCACTATAAGTATTATTTAAAATCTCAACACATCTTCGTACTTCTTGGATGAATATTGAATGAATAACTATATGTTTCCTCTAACATATAGTTCATTATATATAGTACAGATGGAACACATACATAGTTCCCGAACCTTATCATTCCATCCAAATCATGGTTAAACTTTGGAACTTATCTACCCTTCTTTTTCATCTCTACATCTTTCTTATGCACCTCTTTGATCTTCACTTGGATAAAGGGTTGAACATTCAATTTATTAAATATTTTCATCTTCATTCAAAATTTCTAGATCCATCATTTTCAAATCATGAAATATTAGATCATTTGAAATCCCCATCATGGATCATCTATCATGATCCTTTAGACTCAAAGCATATGCCACCTTGTTCACTATATTCGGGTGGTAATGTATTGAGCAATCATAATCCATTACCATCTCTAACCATCTTCTATGGTTCATGTTCAACTCCTTCTATGTGAATATATATTTAATGATTTTATGATTGATATATATATATATATATATATCACACCTTTATACATATAGATAATGTATCCATATCTTTAATGAAAATTACCTCTCCTAACTTCAAATCAGGATTTGGATTCTTTTTCTCATGAATTTTCAACTTTCTTGAGGCATATTTGATAAAAATGTTATTTTTAATAATAAAACATCACAATAACTTCTTGTATGCATCACTATAGATTAAAAAAATTTATCTTCTTCATGGTAATGTAATCACATATACGCTAACCAACCTTTTTTTTGGCTCCTTGAAATTTTAATCCCATTATTTCTTATAGAGGAACTTTGGATCCTTATAAGATAACATGCTCATAGGATTATAAAATAACGATAAATTATCCACAAACCATCAATAATATCCATATAAAACAAGAAAAATACAGATCTCAATCATCGTGGTTGTTCTAGTCCAGAATTCAATAGCTTCTGTCTTTGATGGATCTACTGTTATACCTTCTCTTGAGATTATTTAACCCAAAACAAAACCTTTTTCATCCAAAATTCATACTTTAATATTTTTTCATACATATTCTCCTTATTTTGATCTTTAGTACAATTATCAGGTTTTATTCATGCTCTTAATTACTCTTTTAATAGATAATAATATCATCTATAAATTTTACCACAAACTGATCGAGATCTAAAGAATTTGTTTATAAAATCCTTGAAGATAGTTGGGGAATTAGTAAGACCAAAAGGAATCAATATATATTCATAGTGTCTATGAATTATATGTAATGTAATCTTGGTTATATCCTCTTTCTTGATCGTCAATTGATGATATTCAGAATGAAGTTCAATCTTGGAAAAGTATTGATCTCTGTATTGACCAAGCAAGTCTTCAATATGAGGAAGGGGATACTTGTTCTTGATCATGATCTTGGTCAACTCTCAATAATCAATGAAGATCCACACTGATCCATATTTATTTTTCACAAAGAGGATAAGTTCACCCAAATCTGACACACTTTGATGAATGAATCCCTTATCAAGGTTTTCTTGGAGTTTCTTCTTCAATTCCTGCAACTCAATTGGGTCCATTCTATAAGATGTCTTTAAAATTGGTGTGAAACTAGGTATGAGTTATATCGATAAATAAACTTCATGTTTTGGTGTAAGGCTAGGAAAATATTATGGGTACACACCCAAAAATTCCCAAACAATAGGCAAATCATCGATGTCATTTTTCTCTCAAACAATTTGAGACAAAAACACATTCTGAATGGGAATTAAGACCCATACACTAGATGTATTCTCCATAGGAAGTTCATAATTATCATCAAATTTATATATGATCATAGGTTGGTATGAAATATAAAAAATAACTTCTTTTCCTTAATAATTTATGTGGTATTTATGCATATAAATCCAATACATGCATAATATGACATCAAATTCAACCAGGGGAAGAATGATAAGATTATCAATAAGTACATTCCCACAAATTTCAGTGGGAGAGTAATCCTAGACTTGAGATGAAATAATTATTCCATAATGGGTATGTACTATTAATTTTAAATCTAATCATTTGGGTAGAATCATAAATCCCTTATAAAATTCTTTAGATATGAAATAGTGGGTAGATCTAGAATCAAATAATACATTAGTAGTTCTAGAGTTGATGGTATGTGTAACTTTCACCATGTCATTATCACAACCCTCATTAGAAATAATTAGCACATGATATTTCTTCTTTTATATCTGTTTACAAATTTTTTGACACAGATCATCATCACCAACCCTTGGGTTTGGGCACTAGTAAGCATAATTCTCATTCTCCTTACACTTTAAGCACAAAAGTGTGGGAGGTGCATTCTGTGTAGATTTTCTTCAATTTTCATCGTTGGCCAACTTATTACCCTTAGTGTGACAATAATTTTCCTTATGAACTTCCCTTATGCACTTAAAACACTTATTATATCAAATAAAGAAATTCCCTCCATGCTTCTTCCACAATTAGATAATAAAGGAAAGATCATCTTCTTATCTCCATGGTATTTAGATTTTCCTTTGAATTCCATCTTCATTTTCTTGTTAAAACTACGAGATTGATACATAACTCGAACATCCATTTAAAATTTTATTTCACAACAAAAAATCTCTTCATAGATACTAATGTATTTTATAGCCAACACCCTTTTGAGTCTTGGGTTTAAGACCCTGAAGAAACTATAAACTTTACTTTCAATTTGGATGATATTTTCAAAAGTATACCTCGCAAGTCTTATGAAATTAGTATCATAAGTACCGATAGATTCATCATCCTTTACATAAAATCAAGGAAATACTTTTCAACATTTTTATAAAGAAAATTAGAAAATTACTTATTGAATAATAAGTTATTTAACTCATCCCAATCCATAGATTCAATTTCATCTTAATTCCTCTTATTCTTGATTATATTCCACCAATGTTCTGATTCAACTTCTAACCAATAAATAACCAGAATGACTTTATGATGTTTGAACACTGGAGAACGAATAATATCTTTTTAGTGGTACTGATCTAGTGTTAAGAAACAAGTAGATCATAAAACTAACTGAATGAAGGTAGATGTTTCCTTATGAAAGACTTAACATAATTATGTTCCCTAATTTTCTCATTTGAAATCTCTTCATAATTCAGAGATTGGGAAAGTTGGGTGAGAATATCAATTTATTTTTCATTCAAGCTCCCATAGCCTTCAAATACTCATGAGTACAATCGTTGCATTGTATATTGCAATCACCATTAATGCATTTACATCAGGTTCCATCCATTGAATAAAACAAAAAATCATAGTGTGATAAATAGTTTTTATAGTGAGGAACTATATAATTATGAAAAAAAACTTACAAGATGTCTAAATTATGAAATATTCCTTAATCTATGACACCCAAGGTTTACCCAAGGTTATTCATAGCCAACTTAATTTTAAATATTTCATGATGTTTCATGAATAGTTTATGAATTCCCAAAGCACATCCATTGGGATTGTGCACCGTAAGGAAAGTTTTTGTGTACCTAGTTATGCTTGAGTCAGGATCGATACACCTTGTAATAGCCTTTAATCCAAGGATCATCTGTTCTAGAAAAAAAAAAATCCAATTTTAGTATCTAGATAGTGATATATTTCTAAAAAACTACTCACTCTATCCTTTACCAAAATTTCTTGACATTTTTCTATACTTTTCCTTATCCTTTGACTTATCCATAGACATGTCCTTAGAGTTATCACTTAGGTTTTATCATAATATTTTCCAAAGGATAAATTATATTTTGGTCTGATACCAGTTATAATAAGCCTCTCTTTTAATACATTGAGAATATATCATTTTTTCAGAATACCTAATACATTATAAAAATAGATTCCCAAAGACCATATTGGTTTAGTGCCTTTGGAAACATGTAAATATAAGCACTAGTACATATGTGATATATACTATCTCCTACCAGCTTCTTGATGAATAAAACCCTTCTTATAAACATAATAATTAATACATATTTTCATAACATGAGGAATGAAACATAAAAATGGGTGACCTTAGATGTTCAATAAGGATAAAAAAGGGAGATATATAATCAAAAAAATGAGCATAAGGGTATGAGAATGTGATCATAAAATTATAAGATCATCACCTACATATCAAAGATTATAAATGTGAATCATGGAATAAATATTTAGAGTTCATAAGACATGAATCATAAAGGAATCAAGATCACAAGACATGAAATAATAACATAAAAACAAGACATGGAATTATGGTAGACACATAAAAATGTAATATCATTCCCTATAAGATAGGGTTTATTTCCAAAAATTATTAGGGCACTTCATGGGGACTATAAATAATAAGAGGGAAACACCACTGTCTCTAGTTTTATTCTATTGGTTATAAGGGATCGAGTTTCCCCACCTTCCCATAGTGGATAAGGTTTCCCCATCTTCCCATAGTGGGTCAGGTTTCCTCATCCTCCCATAGCAGATCAGGTTTCTCTATCTTTATATGGGGGATCAGGTTTCCCCATCCTTCCATAATGGATCAGGTTTCCCCATATCCCCATAGAGAATCGGGTTTCCTCATATTTCATAGTGGATCAAGTCTGTCAACTTGATTCCCATCATTATATCATGAGATATAAATCATTACCCAATGCATTGGAGGGAGATATAGGTCCCACACATCTCATAATGAAATCATACATACATGTTCTATAGGATCATAAGTAGTCATATTGAAACCCATGAAATGAAATAGACGTCATAAAAATGTGATCATATCTTAACCTATAGAAAATGGGATAGGTTTTATATTCATTTCATCAAAGAAAAAACTCATGAAAATAAGTGGGTTTTTATAATCATAATAAACCGTGATGAATAAATAGGTTTCATAAAAATATAACCCATGAAGAAGACACGAGTTTCATAAACATCATGCCATCAAAACATAAATCATTCATATAAATAATATGAATATAACCTTTGTATTATTTCCCCATAAAATCATGTGTAACACTAAAGGATGGCATCATATATAGAAAATAATTTGGAAATATATTTTAAAAACATTTCTTGAGTAAAATATCCTTATTTGAAAAATGATTTTTAAAACATAAAACCTTTTGAAAAACATTTTCTTTGAAAATAAAATTGAAAAATTATAAAGAAATCTTGAAACATGTGTAAAACCAATTATTTTGAAACAATTTATAAAATTATAAAAAAATCTTGAAATTTTTTTGAAAACCATTTCTTTGAAATCAATTTGATAACATATAAAGAAATATGGAGAATGTTTTGAAAGACATTTATTTGATAGAACATTGAAAAATTACAAAGAAAGTTTGAAAATGTTTTGAAAAACATTTATTTTAAAACACTTTGAAAACTTGTAAATAAATTTTCAAACCATTTTGAAAACCATTTCTTTGAAAATACTTTTAAAAACTTATAAATAAATCTTGAAAACGTTTTTAAAACCATTTCTTTGAAAATCACTTATTTAAAAACACTTTAAAAACTCCTAAATGATTATTTGAAAACCATAAAACATTTAAACAATACATTTTCATTTAAATTATCTTAAAATATCATATTTAATAACATTTTTAAAAACATTTTTGAAAAAATGGTTTTTTTAATTCATAGCATGTGTCTCAAAGAGGGAAAATTAAAACAAAACTACTTTACCGATTTGGTAAATTTTGAAACATAAACCACATGAAATAGAGATCATAAAATAGAGATCAAAATACCCATATATTTAAGGATAATAATAACATAATATATTCATGGATAGTATATAGACCACATAAAAGAAACGAGTGGCGAATAAGGAATAAATCTCACATAATTGAAAGTGAGACTAGAAATCCCCTTACCTTATGTCTTGAATCTCATTGTACTTATACAAACCACCTGTATAATAAATATAAGTTTATTATAAATATTTTACAGAAAAATATTCTAATACCTAATTCCATATATGGTTTTATAATGACTTTATATTACCCACTTATTAACAATTACATGTTAAACTTTTGCTTCGGGTAATATCTGCTTTGTTCTTCGTACATGTTTTGACATAATATTCTTGATTATATTACTTAGATCATGATTTAATTATTTAAAAAATATAAAAAATGATATAAATATCACATATATTCAGTATATATGTATTTATAAAAATTTATAAAACATATAATGATGAAATGGAATACACTGTTCACAGAGATGGTAGGATGTATTTATGCATGAATACTGCTTCCATTTTGTTATCATACTGAAAAAATAAAGTAAATAAAATATATTTATATATTTAAATAATAATTAAAGTTAATTATTATATCATACATATCATATAATGTCACTAAACCTATCCTTCATTCATTCCATGTAGAGAGTGAACGAATCACATAGCTTTGAGGTGACGGTAGTCCACACATCCCCAAAACAAATTATCATATTTACAGAAAAAGGAAAGCATGAATTTATGTATTATATAATAGTTTAAGAAGAAAAAATAAATCATTAATATCATATAAAAATATATTTTTCATCTTAATTTCTAACCATGAGATGTGGTAAAGGAAAAATGAATAACATCATTTCATGAGGTGGTAATTCGACATACATAAGAAAAATATGTTTGTCACCTATTAGATGAATGTATGTGTAAGTGTAGGATTAAAAAATAGAATAAAAACATAATTATATTGATGATACTAAGTTTATTATATAATCATGGAATAATAATGTTTTTGGTGGCGGAGAATAAAAATAAAATAAAGGATCATGAGGAAGGATGTTCACTCTTTATTGGGTATCTCCTCTTAGTTTGCACCAAAGGGATTCATAGGGTGACTTTATGCCCAAAGGAAGGCTTATAGGATTAGGGTATATATTTTGGGAGCTTATTTAAGTATATTTTGGGTGATACAAAGTTCTTGATAGGTGTGAATTAGTGTTAGGGATGAGTGCCTCTTTATAGTGGAGGAGGAGTGACATTCTTGTAAATTTTTGAAAAGAGAATTCCACCCACAATTTCCCCATGAAAAGTGGCTCCCATAATGGTCCAAATATGATAAATTGGATGATAGGGTGAAAATATTAATAGAAAATGGATTTTGGAAAAGTTTCAATGTCATTTTGGTGCCTACGTTTAAGGTTTAGTTTTTTGTTATCCTATTTTTTTCTCTTAATCGCTATAATTAATTTTAATCACTTTCACTAATATTTTTGGTCAAAAACTATATTGAACATATTTAAAATTATTAATTATGATGATTCTAAATATGTAATAAATTTTTAAAAATTATAATCACAGAAGTGGCATAAATTAATTTAAAATTAATCCCATATACATGTCACGAGAGAAGGTTTTTTTAGTAAAAAAGTTTAAAATTTTGGAATGTTTTGATATAAAATTTAAATATGAAATTAGTTCTAATGACCTAAATTGGATTAATTAATATATAATTAATATTATTATTCTTTAAAACTAAATTAAAATATAATTTAACTATATAAATACATTATATGAAAAATCAATTTTGAATTAAATTTCTATATTTTTCACTATTCATCAAAAAATTGAAGTTTTTCAGATTTTTTTTTAAATTCACTCAAAGATATTTATGAAATTATGAATTAAAAAATGATGCCTATTTTATATAATTAAATTTCTAAAATTTTCTAAAATTAATATTATTATTTTTCACATAAGGACATAAAAATAGTTCATTTGAGAAACTAGTATTTTCAAACATATAAAAACATTAAAAATATTAAATGTCTAATTTATATAAAAAAATTATAAATAATATTTTAAAATTATTTATTACTATTTATATTACTAAGATTAATGGTGAGGATATAACTATCTCATTTAAATAATTATAACAATAAAATAATGTCTCGTAGAAACTCGGTGTTGTGTGTAATGCAAGACAAGTCGGAGTTGTGTGTAATGAAAGCTTATCTTATTGAAGATTATAATGATAGTTTGAATTAGTTTAGTGTTCAATGCATGATATCAAATAAAATTAATTTATTCTAAAAATGGTTCAAAAAAATCAGGGTGTTACAAAAAAAGTATATTGATAATAATATAAAACATAATAATGAATTTTATAATCCTAATAAATAATTTAAAGAGTTCAATTTTTGTGAAGATAATCATGAAAAATGATAATGAACCAGTTAATGGGAGCACATCTCTTCTCAATATGATCTTATAAACCAAATAACACATATATATCACTCTTTAGAAAATATAATTGGAAATATTGAATCTGGTATAAGAATTAGAAAATCAATTTTGATTTTTTGTGTTAATTATGCCTTTATTGTTGATTTTGTTCCTATTAATGTTAAAAAATAATTGAATGATTCAAATTGGATAAATGTATTGCATGAAAAACATAATCAATTTTAAATAAATTTTCTATAATTTGGTGGAGTTTCTTAAATATAAATAGTCCATTGAAACCAAATTGACTTTTTTGAAACAAAATGGATGATTCTAGTAAAATAGTAATATATAAAGATTGACTAGTTTTCCAAAGATATTTACTAGAATAAGGTATCTATTTTGAGTATTAATTTATATTGGTTTTCATAATAGAATCTATTTAGATTATATTATATTTTTATTATTATCAAAATGATTTTTTTTTTCAAATGGATCTAAAAAGTGATTTTTAAAGGGAACAATTTATGAAGAGGTGTATGTTAATCAACCACATGGTTTCAAAAATTTTGAGTTTTTAAATCTTGTTTTCAAACTATCTAAATATTTTTACGGTCTAAAGAAATATACAATACCTTGTTATAACAAAATAAATATATTTTTATTGAAAAATTGTTTTAACAAAGAAAAGGTTGAACCAACATTATTTATAAAGAAATATTATAAGTGTCATGACCCCATCCCTCTAAAGATACTAAAATTAGGGGAGAGTGGTACTGACCCCTGAGTCTTACCTTAAGTAGGCCCTAGGCTGGTGACTAGCACCGAGTGTATAAAAATATCATGTATGGGAGGTATTACCCTCTATAATTTAAATAGGATCAGGAGATAAGATGAACCATCCATAATAAACTCCATGAAATATTATAAAAAGAAACCAAAACCATCCCACATGCATATATAAATAATACTGATACCAATAAAATGGTACAAATTAAATATCCCAAAAAAATTTAAAGGAGTAACCCAATTAATATCCAAGTTCTAAGATAGTAATGTCAAGAACAGTCCACACAATCCTCCTAGAAACTTGAAAATAATTGTATGTATAAAGGGTGAGCATACAAGTATACTCAATAGGAAAACCAAAGTCTATAATGCACATGTGAAAGAATAATACTAATGCACCCACATGAAAACAAAAGAACCAATAACACATAAATTGGTATACTAACCAAACCCAACCTCACCAAGACACACTCAACAAATAACAAGATCCAGTTAATATAATATAATATAATATAATAAGAATCACATCGATAAAGACTACCCCACACCACTTTCTTGCTTGTGTGATGCTCTCACACCACAACTTCATACATCCTGGCGCTCCAATATCTTCTATATACCACATCACCCCACAATCATGGTCATAACACACATCGCCCACAGTCACCTGGGATAACCGCCCCACATGCAGGTTCACATAACATCTTTCCTAAAAACACATGGGCCACTACCCTACAAGCACATTCACGTCTCACTAACAACACATGAGCCATCACAAAATACACTAACATACCTTTCTCCATTACAACCAGTGTAATACCTACCTCACCTAGAAGAGATAGTGGGAAAGAGATGGTACTTATCCATCCATCCACCTCACCAAATGTTGAGAAAACACCACCGCATAACTATACGGGTGTCGGAATATAGTTCTCAATGTTAGTTGAGTGTATTTTGAAATCATAAATCATATGCAAGTATATACATATAGCCACACAAACAAGCCTAACCTTTGAGTTAAAAACAAAACACCAAAAAAATCACAACATTATCACATTTTATTCCACCTATAAATTCATAACACCAAACAACAAGCCACAAGACCCATTTCACATTTGAAAAAAATTCCATTATCTATCCAGTTCATATAATTATTTATCAAAAACCATATTTTAACACACAACCCACGATTTAATAATTCATTATCCATTTCCAAACCGTTAATAAAACAATCCCATTCCATTTATAAACATTATTAAAAAATTATTTATTCCATCACTATACAATCATCTAGAAGAAATCAACCACAGATAAAAAAAAGCTCATCATCCACATCATTCCACCACCCACCACCCCAAAATCATGGACAAAAACCACCTTGGCACCCTAAAACCATGAAAAAAAAATCCATCAACCCCCATATTCCCCAAACACACATCACTATCCCACAAGCATTAAAACACATCAAAACTCATAAAGATCATTTTATAGATTTATAAGGGGACTTTATCACATTTTACTTTATTTTAGTGGTTTTAACACACAAGTCATAATCATTTGGTAACCATTTAATTAGATAAATATAAGCGGTTAATCGATTTACATTCTCAGGGTGATATCACGACAATAAAAAAAGTCACAAAAGTCATAACACATATCAACAAGCAAAAAAAAATCCCCCACCAACCATAATTTACAGTAGGGCATTGATCCCATATAGTCCAAAATATCATAATAATAACAAAGGTGTAAAGACATGAGAATAAAACCCCCTTTACCCCTTCCAATTCCAATTTAAATATTTCTTTATTTTTTATTAAGTGAGAAAAACCACCTCTTATATATAAATAAAAGTAAACTCCACCCATATGATACACAATAAAGAGAAACAAGGGATTTCCTACATCAAAAAAGCTTTTTCGAATCGCTGCGAATGAAGAAGAATGCTCGTAAACCACCCCACCCATGAGAAACAACATATCAACCTAAAACTCACCCAAATTCCATTAAAAAGAAACCCAAAACACACTCAAAACCAAAACAAAATTTCCATATAGAATCCACATTAGAATAAATGAATAAGACCAACCAATAAAGAGAGAAGAACCCACCATAGATCAGAAATGGAGATCTAAAAAAATAGGGAGAAGATGGTTAGATGGTCTCCTCATGATGCCTAGGGTTCACCCAAAATTATAGAGAGAAGGGATGAGGCTGAATTAAATAAATTTTGTTTTAGAAAAGGATATAAAACATGGAATTTGGGCATTTTCACATCATGTAATACTAACATGATGTGTAAGTCATGGGTTTACAAAAATTATAGCTTTTTTTAAAAAAAATTCATTTTTATTATTTAACCTTGAAAATATATACACCATGTTACACATTGTGAACCCATCTTAAAAAAATTTCAACGAAACTTACCTAGTGTTCAGGCTTTATATGTCATGTATTCACCCTAGTTCTAGTATTTAGCAGCCAAACTCCTCCAGGACCACTCTAAGACTCATACAAGAACCTCCAACACCAAAACATAGAAATGTAAGAGGCTGGTAAGGAACTTATTGTTACATCATACATGTATCAAATGATTCTTGTCCTCAAGAATCCAAAACCAATCTAAAAATAAAGGGGCTCTAAATAACTACCCCAAGAGATGCCTCTAAAGGATATCATCATACCACAAATGCTACCACTAGCTAGACACACCAAACCAAATGACCACAAAACATCTAACATAACCTTATCACTAAAAAACCACAAACTACCTCATCCCACATAACCACACTTCCACATAACAATCAAACAACCAATGAAGCACACTTCCCCATAAAAAATGAATCAGGGAATTATTCTCTCCATGTCAAGACACTGTTCCCTTTGGGCTGCACTGAATCTCTTGCATAGGTTTAATTGCATCACAATTAATGTGTCTTGATCAAGAATCTAGTCCTGCCCTTTTCATATGTTGTTATTTATCACACATAACAAAGAAAATAAAAAATCTAATTAGATAAAACAAGGTCCAAACATCACATCACAAGGAAAAATAAATAAAATAAAAACTAAAAATAACTCTGGGTACTGGGCTCACATCCGCATCGTTCGCTCCTAAGTACTCTCTTCTTAGCCACCATGTATCCACAACACACAAACCTATGGAATGAACTATCCTTGTAGTGACTTACCTTGGTGATTCTGGGTCTCTAATGGCTGATCCATGAACGTCACATAGTCCTCTATATCTAGATCTCCTTATTCAATGACATGGGAGTCACCATGAAGATATCAACAAATCTAAGAGATCTGGAGGAAATCATTGATGCACTCCATCAAAAATGGAAACACCGACTGATACGACACCACCCAACTCTTCCCAACACCTCAAAGGGCCCAAAAAACATGCGAGAAAGTTTAATCCCCATTCCAAAACTTCATTGACAATGTCGAGGGGAAACCTTCATGAACACATGGTCCCAAAAATCAAACTCCATGGACCTTCTCCTATGATCAACATAATACTTATAATGATCTTTTGCTTCTTGTATCCTCTCAGAAACAAGATGAACCTTCTCTTTAGTTCTTTTCACCACATCGGGACTAATAACTGAAAACTCCCCAACCTCTGTCCAGCACGATGGAGAATGAAAAAATCTCCCATAAAATGCCTAAAATGGAGACATGATAATGGAAGAGTGATATGTATTATTACAATAAAACTGAACCAAAGGTAGGTGTAATATCCAAGATCCACTAAAGTGGAAGATGAATGCTCACATTATATCCTCCAACATCTGGATAGTCCACTTTGATTGCCTATCCATATGAGGGGGGAAAGAAGTGCTGAGGCATAGATGAGCTCCAAAATCATAATCTAATCCCCTCCAAAATCTTGATATATAACATGAATCCTGATATGAGATAAGGGATCTAAGAACTCCATGAAACAAAACCACCTCATCCACATTCCTTTTAGCCAAGGTATCCACTGTTCCTGACTCCTTGATTGATAGGAAGTTGGAAGATTTCATCAACTGATCAACGATCACCTAGATAGAATCACAACCTCCCTGATTTTGGGGTAACCCTATAATGAAATCCTTTGATATTTCATCCCATTTACACTTGGTAACATCTAATGGATATAAGAAATATCTAGGAATATGTTGATAATCCTTTACCTACTAGAAAACCAAAAACCTTTCCATGAACTCCACCACTACTCATTTGATCCTGGGACACCAGAATTGAATCCTCAAGACAATGTACATATTGGAAACTCCTAGTTGTAAGGACAATGATGAGATATGAAACTTAATAATGACTCCCCCATTAATCACTACTGGAACAAAATAGTCCTCCATGAAACAATATCCAGTTTTGATGATCCTCTAACCATCTATCCAGAGCATCATCATGGCCAACATGATCGCACATCACCTCTACCTCTGAGTCTCCCCACTAAGTCTTAACTAAATTCTAAATAAGATAATAATGAACCATCATCTGAAATAATATCATCTCCAACTATATGATCTTGCATTTAAGTGAAATGATTCTAACCCCTCCATCACATTCCAAGCATCCTAGACTCCTAAACAACACAATTTTATGACTTACTACTCAAAGAGACAGCCAAAAAATTACCCTTTTCTAAGGTTTAGGAGATGTCAAAATCATATTCCTGAAGAAAATCCATCCAAATACACTACCGTAAGTTAAGATTATGATGATAAAATATATACCTCAAGCACATGTGATCTATTAATACCACAAAGTGATCACAAATGAGGTAATGTAGCTATAAATATAGTGTAAACACACCTACTACTAACTCCAGATTATGGGTAGAATAGTTACACTCAAGGGGAAATAACTTCATAGAACCATAAGAGATGACCACTCGTTGCTGCATAAACACACATCCCACACCCATATAGGAAGCATAAAAAACACCACAAACATCACACCCTCCTCGGGTAATTAAATCACTGGAGAACTAACCAACTTCCCCTTCAGGTAATTGAACGCTTCCTAGAACTGACTAGTCTGCACAAAATCTTGGTCCTTCTTGGTATAATATATCAAATAGGCTACAAGTTGAGATAAATAGGTCACAAATATCTAATAATATTTTGCAATACCAAAAAATTGTGAACCTATACCAAATTATTGGCTTCCACCCAAGAAACAACTGCCTCAACCTTCGATGGGTCTACTTACACACCCAACTGAGACACAACATGCCTGAAGAAATGTACCTATCTTGTCCAAAACATAAACTTGGACAACTTTCCATAAATTTAGTGGAATCAAAAAACCTACAAGATTGTTATGAGGTGATCATCATTCTCCCTTTATGACTTTCAGTAGATCAAGACATCATTAATGAATATGATGCAAAACTGGTTGAGGAACTCATGGACCACTGAGTTCATATTACCCATGAACAAAAATGGTGCGTTCATAACAAAAAATGGAATGACTTAAAACTTTAAGTTCCCATACTTTCATATGAAGGTAGAATTATTGATATCACCCTTCTTCACCCTCAACTGGTGATATCCACAACGTATAGTGATATTAGAAAACCAACTCACCCCTATCATATAGTCAAAAATATCTTCTATCCTCGAATTAGGGTAACAGTTTATGACCATCACCTAGTTTAACCTATGGTAGTCTACAAACAACCTCAGACTACCATATGTCTACTTGGAGAGAAACACTGGAGCACCCCATGGTGATACACTAGCCCAGATAAAACCCTTACACATCAAATCATCTATCTATATCCATGACTCCTAAAACTCATAAGGTTTCATATGATAATTATCCATAGAAATAAGAGAAGCACCAAGCTACAATTATATCCCAAACTAAACATCACATCGAGTGGGTATCATCACAACCTCCTCGGGGAAAACATCCAGGAACTCCCCAATGACCTTGTGGACCTCTACTATTCTAGAATCTACTAATTACACTGATAACTCATCCAAAAAATAAATATGGGTCTCCACACACTGATTATTCACTTGATAACCCCGCAAACTAATGAAAACAATAAACTGTACATCCTTATATGAGAAAATGAATCTCATCCAGAAGTAGTGGACGAATATCTGACTGAAACATAATTTTTTATTATAAAAAAAACAATTTTAAGGAAAAATTTGGAAACCACAAGATTCACTTGAAAAAATAGAATATATGTAATAAAACTATTTTATGTTGATGATAACATAATATAACTACATCTATAGCAAGAAAAGATCCCCACAAGACTGATGTGGCCCCATCATAAGTATACACCTATGACACACATCAAACAAGCTAGTCCAACCTTTGAATGGAATATTTAACATGAGAGTGATGGTAATAATATCTAAATATAGTACTATATAATAAAATATAGTGGATGTAATAAAATAGTATGAAGATCCTGAATCAAACAAGTCACAAATAAGGGTACTAAAAAAATTGATCGTACCTTTGATGATCTCTTAACCCTCTAGTACTGCCACCTCCACCATAATAAAAAAACCATTCCCAACTCATCTATCTCTTTAATAATGAACAACTCTTAAATGATGCTCAGGTTAAGGTCCCTGAACATGAGGAACATCCTAAGGTTGGCCTCTACCTGCTCTCTCTCCCATCGGTGGAGCATATATCTACTGCCCCTTCTACAAGAATGGTCTCATTAGAAACTACTACTGAGTAATGTGTTGAACCTATCCACCTCTACTAAAATGAGTTTAGGAATCATTAAAAAATAGTTCTGGTGATGTCTATGAAACCCAAAACCAAAACACACTGGAAAAAATACCCTAAAAAAATAATGGAAACTACTGGCCCAAAAGGATGGAAATGAAGATACAGAGGTCAAATCCGCACTAGTTGGAACCTCCAAGGTCCTGATGCTTGAGATCTACCACTGAAAACTAAACTCATTAAGGAACCCTGATGGTTCCCCTCTCATGGTAATATTCTTCATGAGTGCATCCGATCGATCACCACTGCCTTCTTCTAAACCTCTAGATACGTTGGCAACATAGAAGGAGTAACTACATACTGAATATAAGGGAAAAGTGCCTCCTCAAGATGTCTTACATGATACCCATCATCAAGAAAAAGGTTTGGGAAAAAACATAGCAGATACTTTAACATGATTCCTAGATCCTATACTAATATACTCCCCTAATTAAGAGAAATAATCTTCAACCTCTTCAATGACCTCCTGGTCGATGAAAGGAACTCTTCCCAGAACTCTTTCTAAAAGTCGACCCATGAGACATCTACCTAATTTTGCTCATCTAGATATGATTTCCACCACTAACACATATCTCCACACTTATAAAAGATTTCAAAAGGATCCTAGTATCCCAATTGGTTCTAGATCAAACTAAAAGTGATCTTAATCTCCTCGAGGAAGCTATCTATTTCTAAATTTGAAACACTTACCTCTAACTTCCCCAATGCTTGCCACTGGAAAGCACACAACACCCTCTACCAAGCCTCATCCTCCTCTATTGGATAAAATCCACATCCCTCCAAAGATACCACATGAGGAGAGAGAGATAATGACCCTGAGTTCTACCTCAAGTAGGCCTTGACCACACAGTGATAAAACATGTATTATCATTCTTATAATTGTTTATTAAATTTTTTATGGGTTTTAGTATCCCATTTTTATAGACTTTTCCACTTATTATTTATTTTTAATTCATTTCCCGAAAACTTTTTTAAAAATATGTAATTTTACAATGGCCCAATTTGACAGTAGTTAACTATTTATATCATATCATTGACTACACTAACTTAAATTTTAAAATAAGATTTTTTATGATTATATGGTCACTGGGATTCAATTAATCTAACTGGAACAAATGTTGAATGTGAGAAAAATGGTCCGAAAAGGGTCCCACAAGTGATGACATTTTGGACGGGCTATATTAGAACAACCATCTGTATTTGGATCATACCTTGGTCCCCAGACCTCTAATTGAGATGATTATATCTCAATTAGATAGATAAAAAAAATCCCATATCTCCTCTGAATTTGAAGACATATTCATTCGTTTTTTTCATTCAACCATCCAAATAAAGGAGGAAAAATTCTTCCATGAATAGTCACGTATCCCCTTAGATACATGACTACTTTTTGTGGAAATTTTGAAATAATTGTCCCTAAAATCACTCCTCCACATCATTATCAAGTATTTCTTGACCAAAGAGTAAGATTGGATGTATTGGAATGATCTTCTTCACAACTATGGATTCCTACCCTTCCATGGAGTTCTACACTCCTTATGATCACCCATGGAGGAATGAGATGCAAACCCCAATATTCATGTTTGTATTATTTTGAATGATATTTTTAATTCTAGGTTTGTGTTTTGTTTTTTTAATCCTCTATTACTATTTAATTGATTTATGTATTGTTACATCATACTAAACTCTTATGATAATGTTTCGGGTTACCCATTTATGTGATGCTTCACACAACGTTCACCACTTCTTCTTCATCATTTTAATTGTAGTGTTTGTGTAGTTAATATAGTTTAATTTAATTTTAATAACACTTTCATAGACATATACCTTCATTATATGGTATCAAAATGAAATATAACACAATATTGGTCAAACATTTTAGTTCTTCATGTGTTTCCTTGGTGAGTGTTGGTTATAAAGTTGGACACAAATCACTTTATCATCGGCGGTAGCCGGTGAATCATTTTGTGTTTTTAATCAAACCCTAGGAGGTATATTAGTATAAAATTAGTTAAATTTTGGTTCTAGGTGTTACAAAATAGGGATTAAAATTTCTATTCCAATTCTCTTGAAGCGATGAAGGATGAGCGTCATGATATTTCCTTGAGTTGATCACTCTAAATCACATTTATTAACTTGTTATGTTCTTTTATCACATTATTTCATAAAATTTATCCTTAAACAAAAAAACCCTAGGTTTTTCAAAATCACATTCCTATTTTATTCTCATAATCAATACCTCATTTCTAAATTAATGATCTAAGGATTCATTGAGAGATGACCTAGTGTTCCTATTATACTGTAGAAATTCTAGTTAAACTAAACAACTAATTTGACATGTTTGACAACGAGATCAAATTTTGGAACCATTGATGGGGATCCAAGATCAATTTTTTTTCTTTATTTATTTTTATTTATTTATTTTTCTTTTTATTTTTTATGACTTTAAATATCCCCCCATTTTATTGTTTTAGTTTTTGTTATTTTTTTTGTGTTTTTTCCTCTCTCCCTCCCTCAATTTCTTTTTCTTCTTCTATATCTCTATCTAATTTAGTAATACATCATTATATTTTATTTTCTTCTTTGATTATTCTTATTTTTTTATTTTATCCATATTCCATCATAAAAATAAAAAAACAAACAAAGTTCACTAGTTTTTTCATGACCCAATCATCAAAAGAAAAACTATTGGAAATAGAACCTAAAATTAAAAAGACACTTCACTCACAAATCAGGTCATTTAAAGTAGGAAAATCGGGTGAAATTGAGGAAAACCTTATGGTTTCTCAACCATTCCTAAACCAATCTAAAAGTGAACTAAATCAAACCCTAGAAAACATGGCTTTAAATAACTAGACCATAAAAGAGTTGACCACCCCAGATGTGGAGTTCCAACTTGTGTATATCCAATATCCAAAGGAAGTATCCAACTTTGAGATAAGATCGGGTGTCATACACCTCCTTCCTAATTTCCATGGTATTCTTAGCGAGGAACCTCACAAAAATCTCAAGAAGGTTCACATATTTTTCTCCCCCATGAAACCCCAAAAATGTGTTTGAGAACCTCATTAAGTTTAGGGCCTTCACTTTATCCCTTGATGGTGTAGCCAAGGACTGGATATATTATATTCCTACTACATTTAAGGGATAAAATGACCTGAAATGAATATTTATAGTTAAGCTATTCCCTTTATCCAAAAAATGTATCAATTATAAATGAAATTTGTGGAATTAGGAAATCACAAGGGGAGACCCTTCATGTATATTGAGAAATATTCAAAAGACTTTGTTCAAGTTTCCCCCATCACCAAATTAGTGAACAATTTATAATTTAATACTTCTATGAGGGATTTTTTCCCATGGATCATCGAATGATTGATGTTGTATCCAGTGGTTCCCTAGTTCATAAAACTTATTCCACCTCTTGCGACTTAATAGCCATCATGGCTCAAAATGCACAATAATTTGGTAAACGAACAATTCCACCCACTCAAGGAGTTCATAATGGAATTAATTCATCCCTATAAAAATGTATATAAAAAACTTGATGAGATGAATACCCTTCTAAGTTAACTAACTCAATATTAAGGTAATTCACACTCCCACCCCATTCCATTATATTGTGGTATTTGGTCTGATAACATTCATTTTTTTTCTGACCAGTTCCTAAAACTTCAAGATTCATCCGAGTCTTGTGTACCAGTATTCCCTGGGAATCCATTCCATCAAGAACCTCCCCTAAATATATATAACTTTAGTCCAAATTTAAACCCCAAGTGGGAATCACAACCACATTACCAATAAGGAGGAAACTCAAGTTACCCTAAGGAAAATTGGTATCAATAAGCCAAGGTATGAAACCGTATTACCCTTCAAGATCTCAAAAAAATCCTCCTCATCCTCTTCCCAAATATGAACCAATACTCAAGGATATAGTAAAGAAAATGAAAACTCATAACCTCTAGCTCCAATAGACCACACACTTGGATATTCAAGACCTTTGAAATTAAGTGGGGAAATTGGAAAACACCATCAGTGAGATTAAGATGAAAGTTTCTAGACAACCACCACCCCAAACTATTTCTAATCCAAAGGATAGAGGTAATGTATGCACAATCACACTTTATAGTTGTAAAAAAGTTTCTTATTACAATGATTCTACCCCAAATGTATGTCCCCTCTTGAAAACTCTATTTCTTGACCCTCAAATGATTTAATTAAAGAAACAATAAATAAAATGGGTAAACAAATTATCATTGAGGATTCCCATGAACAATCCATTCCACTTCATTTTCCATAAAGAATCTATAAATCAATGAAAATATTTTATGATGAGATTGATAATGAAACAATGGATACATTTAAAAAGGTATAAGTAAAAATTAATTTATTGGATGCAATTAAACAAATCCCCCACTATTCTAAATATCTTAAAGATATTTGCACCCTTAGAATAAGACTGAAGGGAAATGAGAGAGTCAAACTTGGAAGGAATGTCTTAGCATTGATACAACCAATAATTCAAACCAAATGAAAAGATACAGGAACATTCACAATACGTTGAACCATAGGGGATACTTTTTTTTTCTAATGAAATTATAGATTGGGGTTCTTTGATTAATGTGATTCCTTATACTATATACACTTCTATATAGGTTAGATATCTTCAACCCACAAACATCATCTTGCAACTTTCCAACTAGATCACAACTCAACAATCTAGAGTGATCAAGGAAATCCTTGTAAGTGTGAAAAATCTCATCTTACCTATAGAATTATACATTATTGAGATGGAAGATACCCTAACCCAATGACATGATCCTCTCATACTTGGTAGGCCAATTCTTAAAATAGAAAATATGATTATCAATGTTCACAATGGTATGCTACCGATGGATTTTAGTGCATAAAAGGTATGTTTTAATATCCTTGATTCCATGAAACACACCATTGAAGAGAACTCCACACTTCTTATCTATTCGATGGAAATTCTCTCTAAAAACACAACAAATAACATTATATCCTCGACCCATACTATGATTCATTTTCTTCTTATTCACTCTTGGATGATTTGACTTTTAATTCATATTTTGAGTGTTGTTTGGGTTCATAAAAGTGTAAATTTTTTTCTTTAAATGACGAGTGTGTTCGTTATGAGGTACCCATAATCATTGATTATTTTACAAAAATCATTTCCATTGTTTTTCTTTCCATTGAGAATAAATATGAGTAGATAGACAATTTCATAGAACTCACTCCCCCTAAATCCCCTCCCTCAATCCAAAAACCACTAGTGTTGGTATTAAAACTACTTTCATTTAATTTAAAATATGCCTATCTTGAGGGTATTGATCAATTTCCCATTACTTTTTCCAACAACCTCTCTCCAAAGAAGGAATGAAAACTGCTTGATCTTTTAAGAGAGTATAAAAAGACAATAGGATGGACATTGGTTGCTATTTCTAGGATTATCCCATCTATTTATATACACCATATAATTTTAGATTATGAGGATAAACCCATAAGGCAGGATCAATGCTAGTTGAATCCCACTCTGTTTGAAGTGGGTAAATTGGAAGTTAATAAATCACTTACTCTTAGGATCATTTATCCTATATATTATAGAAAATGGGATATCTTAGTTAAAATTGTTCCTAAAAAACTATAATAATGATTGTGTCAAATAAATGGAATGAATTAGTTTCAAAATATGTCAAAAACAGTTGGTGAGTCTATATTGATTATCGTCGATTGAATTAATCCATGTGAAAGGACCACCTTCCTCTACCATTCATTGAAAAAATGCTAGAAAGATTGTTTGGTAAGTCACATTATTATTTTATTTATATATATTCAGGTTATTTCCAAATCCATATATTCTCAGAGGATTAATAAAATACTACATTTAACTCTCCATTTGACACATTTTCATATAGAAGGATTCATTTTGGTCTCTATAATACTCCCAGTAATTTTTAATGATGTATGTTGAGTATTTTTTCTGAGTACCCTGATAATTGTATGGAAGTTTTTTAGATGATTTCACTGTTTATGGAACTTCCTTTGATGACTATTTGAAACACCTAGGTTTTATCCTCTGTTTTTGCATTGAAAAATATCTCATATTAAATCATGAAAAATTATATTTCATGGTTGAGCGAGGGATAGTTCATGGGAATATTATTTGAAATAAGGAAATTCAATTGGATAAATAAAAAATTGAATTAATTTCTTCTATTACATATAAAAAATGTGTTTTAAGGTGGGATATTTCCTAGTTCATGTTGATTTCTATCGCCAATTCATTAAAGTCTTTTGTAAGATCGTACTCCCCTTTTCTCAGTTATTACAAAAGATATGTTTTTGTTGGATAAAAGTTGTGAGGATAAATTAAACTCATTAAAATTAGTCCCATATCTACTCCCACCATCCAACCACAAAGGTGGGATATCCCCTTTTAACTTATGTGTGACTTCTATAAATTCTAATTTGGGGAAGTTTTATCAAAAAGGGTTGAAAATTCTCCTAATTTTTTTGAGTATGCCTCACGTACCCTTGAACCTTCCTATAAAAACAATGAAACCACTGAAAAATAACTTCTTTCTATTATGATTTCTTTGGGAAAATTCTATTCATATCTTATTGGATAAAAAATCATTTTCTTTTCCGATCATGATGCCCTTTATTTTCTCCTAAAGAAAACCGAAGATAATCCCCACATTATACGATGGATGATTCTCCTCTAGAAGTTTGTCCTTGAGATTACATATAACAGAGAGGTAGAAAATGTTATATATGACCATGTTAGTAGAATTTCCCCACCATTGGACCATTAAGTTGACTCACCCCTCCCCATTGAAGAATTACTCTCTCATGAAAAACTTTGTGATGTTGTGGATCTTACCCCTTGGTATACATACATTGTAAATTTTCTAGCAAAATACAGGGTCCCCAATGATTTCAGAACATCACAATACCATATAAACAAGCATGACTCATGATGGCACATTTTTTATGACCCTTATTTATGAATAATGTGTAGTGATCAAGTCGTTCATCGGTGTGTCCCTAACCACGAGTTCACCACTATTTTGAAAATTTTCCCAACTTTGGATTTTGGGTTCTACATTGGCTCTCAATAAACTACTTGAAAGGTCTTTGACTTGAGACTTTATTGGAAAACATTATATATAGATTCCCATATGTTTTGTAATTCATGCACTCGATTTCAATTCATAGGGAATATCTCTAAGAGGAATGAAATTCCCTGACATCCCATGTTAGTTTTTATGATATTCACTGCATGGGAAATTGACTTCAGGGAGCCATTTCCAATTTTTTTGGCTTTTCATACATCTTACTAGTTGTTGAATACATTTTAAAATGGGTGGAAGAAATTTATACGAGGACAAATAAATCTCAAGTGGTTGTTGATTTTGTGAGGTCCCAGATTTTTAGTTGGTATGATTTTCCAAGATTCATCATTAGTGATCATGGTTCAATTTTTTACAACCATATAATAAAAAATTTCTTTTTTAGTATGGGGTTGTTTATAAAGTCTCCACTATATATCACCCCAAAACTAATAGATAATATGAAATATAAATTCGGCAAGTTAAGTGAATCTTGGAAAAAATAGTGAAACTTAATTGGAAATATTGGAGTTGATGCTTGGATAATTGACTTTGGGTGTACCATAAATCTTTTAAAACTCTAATCAGAATATCACCATATAAGATTTTTTGGGAAATTATTTTCAACTCCCAGTGGAGGTATAACACTGTGCATATTGGGCTGTTAAAAAATGTAATATGAATCTTTCATATTTATGTGAGCATAGGAAGATATGGATTCATGATTTGGAAAAAATTTGATGTGATGCATATGAGAGATATCATATCTATAAAGAGAATACAAATTCTATCCATGATGTGATGATTTATCAGTGTATGTTTCATATTGGTGAGAATGTCCTCATGTACAATTCTAGGCTAAAGCTCCACCCAAGTATGCCTTGTTCCCGATGGATAGTTCCTTATACAATTACTAATTTTTACCCTTTTGGTGCTATACAGGTTTTGCATGATTAGAGTAGAAAAAGGTTTACCATCAATGGGAAGTTTCTCAAACACTTATATAAAGATTTCCAAAGCATCTAGTAGTGTAAATCTAGCTGATGAATGTCATATATGACACCAATTAACAGTTTTTCTCATCTCCCTACCTTTATTTATTTGTATTTTTGTTTAAAATTTTTTCATTAAGGGAAATTTAATTTTTATGTGTGGGGGAGGGTGATATATAATATTTAGGATTTAAATTAAAAAAAATCATTCTGTTTTTATTTTTTGTTGCTTTTTATTTATTTAGTTTTTTTTTAAAATTGATCATAAAGATAATAACGAAAATCATTTTTCATGATTTATTAAATTGTGAAAAAATTACTTTTTTTTGGAAAAAAAATTAAAATGAATTTTTATATGGAATATTTTTCTAGAGTTTTTATTTTCAAATCATTCTTAATAGTTTAATGGAATTTTGAAACCCATACCTCATTATCACTGACTAATAGTTTAATCCCTTACCCAAGAGAAATTATAAGTCCTTTATTTCATATTATTCCATTTAATCACTTTATTGAGAGTCCTGGGTTATGTAGATAAATTAAAACTTCCTTTTATTTTTTTGAAGCAAAAGGATTCAAGTATGCTACACTCATGATAGAGGATATAATTTATTGAAAATCACTTTTTTCAATTTACCACTATTTTTGTACACCTTGAAATTTTACCCTTATTAATCATTAGAGATAATGAAATTCTTGTTAGGTATCCACATTACAAGGAAATTTATCCCTACCTACCCATCACTTGTGTACATTTTTGTTTCACTTTCAATATGTTTGGCGAAGAGGGTGTTCTATGGGAAATCTAGGGAAATATTCATTATATTGGGCGAGTCAAAGGGTTACAAAATTTGTTTTCAGTAGTGGGTCCACAAGTCATATTATATCATTGTGTTATACATGTTTCTCTATTTATCTCCAAAAAATAATTATATGTATATAAATTGTTCATTACATAAAAAAATAGAACAAAATAATGAAAGTAAATGGAGAAAGAGGATGTTTAATAATTATTATTAAATTCACGGTTGTGAACCACACAAAAGGGAAAAAGGGGTGAGTAAATTATAAGTGATAAAATATCTGAGGGGTTGGGTGACAACATTCATTGGGAACACTTTCTGATTTTTGACATGTTTTGTACTTACAAGATTAAAACACTCCTCTTATGATTAATATTTTTAAACATTAAATCCTACCAAACCTTGAACCTCATAAAAACTTATTTGTAGTACTCTTGAGTATCAAAATAGTTTATACTAGTATATAACTTAGAATATTTTAAATTATATAGTAAGATCACATAAAATCAAGAAAAAATCATAACTCCACTTTCGTATGTTCCTTGAGTGAAGAGGGAAAATTTCTAGGTGAGGTAAGTTGCGACATGTTGCATGGGTGTACAAATTAAGTTGAAAAAATTTCAATTTTAGAGAAGAAAAATTATAGGAAAATAGGTTTCATAAACAATACATTATCAATTTCATTTCAAAATAACCTTCTATGTTTTTTCACAATTGATTTAATAATGAGACTTGATTAGGATATAAGACTTTTTCTAGGAGTACAAAGGTTTAGGTGTGGGGGTGTGACCGCACATTGATATAAAATTCATTATCACCCTTATATTATTGTATTAAAATTTATATGGGATTTAATATACCATTATTAAATCCTTTTCAGCTCATTATTTACTTTGTATTCATTTCTTGAAAACTTTCTTAAGAAGATGCAATTGCACAACGACCTAATTTGATAGCAGTTCACTGTTTCTATTGTAAAATTCACTACACTGACCCAAAAGTTCAAATTACCTTTTGTATGATTCTATGTTATTTTATATTTAATTAAACTAACTAAACCAAAGAATTTATGTCAAAAGATAGTCCCAAAAGAGGCCCACATGTGAATATATTCTCGACGGGCTATATTGGACCAACATCTATATTTGGGCCATAAATTGTGACTTAGAATTCCAAGTGAGATGATTATACCTGAATTAGATATATAACTCAATGTAACACCTATCCACCAAATTTTAATACATTTTAGCACATTTTGTTTAGTCAACTAGCTGAATAAAAAGAAGAAAAATGTATTTCATGAATAGTCTCCTAGACCCTTAGAATTCTTGACTGCTTTTTGTGGAAATTTTGATGTAATTTTCAATAAAATAACTCTTAAACCTCATTATCATGTGTTTATAGATCATAAGGAAGTATTGGGTCTCTTTGAATGATCTTATTCACATATATTGCTTCCTCCCCTTCCATTGAGTTCTAAACTCAACATGATCACCCATGAAGGACCGCGATGCAAATCCCAAGCATCATGTTTTCATTATTTTAAAAGATATTTTTAATTATAGGGTTTTGTGTTGTTTTTATTTATAGTTTATTCTTATTTAATTGATTTATGTACTATTATTTCATACTCAACTCATATGATAATGTTTGTGGGTACCCATTCATAGGATGTTTCACACACCATTCACTACTTCTTCTTCCCCATTTCAATTACGGTGTTTCTATAGTTTATAATATTTAACTTAATTTATATAAAAATAGTCTTGGAAATGTATTTTAATTTCATAGTATCACAATGAAATAGAACACAATCCCGGAATGTTTTTTGAGTTCTTCATTTATTTCCATGGCGAGTTTCTGTTACGAAGTTGGACACAAATCACCCTGTCATTGGCAGTAGTTGATGAATCATTTTGTGTTTTTGATCGACCCTTGGAGGTATCATACTATAAAATTAGTATCATTATGGTTCTAGGTGTTAAAAAATAGGTATTAAAAGATATATTCCCATTCTCTTGAATTGATGAAGGATGATCATCATGATATTTCCCTGGGTTGATCACTCTTAATCACATTTGTTAATTTTTTACTTCCTTTTATCACATGATTTTATATTATTTATTATTAAATAAAAAAACCACAAGTTTTACAAGAACCCTACAGGAGTATGGGGTGGAAATGGGGATGGGTTTTTGGGCACTGGTCAAAGGGTCGAGTCCCCATATGGTTTTATTTGTAGCACATGTCTAGTTAATGGAACCCACCTTTTAAAAAACCCCAAGTTTTCTAAAATACCATTCCGATTTTATTCTAATAATAAAAACCTACTTTCTGAATTAATAATCTGGGGCTCATTCACGAGACAACCTAGGTTTATTACTATCCCTCATAAATTCTAGTTAAACTAAACAACTAATTTGATGTGATCAACAACATGATCAGGCCCCAGGTTGGAAACTAGCACTGAGGGTATAAAAATATCATGTATGGGGAGAATTAACAACAATAATTTAAATAGGAATTGGAGATAAGATTATTCATTCCTAATAAACACCATGAAATTATATAAAAATAAACCAAAACCATCCCACATGCATATAAAAATAAAAATGATACAAATAAAATTATTCGAAGTAAATTCCAAAAAACAAAGATAAAGGAGTGAAATAATGACTATCCATGGTCTGATATAGTAATGTACATCCCTATCTATATAATCCTCCTGAAAACCTGAAAACATTTTTATATATGTAGGGTGACCATAAAATTATACTCAGTAGAAAAAACAAAGTCTCCCATTCACATGTGAAAGAGGCATAATAATGAACCTATGATCAAATAGAAGAACAAATAGATCCTAAATAGGTATACCAACCAAAAAAACATCACCGAGGCACACTCACCAAATAACACAAGCTAAGTAATATAATATAATAATAACCACATCAATAAAGGGGACCCCGCACCATTTTCCCATTAGTATGCTACTCTCACACCCCAACATTATACATCTTATCACTCCTATATCTTCCGTATACCACACATCCCCACAAGCATGGTCACAACACACATCACTCTATTAAACCCGGTATTTCCACCCCACGAGTATGATTGTATCACATCTTTCATGAAAATACCTGGGCCACCTCCCCAAAAGCACTATCATGTCTTTCCTGAAAACACATAGTGCATCACAACCACCAACTAATGCACTACTAGTGTTCCAAAAATCACAGACTGTGAAATACCTATATCACATGGAAAAGAGGTTGGGAAAGAGTCCTCCTCACCATATGTTAAGAAAAACATCCCTCATGTGACTATTTGGGCGTCGACACATAATATTCAATGTGGGTGGGGTGAATATAGAAATTATAAATATTATACAAGTACACACACACACACATTACCGAACTATGGGTTCACAAACAAGCACTAAACAACTCACAACATCATAACCTTTACTGCCACATCTAAATGAATAACACCAAAAAAATCCAAAAGCCCCATTTCACATTTCTAACCAATTCCATTATCCAACCAACTCATTTAATTATTTATCAAAAAACATGTTTTACCACACAACCCACCATTTAATTATTCATAATCCATTTTCAACCCATTTATAAAACCAACACATGCTATTTCAGAAAATTATTAAATATTTAGTTATTCCATCACTACCTAAGAATCTAAAATAAAGAAACCACTTATCACTACTAGCATATCATCCCCATCATACCACCACACTACTACCCCAAAATCATTTCTAAAAAACTATCACACCACCCAAAAATCACATCCAACAAACCATAATCCACCACATGCCCCAACCACACATTGATATCCCACAAGAACAACCACACATCACAACACATAAATATAATTTTACAAATTTACAAGGGAATTTTATCACATTCCACTTTATTTTTGGGGAGTGATCACACAAGTCATAATCCTGGCACAACCATTTCATTATCCAAATATAAATGGTTAACCAATTTCCATTTTTAGGGTGATGTCACAATAATCACAATTGTCACAGCAGTCACAACACATATCAACCAACACAAAAATACCTTAATGAACACAATTTATATTAGGGAATCAATCTCATACAATTCACAATATCATAATAATTACAAATATATAAAAAAATGTGAATCAAACCCCCTTAAACCGTTTCTATTTCAATTTATCCAATTCTTTATCTTTGATTAAATCAATACAGCTGTCTCCCATTAAATAAAAAATGTAAACCCTTTCCTATGATATATAACATAGAGAAATCAGGGATTCTCGACCTCAAAGATGCTTTGCTGACTTGTTGTGCATCGTAGGGTGAAGAAGAAATCTTACAAACCACAACTGCACCATGAGAAACCGTGGATAAGCCTATTCTACACCCAAATACCATAACAACAAAACCCAACACACAACCCAAACCAAAAAACATAACCACAGGAAATATACAAAATAATAAAGGAGGAAAAAAAACCAAGAAAGGTAGGAGAACCTATAAAGATTTCTAATGGTGATCTATTGGAACTAATGGAACAAAGAGGAGAGATGATAGTTGGAAGGTATCCTAAAAGAGCCTAGGGTTTTCCCAAAATGAGAGAGATAAGGGAGGTATCTCAATGAAATAAAATTTGGCTGAGAAGAGGATTTAAAACCTAGAATTTGGGAATTTTCACATCATGTTATACTTACATGATGTGTATGTCACGAGTTTCCAAAAATTTCAACTTTCACTAAAAAATGCATCACTATTTTATTCTTTAACCCTAAAAATATACACATCATGTAACATCTGGGGAACCTACCTTCACAAGTCATGAACCAAAATTACATGGAGTGTAATATTTACACATTATGTATTCACCCCGATTCTAACATTTAGTAGCCAAACTCATTTATGCCTACTCATGGACTTATCCAAGAATATCCAACACCAAAACCTGACAATGTAATGAGCCGAGAATGTAAGGACTATTACACTAAAGATATTTTAATTATAAAAATATATGTTGATGGTATTATATTATGATCTATAAATGATATACTAAGTAATTAATTTTTTGAATTTAATGAAAATTGAATTTGATATGAGATTAATGGGTAAATTAAAAATTTTCATTGGTCTTCAAATTTTATGAAGAAATTATTGAATATTTATAAATAAAAGTAAATATGATATATATTTAGTAAAAAAAATTAATCTTGAATCATTTGAAACTATGAGAAATCTAATAAAAACCAATTCTAAACTAGATGTGGATGAATCTGGAAAATCTTTGAATGATAAAATGTATATATGATTCATATGAAGCCAAATTTGTTTGACTACATAATGGCCAGATATAATATTTTCAGTCTTCATGTGTGAAATATATTAATCTAATCCAAAATAAATTCATCTAAAAAATAGTTAAAAGAATAATAGGATATGTTAAAGGAACTATTAACATTGGTCTGGTTTACTCTGATCAAGATTATTTCAAATTTTTATCATATTATGAATTTGATTTTGGAATATTCGTACTTTATAGGAAAAACACATCGGGTATGTGTCACTTACTCAATAAATGTTTAATATCATAGAGTTATTAAAATATATTTTCAGTTGAATTGTCCATTATTGACGCTGGGTATATTACTACTGTGATTTTTTGTATTCAAAGTCTTTGGATAAAAAAATCTATCTGACTTCAATTTTTATTGATAAAAATTTCCTATATATTGTGCCAATATATCTTCTATTTCAATATTTAAAAAATCAACTTCCACATTCCAGAAAAAAAGCATATTAATGGTAGGTTTATTTTTTTAAGAGAACATGTTAATAAATGGGATATTATTATTGAATTTTTACAATAGAAAATTATCTTTCAAATATATTAATTAACCATTAGATTATGCGAGGTTTGAGAAATTAAAGTTTGAGCTAGGGTTGATGGTGATTTAACTTAAGCTATTTAATTTTTAAATTCTTAATATTACTTTAAATAACTAAAAGTTTTACAAATACTGACAGCTATTTTAAATTTAAAAATCCAATATCATGTATGAATTCTTATTATGTGTTTTAATGCTCTCATATATGTGTTATAAATTCATGAATTTAGGGGGATTTATCCCTAGATTTCTTATTTTTTTATTAGTAAGTTTTTATTTTTCTACATTATAATTGAAGAAATTATAGTTTAATCAATTTAGTTTTATTATCACTAAAAATTCCATTGATGAATTTAATATTTGGTTTTCATGAATTTATACACATATTTATTTATTATTTTTCAAAATTTGCAATAATTTTTGATAAATTTAAAAAAGGGGGAGAAATTTGTGAATTAATTGTTCATTTTTGTAATATACAAAAGGGGAAGAATGTTATTGCTGGAAAGTTTAAATTACATTATTTTAATAGTTTTTTAAATTAAAATTCCTATTAATTAAATTATTCAATTATAGTTTTTTTGAATTACTATTTATCACATTTAAAATGTTTATATTTTAAAATATATGTTTTATTTATGATTTCATCATATATAATTTTATCTCCATTCTAAAATATATTTTTGTAGTGGTAAGGTGTTTAAGAAGGATTGGAATCCATCTAATAAGTTTGAAATTTATTTTAGTGAAGTCTATAATTTTTAGATCCACATAGCTAATTTCTGTCACGTAGCCAAATCTACGACAGTGAAATTTTAATATAGATCCATATAGGTGAATCACAAAAAAGTTTTAGTTTAGATCTATGTAGTTGAATCACGTAAGTGTTTTGTATAAAACCATATAGCCATTTTAGCCATGTAGTCATTTCAACGACGTAATTGAAATTCAATGTGTGTGATGTAGTCTTTTGTGCAATATAATCAATTATGAGATGTAGTCGATTGTGTGACATAGATGATTCTGAAACAAAGATAATTGCTATGTATTTGATTTAAATATATCCTATTTATAATCATTTATCTAATTTCTACATAGCTGATTGAGAACCACATAGATCATTTATATGTATCCGATTAAGAATGACATAGCTGATTTCATGAAGACATATCAATATCAGATAAATTCGATGGTTTACTACAAGAATAAAAGAGAATGGTAATTCTATAATAATGAGAGTGATATTTAAAATAATAGATAATAAGTACATTTTCAAGTTTATTATATTCTAATGGGGTATATTGAGATTGGTCATTTTGGTTATCCTTTATACTCAAGAAGATCTTGGAGTTAATGATATGAGATTATCCATTTGAATATGATCAAAGGGGAACATGATTAAATAATATTGAGTTAGTTTATTCAATATAGAGATATACATAGAAAAAAATGACATTAATATGATAATTTTGAATTGGTGAATCTCTTATATGAATATTATTTCATTGGTGTGATCATAATGGACTTTATCGTTTGATCATTTACTACTGAAGTTATCGAAGTTCTTGAGTTTCATTTATATTCATCATTATCTAGTATAATGTTTTTTTTAATTTATTTTGGGTTTTTATTTTTTCATTATCTTAATCTTCTGTTTGTGACTTTCTAGTTGTTTTAATATTTTTCCATCCAAAAACTACCTTCCATGATTATTACTTCTTTTTAAAAGGAATGCTGGGTTATGGATCCTAAAAAAAGTCCAGACGATCATGGGTTGTGACTCTTGTAAAATTTATTTGGGTTTAAACCATCAAGTGGCAAAAGGTGTGAATGTAACTAGTTTATTAGTACCTAAAAAAGTTATTTTCTTAGTTAATAACAGTCATCTCACTAAGTATATAAGATTAAAGTATAGAGTAGGATGTTGGTGATATAAACTACTGTAAATTTTTTTTCTACTCATTATTTTATTTTATACTTCACTATTTGTTTTTATCATTTAATTTTTGATTATCTTGATAATTATAAATTATTAATTTTTTAAAAAAATACTATTTACCCCAGTCTATCTTTTTATCACACTCCGACTTAACATATCTTTCACATCCCAATATATGATGTCCCAGATACAGATTATAACACCTCGTTACCTTTCTATCCAGTATGCTTTAAACATTTTTTTAGTTTTCCTTTTTTTTGGTTGAGTAATGTTGAGAAGGAATTCATAGGGTACTTGAAATGATGAAGTTTGGGTTTTTTTAAGATTTCCTCATAAAAACTTTGATTTTTGTATTCTTATGGGGTTTACACGCGGTGTAATTGGGTTACACAGGGTGTAATCATCACTTGTAAGATATCATGAAATGGGTATATAGCATGAAAATATGCACTCTATGTATATCTTATAAGCCATGAAAATATTATAAATAGGTTTTTTAATAAAAGGTTATGGGTTTTTTTAGAGTATGTGGTAATTGACAATTACAAAATTTGTAGTTGGGTTACACGCAGTGTAAAATACCGATTTTTTGTTTTTATACAAGGTGTTTGGATAAAATTATTATATAATTCCTCCATGTTTCCTTTCTCTTGACCCAAATCCATCCATAGGTATTTTCGGGACTTTTCGAGGACCTTAAATATTTTCATAACATCTATTTGGGGATTGATCATTGTGTTGGTTGTGGTGCCTCTATTTTAGTAAGTGATCTCCCTGTGCCTTATACCTCTCTCTCTTTTTCCCTTAGAGGTTGATATATCATCTTTGAATTTATGAATCTAAACTCTATGTTGTTGAATCCTGATTTTAGGTTGTGGTCCTAGATATTCTATGCCTTCATTATTTATTGGAGAGTCCCATTTTGGGCATTATGATTTCTACGAAAAAGGTGGGTGGTTCCATTTAAGATTGGCCAATTGATTAAACCTTGAATTTTTTATTGTCTTAAATTTATTTCAATTTAATTATGAGAAAAAAATTTATGTGAAATATAATTTAAATTTATATGGTACAAATTTTTGGAAAAATCCCCAATTCCAAGGGAATTGGAATTTGGGTGTGAATTGAAATTGGTGGAAATTGCGACATGATTTGAGAAATGATTTTTAGAAAAAATGGATTAAATCAAATAGATAAAAACCTATGATTGGTTTTGGTTTAAAAATAAATAAAAATGAAAAAATATGTTTTGGATTTAAAATTAAATTTGAATATTGAAACTAGAAATGGGAAAATTGTATTTTATACAATTTTCGAATGTTTTTCACATCTTTGATTGATTTATTGAGCACATGAGAGCCTGGGTAGTTATTGAGTTATCTGGGACAAGTATGATAGGGTGGTAATTACCTAGAAATGGATTTACAATAACAACTCTGTTGAGCCCTCTGGAAGATTGTTGATTTCATGTCTATGTTTGATGTTTTAATAATCACAAATCATCACATACCATTAATGCTTAATCTGGTTTGTTTTCTCATAAACTTAATTACAATCTGTAAGTGAATCTGTTATCATGATTTTGTCTATGCTTATTGACTTACAAAGTATGTTGGAAGTTTTCTGGATTCAACAGACATTGGAAGCACTGATCCAATATCAAAGGACAACGGTCGCACTGAGCAAACTGACTCACCGATGCTGACCAATCTGAGTCACCGATGAAAATGAGCCACCGATCAAATGACTCACTGATCCATCAGATGCACCGATCCATCAGACTCACCGATCCATCAGACTCACCAATCCATCAAACTCACCGATCCATCAGACTCACCGATCCATCAGACTCACCGATCCATCAGACGCACCGATCCATCAGACGCACCGATCCAAGGACTCACCGATGCAAATGAGTCACCGATGCAAATGACTCACCGATCTGATGACAGACCGATGCTGATCAAAATGACTCACCGATCAGATGACAGACCGATGCTGATCAAAATGACTCACCGATCTGATGACAGACCGATGCTGATCTATCTGAGTCACCGATCATTATTCTAATGCTGATGACCTACCGATCACTTGAACAGTCATAAACAACTGTTTGAATTTCTTTATCTTTATCTTTATTTAATCTAACCAACGGTTATATTAGGTATATTTTAATGATCTGTCAGATTATTAATAAATGTTGTCGGATGTCAGGAAACCGTACCTCGTACCTGCGGAAAGGAATCCTTTTCTGTCCTACGGAGCACGTGACATAAATACAAGAAGACTCTGCTGAAGAGAGGAGAGTCAACACACACAGAGACAAGGAAGACATACGACATACTCAAGAAGAGCCCTATGCATACAAGAAGAACCAAGCAAGACAGAATCACATATACAATCAAGCCTACTCAAGAAGAGTTCTGTGCATACAAAAGAATATCGAAGAGCTTCATCGACTACATCTCACTTCCTGTGAACCTGAGGCATACGACACTCTGCTTCTCAATCAAAATCGAGAATAGGACTCAGAATCACTTCTGATCAATTCCAAAACGAGTCCAGTGCTACACTGAAATCACTAGATCCATTTCTAAACTCTACATCTCTGCTCTGTGATTTATTTATTCTACATTTTGAGCAGTGTGTGTTATCTGCTGTATTAAACACACACACTGACTCCTGTACTTTCACTGGAGGATCTGTAAATCCTCAGCAAACCTTTTTACACTTCATTCCCACTGTGGATAGTGGTAGAGGTCTTGTGACCTGGACAGCTGGCTGCTGTTGTTTGTTTTCCCACGTAGAACTGTGGTAGAGGTCTTGTGACCTGAACAGTGTGTTCACTGTTGTTAACCCCGATCCAGGGTGTGGATCATTTTTATATAAACTTTTGAGAGGACTAAGTCTCGGCTTGAGACTGAACCTCTTGGTTAATTCTCTGTGTTTGTAGTTATACTCTATATCCATAATATACATATTTATTTCATATTCCGCTGCTATTACTTTGAAATATAATCTATCTTCAAAGCTACTTTGATAATTAAATTCGCAAGTGTTTATATTTATTATAAATCAGTAAGTTAGTTTCAAAAGTTAATTTAATCATAAGATTAAGTTAACTGAGAACTAATCAATCTTTGAGAAACTAATTGAACCTTTATAATCTATATAAATTCACTACAGTTTAATTTGTTTTTGAAATTGGGGGATTTTAATAGAAATTGTTTTTAACAGAAATTTTAATTGGAACTCAATTCACCCCCCCTCTTGAGTGTCCACTCCGACCAACATTTGGTATCAGAGGTTGGTTAATATTTTCTAAAGTAATCTGTTTTTCAACTGTGATTTTAGTTGTATTTTAAAGTTCTTAAAATTTCTGTTATATCTAAATTTTTATCTCATTAAAATTTTCTCATCATGGACAATAGACTTGAGGGTGCTGCTACTAACCGACCACCTTTCTTCAATGGAACTAATTATGCTCAGTGGAAACTGAAAATGAAAATTCATCTAGAAAGCATAGGTTTTGATATTTGGACTGCTATTGAATCAGAATACAAAATTCCCACTACTGCTAGATCTACTTGGGATGAACCTACAAAGACTGCTTACAATAACAATTGTAAAGCTATGAATGCTCTGTACTGTGCTCTAGGAGATGAAGAATTTAATAGAATTTCTGCATGTAAAACTACATATGAAATTTGGGATACCTTAGCTGTTTGTCATGAAGGAACAACTAATGTTAAGGAGATGAGATTGAATACCTATACTATTAAGTATGATAATTTTAAGATGAATCCTGATGAACCCATTTCTGATATGTATCTCAGGTTCAATGAAATTGTCAACATAATGACTTCTCTGGGAAAGGATGTTCCAGCAAAGGATCAAATCATGAGAATTTTGAGATGTCTACCTGAAAGATGGAGAGGAACCTCTGTCTCCATTAGAGAATCCTGTGACATTGGAACACTGCCTGTCAAGGAATTAATTGGTAAGCTGATGATGTATGAAGAAGAGCTTAAAGTAAATAAATAAGAATATGATGAACCTAAAAGGAAGTCTATTGCCTTCAAGACTACAACCTCAAAAAATAAGGATAAGGAAAAGCCTCAAGCTATAAATGAAAGTTCAAGCAGTGAGGAAAGTGAGAATGATTCTGACAGTGATGCTGAGATGGCTCAAATATCCAGGAGATTCAAAAAGTTTTATAGGAAAAAGAAATTCTTTAGGAAACCAAATTACAAGGGAAAGTATGACCAACAAGGAAAATGGAAAAAGGATTGGAAGAAGGCTGACAGAACTGATGAAGTTGTCTGTTATGAATGCAAAAGAAAAGGACACATTAAAGCCGACTGTCCAAAGATGAAGTATAAAAAGAAATATGAATACAAGGATACAAGTACAAGAAATCCATGAAGGCTACTTGGAGTGCTTCAGAAGACATCACAAGTGAAGCTGAATCTTCAGACTCTGAAAAGAATCGGGCCAACATGTGTTTCATGACAAAAACTTCTGAGGTAACATCAGAGACTCCTGTTTTTAATTCATATTATTCTGGAGAAGATTCTGACTCAGAAAACATGTCAAAATCTGAATTGTTTGAATACTGTGACATTTTAGAAGAAACTTTTAATGAGATTAAGGATAAATATAAAGGTTTAAAGAAACAGTATGCTTTAAGTGTTAAGCATAAATCTGATCTTGATATAGAAAAGGAAAAGAATGCTCAACTACTTAAGGAAAATACAGAACTGAAACTGTCAAATGAGAAACTCAGAAAAGACTTAGAGAAGTTCACAAATGGAAAGAATACTCTAACAAAAATGCTAGGAAAGCAAGTTTCACCTAGATATACTACTGGTATAGGATACCAACCTGGAAAAAGAAAAGTTTCCAAAACTAGATTCATTCCTAAATCTGGACAGAAGATAGTTAATTATGGAACTTCTTATGCCTCAACCAGTTATATTCATAGTTATGGATCTAATAAAGTTTATCTTTCAAAGCATGTCAATTCTACAAGTTATATGAGACCCATTAGACAAATATGGGTACCTAAAGTGTTATTGGCTAACCTGTCTGGACCCAAGAAGATCTGGGTACCAAAATCATCTTCCATCTAAATCTGTTTTGTAGGAGACCTGCTTGAAGAGCTGTCACAAGAAGATATGGTACTTAGACATTGATGTTCAAGACATATGTCAGGAGACTTTTCATGTTTCAAGAGCTTAGTAAAAGTTGATGGAGGCTTTGTCACTTTTGGTGATAATTCAAAAGGAAAAATCATCGGCTTAGGCCAGATTGGTAACACTGACTCAGTATTAATTTCTAAAGTTTTATTTGTCGATAGACTTAAATATAACCTGTTAAGCATTTCTCAGGTGTGTGATGATGGTTTTTATGTGAAATTTAAAAATGATTCTTGCAATGTTTTTAACTCTAAAAATGATTTAGTATTTTCTTCTTTAAGAAATGAAAATGTTTATGCTGTTGATTTAGATTCTTTAGCTAAACAGAACATTCCTTGTTTAAATGATTTTCATAAAGAGTCTTGGCTTTGTCACAGAAGATTAGGACACTGCAATGTGCACTCACTTAGAAAACTTTCTAGGAAGAACTTAGTTAGAGACTTACCCAAACTTGAATTTCCAGCAGACAAAGTTTGTAATCCCTGTCAAAAGGTAAAACAACATAAAGTTTCTTTTAAATCAAAGAAAGAAGTGTCAACTTCTCAACCTCTCGAGTTGGTTCACATGGATTTATTTGGACCTTCTAGAGTTTCTAGTCTAAATGGGAAGCATTATGTCTATGTTCTTGTAGATGACTTTTCTAGATATACTTGGGTATACTTTCTAGCTCACAAAAGTGAAGCTTGTTCTTACTTTGTTAAATACTCCAAGTCTGTAGAGAATCTTAGTGGACTTAAGATTAAGACCCTGAGAAGTGATCATGGTCGTGAGTTTGAAAATCATGAGTTTGATTCTTACTGCTCACACAATGGCTATAGTCACAATTTCTCTGCCCCTAGGACACCCCAACAAAATGGTGTAGTAGAAAGGAGAAACCGAACCCTTAAAGAAATAGCTAGAACCATGCTCAATGAATATGAACTACCTATTTACTTTTGGGCTGAAGCTGTAAATACAGCTTGTTGTGTCATTAATAGAGTCTTGATCAGACCAGTTCTTAAGAGGACTCCTTATGAGTTGTGGAACAATAGGAAACCCAAGGTTAACTACTTCAAAGTTTTTGGCTGCAAAGTCTTCATTCTCAATACTAAATACAATCTTGACAAATCTGCATCCAAGAGTGATGAAGGAATTTTCCTAGGTTACTCTATCTCTAGTAAAGCCTATAGAGTTTTCAATAAAAGAACTAAATGTGTGGAAGAATCTGTTCACATCAAATTTGATGAAACTGATCCACATGAACCTAAAATATCTCTTGAAGATGATCTCTCTGGTTTGAATCTCAATGATAAAGACAATGGACCTATAGTTAAAACATCCAACTCTAGAAATACTCCAGAACCTGCTTCTGTTGAACCTCAATCTGTAGATGAATCTGAAATTTCTAGCCCTATCTTTTCAAGACCATCTAGGACTCTAAAGAACCATCCTTTAGATGCTGTTGTAGGAAATCTAGATAGAGGAACACAGACTAGAGCTTCTCTAAGAAATCATGTTGAACATCAAGCTTTTCTTTCATAGTTAGAACCTAAAGATATCAATGATGCTATAAATGATGAATTTTGGGTAATGGCTATGCAAGAAGAATTAAATCAGTTTGAAAGAAACAAAGTCTGGGAATTAGTTGACAGACCTAAGGACACTTTGACAATAGGCACAAAATGGGTGTTCAGAAACAAAGTTGATGAATCTGGAAACATCATTAGAAATAAAGCTAGGCTAGTTGCACAAGGTTACAATCAAGAAGAAGGAATTGACTATGAGGAAACCTTTGCACCTGTAGCTAGATTAGAAGCTATTAGAATCTTACTTGCATATGCATCACATCTGAATTTCAAGTTATATCAAATGGATGTCAAAAGTGATTTTTTAAATGGTGTTATTATTGAAGATGTTTTTGTGGAACAACCACCTGGTTTTTTAAATACTCATTTTCCAAATCATGTTTTTAAACTTTCTAAAGCTTTATATGGTTTAAAACAAGCTCCAAGAGCTTGGTATGAAAGGCTTTCAAACTTTCTTATCTCCAAAGGATTTACAAAAGGAGTAGCTAATCCCACTCTTTTTATAAAAAGGATTTCAAAAGATTTATTAATAGTGCAAATCTATGTTGATGATATTATTTTTGGATCTTCTAAAAATTCCTTATGTACTGATTTTTCAAAGGTTATGCAAAATGAATTTGAAATGAGCTTAATGGGAGAGCTTAAGTATTTTCTTGGATTTCAAATCTTTCAAAATGAAGATGGCATTATTTTAAATCAAAGTTAATATACAAAGGACCTTTTAAAACGTTTTGGATTGGATAGTATTAAGGAAAGTGATACACCTATGAGTACTACCTGTAAATTGGATGTTGATGAGACTGGGAAACCAGTTGATCAAACCAATTACAGAGGTATGATTGGAAGCTTACTTTATCTTACTGCTAGTCGACCAGATATTATGTTTAGTGTATGTATGTGTGCTAGATTTCAAGCTAATCCTAAAGAATCACACTTACTAGCTTTTAAACGGATTTTTAAGTATCTTAAGTATACTGTAAATTTAGGTTTGTTTTATCCAAAAGGACAATCATTTAATCTAACTAGCTATTCAGATGCTGACTTTGCAGGATGTAAGTTAGATAGGAAGAGCACATCTGGAACATGTCATTTTCTTGGAAAATCCCTAGTATCATGGTGTAGTAAGAAACAAAATTCAGTTGCATTGTCTACTGCCGAGGCAGAATACATAGCTGCTGGTAGTTGCTGTGCACAAATTTTGTGGATGAAACACACTTTATTGGATTATGGATTTTATTTTAAACATGTTTCAATTAACTGTGACAACACTAGTGCAATCAACTTATCCAAGAACCCTGTGTCTCACTCTAGAACTAAGCACATTGATGTCATACATCACTTTCTAAGAGATCATTATCAGAAATGTGATATTTCTCTAGAATTTGTTAGTTCTGAAAATCAATTAGCTGATATCATCACAAAGCCCTTATGCTCTGAAAGAATGAAATTTATTAAACAAGAGTTGTGTATGATTGATCTGTGAAACTGATCTGTGAAACTGATCTGTGAAACTGATCTGTGAAACCGATCTGTGAAACCGATCTGTGAAACCGATCTGTGGAACCGATCTGTCACACTGTTCTGTCAAACCGATCTATTTTCAATTACTTTTTATTAATTAGTAAATTACTTTTTATGGAAACCCTAAATGATAAAATAAATGATACGCGGCTATTTATCTTCCCTAAACCTTTGACCTTTCATTTCCCGCCGAACCTCTCAACATCGCTTCCCCTCTACATCGAACCTTCGAACCTTCGAACTCCTGCCTTCCCAAAATCTTCAAATGACTAAGAAAAAGAGACCGAGCAAAGGACCAAATATCCCTATACCTTCAAAGCGTGCTCAAGACGAGTCGAGCAGTACCTCTCAAAGACCAGTAAATCCGAACCTGGAAACTCGGATTGTTGCTGTAGAAAAAGAAGTCAACTCTGCGTGGCTTCTGTCAAGTAAGTCACTGTTGCTACAAGTTCTTGAATCGCAAGGATGGATAGACTGGTTTTCAGACAACACCCGAATAGATTATCCAAAGATAGTACATGAGTTCTACATGAACCTAAAAATCACTCTTGATGGTGTGGAAGCTGCTAGGATGTCGTCTGTTGTAAAAGGAAAGAAAATATCTTTCTCATCTAAGCAGTGGGCTGAATGTTTAAATGTACCTCATGAAGGTCGATATGAGGACTATGCTGGAAATATTCCTCCAACATCTAATTACTTCTCTTATGAATTAGCTCTGGAGCTTCTGACAGGAAACCGAGAGTCACGGAGAATCACAGCTTCAGAATTAGATGGTGAAAGCAGACTCCTATTCAAGTTTATTCAGCACCAACTTTGCCCTCGAAGAGGTGATTTTGCTGCTGTTAAGTTTCAAGATATTTTTCTGTTGTTTCTGCTCAAAACCCATGAAAAGATTAACCTGTGTAGATATGTGATGGTCCACATAGCTAGTATGCTGAAACCTTCCAAGAAAGACACAACGTTGTTTTATTCAAAAATGATATCTACTATGCTCAAGAATCTGGAATGTGTTGATGAAGATGATGAAGTTGTTGAAACAGAGCGTACCTTCTGTCTTAACAAAGAGATCTGCAAGAGGATGAAAATAAATTGGAATCCATGGAAGAAGTGCTGGGTTGCAGATGAAGATAAATTGTATGAAGCCTACAATCCCATAGATCATGGAAAGAGGCCAAAGGATTTGAGAGACCCTGGATTAAAACCAGATGAGGAACCAGTTTATTCTGATGATGATGAGCAAGAAGAAGCTGTGACTGCAGAAGGAAGTGTGTCTTCTCCTGATGATAGGAGTGATCCTGACACTGCTAGCCCCAAGAAAAGAATAGAATTTGGACCTGCTAGTCCACCCTTAACCCTACCAGAGTCAGAACCTATTCTTGGTGATGAAGAAGATTCTGATACTGAAGAATATCACAGTGAAGCCTCTAAGCCGAGTAATAATGAGCAAGGTGATGCTGATGACAATCATGATGGTGATGATGATGATGCTGATGATGTTGAAGCTGCTGTTGATGGTGTTAACAGACTGGTGGATGGTCTTGCTGTAGATCAAGTAGAACAACCTCAGTCAGTACAAGAAATCCATATCAGTGGAAAGGCTGACTCACCAAAAATCAGTGGAACAACAAGCTATGAAAAACCAAAATACACCCTGTGTGCTGCTGTTTGGGATGAATACCCCGGGTATGCTGTGTTGGGCTTAGAATATTCTGAAGACGAAGAAGCAATGCCAGAATCTGCTGCAGCTGTGAAAAGGAACCTCCCACGAGAAGCAAGGTCTGTTCCTACTGTTGATCCTACCAATAATAATTTCCCTGGTTCAGGAATCTCTCAAGCTGATCTTGATAAGTTTAAGTTTGAATTGCTAACTGCTGTGCGTACCATAGTTAGAGAAGAAGTTTCTAATGCTCTTACTGAAGTGTCTCTACAAGTTTCTGAAAATTCTTTGGAAGCCTTCTCACAGAGAGTATCTAATGCTGTGAAGCCAGACCTAGCCAATACTGGTGAACTTATTTGCAGGAAAATAGCCTTCTTGAATCAGACTATGAAGGATCTTCACACCGGCCTGGTATCTCTATCAAATGAGTTCAGATCAACCATCTATAGTATGATGGAAGTTTTGAGAAATCTGATTGAACATCTCAACAAGTCTGACCTGAGGAAGTTGAAAGCTGAGTTAACTCACATAGTCGGACAAGCCAGTACAAGCAAGGTAACCAAGATCACTACCCGTGAGATAGAAGCTCTAAGAGAAGTTGTGCATGAAGAGTTAGCTGCTGTAAGACAAATTCTTGATTTAGAATCTTTGAGGAAGATGAAAGAGCTCTGTGATAACAGTCATAAGATGGCCTTGGTATATTCAGCAGATGCTAAGAAAGCCCTGCAAGAGATCCAAGAAAAAGTTGATACTTACTTTTCCAAGATTTATACAAAGCATGAGATGGCTGCAAACTTCAAAGTCTTGGCAGAGAATCTGAAATTACCTCCTATCACTCAGGCCTTCAAAACTCAAGTTCGCCAATTGCAAGATTTTACCCCAACCTTAGCACAGTTCATGGAGAACAAGGATGATTTTGAAAAAGCTATGAAGTGTGGAGCAGAATTCATTCAGGACTTCATTCATCTGTTGAAGCCTTACTTAGATGCACAGGCCACTGCAATTGTACTCCCTACTTTTGAACCTCTCAGTGCCTCTGATGTAGCTCCAAATCAGTTGTCTGTTGCCCAAGCTCTATATCAGTTGCGACCAGTCTCTCAGAAAGCTTCTCAACCAGCTCCTTCTCCTTCTCACCAACTCTCTATGGCACCTCCAACTGCACCTGCCAGAGTTGTCCTACCGCCACTTCAGCTCCGTGAACCACAGCCTTCCTCCAAGCCTTCCAACTTACCCACTATTGATCCCAAAGACAAAGGCAAATCCCCTTTGTATCCCACCAAATAGTTGTGTATTGTTTTTGATGGGGTGAACAATGTGCTACTTGTAATAATCTGTACTTTATCAATTTTTTTTTCTCTCTCTACTCTCTACTGACTGCTTTTACTTTCACTTTCTCTTATCTGTTTTCCCTCCTTTTTGATTATCCCAAAGGGGGAGAAAGATATATATAATTGGAGAAAGATATATATAACGGGAGAAATATATATATAATGGGAGAAAGATATATATAATGGGAGAACGATCTATATATCTATGAGAGATGTGAATATCTCAGAGGGAGATCAATATCTCAGGGGGAGAAATCTGAATATTATATATATGGGAATGTTAAATTAAGAGGGATATTTATATCTCTTTACTTTTATTCTCATTATGTTTTTTATTATTGATTGATTTTTTTTTATATATATATATGAAGATTTGTGATTATCAAAAAGGGGGAGATTGTTGATCCCTCTGGAAGATTGTTGATTTCATGTCTATGTTTGATGTTTTAATAATCACAAATCATCACATACCATTAATGCTTAATCTGGTTTGTTTTCTCATAAACTTAATTGCAATCTGTAAGTGAATCTGTTATCATGATTTTGTCTATGATTATTGACTTACAAAGTATGTTGGAAGTTTTCTGGATTCAACAGACATCGGAAGCACTGATCCAATATCAAAGGACAATGGTCGCACTGAGCAAACTGACTCACCGATGCTGACCAATTTGAGTCACCGATACAAATGAGCCACCGATCAAATGACTCACCGATCCATCAGATGCACCGATCCATCAGACTCACCGATCCATCAGACTCACCGATCCATCAGACTCACCGATCCATCAGACTCACCGATCCATCAGACTCACCGATCCATCAGACGCACCGATCCATCAGACGCACCGATCCAAGGACTCACCGATGCAAATGAGTCACCGATGCAAATGACTCACCGATCTGATGACAGACCGATGCTGATCAAAATGACTCACCGATCTGATGACAGACCGATGCTGATCAAAATGACTCACCGATCTGATGACAGACCGATGCTGATAAAAATGACTCACCGATCAGATGACAGACCGATGCTGATCAAAATGACTCACCGATCTGATGACAGACCGATGCTGATCTATCTGAGTCACCGATCATTACTCTAATGCTGATGACCTACCGATCACTTGAACAGTCATAAACAACTGTTTGAATTTCTTTATCTTTATCTTTATTTAATCTAACCAACGGTCATATTAGGTATATTTTAATGCTCTGTCAGATTATTAATAAATGTTGTCGGATGTCAGGAAACCGTACCTCGTACCTGCGGAAAGGAAACCTTTTCTGTCCTACGGAGCACGTGACATAAATACAAGAAGACTCTGCTGAAGAGAGGAGAGTCAACACACACAGAGACAAGGAAGACATACGACATACTCAAGAAGAGCTCTGTGCATACAAGAAGAACCAATCAAGACAGAATCACATATACAATCAAGCCTACTCAAGAAGAGTTCTGTGCATACAAAAGAATATCGAAGAGCTTTATCGACTACATCTCACTGCCTGTGAACCTGAGGCATATGACACTCTTCTTCTCAATCAAAATCGAGAAGAGGACTCAGAATCACTTCTGATCAATTCCAAAACGAGTCCAGTGCTACACTGAAATCACTAGAGCCATTTCTAAACTCTACATCTCTGCTCTGTGATTTATTTATTCTACATTTTGAGCAGTGTGTGTTATCTGCTGTATTAAACACACACACTGACTCCTGTACTTTCACTGGAGGATCTGTAAATCCTCAGCAAACCTTTTTACACTTCATTCCCACTGTGGATAGTGGTAGAGGTCTTGTGACCTGGACAGCTGACTGCTGTTGTTTGTTTTCCCACGTAGAACTGTGGTAGAGGTCTTATGACCTGGACAATGTGTTCACTGTTGTTAAACCCGATCCAGGGTGTGGATCATTTTTATATAAACTTTTGAGAGGACTAAGTCTCGGCTTGAGACTGAACCTCTTGGTTAATTCTCTGTGTTTGTAGTTATACTCTATATCCATACTATACATATTTATTTCATATTCCGTTGCTATTACTTTGAAATATAATCTATCTTCAAAGCTACTTTGATAATTAAATTCGCAAGTGTTTATATTTATTATAAATCAGTAAGTTAGTTTCAAAAGTTAATTTAATCATAAGATTAAGTTAACTGAGAACTAATCAATCTTTGAGAAACTAATTGAACCTTTATAATCTATATAAATTCACTACAGTTTAATTTGTTTTTGAAATTGGGGGATTTTAATAGAAATTGTTTTTAACAGAAATTTTAATTGGAACTCAATTCACCCCCCCCCCCCTCTTGAGTGTCCACTCCGACCAACAAACTCTAAAAACCCCTTGTTCAACATGATTATCCTGAATGGGATATTGATGAGTCCTATTCATCCTGATCCTATGGGATGTGTGAACACATTTTTATCCATGATCACTAATTTGAGAAGTGTAAAGATCCTATAACTAGAAACTATCATACCATATGACATATGACCATGGTGAATTTTGTGATTATTTTGATATATATATATATATATATTCCATTTATATAGAACTATTTTATTTGTTCTTATTTATTTATATAAACCGTTTTATATAAAATATTTATTTAATCCATGTTGAAATGTTTTTTCTATCAAATTGAAAGGAAGGAATGTTTTGTCTTAAATATGAAAATGTAATGTAATTCCATGCCTTTTTTGATTAAAATTGAAAGCATGATTTGGTTTATTATTATAGAATATTATTATGGAACACATGGTGAGACCCTATAGTTATTTTTTGTTCACACCGACCTTTTCCTTTGGGCATATGAAGATTTTCTCCTACTAAGACTAATTAAAAGGAAAATAAATCTAAGAGGAGGTGGATATTCTTGATTCCTTAGGGCTTAGAGTGACATGTCCTTCTAGATATTGATTTTTTATTGTCAAAATTTGAGTACTTTGATGATGTACTATTTTGGGTTTGATACACCTTTTTGGTTTCTGGTACTATCTCCTTTTGAATTTTTGAGCATGCTGATATGTATATGTCATCTTCTACTATTTTGTACATAATTTATTCCCTATTTTATTTTTTTATCATACCATGTGATAGGCTCCAACCCATGTGGATTGGAAATTACCTTCAATCTAGGTTGGGATCGACTTGGTTATTAGGGTACCAGGATATCTAGGATAGTTTGTGAAAAGGTGTTATCATTGGTGCAGGTTGAGCATGTTTCTTTGATTTTAGTATACAGTTTTGAATATCTTATCAAGAATTAGGAGGTACTTTCGATTTATTTCATGTAAAACTCTTAGCATAATTATCCTAAATTCACCATGGGTGGTTTGAGAAAGTAATCCTAGGGATTAGTTATAGTATTATCCCTACTTTAGATTTGGATCAGTAAAAATATAAATCTTGTTTTCTTAACTAATGAGATTAATTTTTCCTATTTCTATTTTTTAAGTGTCTAATGAGTAATCTTAAGATGTCATAAATATTGTCTTTTGATGTTGTGTAGCATCATTCCTCTGATAAGATGTGTCAATAGGATCTGGGAAGAAGCTCTTGATAAACCACATCGAGAAAATCCTCTCATGGACCAAAATATGGTTGTGGTTGTTGTGCGTGATATCTAAGCTCTAGGATAAGAACCTGAACCCATTCCCGCACATTCTATAGTTGTGGAACATCATAGGAATGAATCTCAAAATCATTATCCCGATTCCCTTCATCATATTCCACCTACATTCCAAGGATCAAATGATTCTCAAGAGGCTGAGGTCTGACTGAGAAATATAGAGATTCAGTTTGATTTATTGGATAATCCTGAACATATTAATGTATAGTGTACTAAATTTAAGCTAGAGGGATCTAGAAGGATATGGTGGGATCCTATGGTAACATTGAAGAAGTAATAGGGTTTATAGTGGAAGAACATTAAAGTCATTTTCACTAACCGGTTATATCTAGAATCTAAGGTGCTATCCAAGGCTATGGAGTTTTTTCAAACATGAGAAGACTAACAAGACCATGGTGGAATATTCCAACCGATTCACTGATCTTGTGCAGTTTACACATGAGATTTTATCTAATGAGAAGTAAAGAATCAAAGATTCAAGATGGGAATTTGATATTATATTCATTATCAGGTTTTATTTATAACGAGCCATACCTTACATACATTGTTAATACTTTAAAATTGAAGCATACTTATTACAACATATAACAAAACCATGAAAGGACCGTATAGGTATAGTTTCTTTAGAAACTGGGAAACATAAACAACTGGTTCATAAAACGTCTACAGTGTCTCCCATTTATTTCATCATATCTATAGTCCCTTTTGGAATATCTTACTTAATAACCTTCTTCCTGACCTGGGGAAAGAAAACATACAAAAGGGCGAGCTCAAATGCTCAGTAAGGGTAAACAAAAGAAATATCAATCACATCATATACATAAGAACATAACTTTTGGAAATCTTAACCTGCAAAAGAGATCATAATTTCATAACAACGGATAAATAATAGTATTGAAATGTGATCCCAATAATAATAACTTAAAACATGAAACTTTGTGGCATACACACATAATCATAGAGAATCATTTCTTATTAGTCAAGACTCATTTCCAAGACTATCTTAGTGGAAAAAGTCCATTTCTGAACCGAGTTCACTCCTCGTTTCAGTCCTGTTTCACTGAACTGGTATAACCTACCATTCCAGCCATGTCTATCTCATGAGATATAAAATCTTTACCCAATGCATTGGAGGGAGATATAGGTCCCACCCATCTAATAATGATACCATTCTTATGTGTGCCACAAAATCATAAATCATACATCATTGCATAAACCATGTAATACAAATGGGAATATTAAACATCATGACATCATAAAACAATTCATATAAGATAAAAGAATTCATAAAAATAATTCCATCACAACATAATCAAATCAATGTAATAATAGGGATAAAAACAGAACCCTTTATTGTCTTAGATGGAAAATAATTTTGATAAAACACTTGAACTCCATTATTGAGGAAAATATCCCTTCTTCTTCAAAAAACATTTTTCCTTTCTTAACATGTCATACAATTTTAAACTAAAAGAAGTTGATTAAAAATAAAATTGAAAACTTGTAAAGGAGGCTTCTTGGAAATAATGTTTTAAAAATCCATTCATGCCGTATAAGTTAAAAAAACATTCTTCTCGTACTTTTGTCAGAAAAGTCAAAAAGTACCTCATGCGAAAAACGACAAAAGATTCCTTTCATATCTTTTACTAAAAACTCACAGAAGGGTAAAATTGGATATAAACTATTGTATAAGGATATAAATATTAAATATTGAGGAAACATGGATGTGTATGATAAAATACACCCCAGTAAATTCCAAAGTATAAACAATCTCGGATAAAAATGAGATTGTGATATTTCCCTTACCTTAGGTCCGTTTTGCTTCGTAAGTGTCTGAAACTCCTGTATAATGATTTAAATAATGTTATTGAATTATTCCAGAATCATAATTATTTTTATGATATCATATATGGTCATATTCTTAGCTTCTTAGTAGTAATATTTCATTGCTACTTGTTATTCGGGTGTTTATAACTTTTTGTTCTTATGCGTGTCTTGTCGAATAAATTCTTATTCTTCTCTTTAGGTTATAGATACCTCATTTACAGAATGGTATTAGTTTAATATATATCATATTCATTCATTCAATTCATTTATATAATCATTATGAAATGAAGATCATGTAGAACGAGTCGCATCACATCGTGGAGACGGTATTCCGTACGTACGCACGAGTGATGATATCGTTCCTATGATCGTGGAATTGTATTGGAGTGTATGTATACTATTTCAGAATAAGTATCACTTTATAATAGTAATATATAGTAATTATTTATACCATTATACCCATCCAAGTAAGGTGGGGGTGGAAAATAGATTACACCACGGCGTGGAGACGGTATTCCGTACGTACGCACGCACGGTGATTTCTTTTTCCATAGGATGGATAGATGGTGAAATAGGGTTTTTTCACAATTATAATAACATATAAGTATATTAGTGATACTGATGTTATTACTTCATAATGAAACAACTAAATAAGAAGAAGTTGAAGAAGAAATAAAGATGAAAGAATCGGTAACGGACATTACCTCTTCTTTGAATTGCTTCTTTGAGACCTTCTTTTAGGGCACTAAAATTGGTATTTGAAGAAGACCAGGACCTCTAGGATGTCTCTAGAGAAGTGGAGAGGATTAATTGGCAGGGGTTGGCCGAGCTTGAAGGCTCAATGTGGTGTGAGGAAGAGGGGGAGGAGGTGCCCTTTTATAAGGGAGGAGAGGGGCTCCTTTGGGAAAACTAAAAATATTATTTTATTATAAAGTCAAGTTCGGTTTTAAATAGATCCAAATTGATATATTTAGAAGATAAGGTGCGGATGGGTCTAAATACTCTCATCCAATAGAATTTATACAAGTTTAGGTATCAATTTTAACCTTATCATTTAAATTTATCTTTAAGTTAGATAATTTAACTTTTACCATGTCTTCTTGTTTTCTTACACTATAAGGTTAATAAACTTACTATATCAAGCAAAACGAACCCCAAGTTGTTTATTATTAATATATATAGCTTTATCTAAGTCATTGGGCCGAACCTTAGATTTTTAGGAATAAAATAACAATTAGTAATATAATATTTGTTTTAAAAACTATTTTATGTCAATTTTGGAACTATTTAGTAATTTAATTTTTTGAAAATCATAACAGAATGATTAGTTCGAACCAAGTTACTTAAATCAATAATAACATGTAATATTAACCTATAAAATTAGTGGAATTCATAAAAAGTCTCAAATTACATTTATTTTGGTGTTTATAACATTAATTATGTCAATATTTCATTAATAAGATAATTACTGCATCATCTTTGTGTCAGAAATAAATTAAATTATTTAATGTCTAAAAATTACAAATAAAATACCATTATGTATGAAATCTTTTTATCTTTCTAATGAATATTTATAGACGAATTTATCTTATGTATAACCCCATATTAAAAATTATTTACTTATTAAACCTTGATTTTAACTATTTAACCCTTCTTTAAATAAATTAATAATAAATGACCTAATCTAATCCAAGTGGGCCTAAATGGTCATATTTTATTCCTAAGGTTGTTTCTAGTCTAATTACACTTGTCCAATAGAATGAGGACATGTGTTAGGGTAATAATAATATCATCTTTACCCTTAATTACCCTATTTACTTTTAACCGTGGTAAATAAAAGTAAAAAGTTACTATTCACCAAAAATTATTTTCATCTCATTGAACCACATTTTAGTCCTTGATATTAATCATGTCTCTCGGATTTTCGAAATTCCACTCATAGTAGCAGTAAAATTAAGTTTTATGAAACATTCAGTTTTTTTAACTACCACTTAGTGGTTTCACTATTCATCAAAAATTGAAAGTTTTCAGAAAAATACCAAAATTTTACCCTAGGATAATTTCGATATTCCAAATCCAAAAATGAAGTCCATTTTGAAAAATAAAATTTCAAAAAGTGGTTATTACTATTCATAACGGCTAGTTTTAATAATATTTTAATAGCATATCATTGTTTACTGAAACTCGGTATTGCGTACGACACAAGATATCGAGGAAGGCCGCAGTTGCGTGTAAAGCAAGCCAAGCTAGTGTTGTGTATAGTAAAATATTCCTTTGATGATTTATAAAAACAAAATATTTCTTATAAAAGTCTCGGGTGTTACGTTCTACCCCCCTTAAAATGAATTTCGCCTTCAGAATTCGTCACTTTGTCACAAACAGATGAGGATACCTCTCCCTCATCATATCCTCAAGCTCCCATGTAGCTTCTTCTAATTGGTGGTTCCTCCATAAAACTTTCACCAAGTGAGTGGTCTTGTTTCGTAGGAATTTTTCGCTACGATCCAGAATCTCTATCGGCTGTTCTTCATAAGAAAGATCTTGCTCCAGCGGTACAACTTCTGAGCTGAGTACATGTGAAGGATCAGGTATGTACTTTCTCAGGAGAGATACATGGAACACATCGTGTACTTGAGAGAGATTCGATGGAAGCGCCGATCGGTAAGCTACCTTCCCGACACGATCCAGTATTTCAAAAGGACCGATATATCTAGGGCTCAACTTCCCCTTCTTCCCAAATCTCATGACTCTCTTCCAGGGAGATATTCGTAAGAACACTTTATCACCCACTTCAAAATCTAGGTCTTTTATTCGGTTTTCGGCATAACTTTTCTGTCGACTCTAAGCTGCTCTTATGTGTTGTTGAATAGATCTGACCTTTTCTTCCATTTCATCAACGAGATCAGGTCCTAATAGCTTTCTTTCCCCAACTTTATCCCAGCAAGTTAGAGTCCTGCATTTCTTTCCATAGAGAGCTTCATAAGGAGCCATATTAATACCGGAGTGAAAGCTATTATTATAAGAAAATTCCACCAAAGGTAGTTGTTGATCCCAACCACCTTTGAAATCCATAGATCAAGCTCTCAACATATCTTCTAGGGTTTGAATTGTTCTCTCAGACTGACCGTCTTTCTGAGGATGATAAGCAGTGCTGAAACTCAACTCTGTATCCAAAGTATGCTGAAGACTTCGCCAGAACTTTGAGGTAAATCTCGGATCCTGATCAGATATAATATAAAGTGGTACTCCATGAAATCTTACCACTTCCTTTACATATATCCTGGAAAGCTGATCCAGAGAGAAATCCTCTATAATAGAAATAAAGTGTGCAGACTTGGTAAGACGATCAACTATGACCCAGATAGCATTATTGCATTTGGATGTTTTAGGAAGTCCTGTGACAAAGTCCATAGTGATGTTTTCCCATTTCTATTCGGGTATGGGTAATGGTTGTAACATCCCCTTAGACTTCTGTCTCTCAGCTTTAACTTGCTGACAAACCAATCATCGAGAGACATATTCAGCAACATCTCTTTTCATGTATTCCCACCAGAAGTACTCTTTCAGGTCCCTATACATCTTCGTGCTTCCAGGATGAATAGAGAATGAAGAACTATGAGCCTCATCCAACAGCTCCTTCTTTAATTCCGGGATGGGAGGAACACAAACCCGATTCCTGAACTTTATTATCCCATCACAATCAAGGTTGAATTCAGGAACATTTCTCACCTTCTTTTGTAACTCGACATCTTCTTTCTGTGCCTCTTTAATCTTCACATGTATAGATGGTTGAACATTCATTTGAGAAAGATAAGATTTTTCCCCTTTCATTATAAATCCAAGATCCATCCTTTGTAAATCCATAAATATTGGATCTTTTGTGATCCTCATCATGGATAAACTAGCATGGTCTTTTCGACTTAATGCATCTACCACCTTGTTTGCTTTCCCAGGGTGGTAATGGATTGAGCCGTCATAATCCATAATCAGCTCCAACCATCTTCTTTGATGCATATTCATATCCTTTTGTGTGAAAATATACTTTAAACTTTTATGATCAGTATAAATGTCACACCTTTCTCCATAAAGATAATGCCTCCAAATCTTTAATGCGAAGATTACCGCAGCTAACTCCAAATCATGTGATGGGTAATTTTGATCATGGATTTTCAACTGTCGTGAGGCATAAGCTATCACCATATCATTTTGCATAAGAACACACCCCAATCCCTTCCTGGATGCATCACTATAGATTACAAAACTTTCTCCACTACAAGGCAGTGTGAGCACAGGTGCGCTGGATAACCTTCTTTTCAACTCCTTGAAATTCTCTTCACATTCCTCCGTCCAAACAAACTTAACTCCTTTCTGAGTCAACTTGGTGAGTGGATTAGATAATTGTGAAAAATCTTTCACAAAACGTCGATAATTTCTAGCCAAACCAAGAAAACTTCGGATCTCAGTTACTATTGTTGGTCTCGACCATCTTTCGATTACCTATGTTTTTGCTGGATCCACAGATATCCCCTCTTTTTAGATTATGTGACCCAAAAATGAAACTTTTTGAAGCCAAAATTCACACTTGATAAATTTGGCATAAAGTTTCTCCTTTCTCAGGGTCTTCAATATAATTCTCAAGTGATCTTCATGTTCTTCCTTGCTCTTTGAATAGACAAGAATATCGTCTATAAATACTACCACAAATTGATCAAGATAGTCTCTAAAGACTCTATTAATCAGATCCATGAAGATATCAGGGGCATTAGTAAGACCAAATGGCATCACTATAAATTCATAGTGTCCATACCTTGTACGGAAAGCCGTCTTTGGTATATCCTCCCTTTTGAACCTTAATTGATGATACCATGAACAAAGATCAATCTTGGAAAAGTATTGAGCTCCGCGTAGTTGGTCAAATAAGTCATCAATGCGTGGGAGAGGATATTTGTTCTTGATAGTGATCTTGTTAAGTTTTTGATAATCAATGCAGAGTCTCATTGATCCATCTTTGTTCTTAACAAATAGAACAGGTTCTCCCCAAGGTGACGCACTAGGGCATATGAATCCCTTATCAAGATTCTCTTGGAGTTGCTTCTTCAATTCCTGCAACTCAATTGGGTCCATTCTATAAGGTGTCTTTGAAATAGGAAAAGCACCCGGTACGAGTTCTATTGAGAATTCAACTTCACGATTTGGTGGAAGACCCGGTAATTCCTCCAGAAAGACATCATCAAACTCCCGTACAATGGGAATATTATTAATCGTGAGTTTCTCACCAACCATTTGTGATAAATAACCTTCATTTAGTGGAATCAAGACCCATAAGATGGAAGAAATTTCCACTGGAAGGTTATGTTCATCCTTGCATCGATAGACGATCATAGATTGATCTGGAATATGAAATGTGACTTCCCTTCTTTGGAAATTGATATGAGCTCCATATAAAGAAATCCAATCCATGCCAATAATCACATCAAATTACACTATAGGAAGGATCACAAGATTTGCAGGAGGCACTTTCCCACAAACTTCGATCGGAGAAGAATTATAAACTTTTGATGCGACTATTGTGCCATTAGGTGTTGTCACAGCTAACTCAACATCTAATTGTTGAGGTAATACGGTGATACCCTTAGAAATTTTTTCAGAAATAAAAGAGTGGGTGGATCCAGAATCAAATAAAACATTTGCTACTTTAGAGTGGATGGTAAGTGTACCTTTCAACACATCGTTATCGTACTCCACATCACTAATAGAAATTTCATGTGACTTTCCTTTGTCTTTAGCCTTAAGAGTTTATTGACTTCGACCATCATCATCAACCCTTGGATTAGGGCATTTATTGGCATAATGTCCCATCTCCTTGCACTTGAAACATTGAAGTGTAGTAGGTTCATTCTGTGTATCCCTTCCTTTGTTTGCATCATTAGATATCTTCTTCCCATCATCGCGGCATTTAAATGCCCGATGACCTTCCTTTCCACATTTGAAACATTTAATTGTCCCTTTAAGACAACTCCCTCCATGTTTCTTTCCACACTTTGAGCATAAGGGAAAGATCATCTTCTTTTCAGTGTGCTCTTTAGATTTTCCTTTGAATTCCATTTTCCTCTTCTTATCAAACCCATATGACTGATGGGTTACTCCAATCTCCATCTCAACTTTGAGAGCACATCGAACGATTTCCTCGTAGCTATTGAAGTCCCTTATGGATAAGGCCCTTCGAAGACTTGGTTTTAAGCCACTAAAGAATCGATTAATCTTACTCTCAGGTTGGATAATAATACTAGAAGCGTACCTTGCAAGTCTTGTAAAATTTGCTTCATAGGTACCAACAGATTCATCATCCTTTTGCTTCAGTTCAAGAAACTCTTTCTCCATCTTTTTTCAGAGAATACGAGGGAAGTACTTATTGAAAAATAAGTTCTTGAACTCATCCCATTCCATGGACTCAATTTCATCCCTTTGCCTCGTATTCTTAATAATATTCCACCATTGATCAGCATCTCCTTCCAAACGATACACTGCTGGGATGACTTTATCATGTTCAGAACATTGAAGAACTGAAAATATCTTTTCAGTAGTACTAATCCATTGTTCAGCAACTAATGGATCAGTAGACCCTCTGAAAGAAGGTGGAAGCTGCCTCATGAAGGATTCAACAGAATGTTGCTCCTTCCTTTGCTCGTTTGGAAGTCCTGCATGATTCATAGCTTGAGAAAGTTGTGTGAGCATGGCTACAAGATTTTTCATTCCAGCTCCCATAATGTTTGGTTGCTCAGGGGGACAATCATTGCATTTCCCGCTGCATTCCGCATTAACACGATTCCTTCGAGTTCTAGCCATTGACTAAAACCAAGAAGAATAGTGTGAGCAACACTAATTATAATAGGAAAACCACATAATAAAGAATAAGATTTCACACTTAAGGTATTATCCTAGGTTATTCATGGCCATTTCTAAAACACTAAGATTGTGTTCTATGCTTAGAATTATCCTTAGGGTTCTTACTAAGGTTTTCACATCCTAGTTTCCAAAGGTTGACTATACCTTTCCTCTAATACCAACTATAACGACCCATACTTTACATACATTGTTAATACTTCAAAATTGAAGCATACTTATTACAACATATAACAAAACCACGAAAGGACCGTATAGGTATAGTTTCTTTAGAAACTGGGAAACATAAACAACTAGTTCATAAAACTTCTACACTGTCTCCCATTTATTTCATCATATCTATAGTCCCTTTTGGCATATCTTACTTAATAACCTTCTTCCTAACCTGGGGAAAGAAAACATACAAAAGGGTGAGCTCAAAATATCAGTAAGGGTAAACAAAAGAAATATCAATCACATCATATACATAAGCACATAACTTTTTGGAAATATTAACCTGCAAAAGAGATCATAATTTCATAACATGGGATAAATCATAGTAGTGAAATGTGATCCCAATAATCATAACTTAAAACATGAAACTTTGTGGAATACACACATAATCATAGAGAATCATTTCTTATTAGTCAAGACTCATTGCCAAGACTATCTTAGTGGACAAAGTCCATTTCTGAACCAAGTTCACTCCTCATTTCAGTCCTGTTTCACTGAACCGGTATAACCTACCGTTTCAGCCATGTCTATATCATGAGATATAAAATCTTTACCCAATGCATTGGAGGGAGATATAGGTCCCACCCATCTCATAATGATACCATTCTTATGTGTGCCACAAAATCCTAAATCATACATCATTGCATAACCCATGTAATACAAATGGGAATCTTAAACATCATGACATCATAAAACAATTCATATAAGATAAAAGAATTCATAAAAATAATTCCATCGCAACATAATCAAATCAATGTAATAATATGGATAAAAACAGAACCCTTTATTGTCTTAGATGGAAAATAATTTTGATAAAACACTTGAACTCCATTCTTGAGGAAAATATCCTTTCTTCTTCAATTTTTTTTTCCTTTTTAACATGTCATACAATTTTAAACTAAAAGAAGTTGATTAAAAATAAAATTGAAAACTTGTAAAGGAGGCTTCTTGGAAATAATGTTTTAAAAATCCATTCATGCCGTATAAGTTAAAAAAAACATTCTTCTTGTACTTTTTTCGGAAAAGTCAAAAAGTACCTCGTACGAAAAACGACAAAAGATTCCTTTCATATCTTTTATTAAAAACTCAACGAAGGGTAAAATTGGATATAAACTATTGTATAAGGATATAAATATTATATATTGAGGAAACATGGATGTGGATGATAAAATACACCCCAGAAAATTCCAAAGTATAAACAATCTCGGATAAAAATGAGATTGTGATATTTCCCTTACCTTAGGTCCGTTTTGCTTCATAAGTGTCCGAAACTCCTGTATAATGATTTAAATAATGTTATTGACTTATTCCAGAATCATAATTATTTTTATGATATCATATATTGTCATATTCTTAGCTTCTTAGTAGTAATATTTCATTGCTACTTGTTATTCATGTGTTTATAACTTTTTGTTCTTATGCGTGTCTTGTCGAATAAATTCTTATTCTTCTCTTTAGGTTATAGATACCTCATTTACAGAATGGTATTAGTGTAATATATATCATATTAATTCATTCAATTAATTTATATAATCATTTTGAAATGAAGATCATGTAGAACGAGTCGCATCACATCGTGGAGATGGTATTCCGTACGTACGCACGAGTGATGATATCATTCCCATGATCATGGAATTGTATTAGAGTGTATGTATACTATTTCAGAATCTGTATCACTTTATAATAGTCATATATAGTCATTATTTACACCATTATACCCATCCAAGTAAGGTGGTGGTGGAAAATAGATTACACCACGGCGTGGAGACGGTATTCCGTACGTACACACGCGCGGTGATTTCTTTTTCCGTAGGATGGATAGATGGTGAAATAGGGTTGTTTAATAATTATAATAACATATCAGTATATGAGTTATACTTATGTTATTACTTCATAATGAAACAACTAAAGAAGAAGAAGTGGAAGAAGAAATAAAGATGAAAGAATCGGTAACGGACATTACCTCTTCTTTGAAGTGCTTCTTTGAGACCTTCTTTTAGGGCACTAAAATTGGTCTTTGAAGAAGACCAGGACCTCTAGGATATCTATAGGGAAGTGGAGAGGAGTAATTGGCAGGGGTTGGCCGAGATTGAAGGCTCAATGTGGTGTGAGGAAGTGGGGGAGGAGGTGCCCTTTTATAAGGGAGGAGAGGGGCTCCTTTGGGAAAACTAAAAATATTATTTTATTATAAAGTCAAGTTCGGTTTTAAATATCTCCAAATTGATATATTTCTAAGATAAGGTGGGGATGGTTCTAAATACTCTCATCCAATAGAATTTATACAAGTTTAGGTCTCAATTTTAACCTTATCATTTAGATTTATCTTTAAGTTAGATAATTTAACTTTTACTGTGTCTTCTTGTTTTCTTAAACTATAAGGTTAATAAACTTACTATATCAAGAAAAACTAACCCCAAGTTGTTTATTATTATTATATATAGCCGTATCTAAGTCATTTGGCCGAACCTTAGATTTTTAGGAATAAAATAACAATTAGTAATATAATATTTGTTTTAAAAACTATTTTATGTCAATTTTGACACTATTTAGTAATTGATTTTTGTGAAAATCATAACAGAATGATTAGTTCAAACCAAGTTACTTAAATCAATAATAACATGTCATATTAACCTATAAAATTAGTGTAATTCATAAAAAGTCTCAAAGTACATTTATTTTTGTGTTTATAACATTAATTATGTCAATATTTCATTAATAAGATAATCACTGCATCATCTTTGTGTCTGGAATAAATTAAATTATTTAATGTCTAAAAATTACAAATAAAATACCATTATGTAGGAAATATTTTTATCTTTCTAATGAATATTTATAGCCGAATTTATCTTATGTATAACACCATATTAAAAATGATTTACTTACTAAACTTTGATTTTAACTATTTAACCCTTCTTTAAATAAATTAATAATAAATGTCCTAATCTAATCCAAGTGGGCCTAAATGGTCATATTTTATTCCTAAGGTTGTTTTTGGTCGAATTACACTTGTCCAATAGAATGAGGACATGTGTTAGGGTAATAATGATATCATTTTTACCCTCAATTACTCTATTTACTTTTAACCGTGGTAAATAAAAGTAAAAAGTTACTATTCACCAAAAATTATTTTCATCTCATTGAACCACATTTTAGTCCTTGATATTAACCATGTCTCTCGTATTTTCGAAATTCCACTCACAGAAGCGGTAAAATTAAGTTTTATGAAAAATTCAGTTTTTTTAACTACCACTTTGTGGTTTCACTATTCATTAAAAATTGAAAGTTTTCAGAAAAATACCAAAATTTCACCCTAGGATAATTTTGATATTCCGAATCCAAAAATGAAGCCCATTTTGAAAAATAAAATTTCAAAAAGTGGTTATTACTATTCATAACGGCTAGTTTTAATAATATTTTAATAGCATATCATTGTTTACTGAAACTCGGTATTGCGTACGACACAAGCTATCGAGGAAGGCCACAGTTGCGTGTAGAGCAAGCCAAGCTAGTGTTGTGGGTAGTAAAATATTCCTTTGATGATTTATGAAAACAAAATATTTCTCATAAAAGTCTCGGACGTTACATTATTACTGAAGCTCTCTTATAAATATAACATAATGATTGGGAATTGATGTCCGAACATGATATGGCTAGTAATTTAGGGTTGAAGGGAGTTCCTTTTTCTCACAGTGGAAGTTTTATGAGTTCTTATAAAGGGATGAGCAGGTATGATGTGTGTTATACTGAATCCTAATAACAGGGTTCCTCTAGACCACTTGCAATGCTTAGAAGTGCCCTTTGACTTGCTTCAAGTGTGGAAAACCTGGGCATTCAGAATGATTTTTCACTATGGAACACAAGATATAAAGTTACTATGGTCACTTAGGACACTTGCATAATTTCTATTATATCTTTTATACTGCATGTGGTGGAATGGGATCATCAACACCAAAAAGTACTGCAGTGCAACTAGATGCTTCAAGATCTAGGGGTTTCCAGCCATATTCATCATGAATAAAGCTTCTTTACATAGTGGAAGAGTCCCTAGAGGAAGAAAATATGGGTCTAGTGACTGTGAAAGGTACCATCACTGTAGCTTCATCTTTAGTAACTACTTTATTTGATACAAGTGCATATCACTCATTTATATCAACTTGGATTGTGAATTTGATAAATATTCATATATATATTTTTAATTATGTGATGGATATTACTACACCACTTGGAATGAAGAGAGATAAGTGTCATCATTTTACTTTTTATTTTTTCTCATTATTAGATATTGATCTTACCTGGGATTTTATGGTTCTTGACATGAAATCTCTTAATGTACTTTTTAGAATGTATTGTGTTATTTCTAACAAATCCCAAATTTATTTTTATCATTGATGGGTCTCCTTTATAGCACCCAATGGGGTGTACCATGCCAAACAGGGAGAATGGTACCCGAGGTTGAGTAGAGATAGAAATTCTTAGCCAGAGTTGGGAAAAGTTATATTAGTGTTTTGTTTTGATCCAGAGCAAGAATCATTGAGTGGTGATATCCCTCCATGTGTCATCAAGTTTCCCAATGTTTTTCTATTGTACTTATCTAGTTTTCCACTTGTAATGGAGGTAGAGTTTTTTTATTGATTTAGTGTTTAGTACTCAGTTGGTAACTATTCCCTCTCACCGCATGGAACCCACTGAAATGGAAGAGTGGAAGACCCAAATGAATGATCTATTGGAGAAAGTATTTATACTCTTGAGTTTTCCACCTTGGGTGGTTCCAATTATCTTTTCTAAGAAATATGATAGATCACTTTGTCCATGTGTTGATTATCAGAGACTAAATTGAGTCACGGTAAATAAAAAGTTTTTTTCCATAGATTGATGATATATTTGACCAGTTTAAAGGGTAAAGGGGTTTTCAATGATATATCTTCAATATGTTTATCACCAATTGAGAATAAATAATTCTACATTCTAAAAATTTATTTCTAGAGAAGGTATGATAATTATGAGTATATTTTCACGCCATTTGGTCTAAACAATGCCTATATAGTATTTATGGATTTTATGAAAATAATTTCCCATGATTATCTTGACAAATTAATGGTGGTTTTTGTGGATTAAATCCTAGTTTACTCTAAGTACTATGAGGATTTGGTGCATCATTAAAGAGTTGTTATGGAATTATTGAGAAATAACCGACTTTATTCCAAGTGATCCAAATAGGATTTATTGATCTAGGAAGTGAATTTCATGGGACATGTGGTCTTATAAAATTTTATTTCAGTTCATCATGAGAAGGAAAAATCTATTATAACTTGGGAGAAACCACATAATGTTTTTGAGATTTAGAGCTTCTTAGGTTTAGCTAGATATTATCACCGGTTCATAACATATTTCTCAAATTCGGATTATCCAATGTCCTCTATAACTTAGAAGGGAGTAAATTTATCTTAGGAGGATAATTATCAAAGTTATTTTGTTGAGTTGAAATGTATTTTGGCTTCTACATAGAGGTTGACTCTTCTAGAGATTGGGCATGGCTATGTGGGTTCTGTGATGCATCAGGTTTGGGTTTTGGTTGTGTTCTTATATAGGGTGATCACATCATTACCTATGGTTCTTGGAAGCTTAGGAAATATGAGGATAATTATTTGACCCATTACCTTGAACTTGTAGCTATGATGTATGAATTTAAGATTTTACGACATTACCTTTTCAAAGAAACTTTTACCATGTATTTTGACCATAAAGGACCAGGATATATCTTATCTAAAAAAGATTTAAATCTACAAAATTTTCATTGGGTGGAGTACCTATAATAATTTTATTTCAACATTTTCTATACTCTGGGGAAATGGAATGTCATTTCTATGCATTGAGTAGGAAAATCCCAACACAGTCCATGAAAGATTTATCAGAATAATGGAACTTGAGGGCTATTTTTTCAAAGTTGTATATTGGATTTTGGGAAATATGGTTAAGGTTGTATTAGAGAGTGTTCATTTGACCTCCAATATTCTTGAGATGGATCTTTAGGAAAAAAATATTGATGATGAATTATGTTTCATTTGGAACTATCTTTATGATGGTAAGACCATTTTTGAGTGGATTTCCTCCATAGATGGAATCCTATGTTTTCAGAACGAGAATGTTTTTCCTTTTCCTATGAGAAAATATGTGATGAGAGATTTCCATAATTCCTAGCGGGTTGTGCACCTAGGAACCACAATGATGATTTATGAAATGAAATTATGATTATGGTGGACCATTATGAGACAAGACATTGTTGAATTTATTTTACACTACCATACTTTTTAACAGGTCAAGGATGAGCATCAAATACCTCTGGGTTTACTTCAACCACATCCAATGCTGACATGGAAGTGGGATGATATTTTTATGGATTTTTGTTTGGATTTCCATATACCCAAATAAAGAATAATTTGATATAGGTTCTGATAAATAGGTTGATAAAATCAGATCACTTTATACCAATTTATGATGAAACCAAATTTGAGGAACTGGGAAATATCTATGTGATAGATATTGTTCATTTGCACTGACTTCCATCTGTTATAGTTTCTGATAGGGATCCCCATTTTACATATCTCTTTTGGAGAGTCATCTAGAAGGCACTAGGATCTCAAGTTCAATTGAGTATGGAATACCATCCGAAGATGGATGGACAAACCTAAAGGGATATATATATTCATGATGATATGATTATTGCCTATTTCCTTGATTTTGGTGGACCTTGGGATGACTATTTGGGATTGGTTGAGTTTTCTTATAATAATAGTTACCAGTCCACAATTATAATTGATCCTCTTGAGGCCTTGTGTGGGAGGCCTTGTAAATCTCCATTGTGTTAGTCAGAGATCGATGGAAGATCCTTGGTTAGACCAAGACAAGTTCAATATATGAACATAAAGATTCATTTTATTATTTAGAGGATGTTGATTACATAGATCTGGTATAAATCTTATGCTGATCGACGATGTAGAAAGTTTTAGTTTTCAGTGGGTGACCAAGTGTTCTTCAAATTTTTACCTCGCTTAGGTCATCAATGCCTTTGGAGTCAAGTAAAGTTTTCTCTAAATTTTTTGTGACCTATTTAGGGTTTTGAGTAGGTGGGGAGAGTGTCTAAACATTTATTAATTCATCTATAGTTTTCATCGATTCCTATTGTGTTTCATGTATCACATCTATAGAAATATATTTCTGATCCATATCATGTCTTAACCTAGAGTGATCTTGATGTTGAGCTTGATTTATATATTAATTAGTATCCAACCAAGATAGTTGATTTGGAGACTATGGTATTTCATGGGAGAATCATAACTTTGGTCTTTGTGCTATGGAGTCACAGTTTTGATTCACTTTAGACGTGGGAGAATGAGGCACTGATAAAAGAGATGTGGCCTCACCATTTTTAGATGGAAGATTCTTTATAGGCTTTCTAGTGAGAAAATTATTTTTTGGTGTGGAGGCTATAACATCCCATTACATTTATATTAGGTATGTTTTAACATTTGTTTTGGTTTTTCATTTTTTTGGTTGAGTAATTCCATGAATGAATTAGGAGGATACTTGTAATGATGAAGGTAGTTTTTTTATATTTTAAAAATAAAACATATAGTTTTTTCATTCTTCTAGGTATTTACTTTTCATGTAATGGGGTTAAATAAAATGTAATCATCTCTTGTAATATTATATTAAATGGGTACACAATGTGCAAGGTTACACTCCATGTATAGCTTACACGCCATATAAATATTTAAAATATTTTTTTGATAAAAGGAATTGGGTTTTTGGAATATGTGCGACTAAAAAATTACACGACATGTAATTGGGATATAGACCGTGTAAAATCTATAGTGTTGCAATAAAGCAGGTGGTTTGAATGAAATTCTTATTTTAGTCTTTCAGGTTTCCTTTCCCTCAACACAGATACTTCCTTAGGAAATTTTGGATGTTTCTGAGGAACTATTCTCTTTCCGAATCATCTATTCGGTGATTTATCATTGTGTTGGTTGTAGTGAATCTCCTCTGGTAAGAGATATCCCTATAACTCTTGTGTCTCTATATTTCCCCTTAGGTTTTTATAGATCATGTTGGGATTGATGGATCTAAACTCCTTTTTGATAAATCTTAATTATAGGTTGATTTCCTAGATCTTTTGTACATTCTTCTTTTGTTGGTGAGTCCCATTTTCGGCATTTTGATTTCTATGAACAAGGTAGGTGGGTTTTTTTAAGGTTGGACAATTGATAAAACTTGAATTTATTATTTTATGAAATTTATTTAAATTGAATTATGAAAACCCAATTTGATGTGAATTGAAATTGAAATTGATAGGGTATGGATTTTGGAGAAATCCCCCAATTGTAATGGAATGGGAATTTCGGCATAGATTGAAATTAGTTGAAATTTTAAAATTATTTGAGAAATGATTTTATAAAAAATGGATTAAATTGAATTGATAAAATTTTATAACTATTTTTCTTTTGAAAAGTCATGAAATGATGAAAAAACGAAGTTTTTCTTTTGAAATGAAATTTTTATATTGAAACTTAAAATGGGGAAATTTTATTTTAAACTAATTTGAAATGGTTTTCACATTATTGATTGATTGATTGAGAACATATGAGCCTGGGTAGTTAGTGGGTTATTTGGGATAAGAAAACTCAGATAACAATTCCCTAGAAATTAATTAATGGTAAAAACTCTAACAAAAACCAATTTCAACCTGATTATCCCTAATGGAATATTGATGAGTCATATTTTTCATGATCCTAAGGGATGTGTGCACACATGTTTAGCCATGATCACTAATTTGAGATGTCAGGGGATCCTTTAACTAGAAACAATAATAACACATGGTAGCTGACCATGGTGCTTTTTATGAATGTTTTGATATGTATTCCATTGATATAGAACTATTTTACATAAAAGTTTTATTTAAGACATGTTGAAACGTTTTTACATAAAATTAAAATGAAATCATATTTCTTCTTAAATATGAAAAATGTAATTCCATGCGTATTTTGATTAAACTTAAAATCATGATTTGGTTTATTATTATGGAATCTTATTATAGAACACTTTGTGATACCTTACCAGATTTTTTATCTCACACCCTACCTTTTCATTCAGAAATTTGTTGATTTTATCCATCTAGGTCTGAGTAAAGGTAAATCACCTCTAGGGGAGGTGAATGATATCGATCCCTTGGATCTTGGAGGGACATGTCCTTTAGGATGTTGATTTTTTTGGACATTGAGTACTTTGATGATGTACTATTTTGGGTTTGATATACCTATTCATTTTTTGGTACTATATGATTTTGGTGTTTTTAGAAAACTAATACGTTTTTGTTATCTTCTAATATTTTTTGTGAAAATTTATTCCCCCTTTTATTTTTTATGATTCTAGGTTCTATTCAACAACCCATGGGGATTGTGAATTCCTTTTAAGCTTTGTTGAGACCAGATCAATTATTAGGGTACCAGGGAATCCAGGTTGGTTTGTGACACCGATGGTCTTAGCATAACTACCATAATGATATCCACTCCACTAGTTATCCACATCTTTTTACATCTTAAATAATCCTGATCATTTACCTCCCATAATATCTATTATGCATGAAAAAAATAAAATAGTGAAAATGCACACATTTAGGGGTGAGTATAATAATACCTAGTATGGTTATCTCATGTAGTGAGGTGACCCCATAATATCTAGTATATATAGGAATCAATAGAAAGTAAAATGTAAATAATCAAACATCCCCTAACATCATCAAATGATATGACCATATTTTTTCCTGATCAATCAACACATAAATCACTTTAATATTTCATTCCAAATAATAATGTTCTCAAAAAGGAACAAAAAAAATACCTCACAACCCATCATCAGATTCACACCGTGTAATTCACCCAAGTTGCATTGATCATAAGATGTCATAGGAAATAAAAGACTTTTCCTATCTTGGATGGACCAGAGGAAATACACATTTTCATCTATATATAAACTGCTAAAGGAAATACATATATTTAAATTTAACAATTTATACATTTTCAGATGCCCGAGTTAATACAAATCTCTAGGGATAATGATTTGTACAAAAAACTATAGGAATTACACATATCCGGGGATGTAGCTTAATATTTGATACTCCCAATTCTATAATAGTGGGAGAGGATTAAAGATAGTATCAGGTGTATCATATTCTACCACAACCCCATAGTTGTTTATGAGGAAGATAATCACCACTTAAGTGAATTAACATCTATCACATTATTGTATTAAGGATGATGGAGGAATTACCTATATCCACCTATCCCATCCATCATGTTCACATATTGAGGATTCAAGAGGAATTACATGTGTAAATTTATCCCACACTTGAGATGTTGGAGGAAATACCCATCCCTATATATCTCTAAGAGGCATATGATCTATCCCAATATAGATACTCAAGTTAGTATAAGTAGATACATGATTAATTAATCTTCAAGATGTACCCAAATTTTCGGGTAAAAAAGATTATAGTCATTATAACATGTTTACTCACACCCATTGTCTTGGGAAGAGTTATAATATTACTTTGAATTAGATGAAATCCACAGGACACCAAAGGCTAGAAATAAATTCCAAGGGATTCATTAACAGTTAGGGGATTATTTTCCCTTAAAAACAACCAAATTAAGATAACCATAACCAATAAACCATGATATGATTCATGAAAACACTGTAATACAAATCAATGTATAACCCACTAATAACAAAACCAAACTAGAACATGAACCATATCATAGAAAAAAGAAGAAACAAAAACCAACAACCCAAACACAACCCTAAAATATAAAAAAACTCACAACAATATTCAAGATCCAAATCAACAATCCATTCCCAAGGTATCATTATTCATCGCTAAATAACTGGGGTACCTTTCCTTTACCTATGTCTTGATATAAAACATCTAAAAATTCACAAAAGTTCCCAACAGGGGGTGAGTATAAAACTCAATAGGATTTCCCCAATAGATTCCCTATTCACGCCACTAGTATAGAACATGTTATCAAATTTATATAGAAAATTTTATATAAAAAAATTTAAAAAAATTTATATCAAAGTAAACAAAATTCTAATCAAAATAGTTTTCCATTGAAAGAAACCAAACAAGTCTTTCAAACCATTTCTCAATCCAATTGGCATAACCCATTGCATTACTCACAACCACACATTTATACCTAGGTGATAGTTCCATACAAATGAGAGGTCTATCAATGATCTACCAAGTCATCAAAAGGTAACCATATAACCAGTGCCCCAATAGGACATGCCTCTTCCATAGGGTCACATCAATGAAAATGAACACACACCAACCATTTATACAAAATACCATACCAAACCAATTATGTCAATAAATTTAAATAAAACAATAATTTTGTAGAAAAAAATTCTAATTGTTTTTATAAATAGAAAACAAAAATATATTTTAAAATCATTAATTTAAAACCATGTGACCAATTTCAGTTTCCATAAACAACCAATATCCAAAATTTCACAAACCATCATTAAAGAGGGTTTTAATCAAGCATTGAAAATAAATTTCACAATTTAATTTAGGAAAATCAATAATTTTGAAATAAAACCCTCATTTTATAACAAGAGGAGTCAAGAGTGAAGCCAGCTACCCTGAAAACTTAGGAAAAATTGAATAATGACAGAAATTCATCAACAAACCCACTTGAAACTCCAAAAATGGACCATAAATCTTGTTCCCTACCATAAAAATCATATATAATCATTATTGTCATAAAAAACTTGAATATATACCAAAATATTTAGATATATAAATACAAGAGAGATAAGTAGAATAAAACTATGGAAAACCACCATGAACGACCAATCTACAAGAAATACAGGCCTCCAATGCACTTATATTTTCCAATAGATTTCTCCTAGAAGAAGATGAAGAGTATTTTTATACATTGTATGGAAATGAAATAATTTTATGGACTAAAAAGGGGAATAATTATGTATTAAAGACATTATTAATATTAGGTCCACAAAATCCAGATCTAATTTTTAATATTGCTTGGTTTAGACTCACAATTTATAAATACATATGCAAAACGTGTGAAAACCATGTGCCATACACAACCTTTAAACACACCTTAGATGGTTTGATCACACAATTATACAATTACTGAGAAAAAAATGATAACACCATCTATTCAAAATTTTAGGGTTTCTCCTAGGTGTCCTCATGGTTTGGTCAAACTGTGCACCAAGACATGCGCCTACCCAATGACCACTATTTAATTTACATGGTTTCCTTGTGGGTGATACATGGTTTCTACTAGCTGTGAACCTCCATAAAAGCCTATAAAATTTTCCAAATCAACTACAATCCTCCCAAAACATAACTCAATTACATTATATACTCAAAATACAAAAATAATGGGTGAATTACCTAAAACTGAGGTTCTCCCCACCATTGGCCTTTATGTCATGGAATGTAGAAAACCACTATTTTCTTGAAAGAGTCTGATCCATTACTCAATCATATATTTATCATGCTTCCATATTTTTTCCTAAATATAACCTTGTTTCCTTAAAGGCCACACTAGATTGATGCTTTTCCCATGTAATACTTTTAATTTACTATTCAAAATCCACGTTGGTACATGAACCAATGTAGCATCTGACTCTAGGTAAACACAATCCCATCAAATAACATGGTCGGGAAAAGGTTGATACTTCTTTAATTGGGATATAAGAAACACATTACATTTGTAACTAAAACTTAGTGGAAAATAAAAATTATATTCCACCTCACCACCAAGTTAAAGTGTCTTATAAGGAATTATGTATCAAGGAGATAACATTCCATGATTCCCAAATAAATGATGCCCAAGCCTTGGATATATTCTCAAGAACACATGATCACTCACCTCAAATAAAAATGACCATAAATGATGATCTTCATATTATTTTTAACGAATCTAATCCATCTTCATCCATATATTGAACAATTGAATATTCTCTGTTACTTCTTGCACAAGACATGGTCCAACCAATGAAGTCTCATCTTTTTCCACCCAAAAAAGTGAAGAATAAAAAGGGAACCCATAAAATTCTTAAAATGATACATGTGTATCAAGGTTGGATAATTATTTTTATATTAAAACTCCACTAATGGTATGTGATCCTCCCATGAGTCACCAAAATATATTATAGAATCCTTAAGAATGTCTTCCAAAATTTGTACCGTCCTTTTGGATTTCACATATGTCTAAGAATGATATGCAGTGATCATAGTCAATTAAGTCAAAAGGGATTGCTATAATTATTTCTAAAAATGAGATGCAAACCTCATATTTTAATTCCATACTATCGAAACAAGTACAATATGCCTATTTACTACTTATTGGATATAGATTTTGGACAAGTTCTTCACCATATAAGATTCCTGAATGGAGATGAAATGGGATGACTTTGTGAATAGATCTACTATCACCCATATGGAATTATGTTTCTGAACCATTTTTGGGAGACCTATCATAAAATCCATGGTTATATTCTCCCATTTATAAATAGGAATACGTAAATACTACAACATACTCGCTGGTCATTGGTTCTCTGCCTTAACTTGCTAACAGGTGAGGTATCTCATAACAACATAATCCACCTTTCTTTTGATTTTATCCCATAAAATTTTTTCTATCAGTGACTCATACATATTCTATATTCTAAGATGAACAAACCATATCAAGTGGTTGTAAACAAGAAGAAGTTTTCCCTTACAAGCCAAAGGTATAACCATTTGATCTCAAAAACACAACACTAATCTCCGATCAAACTTGCATCCCTTAATGGTCTCCCCACCATTGAGTTTTTACCTCATAGAAACACATTCAGAATTAGATTTCTATGCCACTTCATCCTTATCAACCAAATCTAGAACCAAATAAACTGAAAAGAAAACAACAACACTACATCTGTATTCACAATCTAAGTGCCTTTCTACTTTCACCAGTATAGTCTTCCACTGATCTAAATCCTCTTTTGATAATTGACTATATGATTTTTTTCTCAATGAAACCACAACCAAATTTCATTTACGTATTTTATACATTATGTATAAGTCAAACAATTGGATACACTCCATCCATATTCTTTGTATCAGGTTATAATATCTTTGTGAGAATATTCATTTCAAGCTCTTATGATACGTAAGCATTGAAAATTTTTCACCAGAGAGGTAATGAAGCCAAAAATTTAAAGCATGGACTAAAAAAAATTACAAATCATGTGTTTGGTATTGATTCTCATGAAACCATATCTTCCATGAGAAATAATAAACATCATGATCTCCCTAAATGATAAAACATCCCAACCTCAATCTCAAATCATCACAATACACCACATAACTGTAACCTGATTCTGGTAATATCAAGATTGGGGATGATGTAAGTAAAAATTTAAGCACTTTAAAAGTATTCTCACATTCATAAATACATTGAAATGGAACACCCTTTCTTTTCAAATCTATAATTGGTGAAACTAGTCATGAAAATTCATGAAAAAAAGGATGGCAATAATAAGCTAGGCCAAGTAAACTACGTATCTCAAAGATATTCATTGGACATTTCCAATATATTACAACCTCTATCTTTTCTAGATGTATAGAAACACTTTTTTAGCGATAACATAGCCAATAAAATTCATCTATTGTATCCAAAAATAACACTTTGAAATTTTGACATACAAATGATGATCCCACAAGTTTAATAACACGATCACTAAGTGTTTCTCATGCTCAAACCTTGTCCTCGAATACACCAATATTTCATCCATAAATTCCACCAAAATAGAATCTAGATATCTTTTAAATATATGATTCATTAATTTTTTAAAGACTTATTGTGAATTCATAGTATTGAAAGGCATAACTACATACTTGTAATGGATATATCTACTCTTACAAGTTATGTTGGTAATATCCTCCTTCTAAACCCACAATTAGTAAAATCTTGATCACAAGTTAATTTTATAGAACCAATGGGATCATTTCAATTTATAAAAAATATCATCAGTGAATATATGCAGATATCTATTCTTTATAGTAACTTGGTTAATCTTATGATAATATACACAAAGTAGACAAATTATATATGACTTTTTCAAAAATAGTATTGGTTCTTCCCATAGAGACATACTAGGCTGAATTAAATATTTTTTTCTAACTCCTATAACAATAATTTAAAATCCATCCATTCTATTGGTTCTATAAAATAAGATGGAAGTGATGTTGGAGTGGTCCCTGGTAATAGATCAATCATTAACTCCACTTTTCTTGTGGGTGGAAACCCTAAGAAATTATTGGTAAAAACATCTGGAAACTAATAAAAAATTATTGGGAAAAATCTATCCCCAATATCATCCACTGATTCCAAGGTCAAACTTGCCAAATAGTATGAAATATTTCCCATTAATAGTGATAACAATCCCACTACACCGGCCTTTACATTTTGGTCTCCCCTAAATAGATGCTCAATGCCATCCTCAGTTTTAAAACTAATCCATCGGGTATAACCGTCGATGTGAGATTTAAAAATAGTCAACCATTCTGTACCCATGATTATGTCATAGACATCCATCTTAAGAAAAAATAAAATAAAAATCAATTCATCTCCAAAATACATTATACAACATTCTTTTTCATATAAAGTATCAATATTTTCATTTTACAGGAGAATTTTGAATTTTCAAAATAGAAGGTATCAACTCAACATAAAAACCTAGATCATAGACAACATGATAATAAATAAATGAATGGGATGCCACCATATCAAACAAAGATTTCATAAGGTTTGAATTTAAAATAATCATACCTCTCACCACAAATAGTTTGGATTAATCATCCACAATCAATTTCTTAGATCCATACAATTTCTTACTCACATCACATTGTTCTTTATTTCCTTGTTGAGATTGAAAAACTTTGGAATTCATAGAATGACCATGTATAGGTTGGTTAATTTAATGAGAACTATTCTTCTACCCTCATCCTATCTAGGTATATGGAATTTGTGAAACATGAGATGTATCCCTAGCATCAAACCTTGGAGCACTATGACAATAGTGCTAAAGATTACCTATCTTGTTTCAATTGTGGTTTACTCTAGGTGGTTCCATAAAATCTCACTTCATGTGATCAAAAGAACCACATTGAAAACATGCCAGCATAATCTCAGGGTTAATATGATGATTCAACAATCCATCCATATGATTATAAGTCATACACTACCTTGGAAATAGGTTCCCCTCCTCTTCTTATAGCTAGTATTAGACTTCCCATCATTTACTATAGCTATCAACATGTTTTCTATACCCAAAGTTCTTCAGAAGTCTCTTTCTATAACAATTTCTCTATTGACCATCTCTGTATAATATATTATACAAAGAACAACCATATTTGAGGAAATATGTTTCCAAAACCCTGATTAAAAAATGCATGCCTTCATTGGTGCACCTGCAACAATTTCAGGTGAAAAAAAGACTAAAGTCATAAATTTACCCACACACTCTGCCACTAAGAGATTCTTGTACTTCATGATGAACAATTTGGTCATTCTATCAATTATAAACATGAGAGGATATATTTTTTTCTGAAAAATGCCTCAAAATCCTCCCGTGAAATTATATGGTCCAATTTGGCATGAACTAATAAATCCCACCACTGGCATGCTAGGTCCTCCAGTATGTGTGTTTCCAACTTGATATTTATCTAATATGGTGTTCCTAGGAAATTTATGATTTGATTCATCCTATTCAACCAAACCACCTCCTTTTCTAGTTATAAATCATCCTAAAAGATAGGTGGATTCTAATTTTGGAGTTTAATGGAATTATCCACTTGACTCGGTCAATACCCTATATTCCCTCTATCCGAATTTTTAAAATCCTGGAGATTACTATGAACCAGCTGTTGGTTCACCTATGGATCAAGTGAAACCATAATATCAGTAGACACTTCTGATTAGTTTCTTTAACGCCTATCAGGTTCCATTCTATATAATCAAAACATTTTCCATCTTATCTCACTCTCTAGAAATTGAAGGCTTAGAATTTTCAAATTCACCACATTACCAATCACAACAAGAGTTCCCAAAATTCCTCATTTTTCTACATTCAAACAATTTTTGAAAATTCAACCATGATTTTTTAAAATCAAACCATTTTCAATTATTATAAAAAATCAACACTTTTTTAAACCAAATCATAAATAATTACTTTAAATTAGTTATAAAATTCCATTGGATGCGATTTTAATCAATTTATGTCATGATCTTATCATTGGATAATCCTATGGTGATGAGGTAACAAATCCTAAGAGTGTCTTAAACAATCATGTACCCAAATTACCTAGTAACTTTAGGTTCAACATAAATAGATTAGTTACACCTATTTATGCAATACATATCAAGTTTTTATGATCCTATCTTCATGTTAGAATCCCAAATCAAAGACTAAACCAGAATTATTTATCAAATCTAGGACTAAAAAAATGACACCATATTCCCTTAAAATATTTATACTAACCAAGACTGATACCATTTGTAACATCCCACCCCTCACTCATTTTCTTAGGAAGAGGCGAAACATTACATGGCCTTAGGTGGCATCCCCAATACACCAGAGGCTAGAAATAAATGCAAAGGGATTCATTATTAGTTAGGGGATAATTTTACCTTTAAAAAAACAACCAAAACAAGATAACCATAACCAAAAAACCACTATATGATGCATGAGTACACTGTAACACAACTCAAAGTATAACCCACTAAAAGAAAAACCAAACTACAACATGAACCATATCAGAGTAAAAAGAGGAAACCAAAACCAAAAACCCAAAGATAACCAAGACATCTAGCAGTAACTCCCAACAAGCTCGAAGCTCCAACTAAATAGTTTATTCCCTAGGTATCACGATGATTTTCAAAATAATTGGGATACCTTGACTTTACCTATGTTTTTATATACAACATCTACAAAGGTACAAATGCCACCACGTAAGGGATGGGTATAAACCCCAGTAGTATTTCTCCAACGACTTCCCTACTCATTCCACTAAGATAGAACATTTTATCAAGTTTATATAAAACAAATAATATAAAATAGTTTATAAAAATTTATATCAAAACCAAAACATTTCTATGAAAAATAATCCATGTAAAACAACCAAACAAATCTTTCAAATCATTTCTCAATCCATTTATCATAACCCATTTCATTCCACACAACCACACATGCATGCCTAGGTGAAAATTACATACTCATGAGCAGTCTCTCATCAATCTAGAAATTCATTACATGTTTACCATATACCATGTGACCTAATGGATCAAGACCCTCCCACATGGTCATGTCAAGGAAAATGAACACACACTAATCATTTATACCAAATACCATTCCAAAAAAAATATTCCAAACCATTTCAATGAAACAATCCTTTCACTAAAAATATTTTTAGAAATCATTTTTTTCTTAAATCAAAACCAAACAACCATTTTGAAATCATAATTTTAAATCCATGTAACCAATTTAACTTTCCACAAAAAACCAATTTCTGAAATTTCACAAACCATCACAAAAGAGGGGCTACATAGAGATTTACACATCAATTTAAAAATTCAATTCATGAAAATAAAGCAATTTTAAATCAAAACTTCAAGTTATAACAACAGGATTTGAGAGTTAATTCACCTACCACACAAAAATAGGTGGAAATGAAGAATGAAACAAATTCGTTAACAAACCTGATTGAATCTCAAAAAACCTAGCTTATATATTGTTACCTACCATCACCATAACCATATATCATTATTATTAGAATTAAAAAACATGGGTCATTCCAAAAAGTATTAGATACGTGAATCTAATAGAGGGAAGAAGAATAAAACTAATGAAAAACACCAAGAATTAGAACTTACCAAGGAATATATGCATCTAAAGCATGCAGATTATCCAATAGATCGCTCCTGGATCAAGATGAAGGGTCTATCCAGCCTTTGGAAGGAAAATAATGTTTTTTTACTAGAAAAGGGGAAAAGGGATTAAATTGGTGATTCATATTAGATTTTTAAAATATAGATCTATTTTTTAACATTTCATGGTTTAGGTGCATGATTGGGAAACCCTTGCACAAACCATGTGCTAGCCACTACCTCCAGACACCCCTCACAGGCTTCGCTTGAATGGTTAGAAAAATAGTGCTCTAGCTATATTAGCCTCATATATCCACATTTGAATGGTTTCTCCTAGGTATCTTTATTTTTTTCCAAACTGTGAACCTAATCGTGCCCACTGTTTTAGTTTGACAGTATCCTAGAGGGACTTTCATAGTTTCTACTAACTGTTCTCAAACTGTGAACATACATAAAATCCCCAAAAAAATTCCAAAACTCCTAAAAAACCTCCTAAAACATAACACAATTACATTATATACTCCAAATACATAAATAAATGGTAAATTACCTAAAATTAGGGTTGATACAGTCAGTGTCATACCACTTTTATCATAGTGGGATGGTGAGTGTGAAGAAGAATCAACCACCACATCTCATCATCATTAATATCCATCCATCGAAGGCTACATCACATATCAAGAGGATGAGTACACAGAATCAGTCTCCTAAACTACAATAAATGATATCCCAATTATTCTTTAAAGACTCTTGAGTAATAATCTAGTGAAGTTATATCAACCATATATATTTCACCAACTGATCAAGTTCACCTAAAGACAATGATAATTCATTAACATATGAATATTATTTATTGAATTATATTTATAGTGTAATCACAATATAATTGATATTACATCCCACCTATTTATCACTGGATGATACAAAATCCCCAGATGGTCTCCATTATAATATCTTGTCACATTCTATTAATAATAATTCAATAATGATAAATGTTATTATGAAATTATTCTTTTGGATCATCAGTACAAGTATGATATTGCATTCTATACTTATTATTTCATCCATTAAATCCAAAGTAACCTAAGTTACTATAATACATTACCCAACCCCTTTAAAATATTACATGAAATTTTATTTAAAATATTCTACTACCATATCCCTTAAGGATTAAGTTACCTTTATTATATTTCATCAGTTACAAGTAATTGATTAAAAATTTCCCATTTCCTTTATAATTATTCCATACCATATGAGTAAACTATCCATACTTGGTATTATATCATTATTTAATTGAGAATTATCTTTCATTTCTATAATCACTTTAAATACATTCCTTTATTTCCATCCAATATTATTAAACATTATCCACACCCATAATTTTCTCTTTTACCAAGGATTTATAATTTTTAATATTTTTCAATATTTTAAAAGGAAAATAACTGTAAGGTCAAAAACACTATTCCACTATTATAACATATAATTATAGAAACAAGATACTCATCATCAACCATTTACCACTTCACATGGATAATAAATACATATGAGTAAAAAATTCAAGATCCCTTTTGGTGTTTTAACTTCATTACTCAAAATATTATTATTTCAAGAAATAATAATATTTTATAATATCATCTCATGTAACCAAGGCCTTTCCTACCCTAAAATTCACCAACCATTGAGTTATCAATAAAGACCTTTCACCACTTTTTATGGTTGAGAAATTCCTCTAAATATTTCAATCAATATCATTAAAAGTTTAATAAAATTTATTCAATTTTTATAATTATTCCTTAATAATAATATTTATATGATCAATAAGAAACAATGAAATCCCATTCTTGAAATTCAAATAACACTAAACTCATTTCATTTGTTAATATCCTAAATAGAGGTCAATGGTGCTAAACCACACTAACACTTTGTTTATACAGTTTACAATTATTATTATTTAAATAATAATAATTTTGATATTAATTTTATCATTAAAAACATAAAATATGAATCATATAATCTCAAAACGTTTGAAACTTGGTTAAACTAGGCTTGAGATGAAAATTGGATCCAAATGCAACTTGTGGAATCAATTTTCAATCCCAGACATGACCTAATGTTTCCTATAAAACTCAAATAGTTTAGGGGTTCCATGTGGAACCCTCACACTCCATTCACCCATACATTTATGTTGCTATACTCATGGGTTGTTGTCCAGTAATTTGAACATACAACTCAAATGATTAGATGAGTTAGATGCTTGGGGCTCGATGCTATAATGACCCTTATTATAATCAATCAATAACTACATGATTTATAGCAAGGGATTAACTTTCTAAAATTTCCAATATATTTTAGGTTTATAATTTTATAAAATTAGGAAAATCATTACATAAAAATATGGACACATCTACATAGTGTATATTTTTTCTACAAAATAGGTTCTTATGTATACAATCATGTTTAATTAATACAAATTTATATCCATTCAAGACATGTGACTGTTTACATTTCTACAATTCCTATACATCAAAAATCCTTTTTAAAAATATTTTAAAACTATGGGATGAGAAAAAATCTCAACAAGGGATGTAAAAATAAAGGAAACCCATTAGTCCATTTGAAAAATTTTAAAATCTATAAGGAAGTTCACTTTTTTACATGATAAACTATAATCTCAAATAATCATTTACATAACCATGAAATTAATTTCAAAGATTTTTTTTCATAGAACATTTAATATAAATGATAAAGGAAAACTAATTACCATGATAGTTTTTTGAGAAAACATAAGAAATCATGAAGACTATTTCCTTGAAAAATAAACTTTTCACCTTTATAAGGTCATAACCTTTAATAAACCCATTTACTTACATCATGAAATCAAAATATTTCAATTAAGAACTCATAAAAGAATTTAAAAACTATTTATACTTCCTGGGACATTATCCTTACAATCCCACTTATAAGAAATATTACAAGAACCCTTTCAAAGGAGTAACCATTAGATTTAATTCCACAGGTCACCTATTAAGAACATATAATTACCAAATTCATTAGAGGGTTATATCAGACAAACCACCATCATATAAAATTTAAAAGTTCCGTAAAATTAACAAAACACACAATATATTGAATTTAAATCATAAAAAATCTGAAAATTTGGAATTATAACCCATAAGTAGATGCACCTTCAGATATCCCATTAAATGAGAAGAAATATCCTTTTCTCTTAAAAAAATTTGAAATTGAAAATTAAAAAAACAACTGGAACAGTATCCTATTTGAAAAACCATGAAAATATATTTAAAGAATTTTTATAATTAATAATTACTATGATATAAGGAAAAGGATGTAATTCGGTAAATATTAAATAACATTCCTTTTTAAATATTCTAAAGAAAGTAAAAAAACCCATATGATAAAATTTGAAAATATTACCATTTAAAACATTTTTAAAGAAAGTAAAAAGTTTTTAAAAATTTACATTAATAATATTTGAAATATAAGAAAGAAAATTATTGAAACATTTTAATGAACATGGATATTAAATATAAATATTTTGAAAGGATATCTTTAAGATGATATTTTAAAGAAAATACCTTACCTTATGTCCTAAATCATCACGTATGGCTTTTAAAATTATGAATAATAAAATTATATTAATTATATAATTTCTAAATAACATTTTAAATATTTATTCATTTAATACTATTCATTAAATTCCATTTCTTACCTTGTTTTATAAAGTTTCTAAGTTCATTAAGTTCAAGTTGGATGTTTTGGTATCATTTGGTCCAAAACAACTTTGGTGTGTAAACCATGGTAAAATGAGACATAGTTACATAATCTATGGAATATTAAATTTTTTATATTTATAATTTTTATACATTCAATATAATTTTAAAACCATAAATGTAAGGAAGTCTTGAAAAATGAAATGTATCATTTCATTGAAGCGGTAGTGCACACATACACATGAGAACAAATTCCATTTTTCTAATAGATGAAATAAAAATAAATTATATAATTTTTTACCATTGAGAAATCATAATAATATTATAAATATCATATTTATTTATTAAATTCATCCTAATTACCAAAAATATGAGTCAAAAATGAAAAATGAATTATGTCGCTTCGTGGAGGTGGTAGTCCACACGTATGCACATGTGACATAATCATTTTTCAATTAACAGGTGGGTAAGAAGGTTACTAATATATTATCCTTATAGAATCATAATTATTTTATCAATATCACATATTTTTAATAAAGAATTATTTATAACTAGAAATTTGATGAGGTGATGAAAAACTAAACACATCGCTTTAAGGAGATAGTATTCTGCACGTATGCACGAGAACCATTTTCATTTACCCTAGTAAGGAAAGTAAGTAGAAAATAGTTATTCCATCATCACAATATCATTTATTTATATTAAATATAATGATGTAATTATTTTAGTATGGTTATAATATATTTGTATGAGGTATAAGAATAAATAAACATGATATCTTTATTTTTCTTACACCGTAAGACTTCTAAGATTAGACTTTTAGTGATACCATGACCTATATTACATTTATAGAATATTTTGAGAGGTATTAGAGTATATATTTATTGATCTATTGTATTATATGTGTGTATATAAGTGACTAGAATATGTTATCTTATATAAGTGGAGGAGTAGCACCCTTATAAATATTAAGAACTTGAAAATATAATAAATTTATTTATCAAGTAAAGTAGATCCATGGAAACCCAATTTCGATGATGAGACATGTTAAGGTATAAATTCACTCAAAAAATAAAATTTAGACATGTTTTTATGATATTTTTAGCCTTATAAATTAGTTTAATCCCCTCATTTTAAATTTTAATGTTTATCATGGTGACAAACTTTTACCATGGTGCCTATTCATCATGACTAAATATGAAATTGAACTCATTTATAAATTTAAAATTATTGAATAAAAATATTGAATCAATTATATAGGATTAAATTTTCAAAAGTAAAAAAATTACTTTTAATTTAAGTTTCCAAATCACAATAAAAAATCATTTTTAGAAAAATACCCCTTTTAAGCATAAAAATCATTTTACAACAAAATAAAGTATAACATTTGTTGAAATTGAATTAATTGTATTAGATTAAATAAAAATATAATTATTTTAATTGGAACTAAAATAAAACCAAAATTAATCTTTTGAATACTTAGTTAAAAGAGTATCCCCAAAAAATACTTTTTTTATAATAACAACATTACCTAGATTTAAAAAATGATAAACATAGATTTATAATTTAAAAATTATTCTTATAAATAAATTATATCTATTTATATATATATATTAATTTTAGAAAAAAAAATTATAAAATTTTAATTCATTATTATATTATAACAATGTCTTAAAAGTGACTATATTTGTAAAATTAGTATTTTCACTATTCAACAAAAAATAAACTATTTCTGAAAAGTTCCAAAAATTCATAGTGAGATAATTTTGAAATTATGTTATAAAAAATATATTATATTTAATCAAATTATAATTCTAAAATTAATAATTTTAAATTTTAAATAAAACCATTTAATACATGAAAACAATTTAGTTAGAAAGAAACTATTTCTTTTTCAATTAAAAAATTAAATAAAATTATTACAGTGAATATGAATCCATAAAATATAATCATAAATATTAATAAGACATGAAATTGTTTTATTATTAACTTTAGTTGGGTTTTCACGTTCTTCCCCTCTTAAGGAAATTGTGTATTCATAACTTTATTCACTAGTAAACAAGTGGGGATACATTTCTATCATAACTTTTTCAGATTCCCATGGTTATTATTCAATAATTTTATTATTCCGTAAAACTTTAACCTAGTGGGTTACCTTATCCTATAACACCTTCTCTCTGTAATCTAGAATTTGAAAATTATTTTCCTCATTTGAAATATTCTATATCGAACAAAATAATTCAGGGATCAAATCATGAAATGCATTAGGAAAATATTTCCTTAAAAAACAAGAAACACATAATATTCCTGAGATAAACTCATAAGTATAGTTAATTGGTAGTAAATTTATCCAAACTTATAAAAAATTTCAGACAGTCAAATAAAACATGGTCACAATTTTTCTTTGCTACAAAAATTCATAATATCTTTCCAAGGAGTAATTTTAAGAAAAATGTAATCTCCTACCTCAAATGAGATATCTTCTCAATGGTTATATATATAACACTTCTACCTAATTTGATTTCCCTTCATGTGGTTCTGAATCATATTTACCTTTTTATCCATCTCTTCTATCAAACTTGGTCTCAATAATTTTTCTTTTCCAACTTTATTACAATATATTGGAGTTTGAAAATGATTTCCTTATAATACCTCAAATGGTTCTATCTGTATACTGGAATAAAAAATATTATTATCAAATAATTCTATTTATGAAATATTTCGATCCCAACTCCAATGGTAATATAGTGAGAAATCCTAGAATATATACTCTAAAGTAAGAATTTTCTACTTTGAATTTCCATTAGATTAAAGGGTAGAAGTTATTCTAAAACTTAAATCAATACCTAATGACTGATAAAGTCCTTCACATTTAAAAAAATATAAGATCCTTATTGGATATAATATATATTATAAATATATGTAACCTGAATATCTATTTAAGATAGATTCTATCAATATGATCCTAAGACATAATATCTTGAATATGAAGAAAATGTAACACTTTAGTTAAAATATCAACAAAAACCCAATTTGTATTATTAAATTGAGATGTCTTTGATAATACCACCATGAAATCCATTTATATATTCTCCCATTTCCATTTAGGGGATGAAAATAGTTAAATCACCCTCTTTAGTATTTGTCCCTCAACCCTTACCTGTTGAAAACTAAAAAATTTCATGGTAAAACCAATAATATAATTCCTCATTAATTCCCATAAATAATATTTCTAAAAGTATATATACATTTAAGATATTTTATAATGTATAAAAAAGAGTCTTGTGTGCTCCAATAAATAATTATTTCTTTTATTTAGAATCACTTAGAACAGATAACCTCTTACCAAATATAATAATACATTCATTTTCAATTTTAAACCCATGATATTAACCTTCCTTAACCAATTATAATTTATTTTTTAAAAAAGTCATACATTTGATCCATGTTAATTATTTCTGAGAAATATTATTATACATACACCTTATCAAGAAAAAAAAGTTTTTTTTCATATACAACTTCTAGTACAATATTCATTAAATCATTAACTGATGCATAATATTCTAAATGAAACATAATTAATGATACATTATCTTTTTTAATTAAGGGATCAACTACTTTTTTGAATTTTCCTGGATGATAGTGAATCATGAAATCATAATACTTTATTTGTTTATTTTTTTCACTCATGTTCAACTCTTTTGGGTGAATGCATATTTAAAAATTTTATTATTCATATATATTTCACATTTCACACGATAGAGAATATGACTCTAATTTTTAAAGAAGAAAACCATAATAATCTCATGATCATAGGTTATATAATTCTTCTTATGAGATTTCAATTGGAATGATGCATATTCAATTACCTGGTCTTTTTCATTAATACACCACCAATGATCATCAGTGAATCATCTCTATAAATAAAAAAATTCACCATTTATTTATAGAAGGTCTAGTATTAGCACATTAACCTATATTATTTTAAATTCTAGAAAAAATTCATCATATAAATTTGTCTAGATGAATTTAACTCCCTTTAAAGTTAACCTGGTTAGTGTGATATATAAATGAGAAAAGTTTAAAAAAAATACCAGTAGTAACCTTCTAATATAAGAAAACATTGAATCTTAGTGAAATTTGAAAGTCTTGGACACCCTTAAATGAATTTAGTTTTATTATGATCAATAGTCATTCCAAATTTATAAACCATATTCCTATGTAATGAAATATAATGTTACCAAAATGCACATTTTCTAAATTTTACATAAATATTATTTTAATTTAAAGTGTGCAGAATTATCCTTATATGTTTCTCATATTCCTCATAAAATTTATAATAAAAAAAATTTCATCAATTAATACCACCTACCACTTATCTAAATTATCATAAAAACCTTATTCATAAGATCCATAAATATAGTGGGTGCATTTTTTAACCCTGAAGGCATATCCACAAACTCATAATGCTCATAAATAGTATAAAACATCATCCTAAAAATATCATCTTCTTCCAATTTCAATTGATGAAATCTAGATCCGAGGTCAATATTTTAAAAATACTGATCACTATGGAACATATAAAACAAGTAAAAAATATGATGGAAAAAATACATTTTTAATAGTAATGTTATTCAGTGATTTATAGTCGATGAAAATCCTCATAAAAATATCCTTATTTTTAACAAACAAAATAGGATCACCCAAGGTGAAGTTCATGGGTAGATGAAACTCTTTCCATTTAATTCTTGTAATTTACTTTTCAATTATAATATCTCCATTAGAACCATTTTATAAATAGGTTTTGAAATTATCTTATCATCATAAACTAGGTCAATAGTAAATTTAGCCACTCAATCAGAGATAACACCAGGAAGATCATAAATAAATACATCTGAAAATTAATTTACCATAGGAACGTACCTAATATGAATAATTCATTTCTTTTTAATGAAATGTGAAAAATAACTTTCACACCTATATTTAATCAACTTCTTAACTTCATGACATGTATGAACACATTTTTATATATTAATTGAAACTCTCTATAATAATTAAATATGGATTCTTTATCTAGTAATCTATCTTCGAATGATAAAATAAAACCCAATATATACCTAGAATTAATTCAAACTCCACTAAAGGTAGTAAAATATTATTTTTAGGAAAATATATTCCACAAATTATAATTTGAAGGTTCCCATAAATATCTTTTGTGTCAATAGTTCCACAATAACTTTTACCAAAACCTTTTCTTCATTTATTGACATTGTATTTTCATTTTTTTAATAAATTTCATAGAAATAAAAGAATACATAGACTAAAAATAAAATAATACATTGGAATAATATGAAAAAACAAGTAATGTACCTGAAACCATTTCATTCAATGGTAAAAAAAATTCCGAGGTAGTTGAAAATGTTATTTTCATAACCTTATACTTATGTTTTTGATAGTTTTCATCCTACATACTTTTATTCAGACAAAAACTTTCATAGTGGTCTATCTTATTAAAATTAAAACACTTTACTTCTATCTTTTTATTATCGATTTATCCATTACCATTTCACTTTTCATTACAATCATAAGAAAGATGTCCCGACTTACTACACTGGTGAATATTTCAAGATCTCATAACATATTCAACAGAATTACTTTTACCATACTTATCACAAGAAGGAAGTTTGATTTTATTACCATCATGTTTATTTTATAGATTCTTCCCCATTTCTTGACACATGGAATACTTCTTATCTTTATTAACATAATAACCAAAAAACTCTATCTTGAATTTATTAGACATAAAATAATGTCCTCATGAATTAGAAACTCATGAGTAACTAAAACTATTCAAAAATTTGGTTTCAAACTTGAATAAAATATATAAATTTTACTATCATGATCTATAATAAAATTTAGTGCATACTTTGATAATCTAGTAAAATTTTCTTCATATTTGATAACCGATTCCTCTTATATTTTTTCTTTAATTCCAAGAATTTCATTTTTATTGTAAGTTAAATATATTTAGGAAAATATTTATTAATTAAACAATCCTTAAATTTTGTCCAATGCATGGAATTAATATCATCTATATCCTTGGTAATCTTAACTAATGACCACCACCAAATTAATTAACCTTTAATGTGATAAATGGAATGAGTTACATTCTGATATTCTGAACACTCAAAAACTTCAAATATATTCTATAAATAATTGATCTGCACTTTATCAAGAATTGGGTCAAAAGATCTACCAAAATCTATAGGGTTCTATTTCATTAAGTTCTCCACAATAAACATGCTCAAATGTTGATAATAGTTTCTCTCTCTTATATGGGTACTACCATTGATACCCTACATCAACTTATTTAATAAATCTATAAACTATTATGTTCTATTTCCAACTATTCTAGGTTAATGATTTAGAAGGAAATCATTCTCTATTACCTTTCTAATTTATTTAATATATTTCCTCGGTGGAAAAAAATTATGAATAGACATGGATCAGAGAAATAATCTTTTAAATCCCTAAAATATATCATATTATAATAATAGAAAACTAAAATATCTTAAAAGTGTCTTTTAATATCATCCAAACATCTAAAATTATCCAAACTATTACTTTGATGCCAACTATAATTCACTATATAATAATCAAATCATAATTACATGATTTATAAAAAGGGTTTCAATCCTTACATTTCTTGGAACTTTGAAGTTTGTAGTTTTTGATAATTAATCAAATCAATTGATAATAAAGTGTACATTTCCACACAATGTACAATTTTCCATAAAAATAGGTTCTCATGTTTATAATCCTATTTCATTCATTAGAAATTTTCTTCATTCGAGTTGTTTCACCATTGAACTTTTGAAAATTACTTCACATATATAGTCCCTATGAAGAGAATTTTAAAATGCAGGATGATAAAAAAAGATCATTAAGGGATATAAAAATAACGAAAGTCCATTTTTCTATTTAAAAAAAGTACTAAAATTTGTAAGGAAGTATTTCTTTTTAAAAAATAAAATTTGATCTCAAATAATAATTTACTTAATCATGAAATTAAATTCAAAGCCCAAATTTTTCATAAAAAATTTAGAATCAGTATCACACATTGTTTTTCATGTTTTGGATTATGATCAGGTTCGATGGGAATCCTGGTCTTTTTCTCTGGTTCCGAGTGTGAGGAGTGTTGAGTTTTGAAGTGTTAATTTATCATGTTTTTATCCCATGTTTGTCCCTTGGTTCATTTGGGTGTTTTAGGAGAAATATAGAAAAATTTGGATTAGATGTACTCTACATATATTTAGCACACAATTTGGTAAAATATGCAGCCAAACCATACACCTTTCCCAGACTAAATTTTTTAGGGATTTCCAGGTTTATCCCTTTGGTGTTTTTGATCCAAATCATTATTATACTCCTCCCTTGTGTGGATCATTTGACAATATTAGGGATCTCCCCTCTTCCTCAATCCTCCCACCCCCTTCTAAGGAGATTTTAGGTGGAAATCTTCAAGGGTTTGGTTGGATCCTTCAAGGTAAACTCCTCTTCTCCTCTTATTCTTCTTTCTCCTCTCATTCCTTCATGGTTTTATATTATACCATGGTTATGTTGACCTAGGGTTTTGATTTACCTTCAATTATTTTGGGGGGTTTTCTCCTTAAGGGGTTCTCTTCACAAATCTAGGGTTTTTAAATCCTCATGGAGTGTTTTTGGTACTATGTTGTCATTTTGTCATGGATCTGAGGTAAGTTTTCCCATAAATTTTCCTTTTTAAATTTATGAATCATTATTTTAATGTTTTTTAAACCTACTTTTATTTATAAATATTTATATATGATCCTTGGTTTAATTATTTGGTGGGAAAAGTAGTGTTTTATTCCTTGTCTTATGTTAAATGTAATTGTTGTGCTAAATAATGCACACCCAGTGCTCGATTAAACGATCGGTTGGATTTCATGAGTAATTTGTGATTTAAAAAGCATGTTTTGGTTCTGTGAATATTTTTTTATTATGATAAATGATGTATTTGGTTCCTTATATGGGGTTTCCAAGTGTTTTTGGGTTTTATAAAAAAATGAGGAATGAATTTTATAGTGTTTTGGCTTGTGTTGCTGATGAATGGCTAGTTTTGAACCTTTATAAGAAATGGTGTCCCTTTAAAGTGTAGTGTGAATGTTTTAAAAAGAAATTTTGAATTTTTTTTAAATGGAAAATGGTGTGTTTACACCAATTTATGAAAAGTGGATTTTGTATCATGGATAAATGTTGGTTTTATGAAATTAATAAAGGTCCATTTAGAAACTTTGTGAAAATGATGAAATTGTTTATTATGAAAACATCTGTAGGATGTTTTTCATGCTTTCTATACATGTAATGAATGGTATTTCCTCACTCTATAATCCTCGAGATCCATTTTTTGAGTTCCTCAATTGGGACTCTTTGTGCTTTATTTATTATATGGCATGAGATCGGTCCTTAGGGTGACTCGGGGTTAGGCGCATTGTTGTGTTACTATTATATATGCTTGTGATTGGATTCTTGACTAGAATCGGTTTCCTAACCCCCGTTATATACACGAGACATTAGAAACTTGCATATTTATAGAATTTCCTGAGAATAATTATTATACTGGCCAGTTTATGGACTAGCTGATTTCCCACTATAGGTGGATATATTTGGATTTATTACTATGGGATTGGGCGTCTCGGTTTGTCCCGAGTTAGGGTGGAAGACCGTTTAGGAATTTTTGATTTCATCATGTGTGGCTTGCTACTAGGTATGGGGTATCATGTATTAATATGTTTTGGATTTTTCTTGATCTCTTGAATTAAACTATGTCCAATGGCTCTTAGTTTATTGCAATGATAAATGTGATACTCGTATGTTTATTTACACTGACATTATTATATGATCATCATGGTTCTATCTCATGTGATATGCTTTTTGGAATAAGATTTGTTGGTTTCAAAAAGGGTTTATGAAAAAAAAATGTTTTCAAAGAATAGTGTTTTATACTCTTTGTGAAAGTTGAAAATATTAACATCACATTCCCCTTGAAAATGTTAAGGTATCACTAATGGAATGTGTTTGGATTTGAAATTAATATGGGAAAAGGGTCATTATTTTTTTTGAGTAAAACATGTTGAAAATCATACTTTTATATATTGTAGTTCAAAATTGAAAATTTATGTTTCTTTTAATTTAAAATAAGTGAAATGGGAAATAGATTATCGGGCTAGTCCACTGAGTTTCAATACTCACGTATTTAGTTATATTCTATTTTATCCCTTATATAGGTTTAACTTGTGTTTGGTCACCTTAGGTAATGAGTGATAATTGTGTTGGAGAGTTACTCATGGGGTCACATGGAGTTATTGTGGTCATATGGTTCAGTTGGTTTACTTGTATAACTACTGTACCATTTAGTTTCATGTAAAAAAATGTTCAATTCAATTTTATTTATATATTGGACAACTTATTCATCATTCCCCAATTTGGTTTTTAAATTTTTATTGGGTGAAATTGTTCCCTTTGTATACACTATTGATGTCTGACACTAGTTTCCAGCCCATGGGGATCAGAAACACCCTTAGGCTATGCCACATATCAGATCAAGTGACTGGTTTAGGGTTAACCTAGGTTGGTTCATGAAAAAATGGTATTATATGAGGTTGGATCTTATAATACCTTTCTTTTTAGAGTTCCCTTTGTTACATGGAGATGTCATGGTAGACGGGGTAGGATTGTTGGGACTCGATTGGTAGGTGTGGGAAGAGTGTCACAAAATCTTTCTCATTATGGTCCTTGAGTTACCATGGGAAGTCTGGTTTTTTAGTTTTTTGGACTTTAGGGATTGTTTGGTGATTGGGATATGATAAGGGAGTTGGGCTAATGGTATCTGTGAGCTTTTAGGGCCTAACAAGGCATGTGGATCTAGGGTCATGGTCCTTGAATGCTCTTCATGTTGGTGGTGTGTTTGGAATATGTATGTTAACTATATGGTCAAGTCACCCATCGATAATAATTCCCTCTTGTCAGTATCCTTGAACATTCTTGATTTCTGAAAAATTGTTTTGAAAATACTCGTGTGAGAATTGTGGAAATGAGTTTTAATGGAATAGTGGGATTTTGAAAAGTGGAAAATGCATTTTCATAATTTACTTTAAGAATCGTTTTATAAAGATGGGTTTTTTTAAAACAAATATTTTTTTAAATCGGAAACGGTTTAATGGGATTTGTTTTGAATGGGGTTAATTGGTTTTAGAAAATGGGTTTGAATAGTTGGTGTTTTTATAAATATGTTTTGTGAAATTCGAAATGAGTTCTGATCTTTATGGCTAGTGGACTATGAAAAGAGGCTTTGGGGAATTTTTGAAAATAGGAAATGGTTATTTAAAAGGGAATGTTTGATCTCAAATTTTTTTTGAATGTAAAATGAATGGGATTTGATCAAATGGTATTGATGAAATAAGTTTTTTTGAATTTTTAGAAATTTTTTCGAATGAAACAAAAATTATTTTTGATGAAAATATGTGGGATTTAATTTCCAAGTATGATAAAATGGTTTTTTGTGTGGAATTTGAAAAATTAATTTTTAACTTGGTGGATAGTGAGCCTTTGGAAGGTTCATGATTTTTGAAATGGGTTAAATGAATCAGTTTAGAAGATAAGGTTGTTTTGTTTTATCCTTTGGTGTTATTATGGGTGCTCACATGTGTGGTGGTTTTTGGAAATGTGGATGATGCCTAGTATGGAAGGGTGGATGGATACCCAGGGTGGCACAAAAATATTCATGCCAGTAAGACTCAATGGAACACCATTGGTGAGTGTCAAAAATCCACCATGTTGTTTTATTTTCCAAAATAGTTTTAATATGGAAATTATTGTGTTTTTGTAATACAATGTTTATATGGAATGTTTTTCTATATCTTGGAAGTGTTTTTTATTTGGTATGCTCTTCCTCGTGATCTGGAAGTGATACTACTGTTTAATTCAGTGTTGAGATTCTATTTGTATCTAGGTCTTGAATTGGTGTCTTAGTTAGATTTTAGAAAATATTTTGGGAATTATTTGATCCAGTTTCCCTATGATTTTTGTGTTTGTTATAAGTGAATTTTTGGGTTCATGATATGGTTTTGAGAGAGCTAATGGTCTCCTTGTTTCCTTGTGTTTACCCCTATAGAGATGTGATTGATGTTATGGTTCGACTATATATGGTTATTTATTGGTATGATTTCTAGTTGATAAACCTAAAGAGTTCATTTGTGAGTTTCAAAAGTTAAATCCACCCATTTGAAGGATTCCTTAGCCCATTTGATGGAATCGAGAGTTGTTTGGGATCAATCTAAAATGATTTCCTATTATGGTAATTCTCTTGGTTATAACAGTGGTGTTCGGTGATGTTTAGTGTGTTTCTACGTGTTTCTTTTAAATTTTCTCCTCATTTAGAGTGAGGTATAATGGTTATGTTTATCCTTAAGTCCTTAATTGGGTAAAAGTTTGATGTTAGAGAAAGTGAGTTTTTTGGTGTTTCATAATCCTTTGTTTCTGCCTGGGAGAGTTATATGGATTCATGTGGAACTATAAAAAGGGGTTCTAGTTAGGGATTAGAAGCTTTTGATTGTGAGGTAGTAGATGCTTCATACATTAGATATCCAGCTATAGGTCTTAGAGTGAAGCATGCACGTATTCAGGAATCTATGGGGTTTAATGAGTTGAGCTAGGTTCTCTCCTTTAATATTGTGGTGAGGTAGTTCTAGTTTTTATTTTGATTTGTCATTACTACGAATTTCCAGTTTTCAAAAAGAGGGTGGTGGAATTACCTCTCACACAGTGTCTGTGGTTATTCCTCCTTAGATGCAAGTTTTTGGTCAACGTTATTATATGGAACACCCATGTGAATCAGGCATGTTCTTGGATTTTATATGTCTATAGGTGAATAGTTGTGGGTGGTTGTCAGCTGGGGTTTCACTGGTCCAATCATTGGAACCCTTCCCTCCCCTCCTAATGTGGTGGGGTTTTTTTTGTCCATGTAGGATGTTTGGGCTCAATTATTATCCCCTCCATTCTTGAGCGGGTAGTTTAAATGATCTTAATGTGTTATTCTTAACTTGTGTCGTTCTTAGCTTGGGTGGTTTTTGATGGAAGAGTTTTAGTTGGCCTATGTGGGAAATGCCTGGATCAGGTTTAAGTTGAATTTTCAGTTGGTCATTATTAGTTGGTCCTTAATGGTGGGGAGACACACTGTGGGTCTCATTGAGCTTTATTTTAAGAATTTATTTGGTGCAGGTGGATTTCTAATGGTGGGGAGTCTTTTTGGGCCACCCCTCTACTAGTGATCTATTTTTGGTTTGGTTTTAGTTTGATCCAGTTGAAGTAGATTCTTTTAAATCTATTGATTAATTAATTTCCTCCACAGTTTGGGTGAGCATTGATATTCTTAGAAGAAGCCCCAACGATCTTGTTTTTGAACTGGTTGTGGATGTGGGGTCTTGATCCTCCCTTGGTTCTCAGAAAGTAGTTGTGGGTTATTGTTTTGTTTCATGAAATGGTATTGGGTTCCGTTAATGGTGGGTGAAATGTTCTTGGATTAAGAGGTGGGATCGTGTGGATGTAGAATCCTTAGGTATTGATCAATTAACTATAAATTGTTTTGTATTCCTGGTGGCATAAAACATTAATGGCGGGTAGAATTGTCACACCAGGTGGCTTATGATCTGTTTTGATGGGAATCTTGGTATGTTTCTCAGGTTCTAAGTTTGATGGGTTTTGAGTTCTGAAGCATTACATTGTTCAGGTTTTTTACCATGTTTGTCCCTTGGTTTATTTTGGAGTTTTTGGAGAAATGCAGAAATTTTTTGATTGGTTGTACCCTATGCACATTTGGTAAACTGTTTGATAAATCATGCGGCCAAACCCAGGTAACTATGTAGCAGGTACCAAACCTAATGCATGGTTAGCGCACAACAATGTGGTCGATACTAGGTAAATGTGTCATTGATCCCTCCATAGGAAGTGGCTACCATATGTTTGGCTTAAGGTTTGGTAGACCATGTGGATTAACCATGCGACTTGCCTATACACAAAATTTTAGTATTTTTCATGTTTACCCCTTTCAAGGTTTTAAACCAAATCACTATCCTCCCCCTTACATGGATAATTTGACCCTAAGAGGGCTCACCCATCTTCATGAACCCACCCACCTCATTTTAGGGTGATTTAAAATGGAAATATTCAGGGGTTTGGTTGGATATCTCAAGGTAAACCCCTCCTCTCATCTCAATATTCCTTCTCCTCTCATTCCTTTTTTTCTCTTATCCCATGGTCATGTTGACCTAGGGTTTTTATTTCCCTTTTATTATGATTGATTTTCAATTATTATGGGTCTCTCTTCATATATTTAGTGTTTTTGAACCCTTGAAGAGTGTTTTTGGTGGTGCGTTGTCATTGCACAATGAATCTGAGGTAGGTTTTCCCATGCACTTTCTTTTTTAATTTAAGAATCATTAGTTTCATTCTTTTCAAACCTTATTTGATTTATAAATATTGATATATGATCCTTGGTTTAATTATTTGGTGTTCAAAGTAGTGTTTTATGCCTTGGTTTATGATAAATGGAATTTTTGTGTTAAATAACGCACACCAAGTGCTCGATTAAATGAACAATTGGATTTTATGAGTAATTTCTAATGTAAGAAGCATGTTTTTGTTTTATGAATATATTATTATTATGAAAAATTATGTATTGACTGTCTTATATGGGGTTCCCAATGCATTTTGGGTTTTATAAAGAAATGAGGAATGACTTTTAGGGTGTTTTGTCATGTTTTGCTGATGAATGGCCCGTTTAGCACGATTATTAGAAATGTTTTTCCATGAAAGTGTAGTGTGAATGTTTTCAAAAGGTTTTTGTAAATTATTTTGAAATGGAAAATGGCGTGTTTACAACACCTTTATGAAAAGTAGATTTTGTATCATAGATAAATGTTGGTTTTGTGAAATGATTAAAGGCTCTTTTAGAAAATTTGTGAAAATGATGAAAATTTTTATTATGAAAACCTCAGTTTGATATTTATCATGACTTTTCAATGTGTAATGGATGGGACATACTCACTATGTAATCCTTAAGATCCATTTTCAGAGTTCCTTATTTGGTACTCTTTGTGTGCTATTTATTCTATGGCATGATATCGGTCCTTGGGGTGACTCAGGGTGAGAACTATTGTTATGTTACTACTATTTATGGTTCTTATTGGATGCTCAACTATCATCAATTAGCTCAAACACATTATATACACGAGTCATGGGAACCTTACATATTGAGATAATTTTCTAAGAATGATTGCTACACTGGCTAGTTTATGCACTAGTCGGTGGCCCATAGTAGGTGGATATATTTAGGTTTATTAAAATGGTATTGGTCCCCTAATTCTATCATGATTTAGGGTATCTAGGTGTTTGGGGATTTTTTATTTCATCATGTGTGGAATGCTACTGGGGATGGGGTCTGATGTTTTAGTGTGTTCTATATTGTTCTTGATCTCCTGGGTTCACCTATATCTATTGGCTCTTAGTTTATTTTAATGATGAATGTGATACTTGTATGTTTATTTAAATTTAACTTATTATATGATCATCATGTTTCTTTCATGTGTGGTATCCTTTTTGGAAATTGATGTTTTGGTTTCAAAAAAATTGTTTATGAAAAAAAATTCAAAGAAAAGTGTTTTATCTTCTTTCGGCAAGTTGAAAAATATTAGCATCAAATTCCCCTTGAAAATGCTAATGTCTCACTAATGGAATGTGTTTGGATTCGATATTAATAAGGGAAATGGGTTATACTTTGTTTTTTATTAAAACATGTAGAAAAGAATAATTTTATATATTGTATTCCAAACTTGAAAATTGATTTTTCTTTTATTTTAAATGAAGTGAAATGAGAAATAAATTATTAGGATATCCTAATGAGTTTTAATACTCATGTATATATTTATTTTCTATTTTTATCCCTTATGTAGGTCTAGTTTGAGTTTGATCACCTTAAGAGATGAGTGATCATTGTGTTTGAGAGTGACCCGCAAGGTCACATAGAGTTAGCATGGTTTTCAAACATAACATATCGTTCACATCCTGACTTGTGACCTACCAAATACCGATTGCAATTCCCCGTTACCTTTATGTTAGGTATGATTTAAAAATTGTTATGGTTTTCCTATTTTTGGTTGAGTAATTCCATGAAGGAATTCATAGGATACCTATAATGATGAAGTTAGGGATTTGTTGAAAATTTCAGCATAAAACCTCTAGTTTTTTAGTCTTATAGGGATTTACATGTTGTGTAATGAGTGTACATGATTTGGGATCATCACCTGTAAGATACCATGAAATGGGTACATAGCATGAAAAGTTACATTCTGTGTATGACTTACAAGACATTAAAATATTATAAATATGATTTTTTAATATAAAGTAATAGGGTTTTTGGCGAATGTGGGACTGAAAATTACAAAATGTGTAATTGGGTTACACGTTGTGTAAAATTATGAGTTTAAGATTTATATAATCTATTTGGATGAAATTATTATATAATTTTTCTAGTTTTCCTTGCTCTTTACCCAAATCTTCCTTAGATGATTTTGGGTCATTTTTAGGACCTTCGATCTTTCCAGATCATCTGTTTGGTGATTGATCATTGTGTTGGTTGTGGTGTGTATCTTCTAGTAAGAAATGTCCCTATATCTTATATATATCTTTCTTTTTTCCCTTAGAGTTTGATATATAATCTTATGATTTATGAATCTAAACTCTATGATGATGAATCTTGATTATATATTGTGTTCCAAGATCTTATGTGCCTTTTTTCCTTCATTGGAGAGTCTCATTACAGGAATTGTGATTTCCATGAAAAAGGTGGGTGGTTCTATTTAATATTTTCCAATTGAATAAACCTTGATTTTTTTAATGTTTTAAATTTATTTCAATTTAATTTTGAAAACCCAATTTGGCATGAAATGGAATTTAAATTCATATGGTATGGGTTTTTGGAAAAACCCCCCAATTCCGATAGAATAAGAATTTGGGTGTGAATTGAAATTGGTAGAAATTGTGAAAAGATTTGAGAATTTATTTTGAGAAAAAATTGGATTAAATCCAATTGATAAAAAACTATGATTGGTTTTTGTTTGAAAATAAATAAAATAATGAAAAAATATTTTTGGGATTTAAAATGAAATTGGAATATTGAAACTAAAAATGGTAAAATTGTATTTTAAACTGATTTGAAAGATTTTCACATCATTGATTAATTTTTTGAGAACATGGGAGCTTGGGTAGTTAGTGAGTTATCTGGGAAAAGTATGCTAGGATGATAATTCCCTAGAAAGGGATTGAAAATTAAAAATCTAAAAAAACCTTGTTCGAAATGATTATGCTCAATGAGATATTGATGAGTCCTATTTAGTCTGATCATAAGGGATGTGTGAACACATTTTTAGCCATGATTACTAATTTGATATGTGTGAGGATCATGTAACTTGAAACTATCATACCATAGGTAATATGACCATAGTTTCTATTGTGATTATTTTGATATATATATTCCATTGATATGGAACTATTTTATTAATTCCTATTTATTTATATAAAATGTTTTATATAAAATGCTTGTTTAATCCATGTTAAAATGATTTTCCATCAAATTGAAATGAAATAATTTTTTCTTAAATTTGAAAATTTATAACCATGCCTATTTTGACTAAAAAAGCATGATTTGGATTATTATTATAGATTATTATTATGGAACACCTAGTGAGACCCTATAGGGATTTTTTCCCATATCCACCTTTTCATTCAGGCGTCTGTAGATTTTCTCCTATTAAGTCTGAGTAAAGGGAATGTGCCACTTAATGGAGGAAGATGTTCTTTCTCCCTTGGGGCATGGAGTAACACGTACTTTGGGATTTTGATTTTTTATTTTCAAAATTTGAGTACTTTGATGATGTACTATTTTGGGTTTGATATACTTGTTTGGTTTCTAGTACTATCACTTTTTTAATTTTTGAGCATACTGATATGTATCTATTATATTCCACTGTTTTGTGGAAAATTCATTTCCCTTTTTTTATTTTACGACACCAGGTGATAGTATCCAACCCCTGGAAATTGGAAATTCCCTTTACTCTATGTTGAGATAATCTTGGTTATTAGGGTACTAGGATATCTAGACTGGTTCGTGAAAAGTGGTATAAAAGGTTCGTGTTGAGAATCTTTCCTTGATGCCAGTATAAAGTTTTGAATCTCTTTTCTAGATTTAGGAGGCAATTTAGAGTAATTTCATGTACAACTCTCATAGTAATGAGCCTTAAGTCACCATGGGTGGTTTGGGAAAGGAATTTAGAGGATTAGTTCTTGTATTTTCCCTGGTTTAGATTTGGATCCGTATAAATCCAAATCCTGGTATCTTATCTGATGGGATTAATTTATTCTATTACTATTATTTAAGAGTTTAATGAGTAATATTAAGATGTCTTAAACATTGTTTTTTGATGTTGTGTAACATCATTCCTCTAAGAAGACGTGAGAATTGGATATGCGAGGAAGCTCCTAATAAACCACAATAAGAAAATACTCCCATGGACCGAAATGTAGTTGAGGTTGTTGTGAGTGATGTCTAAGAACTAGGATAAGAACCTACACCAATTACCACACATTCTATAGTTGTGAAAACTCATATGGATGAATCTCAAAATCATAATCTAGAGTACCTTCATCATAAACCACATACTTTACAAGGATCTAATGATTCTCAAGAGGCTGAGGTTTAACTGAGAAATAGAGAGATTCAATTTGATTTAATAGAGATTCCTGAAGCTATTAAGGTAAAGTGTTCTACCTTTAAGTTGGATGGATCTAGAAAGACATGGTGGGATCCTATGGTTGTAGAGAATAAGAAAGAGAGTTTAGAGTAGAATAAAATTAATGTACTTTTCAATAACCAGTTATATCTAGAATCTATGGTTCTAGACAACGCTTTGGAGTTTTTCAAACTTGATCAAGTTGACAGGACCATGACGAAATATGCAAACCAATTCATTGATCTTGTGTAGTTTTCACATGATATTGAATCAAACGAGAAGTTAAGAATCAATGGTTTGAGATTATAATTCAATATGATATTCATTATTAGGTTTTCTTGTTAAAGATATCTTCTTATGTTGACATGTTGACTGGGAATTGATGGAAAAACATGATATGGCTGGTAAGTCAGGGTTTAGAAGAGTTCCATTTTCCCCTAATGGAAGTTTTATGAGTTATTATAAAGGGACTATAAAGTATGATTTATCTTGTGGTGGATCCCAACAATAGGGTTCCTCTATACCTCTTGCAAGGCTTGAAAGATTCCCTTTTACTTTCTTCTAGTGTGGAAAGCCTGGGCATTCAGAATGAGTTTTCACTATGGAACACAAGATAAGTGGTTCTTATGGTCACCCTGGACACTTTCAGAATTTCTATTATATATTTTCTACTCCATGTGGTGGCACAGACTCATCAACACCAAAATGTATTGTAGTGAAATCAGATGCTTCAAAATCTATGGGGTTCTAACCACAAGCATCATGAATAACGTTTTTTCACACAGTGGGAGAGTCTCTAGAGGAAGAAGATATGAGTGCAGTCACTGTAAAAGGTACCATCATTTTATCATTATCTTTAGTGACTACTTTATTTGATTCTGGTGCATCTCACTCATTTACATCAACTCATATTGTAAATTTTCTAAATCTTCATAGGGATATTTTTATTTATGTTATGGATATTACTACACCACATGGAATGAAGAGAGAGAATTCTCTTCATTATCCATATTTTTTTTATTATTAGATATAGATCTTACCTATTATTTTTTGGTTCTTAACATGAAATATCTTGATGTCATTTTTAGAATGGATTGGATTATTTATAACAAAGCCCAAATTTATTTTTATCTTCATTAGGTCTACTTTACTGATGGGGAGTACCATGTATTTCAAGGAGGTTAGGACCCAAGGTCGAGTAGATATATACCTTCTTATCAAGAGTTGGGAAAAGTGATATCAGTATTTTTTTTGATCTGGAGCTAGAATCATTGACTGGTGATCTCCCTCCATTTTCTATTGAATTTCCCAATGTTTTTCATTTATACTTATCTAGTTTTCTACCTGTAATAGAGGTAGAGTTTTTTTTATTGATTTAGTGACTGGTAATTAGTAGGTAACTATTCCCTTTCATGCAAGGAACCCACTAAAATGAAAGAGTTGAAGAATCAACTAAATGATCTATTAGAGAAATGTTTTATACTCTTGAGCGTTTCACCTTTGGTGGTACCAATTATTTTTTCTTAGAAAGATGATGGAGAACTTCATCTATGTGTTGATTACTGGAGACTCAATTGAGTCACGGTAAATAATAAGTATCTGTTTCCATAGATTGATGATTTGTTTGACCAATTCATACGGGATAAGTAGATTTCAATGATAAATATTCGATCTAGTTACCACCAATTGATACTAAAATAATTCAAAATTACAAAAACTGCCTTCTAGAGAAGGTATGAACAATATGAGTATCTTTTTCTACTATTTTTTCTAACCAATTATTCTGTAGTATTTATATATTTGATGAATAGGATTTTTCATGAGTATATTTATATGTTCATGGTGGGTTTTTTGGATGACATCCTAGTTTACTCTAATTACTAGTAGGATCATGTGAATAATTTGAGATTAGTTATGGAATTGTAGAGAAAGAACTAAATTTATTCCAAGCTATCAAAATATAATTTATTGATTTAGGAAGTGAGTTACTTGGGAAACATGGTCTTAGAACATGGTATTTTAGTTGATCATGAGAAAGTGAAATCTATTATGACATGGGAGAAACCATAAAATGTTTTTGAGATTGTATCTGTGATGCATTCACTTAAGAGTTGATGACATTAAATTTTCTAAGAAACTTTTACCATGTATTCTGACCACAAGGTATTGTGATATATCTTATCTCAAAATATTTGATTCTCCAAAATAGTCATTGGGTGGAGTACTTATAATAATTTTTTTGATATTGTCTATAACCATGAGAAAGGTAATTCAATTTCAAATGCATTGAGTAGAAAACTCCCAACCCAGGCCATGAAAAATTCATCATAAGAGTGGATCTTGATGGATATTTTTTCATAGTTGTATATTGGAGTTTTGTAAATATGAGCTAGGGATGTCTTGGCCAGTTTTTATTTGAACTCTGATATTCTCGTGATGGTTCTTCAGGAACAACATCTTAATGAAAAATTCTATTTCATTAGGAACTCTTTTTATGGTGGGGATACCATTTCTAAGTGGATTTCCTACATGGAGAGAATCCTATGTTTTTAAGATTTTTATGTTGTATCTTTTCCTGTGAGAAAATCTATGATGGGGGATTTCCATAATTCCCAGTGGGTTGTTCACCTTGGAACCACAAATATGTTTTATAAAATTCAGTGATGATTATGGTGGCCCAGTATGAGACAATACACTATTGACATTATTTCACACTACCATGCATTCCAACTGGTTAAGGGTGAGAATCAGAGACCTTTGAGTTTCTTCAGCCACTTCCAACACCGACATGGAAGTGGAATGATATTTTATGGACTTTTAGGTTGGGTTTCCACATAACCAAATAAAGAAGAATTTGATATAGGTTGTGATCAATAGGTTGACCAAATCATATCACTTTATATCCATTTTTGATGAAACCAAGGTTGAGGAGCTAGGAAATGTCAATGTGATAGAGATTATTCATTTTCACGAAGTTGCATATGCTATAGTCGCTAATTGGGATCCCTATTTTACTTATCTCTTTTGGAGAGGCCTCCAGGAGGCACTAAGATCTCAGGTTCATTTAATTATGTCATATGATTTATAGGCGGATGGCCAAACATAGTGGGCTATAAAAATTCTTTAATATATTATTTGTACATGTTTCCTTGATTTTTGTGGATCTTTGGATGACTATATGGGGATAGTTGAGTTTTCTTATAAAAATAGATACCAATATAAAATCATAATGGATCCTTTTGAGGCCTTGTATGGTCATCCTTGTAAATATCCATTGTGTTGGTTAGAGATTGATGGAAGTTCCTTGGTTTTACTGAAACAAGTTCAATAAATGATAGTAAAGATTCATTTGATTATTTATAGGATGTTGATGACATTGATCTGCTATAAAGTTTATGCTGTTTGGTGATGTAGATATTTGGAGTTTTCAGTGGGTGAACGAGTGTTCTTGAATGTTTCACCTCACTTAGGTCATCGATGCCTTTGGAGGCAAGGGAAGTTTTCTCCTCATTTTATGGGACCTTTTGAGGTTGTTGAGTAGGTGGGAAGAGTATCTTAACATTTATTACTTACTCTACCATTGTTGTTGATACATAATGTGTTTCATGTATCTCAGCTACGGAAGTATCTTTATGATCCATCTCATGTATTGACCTAGAGTTATCTTGATGATGATCCTAATTTATCCATGATTTTGTATCCAACCAGGATAGTTGATTTGGAGACCATAGTATTTCATAGGAGAATGATAACTTTCTTATTTATTCTATGAAATCATGGTTTTGATTCACATGAGGCATGGGAGTGTTAGGCACTGATGAGAGAGATGTGGCCTCACCTTTTTGAGATGGATGCTTCTTTATAGGTTTTCTAGGGAGAATTTTTTTGGTGGGGAGGTTTTAACATCCCTTTACCTTTCTATTAGGTATGTTTTAACCTTTGTTCAGGTTTTCCATTCTTTTTGGTTTTTTAATGCCAAGAATGAATTATAAGGACACATATAATGATGAAGTTAGGTATTTTTTTAAATTTTCAGCATAAAACATGTATTTTTTTCATTCTTCTAGGGATTTACATTTCATGTAATAGGGTTACATGGCATGTTATGATTTCTTAGATGATTATATGAATTGTGTAAATAGTGTTAAAGGTTAAACTCCTTATATATATTACACACCATGTAAATATTAAAAATAGGATTTTTTAATAAAAGGTGATGGGTTTTTGGTGTATTTGGGACTCAAAAATTACATAACATTTAATTGGGTTACACACTATTTAAAATCATGAGTGTTATATTTAAGCTGGTTGTTTGAATGAAATTATTATTTCATTCCTTCAAGATTCATTTATCTCATCCCAGAGCCATCCTTTGGTAATTTTGGGTGTTTTTGAGGACCTATTATCTTTCTAAATCATCTATTCAGGGATTAATCATTGTGTTGGTTGTAGTTCATCTCTTCTGGTAAGAGATATCCCAATATCTTCTATGTCTCTCTATTTCCCTTTTTTTATAGATCATATTTGGATTTATGGATCTAAATTCCTTCTTATTAAATATTGATTCTAGGTTGATTTCATAGATATTTTTTGCCTTCATCGCTTACTGATGAGTCCCATTATGGGTGTTTTTATTTCCATGAACAAGGTGGGTGGTTCTATTTAAGATTGGCCAATTGATTAGACCTTGAATTACTTGTTTTCTAAAATAGATTTAAATTGAATTTTGAAAACCAAATTTTCTATAAATTGGAATTGAAATTTATATGGTATGGATTTTGGGGAAATCCCCCAATTCCAATGGAATTTAAATTTATACATAGATTGAAATTGGTAAAAATTGTGAAATTATTTAAGAAATGATTTTGAGAAAAATAGATTAGATTGAATTGATTAAATCATATTATTGGTTTTGTTTTTAAAAGGCATTAAATGATGAAACCCTATGTTTTGGTTGTGAAATGAAATTTTCATTTTGAAACTTAAAATGGGGAAATTTTATTTTAAACTAATTTGAGATGATTTTCCGATTATTGATTGATTTATTGAGCACATGTGAGCCTGGGTAGTTAGTTGGTTATTTGGGAAAATAATTCTTATATGTTAATTCCATTGAAATGAATTGATGATTAAAAACCTAGAAAAAACATAGTTCAACATGATTATCCCTAATGGGATGTTGACAAGTCATATTTGGCATGATCCTGAGGGATATGTGCACATATGTTTAACCGTGATCACTAATTTGAGAAGTGTGAGGACCATTAAACTAGAAACAATCATACCATATGGAAGATGACAATATTTCTTATTATGAATGTTTCGATATATATTCTATTGATATAGAACTATTTTACTCATACTTATTGATTTATATAAACTGTTTTATATAAAAGTTTTTTTAATCCATGTTGGTTTTTTTCATCAAATTGAAATGAATGTATATTTTTTTCTTAAATATGAAAATTTAATTCCAAGCCTATTTTTATTAAAACTGAATGAATTATTTGTTTTATTATAATGTAATCTTATTATTGAACACTTTGTGAGACAATACCATATTTTTTATCTCACACCCTACATTTTCCTTCGAGCATTTGTATATTTTCTCCTGCCATGTCCGAGTAAAGGGAAAGCAACTATTATAGGAGGTGAATGTTCTTGATCCCTTGGATCCTATAGTGACATTTCCATTGGGATTTTGATTGTTCCTGTAATACTTTGAGTACATTTTTATTGTACTATTTTAGGTTTGATATACCTTTTTTTTGGTACTACCTCCTTTTGGAGTTTTTAGTACACTAATATGTATCTATTATCTTCTTAAAATTTGTGAAAATTTATTCCCCCTATTATTTTGTATGATGCTAGGTGATATTCAACAACCCATGGAGATCAAGAATTCACTTCAAGCTATGTCGATAATAGATCATATATTAGTGTAATAGGGTATCCAGATCGGTTCGTGACATAGATTTTCTAAGAATGGATACCATAATGATATCCACTCCACTAGTTATCCACATCCACTACCATCTCCAATAACCATGTTCATTTACCTCCCACAATAACTATTATGCACGATAAAAAGAAAACAATGTAAACTCACACATGTAGGGGTGAGTATAATAATACCTAGTACGGTTATCTCAAGTAGCGAGGTTACCCCATAATATCTAGTGTATATGTGAATCAACAGAATCTAAAATTTAAACAGTCAAACATCCCCTAACATCATCAAAAATATATATCCATAGTTTTTCCCAATGAATCAACCCATAATCCACTTTCATATTTTTTTTAAAGTTTGGGGACGAAGCCTCAATTTATTATTAAAGTAAAGACCTCTTTCAAGTTTGGGTAGAGGGAGACCCATTACATAGCCCGAAGGCCCAAGGCCAAGTGTCCTGAATACAAGGCTTTAAAGCCCATTTGTTGGCCCAAAGGACTCCTCAGTGAACAATACTACTACAGTACTCACACTGCACCAGAGGAAATACAAATTGTCATCTATATCTAAAATACTAAAGGAAATACGTATCTATAAATATAAAAAGTTATACATGTTCAGATTCTTGAGTTAAAACATATCTCTAGGGATAAATCTTTATACTATAATACTAGAGAAAATACACATATCTAGGTATGTAGTTGCATATTTGATACTCCCAATCCCATAATAGTGAGAGAGGATTTGAGATAGTATCAGGTGTATCATAGTCTACCACAACCCCATAGTTGTGTGTGGGGAAGAGAATCACCACTTAGGTGAATTAACATATATCACATTATTGTATTGGGGATGATGGAGGAATTAACCATGTCCACCTATCTGGTCCATCATGTTAACATATTGAGGATTCAAGAGGAATTACCTATGTCAATTTATCCCATACTTGAGATGTTGGAGGAAATACCCATCCCTAACTATCTCCTATAGGCATCTGATTTATCCCAATATAGATATGTGGGTGAGAATAAGTAGATAAATGAATTATTTATCTTCAAGATATACCCAAATTTGTTGGTTAAAAAATGCATATTCATTATAATATCTTTCCCTTCACCCAATTTTTTGGGAAGAGGTACAATATTACTTTGCATTATATGACATCCATTGGACACCAAAGGCTAAAAATAAATTCCAAGGGATTCATTAACAGCTAGCGGATGATTTTGCCTTAAAATAACCAAAATAAGATAAACATAACCAATAAAATATGATATTATGCATGAGTACAATTTAATAGAAATAAAATTATAACCCACTAACAAAAAAATCAAACTACAACATGAACCATACCAGTGTACAAATAAGAAACTAATAACAAGAACCCAAATAAAACCATGAAATCCAAAAAACAACTCCCAACAACATCCAAGATCCAAATCAACAATATATTCCCAAGGTATCATGGTAAATCACTAAAGAACCGAGACACATTGACTTTGCCCATGTCTTGATATACAACATCTGAAAATTCAAAAAAGTTCCCATGCAATGGGTGATTATAAAACTCAATAGGATTTTCCCAATGAGTTCCCAACTCACTACACTAGGATAGAACATGTTATAAAATTTATATAAAAAAATTTATATAAAATAATATAAAACATTCTTTTCAAAACCAAAACCATTTCTAATAAAAATAGTTTTCCATGTAAATACACTAAACAAGTCTTTAAAAACATTTTTCAATCCATTTGGAATAACCCATTCCATTCTACACAACCACACATTTATACCCAGGTGATAGTTCCATACTCATGAGAGATATCTCATCGATATACCTAGCTATCAAAAGGTAACCATATACCAAGTGCCCCAATGGAACATGCGTCCTCCATAGGGTCACATAAATGAAAATAAACACACACTATCCATTTATTCCAAATACAATTCCAAACCAATTATTCCAATAAATTAAAATAAAATAATACTTTTATTGAAAAAATTTATAATTATTTTTTATAAATTAAAAACAAACAAATATTTTAAAATCATCAATTTAAAACCGTGTGACCAATTTTAATTTCCACAAACAACCAATATCCAAAATTTCAAAAACCATCACTAAAGAGGGTTTCTATCAAGCATTGATAATAAATTTTTCAATTTAATTTAATAAAATCAATAAATTTGAAATCAAATTATTATGTTCTAACAATAGGAGTCAAGAGTGAAGCCAACTACCTTGAAAACATATGTTAAAATTAATAATGATATAAATTCATCAACAAACCCACTTGAAATTCCAAAAATTGACCTTAAATTGTGTTCCTCGCCATCAACACAACCATATATCATCATAATTGTCATAAAAAACATGAATATATACTTAAAAGATTATATTAATTAATCCCAGAGAGGTAAGTAACAGAAAACTAAAGTAAAAAACCAATAATGATAAATCTACAAGGAATCCAGGCCTCCAATGCACTTAGATTCACCAACGGACTGCTCCTAGAACAAGAGGAGGGGTCTTTATAGATTGGTAAGGAAATGAAATATTTTTATGGAATTAAAAGGGGAACAATTAAAGATTAAAGATATTATTAACATTATATCCAAAAAATCTTGATCTAATTTTTAAAGTGGCATGGTTTAGACTCACGGTTGAAAAAACATGTGAAAATTGTGTGCCAAACACATCATCTAAACACCAATCGCATGGTTGGATCACACAGTTAGATAAACCATACACAAACCATGATAACTCCATCAATTAAAAATTTCATGTTTTCTTCTAGGTGGTCTCATGGTTTGGTCAAACGGTGCACCTAAACATGAACCAAACCAATTCCCATTATTTTAGTTATATGGTTTCTTGGAGGGTGTTTCATGGTTTCTACTAACCGTGTACCTCTATAAAAGCCCCAAAAACCTTCTAAAACAACTCCAAACCTCTCAAAACACAACCCAATTACTTTATATACTCAAAATGCATAAATAAATGGTTAATTACCTAAAACTAGGGGTGCTACATTCTCCCAACCACTGGCCTTTCTGTCCTCAAAAGTATAAAACCACCATTGTCTTGAAAGAGTTTGGGTTATTACTCAATCATCTATGTATCATGATTCCATGTTTTTTCCAGAATCTATCTATGTTTCCATAATGAATGTACTAGATCGATGCTTTTCCCATGTAAGAATTTCAATTTCCTATCCACAACTCACAATGGTACATGAACCCATGTAGCATCCATCTCTAGGTAAACATGATCGCATTAAATCACATAGATGTGATCTGGTTGATAATTCCTTAATTTGGATACATGAAACTCATTATGCACTGAACTGAACGTTGGTGGAAAATACAAATGATATTCCACTTCACTAACTAGTTCATCTATCTCAAAAGGTAGTATGTATCAAGGAGATAACATTCCATTATTCCCAAAAAAATGATGCCCGATACTTGGAGATATTCTCAAGAAAAAAAGATCACTCACCTGAATTGAAAATGGTCGTCGATGATGATATTAATATTATTTTTGATGAATATAATCCTTCTACATCCTTTTCATGATCAATTGAATCTTATCTGTTGTTTCTTACAAAAGGATTGGTCCAACTAGTGAAGTCTCATATTTTTCCACCCAATAAAGTGGAGAATGAAAAGGGTGCCCATATAATGCATAAAAGGATCCATGTGTATCAAGGCTGGATAAATTTTGTTATATGAAAAATCCACTAATGGTATGTGATCCTCCCATGAGCCCCCAAAATCCATTACAAAATTTGTAACTATGTCTTCCAATCTTCATATAATTCTTTTAGATTGTCCATATTTCTAAGGATGATATGTTGTGCTCAATGGAACATGATCCTATATGAGTTGGTGAGGTCTCTCTAAGTGCATTCATGAGACACAAGTTCAAAACCAGGAGAAGGAATAATTACAGGGTACTATAAAAATAATATAGCAGGAACTGTATCAACTACTATAGCAGGTATTTTTCAGTATTGTAATAGCCGAAACTATTCACCTTGGGCCACTAGTTTGGGATTGGAGTTTTTATGGACTTCGGGCCACCCATGCCTTTGGGTCAGTAAGGCTTTGAGGCCATGGTTAAGGCCTTCGAGACACCTCAAGGACTTCAAGCCACATGAGGAATGTAGTTTCTCCAGACAGACTTTGCAGAAAGAAGCGGCCCCAGAGGAGGATTCAGAGCAGGCACACTCACCAGAGCAGAACCAACAGATTTGAAAGAATGGGAGGGTATGAAAACTCAATCGGGACTAGCATGTGCTTTCACGAGAATCTTATCCAGACGACAATGCGAAGGTGGAGAGCTACCATCACGATGTAGATGTTGGGGAGGGGTAGGTCCTAGTAGTTATAGTCTGGTTGAATTACCTGATACCTTCAGTTCATTTAATGTATCTTAAGCCTATGTGATATGTAATCTCTAAGCCTATGGGACTTTTAAGGGTTCCCCCACCTCCATTGAAGGGGTTGGGGGGGGGGGGTTATCAAAAATCAATAAAAAATGAAATCTTTTGGGCCATTTGGGTTATATGTTGTGCTCATTGTCAATTCAGTCCCAAGGGATTGCTATACAAATTTCCAAAAATGAGATGCAAACGTCATATTTTGATCCCATACTATAGAAATTGCTACACCATGTCTCTTTACCAATTCTCGGATATAGATTTTGGAAAATTCCTTCACCATATGAGATTCACAAATAGAGATGAAATGGGATGAATTTATGAAGCGATATACTACCACACATATGGAATCATGTTTTCCAACTATTCTTGGGAAAACTATCACAACATCCATGGTTATATTCACCCATTTATAAATAGGAATAAGTATATACTGCAACATGCTCATTGGTCATTGGTTCTCTCCCTTAACCTTCTAATAGGTGAGGCATCTCATAACAAAATAATCCACTTTATTTTCATTCCAGCCCATCAAAATTTTTCTTTCAGTGCCTCAAATATATTTTTTATTTTTGGATGAACAAACCATCTCGAATGGTGGAAAATATGAAGTAGTTTTTCTTTACAAGCTAAAGGTGTGACCATCTAATCTCGAAAACACAACACTAATATCCCATCCAACTCCCATTCCTTAATGGTCTCCCCTCCATTGCATTTTTACCTCATGGAAACACATTCAGAATTAAGTTTTTGTTATTATTTAACCTTATCAACCAAATATAGAACAAAATAAACCAATAATAAAACCACAACACTACATTGGTATTCATAATCCAAGTGTCTATCAGCTATCACTGAAATCATCTTCCACCGATCTAAATCCTCTTTTGAAAACTGAATATATAAATTTTTTCTTAATTAATCGACCACCAAATTGCCTTTACCTGGTGAATACATTATGTATAAGTCAAAAATTTGGATACACTTAATCAATCTTCTTTATATTGGGTTCAAATATCTTTGTGAGAAAATGAATTTCAAGCTCTTATGATCTGTAAACATTGTAAAATTTTCACCAAAGAGGTAATAGAACCAAATATTTAAATCATAGACTATAATAACTAATTCCAAATCATGTGTTGGGTAGTTATTCTCATGAAACCATATCTTTCATGGGAAATAAGAAACAACATGATCTCTTTTCATGAGAAAACATGCCAACCTCAAAATCGAATCATCATAATACACCACATAACCTTTTCATGATTTTGGAAATATCAATATTGGTGTTGATGTAAGGAAAACATCAAGCTCTTGAAAATTATTCTCACATATATCATTCCATTTAAATTTAATTCCATTTCTTTTCAAAGATATCATTGGTGAATCTAGTCATGAAAATTCAGGAAAAAACGTCATTAATAACTAACTAGTCCAAGGAAACTACTTATATAAAATACATTCGTTTTCTATTTTAAGAGATTACAACCTCTATATTTTCTGAATCTATTTAAACACTCTTTTAGAGATAACATAGCCAAGGAAATGTATCTCTTGTATCCAGAAACAACACTTGGAAAGTAATACATACAAAAGATAATCCCATAAAATTACCAACACAATCACCAAGTGTTTCTTATGCTCAACCTTTGTCTTTGAATACACCATTATTTTATCTATAAACACCACCAAAAAAGAATATAGATACCTTTTAAATATTTGTTTCATAAATTCTATAAAGACTTATGCAGAATTTCTAAGACTGAAAGGCATAACTACATACTCGTAATGGATATATATAATCTTGTAAGTTGTTTTTGGAATATCCTCCTTCCAAACTAGAAATTAGTGACATATTTATCACAAGTTAATTTTTGATAACCACTGGTATCCCCTCAATTTATCAAAAAGATCATCAATTTATGGAGGTGGATATAAATTCTTTATCGTAACTTGGTTAATCTTATGATAATCTACACAAAGTAGATGAGTTAAATCCTACTTTTTTCAAAAACAGGATCGGTTCTTCCCATAGAGACATACTAGGATGAATGAAATATTTTATTTCTAGCTCTTCCAACTAGAATTTCAATTCCATCAATTCTTTTGGTTCCTTCAGATAATATGGAAGTGATATAGGACTGGTCCCTAGTAAGATATCAATAATTAAATCTAGTTCTCTTATGGGTGTAAACCCTGAGTAATTATTGGAAAAAACACATGGGAACTAATAAAAAATTATTGGGAAACCTATATCCCCATTCTCATCCACTAATTCCATGGTCAAAATTTCCAACTAGTATGATATTATTCAATCAACTAGTGATAATAATCCCACTGTGCTGAACTTTACAATCTAGTCTCCTCTAAATAAATGCTCAACGTCATCCTCAGTTGTAAAACTAACCCTTCGGGTATAACAGTCAACGTGAGAAAATAGTCAAAAAAATTGTACCTAGGATTATGTGATAGACATATATCTTAAGCACAAATCAATCCCATATAAATTCATCTCCAACATCCATTATAGAACATGATTTTCAAATAAAGTATCAATATGTTATTTGTCCAATAGAAGTTTAATGTTTCAAAATAGAAGGTATCAAATCAATATTAAAATCCAAAATACCAGTAGCATGATAAGAAATAAATGACTGGGATGCATCCATATTAAACAAATATTTCGTAAGTGTATAATTTAAAAAATTATACCTCTCACCATATATGGTCGAGATTGGTGATCCAAAATAAAATTATCATCTCTATACAATTTCTTACTCACTTAAAATTGGTCATTATTACCTTGTTGATATTTAAAATCATGACAAGTCATGGAATTCTTCGAATGACCATGTATATCTCGATTCTTCTAATGAGAACTATTCTATTACCCTCATTTTATCTAAGTATACGATGTCTATGAAACACGAGACGTGGCCCTAGCATCTAAACTTGGAGCACTATGACAACAGTGTTAAATATCACCTATCTGGTTTCAATTATGGTATGATCTAGGTGGTTCCATACAATCTTGCTTCGTGTGATCAGAAGAACCGAATTGAAAACATGTCGACTTAATCTTGGGTTTAGAAGGATAATTCACCAATCCATCCATACGATTCTGAGTCATACCAATACCTTAGAAATCAGTGTCCCTCCTATGCTTATACCTATTATTACAGTTATCATCACTTCCCATAGGTATCAACATACTTCCTACACCCATAGTTCATGAGATGTATCTTTCTAAAACCGTTTATCTATTGATTGTCTCTGTATAATATATTATAAAAATAACAACAATCTTTGAGAAAATCTTTGGCCACAAACCTAATTAAAAAATGCATGCCTTCAATGATACACATGTAGCATATTTAGGTGAAAGGAAGACTAAATTCATAAATTTACCCACACACTCTACCACTAAGGGATTCTTCCACTTCATGCTAAAAAATTTCATCATTCTAGAAATTCTAAACATGATAGGATATATTTTTTTTTTGAAAAATTACTCAAAATACTCCCATTAAATTCATTGGTACAATTTGTCTTGAATTGAAAAATCCCACCACTGGCATGATAGGTCCTCCAACATGTATGTTTCTAACTTGACTTTTAGCTAACCTGGAGTGCCTATGAAATCAATGATTTGATTCATCCTACTTTTCCACACCTCTTCCTTTTCCACTTATGAATCATCCTAAAATATAGATGGATTATAATTTTAGAGCTTAATGGAATGATCCCCTTGACTTGGTCCATCCCTTATATCCCCTCTATCCATGGATTGAAAACCCTAGAGAATTCTCTGAACTAGTTGCTGGTTCACCTATAGTTCAGGTAAAACCGCAGTCTCAGTAGCCACTTCTGATTGGTTTCTTCTATGCCTATCAGGTTCCATTCTATATAATCAAACCATTCTCCATCTTGTCTCACTCACATGAAACTGAAGTATTAGAAATTTCAAATTCTCCACGTCACACATATCACAACAAGACATCCCAAAATTCCACATTTTTCCACATTCAAACAATTTTTGAAAATTCCACTGCTTTTCACAATCAAATGATTTTCGGATATTTTCAAAAGTCCCCAGTTTTTTTAACCAAACCATTAATCATTACTTTAAATTAATTATGAAATCCCTATGGGAATTAATTTCTATCAATTCATGTCATGATCTTCTCGTTGGACAAACCTATGGAAATGTAGTAATAAATACTAAGAGTGTCATAAACACATGTACCCAAAATCCCTAGTAACTAGAAGTTCAACATAAATATATTATCTATACCTCTTTATGCTCTAATTTTTTTTTTGATGATCCTATTTCTATGCTACCATCCCAACTCAAGGACTAAACAAGAATTATTTACCAACTCTTGGACTAAAAAAAGATACCATATCCCAAATGATATTTATACCCACAAAGACTGATACCATTTGTAACATCCCAACCCCCACCCATTGGCCTAGGTAGAGGTGGAACATTATATGGACTTAGGTGGAATCCTCATGACACCAATAGCTAGAAATAAATGCGAATGTATTCATTAACAGTTGGGGAAAAATTTTACCTTTAAAAAAACAACCAAACCAAAAATAACCATAACCAAGAAACCACTATATGATGCATGAGTATAATGTAATGAAACTAAAAGTATAACCCATTAAAAATAAAACCAAACTACAATATGGACCATTTCAATGTACAAAGAGGAAACCAAAACAGAAAACCCAAAGAAAACCATGACATCCAGTAGTAAATACAAACAAGCTCCATGATCCAGTTAAATAAATTAGTTCCCAAGGTATCATGATTCTTTAAAAAAGAACTGGGATACCTTTACTTAACTTTTTTTTGATATACAACAATTACAGGCCACCAAAGTTCCCAAGGAGGGGATGAGTATAAAATTTAGTATAATTTCCCCAATGACATCCCAACTCATTCCACTAAGATATAACATGTTATCAAGTTTATATAAAACAATTTCTATAAAATAATTTATAATAGTTTACATCAAAACCAAACCATTTCTAGGAAAACGAATTTCCATGGAAGACAACCAAAAAGGCCTTTCAAACCATTTCTCAACCCATTTGGAATAACCCATTCCATTCCACACAACCACACATGCATACCCAGGTAACAATTTCATACTCATGAGTGGTCTCTATTTGATCTTTAAAGTCATCAAAAGGTAAATATATACCAAGTGATCAAATGGAACATGCCCTTTCCATAGGGTTACATCAATGAAAATGAACTCACACTAACTATTATACCAAATACTATGCCAACAAAATTATTACAAACCATTTCAGTGAGACAATAATTTTATTGAAAACATTTCTATAAATAATTTTTTTATAAATTAAATCCAAATAATAATTTTAAAATCATTATTTTAGTTCCATATAACCAATTTCACTTTACACAAATAAACAATTTCTACAATTTCACAAAAAATCACTAAAGAGGGTTTACATAAATATTTAAACATAAATTTCACAATTCCCTTAAAAAAAATCAATTTGAAAAAAAACCCTTCAAGTTCTAATAAGAATATTTGAGATTTAATCCACCTATAACCCAAACTTAGGTGAAAATGAAGAAGGGAAAAAATTCTTTAACAAACAATATTGATACTAAAGAAACCTTTCTTATATCTTGTTACCTACCATCAAAATAATAGTATCTCATTATTATTGGAATTAGAAAACATGGATATATCCTTAAAGTATTAGATCCATGAATACAAGATAGGGAAAATGAAGAAAACTAAGGAAAATCAACAGGAATGAGTAATTACCAATGAATTTGGGCCTCAAAAGCATGTAGATTCTCCAACAGATCACTCCTTGTTCAAGATGAAGGTGATATATAGCCTTTAGAAGTAAAATAAAGTTTTTATTCCCTATAAAGGGGGAAAATATATCAAATAGGTGATTTATATTTGATTTTTGAAATCTAGATTAAAATTTTAACATTTTATGGTTTAGGCGCACAACTTGAAAATATGTATATAACCATGCCCTAGACACTACCTTAAAACAACCCTCACATGGTTGGATTGAATGGTTATAAAAATAGTGTTATAACTATACTAACCCCATCTATACACACATGAATGGTTTCTACTGGGTTTCCACATATTTTGTCCAAAATCATGTACCTAACAACGCCCACTTTTTTAGTTTCACAGTTTCCTAGAGGGTGTTTCATTATTTTCTACTAACCGTTCTCCAATATTTCCCATCTATAAAATCCCCAAAAACATTCCAAAACACCTAAAAAACTCTTAAAACTTAACCCAATTACATTATATAATTAAAATACATAAATAAAGGGTTAATTACCTAAAACTAAGGGTGATAAATTCGGTGTCATCCCACTATAATCCTAGGAAGACAGTGAGTATAATAGAGAATCCACCACTGCATCTCATCATCATTGATATCCATCCATCAAAGACTAAATAAAATCTCAAGTGGATGAGTAACCAAAATCAATCAACTCAATTATAATAAAGGATCACCCTATTATTCTTACAAGACTCTTGAGTAACAATCTTGAGCTGCTATATCAACCACATAGACTTCCCCTACTGACCAAGCTCACTTGAAGCCAATGATAATTCGTTAATATATGAATATTATTTATTGAATTAAAGTTCTAGTGATATCACAATATAATTGATATTATATTCCACCTATTCATATTTTTATGACACAACATCCCCAACTGGTCTCCAAAATAACATCTTCTAACATAATAGTAATAATAATTCAACAATGATAAATGTTATTATCGAATTATTCAATTGACTCACCAGTTTTAGGATGATACTACATTATAATCTTATTGTTTCATCCATGAAATCCAAAGTAACCTAAGTTACTCTAATACATTACCCAACCCCTATCAAATATTACAGGATATTTTATCCAAAATATTCTACTACCTTATCCCGTAAGGATAAAGTTTCCTTTATTATGTTTTATCTATTACAAGGAATTCTTTAAACATATCACATTTCATTTATAATTATTCCACACAATCAGAGTAAATTATCAATACTTGGTATTGCATCATTATTTAATTTAAATCATCTTCTATTTTTATCATTCCTTTTAATCCATTTCTTTATTTCTATCCAATATGATTAAACATTATCCACCCCTTTAATTTACTATTTTACTAATAATTCATAAATTTGTAATAATTTTCAATATTTTTCAAGGAAAATAACTGTAAGGTTAAAAATACTCTTCCATTGTTAAAACATATAATTACAACAACAAGATAATCATAATAAAATATTAACAAATTCCCCTATCTAATAAATACATATGAGTAAAAAATTCAAAATAACTTTCTTTGATTTAACATAATTACTCAAAATATTATTATTTCAATAAATAATAATATTTTATAATACCATCTCTTGTGACCTAGGCCTTTCCTACCCTACAATTCACCAACCATTGAGTTATCAACAAAGGCCACTCACCAAATCTTATGGTTGAAAAATTCATCCAAATATTTCATTCAAGATCATTATATGTTAATAAATATGTATTAAAATATTACTATTTTTCCCTAATAATAATATTTACATGATAAATAAGACACACTAACATCCTAGTCTTGAAATTCAAATCCAACTAAACTCATTTCACTTGTTAATCTCATTCTTGGTGACCGGTGGTCCTAAATCACATTAACACTTTGTTTATACAATTTACAATTATTATTATTTAAATAATATTAATTTTAATATTAATTATATCATCGAAATACTATATTATACATCATATAATCTCAAAATGTTTGAAACATGGTTCCAATGGGATTGAGATGAAAATAGGATCCCAATAAAACTTGTGGAATCGAATTTCAATCCTAGAAATTCCATTTTGTTCCCTATAGATCTCTAATAGTTTAGGGTTTCCATGTGGCACCCTCACACTCCATTCAACAATTCATTTATGTTGCTTGACTCATGGGTTATTGTCTAGTCTTTCAAACATGCTTCTCACATGATTATATGATTTGTATACCTGGGTCTCGATTCTATAATTCCCCATATTATAATCAATATATAATTAAATTATTTATAAAAGGGATTAAATTTCTAAAATTTCTAAGATATTTTAGGTTTATAATTTTATATAATTATGAAAAACACTACATAAAAATGGAAACTTCCACATTGTGTTTATTTTTTCCACAAAAACAGGTTCTTATGATTACACTCCTGTTTAATTCATGAAAATTGTTATTCATTCAAGAAATTTCACCATTGAACGTTCTAAAAGTTTTACACATCCACAAGCCTTGTGAAAAATGTTATGAAAATGTTGGATGAGAAAAAAATCTCAATATGGGATATAAAAACAAAGGAAATCCGTTAGTCCACTTGAAAAATATGAAAATCTATAAGGAAGTTTACTTTTTTACATGATAAACTCTAAGATCAAATGATCATTTACATAATCATGAAATCAACTTCAAATACCAAATTTTTCATAGAACATTTAATATAAAGGATAAAGGAAAATTAATTACCATGATTTTTTTTGAGAAAACATAAGAAATCATGAAAACTATTTCCTTGAAAAACCAACCTTTCACCTTTAGAAGGTCTCAACCTTTCAAAAAACTATTTACTTACATCATTAAATAAAAATATTTCAATTAAAAACTGATAAAATAATTTAAAAACCATTTATTCTTCTTGGTACATTATCCCTACAATCACACTTATAAGAAACCTTTTAAGAACCCTTTCAAAGGAATAACCATCATAGTTAATTCCACAAGTCTCTTCTTGAGAACATATCATTATCCAATGAATTGAAGAGTTATATTAGATTCACCTTGATCATATAAAATTTAAAATTACCAAAAAATTAATAAAACACATAAAATATTGAATTTACATCATAAAAATACAAAAATTTGGCATTAGAGCCCATAAGCAGATGAACCTTCAAATATATAATTAAATGAGAAGAAATTTTTTTTCTCTTGAAATCATTTATAAACCTAAAAATTATAAAAAAATTGAAATAGTATCTTATTTGAAAAACCATGAAAAAATATTGAGGAATATTGAAAATTAATAATTACTATGATGGAAGGAAAAATAGGTCATTCGGTAATTATTAAATAACATTCTCCTTGCAATATTTTAAGGAAAGTAAAAAAAACCCATATGATAAACTTTGAATATATTAAATTTTAAATCCTTTTTAAAGTAAATAAAAAGTTGTTAAATATTTTATTTAACAATATTTGAAATATAAAAAAGAAAATTCTTGATACATTTTAATGAACATGGATATTAAAGAGAAACATTTTGAAAGGAGAAATTTAAAATGAGGTTTCAAAGAAAATCTATTACCTCATGTCCTAAATCATCACGTATGCCTTTTACAATTTGGAACACTAAAATTATATTAATTATATAATTTCTTCAGAACCTTTTAAATATTTATTCCTTTATTATTATTCTTTTAATTTCATTTCTTACCCAGTTTTATTTAGTTTCTATGATCATTAATTTCAAGTTGGATGTTTTTAGTGTCGTTTGGTCCAAAAAAACACTAGTGTGTCAACCATGGTAAAATAAAATATTTGCATAATATATGTAATACTGAAATTTTTATAATTATCATGTTTATACATTAAATATACTTTTAAAACCATCCACATAAGTAAGTTATGAAAAATTAAATTCATAGTTTCATGGAAGTGGTAGTACACATATACACATGAGCCCTAATTCCATTTTTTAAATATATGAAAAGGAAATAAATTAGATAATTTTTTACCATTAAAAAAATCATTATAAAATTGTAAATATGATATTTATTGATTAAATCCATCCTTATGACTAACCATGTGAGTCAGAAATGAAAAACAAATTACGTCACTTCGTGGTGGTGGTGGTCTACACGTATGCACATTATCATTTTCCAACGAATGGGTGTGTAATAAGGTTGATAATATATTATCATTATAGAATCATAATTATGTTATCAATATATTATATTTTTATTAAATACATCTTTATAACTAACAATGTGATGTGGTGATGAAAAACAAAACGCATCTCTTTATGGAGGCTCTATTTTGCACGTATGCCTGAGAACAATTTTCAATTACCCTAGGAGGGAAAGTTACTAGAAAATAGTTACTACATCATCATAATATCATTTAATTATATTAAATATAATTATTTAGTTATTTTATGGTGGTTAATATATATTTTTAGTAGGTAGAAGAATAAATAAACTTGACATCTTCATTTTTCTTACACCGTAAGCCTTCTAGGATGAGTCGTTTCAAGATACCAAGACCTATATGAAATTGGGAAGAGATTTTGGGAGGAACTAGAGTATATATTTATTTATTTATTGTATTCAATGTGTGTATATAAGTGACTAGAGTATGTTCCCTTATATAATTAGAGGAGTGGAACCCATGTAAATATTAGAACATGAAAATATAATAAATTTATTTCTCAAGTAAAGTGGATACAAGGAAACCCAATTTAGATTATGAGACATGGTAATGTATAAATGAACTCAAGAAATAAAATTTATATATTTTTTGAAGATATTTTAAGACTTATCACTTAGTTTGAGCCCCCTATTAACCATTTTAATGTTTAAAATGGTGATTTTTTTACCATGGTGTATATTCATCATGACTAAAAAATAAATTGAAATCATTTAAAAATTAAAAAATCTATATTAAAAATACATAATTCATTTTCTAGGATTAAATTTTTAAAAGTGGTAAAAATACTTTTAATATAATTTTTCAAATCACAATTATTTTTTTAGAAAAATTCCCCCTTTAAGCATATAACTTATTTCACAACAAAATATAGTATAATATTGATTGTAATGTAATTAATTGGATTAGGTTAAGTAAAAAAGATAATTATTTTCATTTCAAACAAAAATAAAACCAAAAGTAATCTTTTTAATAATTAGTTAAAAGAGAATACCCAAAAAATACATTTTATTAGAATTACAACATTACCTAGATTTAGAAAATGTTAAAGATTGATTTATAAGTTAAAAAATATACTTATAAATAAATTATATCAATTATTAAATATATATTTGGTTTATAAAAAAAATTTCATAAAATTTTAGTTCATTATTATATTATAATAATGTCTTAAAAGTCTCTATATTTTTAAAATCATTATTTTTGACTATTCAACAAAAAATCAACAATTTCTGAAAAATACCAAAAATTAACACTGAGATAATTTTTACATGATGTTATTAGAAATAATTATTTTTAATTAAATAATAATTATAAAATTATGAATTTAATTTTTTAAATAAAACCATATAATAGATGGAAAAAAATTTGTTATAATGAAACAATTTATTTTTCAATTCAAAAATTAAATAGAATTATTATAATAAATAAAAATCCATAAAATATAATCATCAATATTAATAATACGTTAAATTGATTTATTATTAGATTTACTTAGGTTTTCACATTCTTTCCCTATTAAAAAATTGTGTATTCATAATTTTATTCACTGGTAAACAAGTGGGGATACTTTTCTCTCATAACCTTTTCAGATTCTCATGGTTCTTATTCAATCATTTTACCATTCCATAAAACTTTAACCGAGTGGGTTACCTTATTCTATAAAGCATTCTCTCTATAATCTTGAATTTGAACTGTATTTTCCTTATATGAAAGATTCTATTCCAACTAAACTACTTCAGGGATCAATTAATGAGATGCATAAGGTAGATATTTCCTTAAAAACAAAACACGAAACACATAATATGCATGATATTAACTCATATGTATGGTTAAATGGTAGTAAATTGATCAGAACTTATAAAAAATTCAAACATTCTAATAAAACATGGTTATAATTTTTCTTTGCTTCCAAAATTCATAACATCATTCCAAAGAGTTATTTTACAAAAAATATAGCCTCATACCCCAAATGAGATATCTTCCCCATGGTCATATACATAACACTTCTACATAATTTTAATTTTCTTCATATGGTTTTGAATCATCTTTACCCTTTTAACCATCTCTTCTATCAACCTTGTTCGTAATAAATTTCTTTTTCAACTTTATTATAATATGTTAGAGTTTGAAAACTATATCCATATAATGCCTAATATGGTTCTATGTGTATATAGGAATGAAAACTACTATTATAAGAAAATTCTATCCATGAAAGACATTTATCCAAACTCCCATGGTAATCTAGTGATAAATCTTAAAATATATTCTCTAAGGTTAGAATTTTCTACTCTCACTTTCCCTTAGAATAAGGGAAAAGTTTTGCAGAAAAATAAATCAGTACCTAATTAATTCTAAAGTACTTCAATTTATTTTAAAAAATATTAGATAATGATTATATATAATATATTGGATAAATCCATGTAACATGACTATATCTTTAATATAGATTCTATCAATATGATCCTATGATATAATATCTTGAATATGAAGAAAATGAAACAAATTAGTTAAATGATCAAGAATAACCCAATTATCATTTATTAAGTTGAGATGTATTCAATAATCCCACCATAACATGCATTTACATATTATCCCATTTCTATTTAGGGGAAAAAATAGTTGAATCACCCCTTTAGTATTTTTCCCTCAACCCTTACCTATTGAAAATTCAAAAATATCACAGTAAAACCAATACTATATTTCTTCATTCATTCTCATCAATACTATTTCTAAAGGTATCTATACATTTTAGTTCTTTTCAGATGGAAAAGAAAAGAGTATTGTGAGCTCCACTAAATAATTATTTCTTCAATTGATAATTACTCCGAATAGATAACCTCTTCCCAAATCTAACAATATATTCATTTTCAATATTAAACCCATGGTATTAACCTTCCTTAACCAATTCTAACTTTCATTGAAAAAATAATCCATTTAATAATTCTTAATTATTTTTGACAATGATTATTATACCTATACCTTATCTAGAGAAAATGGATTTTTGCATATATAACTTCAAGTACAATATTAATTAAATTATTAAATCATGTATCATATTCTAAATGAAACATAATTACTGATGCATTATCATTTTTTACTCAAGGGATCAACTACTATGATGGATTTACTTGGATGATAGTGAATTATGAAATCATAATCCTTTAACTATTTTAGCTATATTCTTTTACTAATGTTTAACTCTTTTTGAGTGAATGTATAGTTCAAAATTTTATGATTTATATATATTTCACATTTCAACCTATATAGAATATGCCTCTAATTATTTAAATAAAAAAACCACTACAATATCAGGATCATAGGTTAGATAATTCCTCTCATGAGGATTCAATTAGCATGATGCATATTCAAATACCTGATATTTTTCTTTAATAATCCACCAAGGATCTTCAGTGAATCATCCCTATTAATAAAATATTCACCATTTATTGATGGAAGGGATAATACTAGAACATTAACCTATATTATTTTCAATTCCAAAAATTATTCATCACATTCCTTTGTCCAGATGAATTTGACTCCCTTTCATGTTAACCTAGTTAGTGTGATATATAAATGAGAAGATTTTTAAAAAACACAAGTAGTAACCCACTAATCTAAGAAAGTAGAGAATCTTTGTAAAATATAAAAGTATTGGACAACCTTACATGAATTTATTTTTATTATGACAAATATTAATTTCATATTTATAAACAATATTCCCAAGGAATGATATATGATGTAACCAAAATTCACATTTTCTAAATTTTACATAAAGTTTATTTTATTTTAAAGTGTGCAGAATAATCCTTAGATATTTCTCATATTCCTAATAGTTTTTATAATAAAACAAAATATAATTAATTAATACCAACTAAAACTGATCCAAATTCTCATGGAAAACCATATTCATAAGATCTATAAATATAGTGAGTGCATTTGTTAACCTAGTAGGAATATCTAAAACTCATATTGTTCATACATAGTATGAAACATCGTAATATACTCTTCCTTCACTTTCAATTGATGATATCAAGATCTGATTTCAATATTTTAAAAATATCGATCCTCATGGAACATATCAAACAAGTCATCAATATAAGGGAAAAAAGTTTTTCATAATAATAATTTTATTGGGTGGTTATAATAAATGAAAATCCTCATAAAACAATCATTATTTTTAACAAACAAAATAGTATAACCTCAGGGTGTTGTTATAGGGTATATGAAACCCTTATTATTTAATTCTTGTAATTTAATTTTCAATTATAATATCTCTATTGGAACCATTTGATAAATAGGTTTTGAAGTTAACTTAGCATCAGAAACTAAGTCAATATTAAATTCAACCTCTCGATCCGAGATAACACTAGGAAGATCATCAATAAATACATATGAAAATTAATTTACCATAATAAAATCCATAATATGAATAATTCATTTCATTATAATGACACATTCAAGATTACTTTCACACCTATATTTATAATATTTCATAGTTTCATGACATTTTATAACATGTATGAACTCATTTTTATATATGAATTAAAACTGACTCTAAGAATTGAATATGAATTCTTTATCTATGTAATATATCTTTAAATGATACACTAAAATCCAATATATACTTGTAATTAAATCATAATCCACTGAGGGTAATATAATAATATTTATAAGAAAAACCATTCCATAAATTATAATAGGAAGGTTCCCATAAGACTTTTTTTGCATCAATACTTCCATAAGAAATTTTACCAGAAGTTTATCTTCATTTATTGACATTATATTTAAATTTTATTAATAAATTTCATATAAATAAAAGAGTTTGTAAACTCAAAATCAAACAATACATTGGAATAATCTGAAAAAAGTAATGTACCTGAAATAATTTCATTCAGTGGTAAAAAAATTTCAGAGGTAGTAGTAATTGATATTTCCACAACCTTTTAATTATGTTATTGATGGTTTTCATTATTCATACTTTTCTTCACACATAAACTTTTATAAGGGTATATCTTATTAAAATTAGAAAACTTTACTTCCCACTTTTCATTATTGATTTTTCCATTACATTTCTCTTTTTCATTGCAATCATAACAAAGATATACCAACTTACTACAATGGTAAATATTTCAAGATCTCATAACTCATTCACCATAATTCCTTTTACCACACTTATCCAAATAAGGAAGTTAAAGTTTATTACATTAATTTTTATTTGATGTATTATTCCACATTTCTTGACACATGGACTACTTTTTATCTTTATTACCATAATAACCAACAAACTATTTCTTAAATTTCACATCAACCAATGTCCTCATAACTTCTACACTCACGAGTAACCAAACCCATTCAAAAATTTTTGTTTCAAACATGAATAAAATATATAAATTTTATTATCATGATCCATAATAAAATTTCATTCATACATTCATAACCTAGTAAAATTTTCTTCATAGGTGATAACCAATTGATCTTCCTTTTTTTATTTAATTCCATGAATTTCATTTTTATTATAAGTTAAATATTGTTAGGAAAATATTTATTAAGTAAAAGATGTTTAAATTTTGTCCACTACATGGAATCAATCTCATCTTTTTCCTTAGTATTCTTAACAAATGACCACCATCGACTGACTTCACCTTCAAAGTAACAAATGGAATGAGTTACCTTATCATGCTCTAAACACTAGAAAACTTCAAATATATTTTATAAAGAATCAATCCATCAATCATCTAGCATTGGGTCAAAAGATATACCAAAACCTATAGGGTTCTATTTCATGAATTACTCCACTATATACATGCTCGACTATTGAGAATAAAGTCACTCCCTTATATGGCTACAATCATTGATAAACTTCATAAACTAAGTTAAAAAATCTATAAATTAGTATGTTATAATTCTTACTATTATAGGTTAATGATTCAGAAGGAAATCATTCTCTAGTTTCCTTTCTAATTCATTTAACATGTTTCCTCAGATTATTTTTTTTGAATAAACCTGGATCAGATGAATAAACATTGGAATCTATAAAATATATCATACGATAACACAAAAAACTATTACCTCATAAAAGTGTCTTTTAATATCATCCAAAAAAATAAAATTATCGAAAAATTTACGTTGATACTAGATGTAACTCACTATATATTAATCAACATATAATTATATGATTTATAAAAAGGGATTCAATCCTTACATTTATAGGAACATTTATGTTTATAATTTCACTTAATTAATAAAATCAATAGATAATAAAGTGGACATTTACACACAATGTACAATTTTTACATAAAAATACGTTCTTATGTTTATAATCCTATTTAAATCATGATACCTTTTCATTATTCAGGCCATTTCACCATTGACCTTCATAATATTCCAACACATCTATAGGCCCTACAAAAAACATTTTAAAATGTGGGATGATCAAAAGAATTATCATTAATGGATATAAAAATAGTGGAAATCCATTGGTTTATTTAAAAAAAATACTAAAATTACTAAGGAAGTTTTTATTTTTACAAAATAAATTTGATCTCAAATAATCACTAACATAATCCTGAAATGAAATTCAAAGACCATTTTTTTCCTAAAAAATTTATAATTTGTGTCACACACGGGTTTTTCAAGTTTTGGATTATGATTCAGTTTGATGGGAATCATAGTATTTTTTACCAGGTTCTGAGTGTGAAGGGTGTTGAGTTTTTAATTGTTCCCTTGTCTAGTTTTTATCCTATGTTTGTCCCGTAGTTTGTTTGGGAGGTTTTGGAAAAATCCAAAAAAAATTAGCTTGGCTGTACCTTGTGCATTGTTGGCAGACAGTTTGATATACCATGAAGCTAAACCTAGGTAACCATCATAAAAGCACATAACCTACCACAAGGTTAGCACACAGGCATGTAGCGATCCCAGATAACTGTTCAGTCAATCCATCCATCGGTAGGGGCTACCACATGGTTTTCTAAACCATGCGACCTCACCATGTGCCTTTACTAGACATAAAATTTTAGGATTTTCCAAGTTTACCCCATTTGGGTTTTTGAACCAATTATCTCTCCCCCTCCACCATGTAGCTCATTTGACCATAAAAGGGATCTCCCCTCTTCCTCAGGATTTCCACCTCATTATTTTGTGATTTTAAGTGGAAATTTTCAAGGGTTTGGTTGGATCTCTCAAGGTAAACCCCTCTTATCATATCCCTCTTCCTTATCCTCTCATTATTTCTTGGTTTTCTATTCTCCCATGGTCATGTTAACCTAAGGTTTTGATTTACTTTTGATTATGTTCAGGTTTTTGCTCATTAAGGTTTTATCTTCGTAGATATAGGGTTTTTGAACCCTCATAGAGTGTTTTAGGTGGTGTGTTGTCATTGTGTCATGGATCTAAGGTAGGGTTTCCCATGCACTTTCCTTTTTAATTTAAGAATCATTAGTTTCATGATTTTTACACTTTCTTTGATTTATAAAAATTGATATTTGATCGTCGGTTTAATTATTTGGTTTGAAAAGTTGTGTTTTATTCCTTGGTTTGTGATAAATGTAATTAATGTGTTAAATAACGCACACCAATTGCTCGATTAAATACCCGGTTGGAATTTATGAGTAATTTGTGATGTAAGAATCATTTTTTTGTTTTTTTAATATATTGGTAGTTTGTAAAATGATGTATTGGGTGCCTTATATGGGGTTCCCATGTGTTTTTGGGTTTTATAAAGAAATAAGGAATGGAATTTAGGTTTTTTTGGCATGTGTTGTCGATGAATGTCCCATATGAAACTTTTATAAGAAATTGTTTGCCTTAAAATTGTAGTGTGAATGTTTTAAAAATAATTTTTAAATGATTTTGATGTGGAAAATGCTATGTTTACACCCCTTTATGAAATATGGATTTTGTATCATCGATAAATGTTGGTTTTTTGAAATTAATAACAGTCCATTTAGAAACTTTGTGAAAATGATGAAAGTGTTTATTAATAAAACCTATGTTAGATGTTTCTCATGCCTTATCTACATGTAATGGATGTGATGTACTCATTGTGTAATCCTCGAGATCCATTTTCAGAGTTCCTCAGTTGGGAATCCTTATGTTCTATTTATTTTATGGCATGAGATTGGTTCTTGGGGTAACTCAGGGTGAGGCTTGTTGTAGTGTTACAATTATATATGATTGTGATTGGATGCTCGGATGGAATCAGTTGGCTCACCCCATTATATACATGAGACATGAGAACCTGGAATATTGTGAGAATTTTCCAAGAACGATTGGTGCACTGGCTAGTTTATTCTATAGAGACCTCAAACCTGATGTACAAGGACATTAAATTACTTTTGAGGAATAACAAAAACAGACACACAATGACCGTAATAGTTTAGTGTCTTTGGAAACTTGGAATATAATCTTCTAATCATGGTGAAATAACTTCAAAATCTCACATAAATATCTTCCCCTTTTGTTCTATTACCTAAAACCTTTCTTTAAATCCTGTGGAAAAGAAAACATATAAAGGGTGAGCTCAAATGCTCAGTAAGGGTAAGCATGGAGGAAATAAAACAAATCATATACATTTGAACTAAAACAAAACATGAACATAATGTTTAAAAATCAAAATCTTGAGAAATGACATAAAACATGACAGTACGTAAGGAATAGATCAAAATGAAACATTAATCATGAAAAAATAGCATGGGAATAAAACATGTAATTGTGGAAAACCATTAAGAACATGATATGATATCCATAGTAGCCAAGGCATTGCTGCCAAGACCATCTTAGTAGACAAAGTCCCTTTCTGAATCAAGTCCACTCTTCGTTCCAGTCCTGTAACACTGAACTAGAATAACTTACCATTACATCCATGTCAATATCATGAGATATAAATCTTTACCCAATGCATTTGAGGGATATATAGGTCCCACCTATCTCATAATGAAATCATCCTTACTTTTGCCACAAAATATACATAAATCATTCATCATAACCCAAAGAATAAAATGGGTTTCATAAACATCATCCCATCATCACATAATCCATATAAAACAAATGGATATCATTCCATCATAAGAAAAGTGAAACCATGTAAATCATAGAGACATTATACTTGAAACATACACATATGAAATAATGTCATCTTAGATGGAAAATGGTTTTTATAAAAAACTTGAAATGAATTCTTGAAGAAAATATCATTTATTCTTCAAAAATTATTTTCATTTCACAAAATACCATGAAATTTTAAAAGAAAAGTATTTTTTTGAAAATATTCATAAAATATTATAGAGTAAGATTCATGAAAATGAGGCATTATGAAACAGTAAAAATCCGTTCACGCCGTATAAGTTAAAAATAACATTCTTCTCATACTTTTGTTAGAAAAGCCAAAATGTTCCCCGTGTGGTAAACAAAAGTAAGATTCCTTTCATAACATGTGGTAAATTTAAAAAATGGGTAAAAAGGACTTTAAAAATACATGAAAACATTTTTAGAAAACATGGGCATGGATGATAACAATAACCCCAGTAAATACTTACGAATAACAATCTCGGATAAGAACGAGATTGGAATAGTAAACCCTTACCTTAGGTCTGATATGCTTTGTATGTATCCTAACATCCTATATAATGATTTAAATAATTTTATTGACTTATTATAGAATCATATTAATTGTTATGATATCATATATGGTTCACTTATGACTTTATATCACCCATTCTTTTGTAAATTCCATGTTAAAGCAGTGTTTTGGGTAAAATCGTTTCATTTATCGTACGAGTTTCGACATGTTGTTCTTGATATTATTACTTATATCCTGAATTAATTAATTATAGAATGTAAAAAATGATTTATATATAATATATATTCATTATATAAATATATATATGATAGATCGATAAATGGAAAGAAATACACCGTTCATGGAGACGGTAGGTCGTGCGTACACATGAACGTTGTTTTCATTTCCTTATTGAATTGAATGGAATTAAGTAGATGAAATAAATATATATACATAAATTCAGTAGCATTATTATGTCATATAATTCATTATTACTTATTATATATAATTTATAATCATTCTTGAATTGTTAACATGGAAAATGAATCTCATCGGGTCGTGGAGGCGGTAATCCATACGTACGCACGAGCAATGATATCGTTCCCATATTTATTGAATGGAATTGGAGTGGATGGTATAATATCTTGGAATCAGTATGATGTTATAATAATCATATATAGTTATTATTTACACCATTATAACCATCCAGGTATGGTGGTGGTGGAAAAAATAGATTACATCACAGCGTAGAGACGATATTCCGTACGTACGCATGCACGGTGATTTATTTTTTCGTAGAAGGGATAGAAGGTGAAATTGGGTTGTTTCATATTTATAAAAAAATATCAGTATATTAGTGATAAAGATGTTATTACTTTATAATTAAACAATAAAAGAATAAGAATTTGAAGAAGAAAGAAAACTTGAAAGAATCGGTAGAAGAGATTACTTCTTCTTCGAAGCACCTCTTTTAAACTTCATCTTAGGGCACTAGAGTTGGTTTTTCGAGAAGACAAGAACCTCTATGATATAACTATAGAGGTCGAGAAGAGTAATTGGCAGGGTTTTACTGATATTCAAGGCTCAAAAGGGTGTGAAGAGAAGAGGGAAGGGGTTCCCTTTTTATAAGGGATGAGAGGGGCACCTTTGAAATAACTTAAAATATTATTTTATAATAAAGTCATATTCATTTTATAATAGCTCCAAATTTATTTATTTCGAATATAAGGTGGGGATGGGCCTAAATACTCTCAACCAATAGGTTTTAGACAAGTTTAGGTTACTGTTTTAACCTTATCATTTAGATTTAACTCTAAGTTAAATAATTTAACTTTTGCCGTGTCTTTTTGTTTTCTAACACTATATGGTTAATAAACTTACTATAACAAGCCAAAATAACCCCATGTGGTTCATTATTAATATATATAACTTTATATAAGTCATTTGTACGAACCTTATATTTTTAAGAATATAATAACAATTAATAATATAGTATTTGTTTTAGAAACTATTTTATGTCAATTTTGACACTATTTGGTACTTTATTTTTGTGAAAATCATAACAGAATGACTAGTTCAAAAAAAGTTAATTAAATCAATACTAACAAGTCATATTAACCTATAAAATTAGTCTAATTCATAAAAGTCTCAAATTACATTTATTTGGGTATTTATAACATCAATTATGTTAATATTTCATTAATAAGGTAATTACTTCATCATCATTGTGTCATAAATAAATTAAATTATTTAATGTCTAAAAATTAGAAATAAAATAGAATTATTTATGAATTTTTTTAACTTTATAATTAATATTTAAAGTATAATTTATCTTATGTATAACCTTATATTAAAAATGTTTTAGTTATTAAACTTTGATTCTAACTATTTTAACTATTCTTTAAATAAAATAATAATAAATGTCCTAATCTAACCCAAGTGGACCTAAAGGGTAATATTTTATTCCTAATGTTTTTTGGTCTAATTAAACTTATCCAATATAATTAGTACATGTGTTAGGGTAATAGTAATATCATTTTTACCCTTAATTAACCTATTTACTTTTAACCGTGGTAAATAAAAGTAAAAAGTTACTATTCAACACAAATTATTTTTATTTTATTGAACCACATTTTACTCCTTGATATTAACCCTGTCTCTTGGATTTTCAAAATTCTATTCAAATAAGTGGTAAAATTATGTTTTATGTAAATTTTCAAATTCTCCTAGGAGGTGGGTAAAAGACGGTGAAAAGTTCAATAAAATATTTATATATCTAAAATTATTATAAAATGAATTCAATGAATTACATTGAACTTATATAGGTATTATGTATCAATTTTTACCTAAAATAAATTTAAATAAAATAAATAATTATTTAAATAAAAAGCCAGTTTTTAAATAGTAACCCAGTGTTTTCACTATTCATCAAAAATTGAAAGTTTTCAGAAAAATACCAAAACTTCAACCCAGGATAATTTTGATATTCTGAATCCAAAAATGAAGTCCATTTCGAAAGATAAAATTTATAAAATTTCAAAAAGTGGGTATTACTATTCATAATAGCTAGTTTATATAACATATCATTGTTTAGTGAAACTCGATATTGTGTACGACACACGCTATCGTGGAAGGTCACGATTGTGTGCAATGCAAGCCAATTCAGGGATGCGTGTAGTGAAAGATCCTTTTCGTTTAGCGTACAACATAAGACATCAATGAAATTAAAAAGAATATTTTTTTATAAAATCTCAGGGTGTTACATTCTACCCCTTTTAAAAAGAATTTCACCCTCAAAATTCGTTGGGGTTATAAATGGTTTACTACTCGAAAGTTTCTTTAATAGAAACCCACATTGTAAAAAGGAATACCAAAACTTATCCTTAAAAACTAAAGTATGAAACGTAACAGTTACCCAAATTAACTAATCACTGGGTTTCCACATAGGAGAACATAGGTGAAAATATGGATATGGAAGAGAAATCTAACCATCATGTTCTGATGGGGAGTGGTAGAGAACATGGCTATGAAAAATCCAATAATCACAAAGCCATAAATTTGTGATGATCTAAGGTACTATCCGATTCATCAGATATAAGGGAACTAGGAAAACATTTTGGTTTTTAAGATCATTTCCCTAAAGTTGAAGAATTTGAATTAGAAGAAATACTTACTTTATTTCTGTATAATCTCACCGTTGTTCATGCCTTGAAAAATTTCCACTTCATCTCTTAAAGAAATGAAGTTGAATTTTTCATTCGTGAGGTGTTAGAAAATCATGTGATAGAATGATGGGTCATTTCATATGTCTCAAACTAAAGGTTAGAAAAAATTATCAAATATACATAAGTCCATCTATGGTGAGGTTAATCGTATATGATTCCAAAAATGGACTTATACTTCATCTATCATACTGCTTAATAAAACTAGTTTCTACTAACCAGGGACTTCCTATAGGCCAGTGGTAGGCAATAAAGGCCTGTCGCACTTTAGTTGTGGGTTCGATTCCCACATCCTTGTCTGACGCGATAGGTTGTCGCTCATCCAATGGGTTGTCCTTTTTCTAAAACTACATTACTATAACATTCCATCAATAATATCGAAAAAAGTTATAGCCTTAAACAATACTAACTTATGTCCAACATAATCCATTCCAATCCTTAGGCTTATCCAAAATACTTCTGTCCAAGCTCATATTATAAAGAAAACAATTACTAGAAATGTCATCTTCCGAGCATGTGAATACCATAATTTATCCCCCATATATCATATGATATATCTTGTTGGTCAAATTACAGACATGTGAATACCTTAATCATGTATTCTCTTGAAAAATGAATACCCATTAAACCTTAGTGAAAACATGAATGTTGTCGAAAGTTAACTCTTTCCACATACCAAAATCCCAAAAATTCTATATACTCAAACCATAATATCACTTAATCCTTATATCAGTCATGAGCTCATGAATAGTATCAAACATATTGTTTTCTCCTTATCCCTTCATTATGCGCATATCATCTTCTTTCTAAAAATAGTGAATAACCTTTCATGGTTACCGATACCATATTCTTATAGAAAACCACAATGGACCAATACACATATATTTCAATGTACTACAAAAGTACCTCAACAACATTTTTATTGAATTCCAATACATAATCCCTTCAATCCATCCTCTTTAATGATTGGAATGGAATGGGTCCTTCCTCGATTTAGATGTCACTTCTTAGGTCAGGGCATTGGGTTGGGTAATTACCATCTTCTCCACAGATAAGACATTGGAATCCATAACAGTATGTCACTCTATGACCCTTTTCTCCACATAAATAACATCTTCCTCTCCATTTGAGGTATTCCTCAAGGTTCTTCTTCCCTTCTTTAGAAATATCAATCTTCCTTTCTCTATGCTCCACACCATGCGAACATGCATAAAATTCAATCTTCCTTTTATTTGATGACTTAGGAATACAACTAAAGTTCACCTTGTTAATCATATATCGATATGACTGATTTGGAATAATCACAATATCTTTCTCTCCAGGTGTTACACATTTTCGTTGATCATAGTCACCAATTTGTCCATTGGAATCAATGTTAACTGAATCCTTCTTGTTCCCTCCATTGACTAAGACCAGAAATCATAGTGTAAGAAATGGTTAAAATAAAGAGGAACCACATAATCATAAAAATTCACTTATGGGATGTATAACTTATCAAAAATTATTTAATCCATGAAAACTTAGGGTCAACCTAAGTTATTCATGATCGTCAACATAATTCTAGGACTCTAACCTATACATATACTTAACCATAGGGACATTGCTAGACATACCTTAGAAATATCTCTAGTGATTTCACTAAAGTTTTCGCATCCTAGCTTCCAAAGGTTAACGAAACCTTTCCTCTGATACCAACTACAGAGACCCCAAACCTGATGTACATGGACATTACATTACTTTTGCGGAATAACAAAAACAGACACACAAGGACCGTAATAGTTTAGTGTCTTTGGAAACTCGGAATATAATCTTCTAATCATGGTGAAAGAACTTCAACATCTCCCATAAAGATCTTCCCCTTTTGTTTTCTTACCTAACACCTTTATTTAAATCCTAGAGAAAAGAAAACATATAAAGGGTGAGCACAAATTCTCAGTAAAGGTAAGCATGGAGAAAATAAAACAAATCATATACATTTGAACTAAAAAAACATGAACATAATGTTTAAACATCAAAATCTTGAGCAATGACATAAAACATGGCAGTACGTAAGGAATAGATCAAAATGAAACATTAATCATGATAAAATAGCATGGGAATAAAACATGTAATTGTGTAAAACCATTAATCACATGATATGATTTACATAGTAGCCAAGGCATTTCTTCCAAGATCATCTTAGTGGAAAAAGTGTCTTTCTGAATCGAGTTCACTCCTCGTTCCAGTCCTATAACACTAAACTGGATTAACTTACAATTCTAGCCATGTCTATCTAATGAGATATAAATCTTTACCCAATTCATTTGAGGGAGATATAAGTCCCACCCATCTCATAATTAAATCATTCTTACTTGTGCCACAAAATATACATAAATCATTCATCATAACCCAAAGAATAAAATGGGTTTCATAAACATCATCCCATCATCACACAATCCATATAAAACAAATGGATATCATTTCATTATAAGAAAAGTGAAACCATGTAAATCGTAGAGAAATTATACTTGAAACATAAACAAATGAAATAATATCATCTTAGATGGAAAATGGATTTGATAAATAACTTGAAATGAATTCTTGAGGAAAATATCCTTTCTTCTTCAATAATCATTTTCTTTTCACAAAATCCCATACAATTTTAAAGGAAGAGTATTTTTTTGAAAATATTTATAAAATCTTGTAGAGTAAGCTTCATGAAAATGAGGCGTTATGAAACCGTAAAAATCTGTTCACGCCGTATAAGTTAAAAATAACATTCTTCTCGTACTTTTGTCAGAAAAGTCAAAAAGTTCCCCATGTGGTAAACAAAAGTAAGATTCCTTTAATAACATGTGGGAAATTTCCAAAATGGGTAAAAAGGACATAAAAATATATGAAAACATTTTTAGAAAACATGGGCATAGATGATAACAATAACCCTAGTAAATACTTACGAATAACTATCTCGGATAAGAACGAGATTGGAATAGTTAACCCTTACCTTTGGTCCAATATGCTTCGTACATATCTGAAACTCATGTATAATTATTTAAATAATGTAATTTACTCATTAAATAATCATATTCATTGTTATTATATCATATATGGTTCACTTATGACTTTATATTACCCGTTCTTTTGTAAATTCCATTTAAAGCAGCGTTTTGGGTAAAATCATTTCATTTATCGTACATGTTCCAACATGTTTTTCTTGATATTATTAATTATATCCTGATTTACTTAATTCCAGAATGTAAAACATGACTTATATATAATATATATTTAGTATATAAATATATATATGATAGATCGATAAATGGAATGAAATACACTGTTCATGGAGACGGTAGGCTGTGCGTACGCATGAACGCTGTTTTTGTTTCCTTATTGAATTGAATGGAATTAAGTAGATGAAATAAATATATATATACATAAATCCAGTAGCATTATTATTTCATATATTTCATTATTAATTATTATATGTACTTTATAATCATTCTTGAATTGTTAACATGGAAAATGAATCTCATCGCGTCGTGGAGACGGTAATCCATACGTACGCACGAGCGATGATATCATTCCCATATTTATTGAATGGAATTATAGTGGATGATATAATATATTGGAATCAGTATGATGTTATAATAATCATATATAGTTATTCTTTACACCATTATACCCATCCAGGTATGGTGGTGGTGGAAAAAATAGATTACACCACGGCGTGGAGACGGTATTCCGTACGTACGCACGCACGGTGATTTCTTTTTTCCGTAGGATGGATAGAAGGCGAAATTGGGTTGTTTCATATTTATAATAACATATAAGTATATTAGTGATACTGATGTTATTACTTTATAATGAAACAACTAAAGAACAATAAGTTGAAGAAGAATGAAAACTTGAAAGAATCGGTAGAAGAGATTATCTCTTCTTCAAAGCACCTCTTTTAAACTTATTCTTAGGGCACTAGAGTTGGTCATTTGAGAATACCAGAACCTCTATGATATAACTGGAGAGGTTGAGAAGATTAATTGGCAGGGGTTGGACGATCTTCAAGGCTCAAAAGGGTGTGAAGAGAAGAGGGAAGGGGTGCCCTTTTTATAAGGGAGGAGAGGGGCACCTTTGGAAAAACTTAAAATATTATTTTATAATAAAGTCATATTCGGTTTATAATAGCTCAAAATTGATTTATTTATAATCTAAGGTGGGGATGGTCCGAAATACTCTCAACCAATAGGTTTTAGACAAGTTTAGGTTACTATTTTAACCTTATCATTTAGATTTAACTCTAAGTTAAATAATTAAACTTTTCTCGTGTCATTTTGATTTCTTACAATATATGGTTCATAAACTTTCTATAAAAAGCCAAACGAACCCCAATTGGTTTATTATTAATATATATAACCTTATATAAGTCATTTGGCCGAACTTTATATTTTTATGAATAGAATAATAATTAATAATATAATATTTGTTTTAAAAACTGTTTTATGTCAATTTTGATACTATTTGGTACTTGATTTTTGTGAAAAATCATAACAGCATGATTAGTTCAAAAAAAAGTTAATTAAATCAATACTAACATATCATATTAACCTAGAAAATTAGTTTAATTCATAAAAAGTCTCAAATTACTTTTATTTGGGTATTTATAACATCAATTATGTTAATATTTCTTTAATAAGGTAATTACTACATCATCATTGTGTCATAAATAAATTAAATTATGTAATGTCTAATAATTATAAATAAAATACCTTTATGTAGGATTTTTTTAGATTTATAATGAATATTTATAGTCTAAATTATCTTATGTATAACCCTATATTAAATTTTTTTATTTATTAAACTTTGATTTTAACTATTTTAACTATTCTTTAAATAAAATAATAATAAATGTGCTAATCTAACCCAAGTGGACCTAAAGGGTAATATTATATTCCTAAGGTTGTTTTTGGTCGAATTACACTTATCAAATAGAATTAGGACATGTGTTAGGGTAATAGTAATATCATTTTTACCCTTAATTACCCTATTTACTTTTAACCGTGGTAAATAAAAGTAAAAAGGTACTATTCACAATTTTTTTTATCTTATTGAACCAAATTTTACTCCTTGATATTAACCGTGTCTCTTGGATTTTCAAAATTCTACTCACAGAAGTGGTAAAATTAAGTTTTATGTAAATTTTTAAATTCTCCTAAGAGGAGGGTAAAGACGGTTAAAAGTTCAATAAAATTTTTATATATCTAAAATTATTATAAAATGACTCCAATAAATTACATTGAAATTATATAGGTATTATGTATCAATTTTGACCTAAAATAAATTTAAATAAAATAAATAATTATTTAAATAAAAAGTCGGTTTTTAAATAGTAACCCAGTGTTTTCACTATTCATCAAAAATTGAAGGTTTTTAGAAAAATACCAAAACTTCACCTAGGATAATTTCGATATTCTAAATCCAAAAATGAAGTCCATTTCGAATGATAAAATTTATAAAATTTCAAAAATTAGGAATTACTATTCATAATGGATAGTTTATATAACATATTGTTGTTTTGTGAAACTCCGTATTGCGTACAACAAACACTATCGTGGAAGGTCGTGATTGCGTGTAATGAAAGACAAGTCAGGGATGCGTGTAGTACATGCTCCTTTTGGTGTAGCGTACAACACAAGACATAAATGAAATTAAAAAGAATATTTTTTATAAAATCTCGGGGTGTTACATATGCACTAGCTGATAACCCACAATAGGTGAATATATTTTGGGTTATTACTATGTTATTGGTCCCCTTAGTATTTCACAAGTCAGGGTGGTTGGGTATTTGTGTGTTTTTTATTTAATTGTGTGCAGCATAATACCGACAATGGGGTCTCAGATATTAGGATGTTCTGGATTATTATTGATCTCCTAGGTTCACCTATGTCTATTCAATCTTAGTTTCTTATAGTGATGAATGTGATACTTTTATATTTATTTACATTTCCCTGATTATATGATCATCATGATGACTTCTTGTGTGATATCCCTTTTGGAATTTGATGTGTTGGTTTTAAAAAATATTTATTAAAAATTTTTTTTTAAAGAAATGTGTTTTATCATATTGGTGCAAGTTAAAAATATTAACATCACTTTCCCTGTAAAAATTCTTATGTCTCACTAATGGAATGTGTTTGGATTTGAAATGAATAAGGGAAATGGGTGATATTTTGTTTTTAAGTAAAACATATAGAAAATCATACTTTTATGTATTTTAGTCCAAACTTAAAAATTGATGTTTCTTTTATTTTAAAGGAAGTGCAATGGGAAATAGACTATCGGGCTAGCCTACTGAGTTTTAATACTCACACCTATTGTTATTTTTTATTTTTATATGATGTCTAGGTTCAACTATAGTTATATCACCTTGTTAGACGAGTGATCATTATATTGGAGAGTGACCCATAGGGTCATATGGAGTTAGTGTGGTCATCAGATTTAGTTTTTTTTATTTTTATTGCTATTTTACCATTCAGTTTCAAATAAAAAAAATGTTCAGTTTTATTTTATTTATATATTTGACTGCTTGTGTATCTTTCTACTATTTGGATGTTTAGTTTATTATTGGGTGAAATTGTTCCATCTATGTACACTATTGATGCATGACACTAGTTTCCAGCCAATGGGGATCGGGAATTCCTTTCAGGCCATGCCACATATCAGACCAGGTGGCCTGTTTAGGGTTGAACCGGGTTGGTTCATAACAAAATGGTGTTATAGGAGGTTGTCTCTTAGAGGAAATTTCTTTTTAGAGTTACATTTTTTATATAGGGATGTTAAGGTATATGTACTAGAATTGTTTATACTCACGGGGTAGGTATGGGATGAGTGTTGAAAACTATTTCTCATTCTAGTCCCGAAGTTTCCATGGGAAGTCAGGTTTTTTTTAGTTTTAGGTCATTAGGGATTTTTTGGTGACTGGGATTTGACAATGGAGTTTGGAAAATGGTCTCTGTGAGCTTTCAGGGCCTGGAAGACCATGTGAAGCTAGTGGAATGGTCCTAGAAGGCCCTCCATGTTGGTGGTGTGTTTGGAATATGGGTGCCAACCATATGGTCAAGTCACCCACCAACATTAGTTCCCCGTTGTGGGTATCCTTGAATATTTGTGATTTATAAAAAATTGTTTTGAAAATACTTGTGCGAGAATTTTGGATACAATTTTTAATGGAATTTTTTGATTTTGAAACGTGAAAAATGGATTTTCTAAATTTACTTTAAGAAAGGTTTTAGAAAGTTAGATTTTTCTTAATCAAATCTTTTGGTTAATTGGAAATGGATTAATGAGATTTTTTTTGAACCGGATGAATTGGTTTTAGAAAATATTTTTGAACAATTTGTGTTTTTATAAAGAGGTTATGTGCAATTCAAAATTCGTTCAGATATTTATGGCTAGAAGACTATGAAAAAAGGCTTTAGTGATTTTTTAAAAATATAAAATATCTGTTTGAAAGGCAATGTTTGATCTAAAATTTTTTGAATGAAAAAGGAATGGGATTTGATGAAATTTTATTGATTAAATGGTATTTATTGAATTTCTAAAAAATTTCAAATGAAATGAAAAATATTTTTGGCAAAAATCTGTGGCATTTCATAATCTAGTTTGGAAATATCTTTTGGTTTCCATGTTGCCTTGTGTTCTCCCTCATAGAGATGTCATGGATGTTATGGTCTGGGTACGAATGGTTCTCTATTGGAAATCATTATAGTTTACCAACCAAAGTATTTCATTTTCTGGTTTCAAAAGTTAAATCTACCTCTTTGAAGGATTACCTAGACATTTTTTTAAAATATATAGATGTTTGGGCTCAATCTAAAATGATTTCCTATTATGGTAATTCTACCAGTTATAGGAGTGGTGTTCAGTGATGTTTGGTGTGTTTCACCATGTTCTTTGTTCATTATGCTCCTCGTTGGAGGGATAGAGAATGGTGATGTGTATCCTTAAGTCCTTATTTGGTTAAAAGTGTGATGTTAGAGGAAGTGAGTTATATGGCGTGTCATAATACTTTGTTTCTGACTAAAATTGTTATGTGACTTTGTGTGGCACTATAAAAAGGGGTTCTATTTAGGGATTAACAAATCCTTATTGCAAGGTCGTAGATACGTCATACATCAGATATCCATCCACATGTCTCAGAGTGAAGTTGGCACATAGTCATGAATTCCTTGGGTTTAAGGAGTTTTGATATGTTTTAGTCATTGCTGTTGCAATGAGGCATTTATAATGTTTTATTTTGGTTTTTCATTACTATAAATTTCCACTTGTTGAAAATATCATGGTGGACTTACCCCTCACATAGTGTCTTGATTACGCCTTCTTGGATGCAAGTTTCTAGTCAGTGTTCTTTTGTGGAGTACCCATGTGAATCAGGTGCGGTCTTGGATTTTATCCATCATTAGGTGAAGAGTGGTGGGTGGTTATCCGAGGTGGTTTAAGTGATCCAATTATTGGTCCCATTACCTCCCCATGTAATGAGGGGGGGGGGGTTGGTCTATGAATGATATTTTGGCTCAGTTCTTAACCCCTCTATTCAAGATTGGGTATTTTAAATTCTATTGATGCGTTCTTCTTAACTTGTGTCCCTTTTAGCTTGGGTAGCTCGTGATGGAAATTTTTTGGTTGGTCTGTATGGGTAAGTCTCGGTTCTAGTTCATGCTGATTTTTCATTTTATCATTATTAGTTGGTCCGTAATGGAGGGGAGACCAACTTTGAATCTCATTGAGTTTTATTTTAATAATTCATTAGTTTATGGTTGATTTCTAATGGTGGGGAGTCTGTTCGGGCCTCCCCTCTAATAGGGATCTATTTCTAGTTTGGGTTCAGTTTGTTTCGGTTGAAGTGTTTTCTTTTAAATCTATTGATTTTTTAGTTTAATCCTTTTTTTGGTTGAGCATTAGGATTATTGGGAGAAGTCCCAATAGTCCTAGTTTTTAATTTCTTGTGTATGTGGTGGCTTGATCCTTCCCTGGTTCTCAGAAAGTAATTGTGGGTTATTGTTTTTTTTCAAAAAATGGACATGATTTTTGTTAATGGTGGCTGAAATGTTCCTGGCTTAAGAGGTGGGATCGTGTTGATGTGGAATCATTAGGCATTGGTCAATTAACTAGAAAGTGTTGTGGATTCCTAGTGACGAAAAGCGTTAATGGTGGGAAGAATTGTCACACCAGGTGGATTATGATCTGGTTCGATGGTGTAACAACCAATGTATTATCAATGGATATTCCATTCTTATAATTATTTCATATAATTGCATGAAATCACAACACAATGAACTACTAAGTACTATGCGGCCTTTAAAAATAATTTTGTCTCTTCTATGTTTTGAATTTTGAAAATCTGACATACACGGTTGCGATCGGTAAGATGTTTGGAGTCCTATAAGACAAACTTATTTTTTCGTGAATAGTAACTGAACCTTATAAATAGTGATGTTACCCTTAGGAATTTTAATATGACCCTTATGAAAAGTAAATCATCAAAAATAATAATAACCTCACCCATAAATGTATAAATAAAATTTAGCCATAATATAAGTGATAATATGACCATAATAAAAGTATTGGTATTTTTGTAAGTCATAAATAATTAATTACAGTTAATTAATGAATTTAAAAGAAAATATATTTTCTTAAAAGGTGTTCATAAATTAAAAATGTTATTTCTTATATTTTTAAGATAATTTTATAAGACCTTATGTAATTTTTGAAAGCATTATAAAATGAATTATAGTATTAAAATCTATATTTTTCAAGTAAATTATGATTTTAGTTAAAAATTAAATTAATCATATTTATAAAATTATTTTTTAATAATTTATTTAATTTTTGGATTCTACACATCAAAAAATGTTTAGGGTGAATTTTTGGAATTTTTATAAAATAATTTATTTTTTGATAAATGATAAAATATGATAATTCACAAAAAATGCTAAAACTTGAATTTTTGCATCATCTTGAGTCATGGATGATGTAAATGGACATTGGTTTGAACTAACACACACATATTAATGTTTTTTTCATAATAATAATTACTATTTCTTGTCTTATTAAAAAAATATTCTAATGATTAAAATATTAAGAAAACCCTCCTCCCCTCCAATATAAAAACCACCCACACTCCCCTATTATATTAACTCCTCTCAAGCCTTGTTCATTCCCTAAATTATACCATAATCTCTCCCCAAGATCCTATCTCATGTCCATCAACCCTTATTTTCCTCAAACTACCAAATCCTCTCCCTTTAAGAGGTTCTCAAAGGAGATAAAATCAAGAGGTGAATTCCTCTTTCCGATTCTTTTATTTTCTTTCAATTTTTTTTATTTTTTTCTTCAATAACTTTCCTTAAACAAAATTTTATGATAACTATAGTAACATACATGTATTGGAATGATTTATTCTAATGGGATAATTCCTTATCATCTCTCATTTACCTTTATTTTATATGAAAGAAATGAAAACACATCCGAGATGTGTTAATTTATCACATTCATGGAAGAAGGTTTATAAATTTCTTTTACCATATTCTATTCTAGTCATGAAACCATTTTTATAGTTTAATTAAACTATTAAATATGTATTTTATCTTATTTTTTGTTTTGGAATCCTTTTTTCACACTTGATGTAAAATAAGAATACAAAATAAATTAATTATGAACAAAATTCCCAAGTTAATCCAAGCATTTAGAATTAATGTTTTATATAATGATTCACCTTTAAGAAAAATAAAAAAATGAATTTTATAACCATGTAATCTTACAGATGATCACTAATGTTATATAACCATAATTTTGGACAACCACCTTCATCATACATGTGTGTCCGTACATGAATATAAGTGAACCAATCATTAAAACCAAAGAAACAAACGAAACCGAAAAATGAAATTGGACCCCATAACCAATCAAAAAGGTTATGAATGAACTTAAAATGGTTACAATAAATAATTTAATTTTAAAATAGGTTCTATAATTTTTAATTAATTAACCTAATTTTATTATTCAGTTTATTAATATCAAGTGGAGAACACCATCAGACTTAAGGTAATGGATGCTCTCTATTTCACTTTTATTCAAGAATATACTATATGTTATTCCATTTTATGTGTAATTAATAATGATGGGGTATGATTTCACACCTCCCAAATAATTCCCTAATGATTTATAAAATATGATAACCCCTTTCTTTTACAATGATCTCTCCTAAGTAAACCTGATGCCATGCCGATATCTTGTAAGGTATTCTACTCGAACCTCCTATTTTTATTCCGGTTGATCAATACTTATTTTTATCCTAATTAAGTTGTCTTTCACATTGGTGTAAAAATTATAAATACTATTTATATTCTATAAAATCATGTTTCAAGATCCATCCCTCATTCTCTTTTGGGTATATACATGTTTAAAGTGATTCCTTCTTCAATACTTCTCGATAAGAAAACTTGTTTTAAGGGAACTTCCCAAATTCTTAACTAATTTAAACTGCACTCTATACTCTGTTTTAATCCACCATTGTATTTATAAAATCATTCTTTTTATTTTTAAAACCTTTTTGGTTCAATTCTGATTTTATATAAAAAAAATTTTCTTTTCTATTTTAAAGGCTCTATAGTATTTCCTTAAAACTACACAAAAATGTTTTAATGCTAAAATTTCTTAAATACATTTCTTAGATATTGTCACTTCTACATGAAATCACTTACCATGATACATGAATATTTTAAATTATGAATTTCCATGTATATTTTAGTTCCATTATTTCATGGACACTTTTATAACACACCCATTTGTTATGCTTTATGACATGATTGTGGTAGCCAATTCTTTCCATGGGTAACCCATATGTTTATGTGGGATTGATTATGTATGATTATTTATGTGGAAAATATATTCATGAAAAGTTAATATGGGTGCCCCTATATAAAAATACAATGAATTGGGTAATTTTGAGTCTCATGAGATGTTATATGAAACAGTCTTGGTGGTTATCCTTGGCTTGTGCTACCATGTGTGACAGTCTTGCCGGTTAGCCTTGGATTGTGATTCCATGTGAAATGGTCTTGGCGGTTAGACCTGAATCGTTATAAAGTCATGTTTTATATTACTTCTACATTTTTATGACTCCTTGTTTATATGATTATATGTTTATATGTTATGATTCCATATGTACATGCCTTTTTATATCATCATGTCATGCCTTCTATAAAATGTGCTAATGTTTTTTTCTTATGGTTATTCCCTTCCTGGGCTATTTTGATCATCCCTTTGTTCATGTGTTCCCAAGGGTTCCCTATGTAGATGTTTGAGAAAAATGGAAGTTATGCGGTCAATTTGGAGATTAAATAAAAAATATTTTATTTAGTTCCATATTTTCAGTTTTATGTACCTAGTCATCCCAAACACTAGACTTTATGATCCTTGGCTTGTAATATGATGTATAATTATTCTTAAAATCATTTAATGTTATATGAAAAAGTTTAGGGTCACTATTGTTGGTATAAGAAGATGGTGTAGTTATTTTTGGAGATTAGTAATAGAGAACTTTATTATGAACCTTAAGGTTGAGACTAAGTATAAGAAAACACCGCTAAATTTTTGGTAAGTATAGAGTAAGTGGTTTATCAAGAAAATACATCCCTGTCTAGATACAAATAGGTAGAGGTGTCTCTAGAAGAAATTTATCTATGGGTAAAATACAAAAAGACCACTTTGAGCTAGAATCGAACGGGAACTGGTGCACGACAATGACCCTTACTAGACTCTTGGTTTGACACTCTCAGGGTATATGCTTTAGTAAATACATAACCTTGGTACAAACCATTATTAAGGGAATAAAAAAATCACATAAGAATATATGTTAAGAAATAGATTAAGGATAAAATAGATTTAAACATAGGGAATCATACTATAGGATATACTTCTCCATAATAATTTTATCCTCTAATGATCAAGGTTTCGTTTTTATGCTCAATAGCTAAGTATTCAAGACCTCTAATTGTAAGTTATTTTTTTCTTAGTTAATAGAGGGAAAGAGAAGAACACATTCCAACCATCAATGTTATAGAGAATGTTAAAACATCATGAAAATACTTCCTCATCTGAATCATGTTATGAATAATAACTTGACTCACATAGAACACCCTCATCCTCTAAGGAAAGAGCAAGTTTCTATTAAATCCTTCATGTGGAAAAGGCCTCCCATGTATAGTTGATCTTTTGATCCCCTCCTCACGGAACCATGGATTATCTCCATTGAAAATATATTCTTTGTCCCCTAGTTCTTAGAATAAGAGAAAGTTGTGCTACCGATCTATCATTTTGATGAGGAAGGAGTTTCAAGATTTGGGTTACGATTATGTGTACCATACAATCCAGAGAAAAAGTAGGATCTTCTGAATGATGCACATAGTTTGACCTTCTCTATCCACCCAGGGAGCATAAATTTGTATCGAGATATCTGAGAGAACATTTGGTGGGACAATATGAAGAAGAAGATTGTTGTGTATACAAAAAATTTTCTGGTATGTCAACAAGTGAAGGATGAAGGATAAAAGTATAATGGGATGATGTGACCACTACCCATACCAACATGGAAGTGGAAGAACACTACCATGGACTTTGAAAATGGAATTTTAAGGACATACATTGGAAACAATGATAGATGGGTTGTTGTGGATCCTCTTACCAAGACAAAAAACTTTATCACGATTCGAGAGGACTCCAATTTGGATCAAATTACATGGATATATATCAAATAAGTGGTAAGTATTCATGGAATACCACTATATATTATATCCTATAGAGATATGAGATTCACCATAAAGTTCTACAAAAGTATCGAACATGCTCTAAGAACTGAACTGAACTTCAGTACAACTTATCATCCTTAAACTAATGGCTAATCTGAGCAGAGTATTTTGACACTAGATGATATGTTGAGAGGATGTTCTATGGAATTAAACATAGGAATGGGACCAACATATTCCACTAGTTTAATTCTCCTACAATAACATTTTTCACTTGAGAATCTGAATGGAACCATACGAATCCATTTATGGGAAAAGGTGCAGAACACAAATGTGTTGGGATGAATTCAGTGAGCATAATCTTTTAGGATATGAAATGGATGAATAAATCACAAATAAGGTGAAAACCATTCATTAATACATCAAGGTAGCCCAATGTTGAAAGAAGATTTATGCATACAATCATAGATGAGACCTTGAGTTCAATGTTGGAGACATGGTATTTCTATGCATATCTCCATGGAAAAAGGTCATCAGGTATGGTAAGAAAGAAAAGGTATGTCCTAGGTACATCTGCCTCTTCAAGATTCTTGATCATGTTGGAGTTGTGGCCTATCGACTAGAACATCCACCTACCATGGCCAAAGTACACAATGTCTTCTATGTATCCCTCTTAAAGAAGTACATACCATACCCTTCACATATACTCTCTTCAGAGATGATACAATTGGAGAATGATCTTTCTTATGAGGAGTAGCCAGTGAAGATCTTGGATCATAGAGATAAAGTTCTATATAACAAGACTACTCACCTGGCCAAAGTACTGTGAAGAAACCATAAGTACGAAGAGGCTACATGGGAATTGGTGGAGGAAATGAAGGAAAAGTACCCACACCTGTTTATGGCATAGAATGTAAAATGAAATTTTAGGGGAGAAATTTCATAAGGGTGGAATAATGTAATGAACCAATGTTTTATCAATGGAAATTCCCTTCTTATAATTATGTCATATTATCACATGAAATGAAAACACAATGAACTACTAAGTACTATGTGAACTTTAAACATAATATTGTCACTTTTGGGTTTTGAATTTTAAAAATATAACATACACGGTTGCGATCAATAAGATGTGTGGAGTCTGATAAGACAAACTTAATTTTTGGAGAATAGTAACTAACCCTTATGAATAGTTATGTAAACCTTATGAATATTAATATGACCCTTATGAATATGAAATCATCCAAAATAATAGTAACCTTACCCACGAATGTATAAATAAAATTTTGGCATCTTATAAGTTATAATATGACCATAGTAAAAGTATTGGTATTTTTTAAGTCATAAATAATTAAATACAATTAATTAATTAATTTAAAAGAAAATATGTTTTCCTAAAAGGTGTTTTTATGTTAAAAATTTTATGTCTTCTGGTTTTGAGATAATTTTATAAGACATTATGTAATTTTTGAAAGCATTATAAAATCAGTTATAGTATTAAAATCTATATTTTTTACGTAAATTATTATTTTAATTAAAAAATAAATTAATAATATTTAGAAAATTATTTTTGAATAATTAATTTCATTTTTGGATTCTACACATTAAAAAACAGTAAGGGTGATTTTTTTTTGGATTTTTCTAAAATACTTGAATTTTTTATGAATAGTAAAATATTGTAATTCATAATAAATGCTAAAACCTGAATATTTTGCATCATGATTGAGTAATATTTGATGTAAATTGCCATTGTTTTAAACTCACATTCAAATATTACTATTTTTGGTCACACAAATCATTACTATTACTTGTCTTATGAAAAAATAATTAAATAATGATTAAAATATTAAGAAAACCCTCCCCCCCTCAACTATAAAAAACCACCCACACTCCTATATTATATTCACTCCTTTAAAGCCTTGTACCTTCCCAAAATTCTACCCAGATATCTCCCCAAGCTCCCCCCACATCTATCAACCCTTGGACTCCTCAAAATACCAAATCATCTCCCCTTAAGAGGATCTCAAATGAGATAATGTAACGCCCCGACCCCAGCTACCCAGAGTCGGTGCATTACTTCGTAACATTGTCATGATCACAAAAGATCAAGTCTCGAAAGACCGATTAGTTTAGTAGCCTTGGAAACACTAGATACATTCGTAAATGTTACATTACATCATAAAGTGAAAAACTACAATAACAAAGTCTCCATAGTCCACACTCATATACTCTTCTGACTATCCCTGCAGGTTATTCATAAAATACTTCTTCACATCCTGGAAAATATTAAAACATTGAAAGGGGTGAGCTCAGATGCTCAGTAAGGATAACAATAATGCGGAAGCTTTCATAAATAAACATTAACATTTAAGCCAATGTATAACTAAAACAAAAGCCTTTTAAACATGAACTTCAACATAATATGGCAAAATTAAAATGAGATAATGCCATTTACTTATTCATATGGATATTCTACTGGTCTAATAATCTCATGAAAGATCAATAACCACTTTCATAATGAGGGAATGTGTAATGCCGGACATTCTGAAAAATTTTGTCAAGGCCTCGGCCAAGACGTCTAAAATGATTAAGGCCTCGGCCAAAACCATAAATCAAATTGGGAAAGGGCCTCGGCCAATTCCACGTCTAGTTGTCTCATGATACCTACTGATGCATTGAGGAGCTATAGCGGGCTCCACCCGTCACTTATTAAGTCCAATGCATTCCTCATATGAATAGGTTTAAACATATCATAAACCATAACATAATCGTATCACATAAAACATGCATAAAGGAAACATAACATTTCCACATTTCAATCACAAGATATAAATACAACACATTGATATAATAAAAACACCTTCAAAACCATTTTTAATAAAATAAAAGAAAGTTAAAACTTTTTATTTATTTTTCATTAAAAAAAATGATGGCTTGTAGAGGAAGCTGAAACTCAAATAATGGTCATGGTGGTGGAGAAGTCGTTGTCGCTGCATAAGTACGGAAAGGAAAACATTCCCTTTTTGTCGTTTAGTAAAATTCTTCATATAAAAAAAGATTCCTTTTGAATAAACGTAAAAGTCAAAGGGGTTTATACACCGTATAAAAGAAAGTTGTGTATAAAATAAAATATGCCTCAATGAAAGGAGATTGAGACGAAGTCCCATACAAAGATCATTTTTAAAATAAAATAGATATACTAAGTGTATTAACTATAAGTACACATAAATAAAGTACAAATACAATATATGACATAATAATATAATGACATAATTTGAAAGTAGGAGATTAACCCAAAGAATGGAAATTTGGTTAAGAAATTCCCTTACCTTGTGTCCGACTTGACTCAACCGTTCTTTAACCTCCTGAATAATAAACTACAGTTAATATCTACCTTATTAAGAACCATTTTCAATTTCATTATCCTTTTTATATCACTTATTACAATGTTATGAACATTATGTAATTATTTTAGTTAATAACGGTCGTTTTGTCGATCTTTGGTAACTTGAGTCAACAATAAACTTCTTATAAGTACAAGTTGTTCATGTGGTAGAATATCCATTATATCCAGAATTATATTCATGATTTAGATGTCATATATATCTTATATATCCAGTATATACATTCATTTATAATATTACGTAACATTTAGAGGTAAGAAATGAAATGCACCGTTCACGGAGACAGTAATCCGTACGTATGCATGAACGCTACTTTCATTTCAATTTCATATTTAATAGAACTAAATCATAATGATATAAATGTATAATATAATTCCAGTATAATATAGTGTATAATACCATTTACTCCATCCTTTATACATCCCACATATGGCATTAATGATTCAAATCAATTTGAGGGGGTGGTAGTCCGCACTTCCTAAAATGAAATTATCGCGTTTTACCCATAATGGAAATCATAAAGTATTCCATAAATTAGAAATACAGAAGCATAAGTAAAACATAAACATATTATATATCATATATAAAAATAGTTACATCTTAATGGCCACCTTTGAAGGTGTTATATGAGTGTTGAACAATCATCGTTTCGTGAGGCAGAAATTCGCCATCCACAGAAACCGTATGTTCTTTAACCATTAGATGTAGGTGTGTGTAAGTGTAACTCGAATCCTTCTTATAAAAACATCCTAGTATATTGAGGATACTGGTTTTGTTACAAAAGAAATGAATAAAAAGAGTTTAGGGGGTTGGAGAAGAAAAATAAAACAAAACAACATTAGAAAAGACATTACCTCAAAATCGGGTAACTCTTTTTGATTTGAGCCAAAGGCTTCCTTGGGAAGAGTTCTGCCCAAAGTAAGGCTTCTATGAGTAATAGGGGGAAGTTGGGAGAGTATTTGTGCAGAGGTTGGCCGAGCCAAATGGCTTGAAAGTGTAAATGAGGTGGGAGAGGTGGGGGCCTTTTATAAGTGGAGAGGAGGGGCACTTTTGGAAAGATTGAAATGTTACATTATTTCACAATGCTTTTCGGATTCTAAAGGTACCAAAATTATATAATTCTAGGATAAGGTGATAAGGTTTCGAAATCTCCTCATCCAATAGGATTTGGACAAGTGTAAGCCTTGGATTTTGCATTATCTTCTCATTTTATTTAAATCGTTAAATAATGAGGTCATCGCTGCATCATAATGATGTCATACATAATTTAATTTATTTAATGTCTAAAAATTATAAAAAAAATACTATGATGTAGGAAATCTTTTTATATTTCTAATTAATATTTATAGTCAAAATTTGGACTTGTGTAACCCCACTTAAAAACTGTTTTAGTAAAATAACTCATGTTTGTGTCAATTTAATTTTAACATTAAATAAATATATATTAATGTCATTTTCCAACTAAAGTGGCTCCATGGGGTCCCCAAGTTGACCCATGGGTTGTCTTGGTCGGCCATGACTCATCCAATAGGAGTAGGACAAGTTTCATGCTCATCTCATATTATTAAAACATTATTTGTACCTTAAACTACACTAATTACCTCTAATCGCGATTAAGAACTTAAAAGTTACTATTCACCAAAAAATTATTTTGATCTCATTGAACCACATTTTACTTATTAATGACAAACATGTATGTCGGATTTTTGAAAATCAAATCACAGAAGTGGTAATATTTCATTTAAACAAAAAATCAGTTATTTAACTACCACTTAGTGGTTTCACTATTCATCAAAAATTGAAGTTTTTCAGAACAATGCCAAAATTTCACCCTAAGCTATAATTGATATTCCAAATTCAAAAATGATGTCTATTTTAAAAAATTCCAAACATATAAGTTTCATTAATTAATTTTATAATTAATTCCCGCTTTTACAACAAATAGCGTGTTTTTAAGAAACAATTTATATCAAAAGATTGGCAATTTTTTATGTCCAATTTCAATGTTAAATTAATTCTAATGACCACCTTTGGATAAAATGGTAAAAATATATTATAATTATACTTTAAAACCACTAAATAGTATAATTTATCACTATAAATTATTTTTATTAGAAAAGTTGTTTTTAAGTAATTTTCACTATTCATAAAAATTGGAAGTTCTCAGAAAATTACAAAAAATTCAACTTTGGATAATTTCGATATTACGAATACAAAAATGAAGTCCATTTTGAAATATAAAATTTCTATAATTTTAAAAAGTGGTTATTACTATTCATAACGGCTACTTTGATTAGTCGCGGTGTTTTAGAACTCGAAGTTGGGTACAATGCAAGCTATTGCATTATTGAATGAGAAGCGTATCGTGGAAGCTCGGGGTGTTACATTCTCCCCTCCTTCAATAAATTGCATCCTCGCAATTTGAAATTTTTCTTTGAAAATAAAAGGTTGAAAAGAGAAAATACCTTTGTGGAAAACCCACATCGGAAATAAGATTAATAAAATTTAGCCTTAATAAGAGGGAAAGGGAAATGAAAATGTCACCACCCAATTATGATCTCGATTAGGAGAACATTGGTGGAAATTAGAGACATATAATTGGAGGAAAAACGTAAATATTTGTAGGGAGTGATTGAGGTCATCAATCACAATCAACTGTCAAATTGAGGGCCTCAAAGCCTTCAATCTATGTTGATTTAAAATATCATCAGTTCCCCAAGACAGAAGGTATTAGGATAACACATTTTTTTGTTTTAATATCCCTTTAATAAAGTTTAAGAATTAATTTATTCATTGAATAAGAGATAGGTATAAATATATTTATGGTTGACAATTAGAGTTTCAACCTTCAACTCATCTTTCACTCAAAAAGATAATAAAACTCAAAAATATTATACTTATCCTAATTGTATAAGGTTCCAAATGTTAACACATAACATTTAGATTAGTAAAATTATTTTGTCATAACCAGGGACTTCCTGTAGGCTAGTGGTAGGAAATAAAGCCCTGTCGCACTATGATTGTGGGTTCGATTCCTGCAGCTTTGTCCGACGCGACGGGTTATGCCCCACCCTGAAGGTTATCTTTTTCCTAAAACTATAGTATTATAATATTCCAAAAATAATCTTCAGAAATGCTTTAACCTTAAACAATACTATCCAAAGATCAACTTAAACCACTCCAACCTTTATAGTTATCCAAAATACCTCTGTCCAGACTTTCTCTAAAAGGTCTCTTAATTCCAAAATCAATTGTAACATCAGATTCCCGAAACAAAGAAATGTTTCTCTTATTGTCACATACTAAAAATATGATTACCTTAATCATATTAAAACCTTACTGAAATCAAAAAGTACTGTAGTACAATCCATATATATATATCACATTATTCTTATAACCAGAATATAATCCTTGAGTCCAAAAGCACCAATACATTAATTATTCTGCTTCAACTGTAGTAACAACATAAGATTGTCCTTGATCCCTTGGCCTTTTCTGAGGTAAGTTTCCTTGACGCTTAGGACATTCATTTGCATAATGACCCATTTCCCTATAATTGTAGCATTCAACTTTGACAGCCTCTTTCTTTCCCTTGCAATCACGAGCCTGGTGACCCTTTTCTCCACATTTATAACAAACTCCCATTCCTTTTAGGCAAGTACCAGGGTGATTCTTCCCACAATTATCACATAATGGAAAATCCTTCTTTCCCTTTTTCCCTTTATCTGTCTCTTGTTCAACCATTCTCTTCTTCTCGTGCTTTACTTTGTTGTCATAAGACTTAGAGAATTCCTTTTCTGTCTTGATAGCACACGAGACAATATCTTCGTATGATGAGAAGGATTGTGATACTAAAGCTCGACGGAGAAATGGTTTTAACCCATCAAAGAAATGATCAATCTTACTCCTTGGGTTACGTATATAATCGGCAGCATGCCTCGCTAACCTTGTAAAGTTAGCCTCATACTTTGCGACATTCTCATCCTCCTTCTGTTTCAGACTCAGAAATTGCCTTTCCATATCCGCTCGATGGTCTCGAGGAAAGTATTTTTCTAAGAACATCTCTTTGAACTCCTGCCATTCCATGTTTGTTAATTCATCATCCTCCTTTGTGTTTTGAATTAGTGACCACCATTGATTGGCATCTCCAGTGAGGCGGTAAACTGCCATGACAACATTCTCCCTTTCACTACTCCCCAAGGCATGGAATATTTTCTCTAAGGAACTTATCCATTGCTCAGCTACTATAGGATTTGTACTCCCATTGAAGGTTGGCGGTTGTTGTCTCATGAAACGGTCTAGCATTGATCCTCCACATTGCGGATCAGGGTGATCCATACGAGTAAGGTTGTTATTCATAACCTGCGTGAGTTGTCCCAGTACGGTGAGAAGCTGATCAGTACCAGTTGTATCACTAGCTCCAACATAATTATCCTGAGCAGGAGGGCAATCCCTACACGGAGTGCATGCATTGATACGGTTTCCATTCCTTCCACTAGGTGCCATTTCTAAATAATGGCATAAACTAGATTAGTTCATGAATCAAAATACATAATTCCATACTTGTAAAACACTTAACATAAATTGAACTAATTATGGATATAATCCATAATTATAAAAATGTTTTCTTTGAGGAATTATATACTCGTAACCCTTCATAGTGGTTTGTAATGAAAATGGGAATTATCCAAAGCATATCCCCCGGGAGTGTCGTAACCAAGAGTGCAGCAAGGCCCATTGTCGTGCACCAGTTCCCGTTCGAGTCTAGCTCAAAGCTGTGTTTTCGGGTTTTACCCCTAGGTACATATGTTCCAGAGCCGCCTCTACCTGCTCGTATCCAGACAGGGATGTATTGCTCGGAAAACTCACAACATCTCTACAATACCAAAATTATAGGAAGTTCTTCTATACTAATCCTCAAAGTCTATCTTCGGGATATGTTCTCTAATCAGAGTTTATCTAAATCTAGCTTCCAAGTTTAGTACTAAACTGCCTCTGATACCAACTGTAACGCCCCGACCCCAGCTACCCAGAGTCGGTGCATTACTTCGTAACATTGGCATGATCACAAAAGATCATGTCTCGAAAGACCGATTAGTTTAGTAGCCTTGGAAACACTAGATACATTCGTAAACGTTACATTACATCATAAAGTGAAAAACTACAATAACAAAGTCTCCATAGTCCACACTCATATCCTCTTCTGACTATCCCTGCAGGTCATTAATAAAATACTTCTTCACATCCTGGAAAATATTAAAACATTGAAAGGGGTGAGCTCAGATGCTCAGTAAGGATAACAATAATGCGGAAGCTTTCATAAATAAACATTAACATTTAAGGCAATGTATAACTAAAACAAAAGCATTTTAAACATGAACTTCAACATAATATGGAAAAAGTAAAATGAGATAATTCCATTTACTTATTCACATGGATATTCTACTCGTCGAATAATCTCATGAAATATCAATAACCACTTTCATAATGAGGGAATGTATAATGCCGGACATTCTGAAACATTTTGTCAACGCCTCGGCCAAGACCTCTAAAATGATTAAGGCATCGGCCAAAACCATAAATCAAATTGGGAAAGGGCCTCGGCCAATTCCACGTCTAGTTGTCTCATGATACCTACCGATGCATCGAGGAGCTATAGCGGGCTCCACCAATCACTTATTAAGTCCAATGCATTCCTCATATGAATAGGTTTAAACATATCATAAACCATAACATAATCGTATCACATAAAACATGCATAAAGGAAACATAACATTTCCACATTTCAATCACAAGATATAAATACAACACATTGATATAATAAAAACACCTTCAAAACCATTTTTAATAAAATAAAAGAAAGTTAAAACTTTGTATTTATTTTTCATTAAAAAAATGATGGCTTGTAGAGGAAGCTGAAACTCAAATAATGGTCACGGTGGCGGAGAAGTCGTTGTCGCCGCATAAGTACGGAAAGGAAAACATTCCCTTTTTGTCGTTTAGTAAAATGCTTCATATAAAAAAATATTCCTTTTGAATAAACGTAAAAGTCAAAGGGGTTTATACACCGTATAAAAGAAAGTTGTGTATAAAATAAAATATGGCTCAATGAAAGGAGATTGAGACGAAGTCCCATACAAAGATCATTTTTAAAATAAAATAGATATACTATGTGTATTCACTATAATTACACATAAATAAAGTACAAATACAAGATATGACATAATAATATAATGACATAATTTGAAAGTAGGATATTAACCCAAAGAATGGAAATTTGGTTAAGAAATTCCCTTACCTTGTGTCCGACTTGACTCAACCATTCTTTAACCTCCTGAATAATAAACTAGAGTTAATATCTACCTTATTAAGAACCATTTTCAATTTAATTATCCTTTTTATATCACTTATTACAATGTTATGAACATTATGTAATTATTTAAGTTAATAACGGTCGTTTTGTTGATCTTTGGTAACTTGAGTCAACAATAAACTTCTTATAATTACAAGTTGTTCATGTGATAGAATATCCATTATATCCAGAATTATATTCATGATTTAGATGTCATATATATATTATATATCCAGTATATACATTCATTTATAATATTAAGTAACATTTAGAGGTAAGAAATGAAATGCACCGTTCACGGAGACGGTAAGCCGTAAGTACGCATGAACGCTACTTTCATTTCAATTTCATATTTAATGGAACTAAATCATAATGATATAAATGTATAATATAATTCCAGTATAATATAGTGTATAATACCATTTACTCCATCCTTTATACATCCCACATATGGCATTAACGATTCAAATCACTTTGAGGGGGCGGTAGTCTGCACTTCCAAAAATGAAATTATCGCGTTTTATCCATAATGGAAATCATAAAGTATGCCATAAATGAGAAATACAGAAGCATAAGTAAAACATAAACATATTATATATCATATATAAAAATAGTGACATATTAATGGCCACCTTTGAAGGTGTTATATGAGTGTTGAACAATCATCGTTTCGTGAGGTAGAAATTCGCCATCCAAAGAAACCGTATGTTCTTTAACCATTAGATGTAGGTGTGTGTAAGTGTAACTCGAATCCTTCTTATAACAACATCCTAGTATATTGAGGATACTTGTGTTGTTACAAAAGAAATGAATAAAAAGAGTCTAGGGGGTTGGAGAAGAAAAATAAAACAAAACAACATTAGAAAAGACATTACCTCAAAATCGGGTAACTCTTTTTGATTTGAGCCAAAGGCTTCCTTGGGAAGAGTTCTGCCCAAATTAAGGCTTCTAGGAGTAATAGGGGGAAGTTGGGAGAGTATTTGGGCAGAGGTTGGCCGAGCCAAATGGCTTGAAAGTGTAAATGAGGTGGGAGAGGTGGGGGCCTTTTATAAGTGGAGAGGAGGGGCACTTTTGGAAAGATTGAAATGTTACATTATTTCACAATGCTTTTCGGATTATAAAGGTCCCACAATTATATAATTCAAGGATAAGGTGATAAGGTTTCGAAATATCCTCATCCAATAGGCTTTGGACAAGTGTAAGCCTTGGATTTTTCATTATCTTCTCATTTTATTTAAATCGTTAAATAATGAGGTCATCGCTGCATCATAATGATGTCAAAAATAATTTAATTTATTTAATGTCTAAAAATTATAAAAAAAAATACTATGATGTAGGAAATCTTTTTATCTTTCTAATGAATATTTATAGTTAAAATTTGGACTTGTGTAACCCCACTTAAAAACTGTTTTAGTAAAATAACTCATGTTTGTGTCAATTTAATTTTAACATTAAATAAATATATATTAATGTCATTTTCCAACTAAAGTGGCTCCATGGGGTCCCCAAGTTGACCCATGGGTTGTCTTGGTCGGCCATGACTCATCCAATAGGAGTAGGACAAGTGTCATGCTCATCTCATATTATTAAAACATTATTTGTACCTTAAACTACACTAATTACCTCTAATCGCGATTAAGAACTTAAAAGTTACTATTCACCAAAAAATTATTTTGATCTCATTGAACAACATTTTACTTATTAATGACAACCATGTATGTCAGATTTTTGAAAATCAAATCACAGAAGTGGTAATATTTCATTTAAACAAAAAATCAGTTTTTAACTACCACTTAGTGGTTTCACTATTCATCAAAAATTGAAGTTTTTCAGAACAATGCCAAAATTTCACCCTAAGCTATAATTGATATTCCGAATTCAAAAATGATGTCTATTTTAAAAAATTCCAAACATATAAGTTGCATTAATTAATTTTATAATTAATTCCCGCTTTTACAACAAATAGCGTGTTTTTAAGAAACAATTTATATCAAAAGATTGGCAATTGTTTATGTCCAATTTCAATGTTAAATTAATTCTAATGACCACCTTTGGATAAAATGGTAAAAATATATTCTAATTATACTTTAAAACCACTAAATAGTATAATTTATCACTATAAATTATTTTTATTAGAAAATTTGTTTTTAAGTAATTTTCACTATTCATAAAAATTGGAAGTTCTCAGAAAATTACAAAAAATTCAACTTTGGATAATTTCGATATTACGAATACAAAAATGAAGTCCATTTTGAAATATAAAATTTCTATAATTTTAAAAAGTGGTTATTACTATTCATAACGGCTACTTTGATTAGTCGCGGTGTTTTAGAACTCAAAGTTGCGTACAATGCAAGCTATTGCATTATTGAATGAGAAGCGTATCGTGGAAGCTCGGGGTGTTACAGATAAACTCTAGAGGTAAATTCCTATTTCTGATTCTTTTATTTTCTTTCAAGTTATTATCTTTTATTTTTTCTTTCCTCACCTCCCTTCACCCAAATGGTATGATAACTATAGTAACACAAATGTACTGTAATTTTTTTATTCTAATGGGATAATTATTTATAATATCTCGTTCCCCCTTCTTTTACATAAAAGAAATGAAAACACCGTCTGAGATGTGTTAATTTATCACATTCAAGGACGACAGTTTATCAATTTCTATCACCATATTCTATTCTGGTCATGAAAACATTTTTATGGTTGAACTAGACTATTAAATTTGTATTTTATATTATTTTTTTCTGTAATCCTTTTTCACACTTGATTTAAAATAATAATACAAAACAAGTTAATTATGAACAAAATTTCCAAGTTAATCCAAGGGTTTAACATTCATTTTATATATAATGATTCACCTTTACTATAAACTACCAAATGAATTTTATAACCATGAAATATTTTAGATTATCACTAATGTTATATAACATTAATTCTATACAACCACCTTCATCATACATGTGTGTCCACACATGAATATAAGTGAACAGATCATTAAACCCAAAGAAAACAAATGAACCCAAACAATGAAATTGAACCTCATAACCAATGAAAAAGGTTATGAATGAACTCAAGAATGTTATACTAAATCATTTACATGTAAAACAGGTTATTTAATTTTTAATTAATGAACCTAATATTATTCTGGTCATTAATATCAAATGGAGAACACCATCAAACTTAAGGTAAGGGATCCTGAATATTTCACTTTTATTCAAGAATCTCCTCTATGTTATGCCATTTTATGTGTAATTACTAAGAATATGGTTTTATTTTTTATCTCCCCCATACATCCCTCATGATTTATAAAATATTATATACCCATTTCTCTCACAATAATCCATCCTAAGTACACCTGATACCATGCCGATATTCCGTAAGGGATTCTACCCGAACCTCTTATTTTCTTTCAGGTTTCTCTATCTTTCTTTTTATCCAAATTAAGTTGTCTTTTCCTTTTTTATAAAACTTCTACATACTGTATATATTATCAAAACTCATTTTTCAAGATACATCCCCCATTCTCTTTAACAACCCTTATACTTATTTCACATTTAATCATAATTTATTACATTAAAATATTCACTTGATACAACACAGAAGATCGATAGGTCTTGTGTCTTTGGGGATTAGAAAATTACATAACAACATAAAACATTAAATAAAAATCTTTATTAAAACATCTTTTACATGACCACACACATTCTTTCATACATAACATTGCATTAGATAACTAGAGGACATGCATAAAAAAGGCGTGTTATAATGCCCTTTAAGGGAGTAAAAAAGGAATAACATGAAGAACAAAGAACATGTTAGGAAATAAGAATATCAATGGATCATAAAAGAAACATGAAAATAAAGTAATGATATAGAATGATTATCATAACATGGAAATGTGGAAACAAAATTTAACATGATATTAGCATGAGCTAAGAATAATTGAACATGGAGCATGAGTAAACCCTCATTACACTTGAATTGGCGTAAACCATCATTGAACTTGATGTATCATGATACTAGTCTTTACCCAATGCAATGGAGCACTATCAGGGTGCACCCTTCTTAATCATTTCATTTCATGCATAAGTGTTCCACAAAGATCATACAACATGGATTCATTAAACATCATAATTTAGTCCACAAATAATATATGTGGAATAAATAAATTTAATTCCTTAATCAACAAGTACATTTTGAAAAAGTTGAATACCCTTGATAGATAAATGAGTTTGGTATTCATTTACATGTTGATTTTGGCATAGAAATTTTGGTGTAACTTCGACAGTATAACGACATCAAATAGAAATAATAAAATGGGTTGATGAGAGAGAAAGGGATATCTCATAAATTATAAATGAAATTTAAAGTAATGGGGTAATATTTATAAATTTCTCAAAATATTTAATGTAATTTAGATTCATAAAACAAAATAATTTCTTGAATGTAAATTTGGAGAGAGAAATCTTTTACGGAATTTCGGCATGGTAACGAGTGTGCACGAGTGGCATTAATGAGAGATAAAGGGGTCTATCATAATTCAAACATAAGGAGGGAAGTATGGGGGGGTGAGAAATCATATCCCAATAATTTTAATTGAAAATACAAGGGTATAGAAACATAAAGAAACATGAAAAAAAAATAAGAGATGAAGAAATTCCTTACTTGGAAGTGTGATCCCAAAGGCTTGGGAGGGGATTTAGAGAGGCTTATTGGGAGATTGGGGAGACTTGGAAGGATTTTAGAGAGAGTATGGGAGGTTAGGGACATGATATAATGGTTTTTAGTGAAGAGAAGTGGGATTTGGGGTGGGTTTATAGATGAAAATAGAGGGAATTCCTTATTATTTAGGTTTTGGACACTACACATTAAACTAATCAAAACCACAAACTAAAACACTATTTTTTCCCATAGTTTTTTTCCAAATGGGAGTGGAAAACATTATTTTATAAGTAAAGTGTCCGAACCTATGAAAATATTAGGCTTGATTATGTTGAGGTGAGTCACACTCTCGAATAAATCATTTTAAAATGGTAAATTTGTTTTATAAGTCTTGGAGGGTCCACTAAGGCACCATAAAATTAATGAAACAAATATAAAATCATAGATTTTAAAGTTAAAAAATATATTGGTAGAACATCTATATTATATTATTTTATTATATAACTATTGGGTAATTATTATGTCATAAAACAAATTATATATTTAAACGGTATTTAATTTTTACCAAAAAATTCGACTGTCTCAGGAAATTATGAAAAATTCACAATCAGATAATTTTGACTTCTTGATTCCAAGAATAATATTAATTTTATATAAATAATTTTCTAAATATGTGAATTTTTACTTTTAAAATAAAAACGTACATTTATAAAAAATTCAATGGTTTCTCCACAACACTTTCATGAGGGGCATTGTATTATTTCATAGAAAATTTTCTCTATGATCTAACCTATTCACCGGATTATCTTAATAGAAGAGGTCATTGTAAAATTGTACCACATATGGTTTGATTACATGTGATGGGCCGGGTATTTAATTCCTCAAGAGTGATACATGGAATACATCATGTACTTGAGATTGGTTCGGTGGGAGTGCTACCCGATATGACATTGCTCCAATGTGACCAAGATTCTCAAAAGGGATGATGTACCTTGGAATAAGATTTCCCTTCTTCCCAAATCTCATAATTATCTTCCACGAAGATATTAAGAGGAATACCATGTCTCCAATATCAAACTCTAGGTATCATTGATTATTATTAGCATAAATCTTTTGTCAACTCTAAGTAGCTTTAATGTGCTTCTGGATGGTCTAAACCTTCTCCACCATTTCTTTGACCATTTATAGACCTGGGAGTTTTTAGTCCCCATATTAATCCCAACATTCAAGGGGTTTTCACCTCTTCCCATACAAGGCATCATAAGGATCCATTTCGATGCTTGAGTGGAAACTATTATTGTAATAGAAGTCACCTATAGGAAGACGTTGATCCCATCTAATTTTAAAGTCCACTGAGCATGCTCTAAACATGTACTCAAGTTTTTGGATAGTCTGATCAGATTGGAAATCAGTTTGAGGATAATAATCGATATTGAAGTTCAGATCAGTATTTAGAGCGTGTTAGAGAATCTTTCAGAACGTAGAGGTGAATCTTGGATCTCGACTAGATACAATAGATAACGTTTCTCCCTGGATCCTTACCACTTCAATGAAATATATCCATGCCAGTTGATCCAATGGGAAATTGTCTCAAATTTCAATGAAGTGTTCAATCATTGTAAGATGATCCAAAAAAACTCAGATATAATTGTTTCCTTTGGATGTATTTAGAAGTCTGGTGACAATGTTCATGGTTATGTTCTCCCATTTCCATGCTGGTATAGGTAATGGTTGCATCATCCCATTAGACTTGTACCTATTAGCCTTCACTTGCTGACATACTAGGCACTTTGATGTATACTCAGAGACCTCCATATTTATATTATCCCACCAATAAAGATCTCAGAGATCTCGATACATCATTGTGTTTCCTGGGTGAATAGAGAAATTTGAACTATGTGTATCATCCAAAAGTTCTTTCTTTAACTTTGGATTTAAATGAACACATAGTATTGACCCAAATATCATAATTCCTTTTTCATTAACAATGAAATATGAGGATTTACATTTTCTAATAGTTTACAGTTTGTTCTAAATTCTCACATCATCCTTTTGAGCATCCTTTAACCTTTCAAAAATAGATGGTTGATCAATCATTAGTGAAAGGATTGATGATGTTCCATTATTTATGACTCTCATTTCCATCTTCATCAAATATAAGAATAATGGATCCTTTTCAATTATCATAAATGTTTGAATTGTTGGGTCCTTTATACTTAGATAATACTCTACCTTGTTCACTTTCCTAGGGTGGTAATGGATTGAGCAGTTATAGTCGTTGACCTGATATAGCCATCTTCATTGGAAAATATTAAACTCTTTCTATGTGAATATATATTTTAGGCTTTTGTGATCTGTGTATATTTCACACTTCTCCCCAAAGCAGTAATGTCACCAAATTTTTTAAAGCTACGATTACTACAACCCACTCCAGATCATGTGTTGGATAGTTTTTCTCATAAATTTTCAATTTCCTTGAAGCATAGGCAATGAATTTTTTATTTTTCATCAACACACAGATCATGCCCTTCTTTGAAGAATCACTAAATACCACAAAAAATTATCCATTTGTGGTTAGTGTGAGAACAAGCATAGTGATAAGCCTCTTTTTCAACTCCTAAAAGCTCTCTTTCAATTCTTCACTTCAAGAAAACTTTACTCCCTTCCGAGTTAGCTTGGTAAGAGTATTGGAAAATCATGAGAAATTTCTCACAAATCGGTGATAATATCCATCTAACCCCAGGAAGATATGGATATCTGTTACGGATGTTGGCCTCATCCATCCCTCAATTGTAGCTGTCTTGGAGGGATCCAAATATATCCCATTGTTTGTGATAATATGTCTTAAGAATAAGACCCCCTTCAACCAAAACTCACACTTACTGAACTTTTCATAGTGATTATCTTTTCGCAAGTTCTCTGGTATAGTGCTTGGATATTCCTCATTATCCTCCTTGGTTTTAGAGTATATTAAAATATCATCTATAAAGACTACCAACAATTTATTGAGGTAATATCTAAAGAATCTATTCATCAAGTACATGAATATTTATAGAGTATTAGTGAGTCTGAAAAGCATTAATATGAATTAATAGTGTTGGTATCTTGTACGAAAAGCATTTTTGGGGATATCCTCCTTCTTCACCCTTACTTGATAATATCCCAATCGCATATCCAACATAAGGAAGTATTGTGATCCACGTAGCTGATCGAACAAGTCATAAATTAATGGAAGAGGATACTTGTTCTTTATTGTTAATTTTTTGAGCTCACGATAATTGATGCAAAGATGCATTGAACCATCCTTTTTCTTAATGAAGAGGACTGGTGCACCCCATGGTGAAGCACTTAGGCATATAAAACCTTTATCCAGATTCTTCGGTAGTTTTTTTCATCTTCTCAATCTCCACAACAACCATTATATATAGAGTCTTGGATATTAGAAATGCCCCAATTATAATATCAATTGATAATTTAACATCTATTCTAGAAGGAATACCACAAAATTCCTTAGGAAACACTTCAGTAATTTACCTCACAACAGGCATGTCTTCTAGGATATTTACTTCCTTAAACTCAGTCACCTAATAAATATATGCGTTCTCAGAGGGTAGTGGCTTGAGATTATGGTTCTAAAGAAGATTCATCCTCCTTCTTGAACTTGTACATAATCAGGGGTTGATTCTTCATTTGGAGAGTGATTTCCCTCTCACAACAATTTATTTTAGCTCTATATAAGGAAACATAATCCATGAAAATAATGGCATCAAATTCAACAGAGGGAGTATGATGAGGTTCAATGGGAATTTCAATCCATAAATTATGACAGGGAGGTGTTATGTTCATGGGATACAATGATTTCCCCATTTTCCATTCTCACTGACATCTTTTCTTCCATGATTTGTGGTGGTATTTGGATTGTTCTACTAAACTTCTGGGATATAAAATAATGCGTAAAACTTGAATCAAAGAGTAAATTTTCTATTCTTGAATGAATATCTAGCATACCTATCACAATTTTTTTCGGGGATCACTTAGGCAGTAGTGATGGAAAAAGATTGCCCTTTCATCGTTAGAGGTTGTTGGTTTCTTTTGAAGACACTTGGCTTAGGGAATTGGTTTTTAAAGTGCCCTGGTTCTTTGTAGTTGATGTAATGAACAATGTTTTGAGGTTCGAACAGAGTGTTCCTCTCCTCTGTTATAGCCGCAAGTTTTTCTTGTCGGTAGTTAATGGCCAGGTGACCTTCTCTTTCACACCCAATGCATTTCCTCTTCCCCTTTATGCAATTTACAGGGTGCTTCTTTCCGCACCTTTGGAAAGTGGGGTGATGGATTTTCTTAACACTATTGGATTTATCCATTGGACCACCAGAATTAAATTCTAACTTATTATTATTATCCTCATGATACCCCAGAGATTTTATGATCTCTATTTCGACTTTTTGAGAACATCAGACAATTTACTCATAGCTCTCAAAGTCACAGATCGCTTGGGATTTTCATAGGCAAGGTTTTATCCCACCAAAGAAGAGGTCAACCTTGTATTCGGGGGTAACGACAAAGTAGAAGTCATATCATGCAAGACTTGTGAAGTTTTCTCCATAAACTCTATTGGATTATTCATTTTTTTCTTGAGGGAAAGGAATTCCCTTTCCATCTTAAGTCAGAGGGTGGAGGAAAATATTTATCAAAAAACATTTTTTTTGGAAATCCATCTATTCCAAAGCCACAATATCCACCTTAGGCTTTTTATTTTTGATCAATGTCCACTATTTATCTTCTTTACCCTCCATACGATAAGCTTCCAGAAGAATCTTCTCTTGATTGGAACATTTAAGGATAGAGAAAATCTTTTCAATGGAGTTGATCCATTGTTCATCAATTCATGGATCATATTATCTATTAAAAGTAGGCGGCCTTTGTCTCATGAAGATTTCAATTTCTAATTGTTCTTTCTTGGGGGGGGGGGGGTTGAACGTTTCTATTGACTCGTGTTTCTATTCAAAACTTGTGTTAACTGGAAGAGTATCATGAAAAAGTTCATGATTCCCATTCCCATAGGATTGAGCATCTCATTAGAATAGTATTCGCATTGATCTTCGCATTGATATTTAGCTCAAGTCCTCCTATTACCAGCCATTGTCTAGAATAAAAGTAAAGTTAGGGATAACACATAAAGATTAATCCAAAGACAAAAATGGATGACTAATAAATTAATTATATTTCTTTAACTTACGAATTTATAGTCTTCAATCTATGTTATCCATGATCAAATTCACAACATATATACTTAAAGGAATTTTTTATTTAATTAATAATGGTTCATACTAAGATTATGAATTTACCAAATAATATCTCTCATGAGTTTCATAACCAATAGTTTAATAATGCCCATTTTCATGCACCAGTTCTTGTTCGAGTTTAGCTCAAAGTGGTGTTTTTAGGTTTTATCCCTATATAAATCTGTGCCAGATCCACCTCTACATATTCATATCCAAAGAGGGATGTATTTGATCAATAAACCAGTTAATCAATACTCACCAAAATTGTGGTATTTTTTTATTATACTTAGTATTATCCTTATGGCTTTCACTAGGGTTTTCTAATCTTAATACCAAAAAACAACTAAACATATCCTTTGATACCAACTATAACAACCCCTCTCTTTATTTCACACTTAAACATAATTTATTACATAAAATCTTCACTTGATACAACATAGAAGATCGAGAAGTATAGTGTACTTGGGGCTTAGTAATAGTGCATAACAACTTAAAACATGAAATACACATCTTTATTGAAAACATATTTTACATGACCACACACATTCCTTCGTACTTAGAATTGCATAGGATAACCTGAGGAAATGCATAAAAAGGGTGAGATATAAATCCCAGTAAGGGAGTAAACAAGGAATAATAGGAAGAATACAATATATGTTATGAGATAGGAATATCAATGGAGCATAAGAGAAACATGAACATAAAGGCATGATATAGCATGATTATTATACACTACTACAACTTGGCCTTTTATCGGCGGTAAAAACCACCATTAACAGTGCTAGAAAATTTATGTTAATGCCGACATAGATAAAGGGGGGTCCCCTTTATCAGTGCTCTAAAAAGCGCTGATAAATGAACCCCTTTATCAGTGCATTTTTTAGCGCTGGTAAAGGTGGAGTTTATCAGTGATTTTTGGAGAGATGATAAAGGTGACCCCCATTTATCTACGCCAGCATTAACAATGCTTTTCTAGTGCTGATAAAGGGGTACCTTTATCAGCTCTCAAAAAAGTGCTAATAAAGGCACCTTCCCTTGCACCTGCACAACCAGCACCTGCTCACCTGCACAAAATAGCACCCGCACGCAATATTTTGACAAACAATGCTATATACATTTACTTAACATCATAAATATAAAAAAACACACTGCTATATACATTTTAAACAATGTTTTACAAGGTTACAATTACAATTATCCAAAAATGGCTATAAAAATTAATGTTTCATCCTTTGATATCCGTGATCCTCTCTCAAAAATTTTCATCCACGGTATTTGTTGCCGAACAAAGCATCTGAACTCAAGGAAAAAATTCACCTATATAAGAAAAAAAATATTATGTTAGTAATACAATAATGAAATAAATTAAAACATTAATATGAAAGAATACATTAATATGGAAATGTGAAACTAAAATATGGAAATGATAAACTCAAATGTTTTAATTCTGATAACAATGAAAGGGAATAATGTAAAATCAATTTTTTTTGGATGATTTATCTCATTTAATAAATACTGATTCTTTATCTAGTGAAAAGCTTTTCTGGTCACACCATGTGTCAGATTGAGGTGCAGTTGATTCTTACACGTCACAAATGACTCATGGATCATTTTCCTAATGTATCAAAACAATCCGAATGCGTTTGCTCAGTTTTTTGTATGTCACTTGTGTTGTTTTCTAAAGTTAATGTCAATTTCAAACTGATATCAGACAATTTTTGTCATACCGGTCACAATGTGCGTCGGATTAAGGTGTGGTTGATTCGTACACATCAAAAATGACTCTTGGATCATTGTCCTAAAGTATCAAAACAATCAAAATGTGTTTTCTTGGTTTGTCGTATGTCACTTATGTTGTTTTCTATAGTTAATGTCAATTTGAAACTGATATTAGACACTTTTAGCCATACAGGTCACACCGTGTGTTGGATTGAGGTACGGTTGATTCATAATTGTCAAAAATGACCCATGGATCGTTGTACTAAATTATCAAAATAATCTGAACGTGTTTGTTAAGTTTCTCGTATGTCACTTGTGTTGTTTTCTAAAGTTAATGTCAATTTCAAACTGATATCAGACACTTTTAGCCATACCGGTCACAATATGTGTTGGATTGAGGTTCGATTGATTCTTACAACTGAAAAATGACTCATGGATCATTTTCCTAAAGTATCAAAAGAATCCAAACACATTTTCTCGGTTTTTAGTAAGTCACTTGTGTTGTTTTCTAAAGATAATGTCAATTTCAAACTGATATCAGACACTTTTAGCCATACCAGTCACACTGTGTGTCAGATTGAGGTGCGGTTGATTCGTACACATCACAAATGACTCATGGATAGTTGTACTAAATTATCAAAACAATCAGAACGTGTTTGCTCTGTATTCTGTATGTCAATAGTGTTGTTTTCTAAAGTTAATATCAATTTGAAACTGATATCAGACACTTTTAGGCGTGTCGGTCACACTGTGCGTCAGATTGAGGTGCGGTTGATTTGTAAACATAAAAAATGACTCATGGATCCTTGTACTAAAGAATAAAAACAATCCAAATACATTTTCTTAGTTTTTAGTATGTCACTTGTGTTGTTTTCTAAAGTTAATGTCAATTTGAAACTGATATCAGACACTTTTAGCCATACCGGTCACACCGTACATCAGATGGAGGTGCGGTTGATTCTTAAATGTCAAAAATGACACATGGATCATTTTCCTAAAGTATCAAAACAATCAAAATGCGTTTTCTCAGTTTTCCGTATGTCACTTGTGTTGTTTTCTAAAGTTAATGTCAATTTGAAACTGATATCAGACACTTTTAGCCATACCGGTCAGAACATACATTGGATTGAGGTTCAGTCAATTCATACACTTCAAAAATGACTCATGGAACATTTTCCTAAAGTATCAAAAGAACCCGAATGCGTTTTCTTGGTTTTTCGTATGTCACTTGTGCTGTTTTCTAAAGTTAATGTTAATTTCAAACTAATATCAGACACTTTTATCCATATCGGTCATACCATGCATCAGATTGAGGTGTGGTTGATTCTTACACATCAAAAATGACTCATGCATTGTTTTAATAAAGTATTGAAACAATAAGAATGTGTTTTCTCAATATTTTGTATGTCATTAGTGTTGTTTAGTTAATGTCAATTTGAAACTAATATCCGATACTTTTAGGCATACCGATCACACCGTGCATCATATTGAGGTGTCTTTGATTCGTACATGTCATAAATGACTCATGGATCGTTTTCTTAAAGTATCAAAACAATATTAATGCATTTTCATGGTTTTTCTTATGTCACTTGTGTTGTTTTCTAATGTTAATGTCAATTTGAAACTGATATTAGACACTTTTAGCCATACCGGTCACACCGTATGTTGGATTGAGGTGCGGTTGATTCATACACGTCAAAAATGAATCATCTATTGTTTTCCTAAAGTATCAAAATAATCCGAACGTGTTTGATCTGTTTTCCGTATGTCACTTGTGTTGTTTTCTAAAGTTAATGTCAATTTGAAACTGATATCAGACACTTTTAGCCATACCGGTCACACTGTGTGTCGGATTTATATGAGGTCAATTTTTACACCTCAAAAATGACTCAAGGATCATTTTCCTAAAGTATCAAAACAATCTAAGTGCGTTTGCTCAGTTTTTCATATGTCACTTGTGTTGTTTTCTAAAGTTAATGTAAATTTAAAACTGATATCATACACTTTTAGCCATACCGGTCACACAGTGCGTCAGATTGAGGTACGATTGATTTTTACACATCAAAAATGACTCATTGATCATTGTAATAAATTATCAAAACAATCCGAATGCATTTTCTCGGTATTCCGTATGTCAATAGTGTTGTTTTCTAAAGTTAATGTCAATTTTAAACTGATATCGGACACTTTTATCTATACCAGTCACACCGTACGTTGGATTGAGGTGAAGTTGATTCTTACACGTCAAAAATGACTCATAGATCATTTTCCTAAAGTATCAAAACAATATGAATGTGTTTTCTCGGTATTCCGTATGTCAGTAGTGTTGTTTTCTAAAGTTTATGTCAATTTGAAACTGATATCAAACACTTTTAGCTATACCGGTCACACCGTGCATTGGATTGAGGTGAGGTTGATTTTTACACGTCAAAAATGACTAATGGATCATTTTCCTAAAGTATCAAAACAATCCGAATGCATTTTCTAGGTTTTCCTTATGTCACTTGTGTTGTTTTATAAAGTTAATGTCAATTTGAAACTAATATCAGAAACTATTAGACATACCGATCACACCATACATCAGATTGAGGTGAGGTTGATTTTTACACATCACAAATGAATCATGGATCATTTTTATAAAGTATCAAGACAATATTAATGCGTTTTCTCAGTTTTTCGTATGTCACTTGTGTTGTTTTCTAATGTTAATATCAATTTCAAACTGATATCAGACACTTTTAGCCATACCGGTCACACCAGACATTGGATTAAGGTGCGGTTGATTAGTACACCTTACAAATGAATAATTTATCATTTTCATAAAGTATCAAAACAATCCAAATGCTTTTTATTGGTTTGTCGTATGTCACTTGAGTTGTTTTCTAAAGTTAATGTTAATTTCAAACTGATATCAGACAGTTTTAGCCATACCAGTCACACCGTGCATCAGATTGAGGTGTGGTTGATTTTTACACTTGAACCATGACTCATGGATCATTTTCATAAAGTATAAAAACAATCCTAATGTGTTTTCTTGGTTTTTCGTATGTCACTTGTGTTGTTTTCTAAAGTTAATGTCAATTTCAAACTGATATCAGACACTTTTATCCATACCGGTCACATCGTGCAACAAATTGAGGTGCATTTAATTTTTACACCTGAAAAATGACTCATGGATCGTTTTCCTAAAGTATCAAAACAATCTGAATGCATTTTCTTGGTTTTTCGTATGCCACTTGTGTTGTTTTCTAAAGTTAATGTCAATTTCAAACTGATATCATACAATTTTAGCCATAACGGTCACAATGTGCATCAGATTGAGGTGCGGTTGATTCTTACACATAAAAAATGACTCATGGATCGTTTTTGTAAAGTATCAAAACAATATGAACTCGTTTTCTCGGTATTCCGTATGTCAGTAGTGTTGTTTTCTAAAGTTAATGTCAATTTGAAACTGATATCAGACACTTTTATCCATACCGGTCACACCGTGTGTTGGATTGAGGTGCGGTTGATTTGTACACGTCAAAAATGACTCATGGATCGTTTTCGTAAAGTATCAAAAAAATATGAACACGTTTTCTCTGTATTCTGTATGTCAATAGTGTTGTTTTCTGAAGTCTATGTCAATTTTAAACAGATATCAGAAACTTTTAGCCATAAAAGTCACACCGTACGTTGAATTGAGGTTCGGATGATTTTTAAACATCAAAAATGACTCATAGAACATTGTACTAAATTATCAAAACATTCTGAATTCATTTTCTCAATTTTATGTATGTCACTTATGTTCTTTTCTAAAGTTAATGTCAATTTCAAACTGATATCAGACACTTTTATCCATACCAGTCAAACCATGCATCAAATTGAGGTTCAGTCGATTCATACATGCCACAATTGACTCATGGATCATTTTACTAAAGTATCAAAACAATATGAACGTGTTTTCTCGGTTTTTCATGTGTCACTTGTGCTGTTTTCTAAAGTTAATGTCAATTTCAAACTGATATCAGACACTTTTAGCCATACCAGTCACACTGTGCATTGGATTGAGGTGTGGTTGATTTTTACACTATAAAAATGACTCATGGATCGTTTTCCTAGAGTACCAAAATAATCCAAATGAATTTTCTTGGTTTTCCTTATGTCACTTGTGTTGTTTTCTAGAGTTAATGTCAATTTTAAACTGATATTAGACACTTTTAGCCATACCGGTAACACAGTGTGTCAGATTGAGGTGCGGTCAATTCGTACATGTCAAAAATGACTCATGGATCGTTGTACTAAAGTATCAAAATAATACGAACACATTTGATTAGTATTCCATATGTCAGTAGTGTTCATAAGAGTCTCTCATTATGTTATTCTTTACTAGAATCTCAAATCATTTCTAAAACCATTTTTCATAATCTAAGGATATGAAACATTTAAAAGGGTGATCATAGATGCTCAATAAGTGTAAAAAAGGGAGATATCAATGATCATATAAAGATAATATAAGTAGTATGAATTCACCTTCATTATTCTATTTGTTTACATTATTCTATTAGGTACGCTGTCCATTCGTTTCTAAACACATCTATATCATCTTGTGAATAGGAGTTTTTGTGATAGTCATAGTAGTACTGAAAAAATATAAATACACAAAGAATTAATAAATATTTTAAATGAACTAGTAATTATTTTCAAAAATACCTCTTCTGGGATTCTTGTTTGTTCATGAAATATGATATCTTTCATAAATTGAAAAACATAATTACCACAGTCCTTTCTGTTTGTTTGTTTCGGACACTGCAGAAACATCAAAAAAAAAATAAGTAATCTATTTTGATATGTATTTGGATTGTTCAATATAATTATATATACCCTGATACTTGTCCATTTGTAGATCTCGTGCGCCTTGTCATTCTTAGACCCTGGATTCATTCCAGTCTTTAGACGATATTCATACACCACCCTATCATAACAGAATCCTCATTAAAAGATAATATAAATTATATAACTAGATATTTAGTTCTAAAATGTTGGATCTAGTGTATTAAAAATTGAAAATCGCCATCATGTGTGGTCAGTTTGTTGGATATCCATGCAGTGAATCTGGAAAATAAATCTTTAGAGTTTTCAAATTGACTGCAATGAGCATCCAATGCTGCCTAAGAACACAAAAAATAATAAGTAATGATAGAAATGAAAATATAATTAATATGATTAAAATGTATAGTTTTACCCCCTGCAATGTTGGTATTAAAAAGGGCATGTCAGTCGTAATTTTTCATTGAAACGTTCTGAGCAGGTTTGACATTAATTCAGCCTGAAAATCGGAATCTATTTTCTTTTGTTGTGTAGACATGGTGTGAGGACTAACGAGTCAAAATTGGTATTAACGGGAAAATACCTTCAATTTTTTTTCATATAAATGCCAGCAAAAAATATGAAATGTATTTAGCCAAAATTATCATAGTATATCAGCTTCTGTAAAATAAAATCATGAAAACATACCTCATGTATACATTTATAACTGAGGCACCTAGACAGTCATATGTGATGATTTTAGCTACAACGTCATCACTAACGAAATCTAATGTTTCCTCTCCGTACATATCTTTTTCACAAACTATTCTGTGATTATTTCCACCTTTCATTTTTATATCCACATGAGCTTGCAATGATATTAAATGTGGATATAGAACGGGCGGGGTGAAGGTTCCCTCAGTAGATCATTTTGATCGGTTGGTTGATCCTTTTGAGCCGTTATTTCGTTTTAGCTCCTTCATTTTTTCCTTATGTAATAACATTCATCGGTTCAACTATTTTCTAATTAAATGTTAAAGGTTATGTTTGAAAAATGAATTGGAAATGAATACCTCCGGGTCGACATATTTTTTTACAAGATTAGATGGCCATGTAATGAATGTTTGAACAACTTTTTCCACCATATTAATGTCATCATTGTAATTTAGCATGGGTAGCTCAGTGCTTGGCTCGTGATCTATGTTAATAGACACTTTGACATGAACGATTGGAAGTGGTTTGAAGTTTAGCATGTCATTCTGCATATTGAACCCTATAGCCCTCGCTACAAGGAGATGGGTGGGAGTTGACAGGTATAAATCACAGTCATTTTCACCCTGTAGAATATCATTACAAGAAAGGTATCAGTGTCTATGTGATTCACATTTCACAAAAACAAATATTAAAAAATTGATTACCTCAGTTAAGTCAGGTCTTTGAGTGGAACGGCTCACCTCAAAGCTGGTGGGGTGTGGGGTGGGCTGTTCTTGAGTTGTTTCTTCTCTTCGCCTCTCCCCCATCAAAGTTTCTAGAAAATCTTCCTGACTTTGGAATTTTTCTTCAAGGGTAGCTATTATATCTCTCATCATTTTCATTTCTTTAGTTTGTTCCTCATATTATTTTTTTTCTGAAAATATGTCTGGGATTTCACCCCAAAACCCGCACCTCTGACACAACCATATTTTTCTGGCTATTTCAATGCCGCTGAAAGTATGTCCTCATCCGGTGCAGGTGTTTTTGATTCTTGTGACTATATAAAATAGAAAATATGGAAAAATAAGTAGTCATCATGATGTAATAGTGATTTAAAGAAAACCAAATTTATATTATGTCATACTTACACATGTTTCCCACACTTTTTGTGTGTTTTAATCTACAAGTTTCCCCTCTTTATTAACATGAGCCTCCTTCTATAGCACATGGCGTGGGATGGAAGTGGATTGGGATTTTGATTCATCAATCTTCATATAAATAGAGAAACATGGTTATAGGGTTTTTTATGTCACATAAAAGTATTACAATACTTTTAAAGTACATACCTATAGTTTTTCAATTGAAGGGTACCCCAGCCTTGCTTTACGGTAGGGGTACGCTGGTTTTGCTGTCCGTTCTTTATTTTCAGCACTTAGTTGCGGTTTCATAAATAAAAAACTGTCAATCAAAGTGACGAATACAAGCAACGTTAAACAACATGTTACCAAACACAATGTACCTGAAAAGTCTGCTCCGCACGACGGTTGCAAAATGCATCCCACGCTCCTTGGGATATCAAGTGTGCATAAATAGGAGGTGGGTGCAGATTGATTTTCCCTTTAGCATCTTTTAGATAAAATTTCTTTAAAATGGTGAGAAAGCCTCTATGAACCCTTCCTGCCAATCTTAATACATATTCTTTGTGCGAGACATCTACTATAAATGCACTCTGCAAGAGATGATGTAAAGTTAGTCAATATTTCAGTATTTTATTTTAATAAATTAAATAAATGATATCGTAATGTTACCGTAATCTCTTCCCACATTAATGTTTTCAGCCCACTGACAACATGGTGCCATGACTCTATATAAATCGGCACGCGTTTCCGAGTGATGATTCCAATGTATCTAATGAACATGGTTTTGTTGGGGTTTACATGCTGGCCTCGCTTATTCCATCCCACCTCATATTTGATGCCTTTTGCTTTTGCCTTAAGGATTTTGGCTAAAACTGTCAAACTATAGTACACCTGTTTTTTTGTGTGCCACAAGAGTTTTATTGCCTACCGTTTCCTCGATTTCTGCATCACCATTATGTTCCTCTAAAGCGGTAGCATCGGCACTAGGACTAGAAAAAACAGGTTGAGAAAATTTTTGTACCTCAGCAGTGGGACCAGCAACAACAGGTTGAGAAACATGTTGTACCTCAGTAGTGGGACCAGCTACAATCGGTTGAGAGACCTGTTTTACCTCAGCAGTGGGACCGGCTACAACAGGTTGAGAAACCTGTTGTGTCTTGGGATTGGGTGCATCAGCAGGTGCATAAGTCATTATCTGCAGAAGTGGTTTAACATTTAATTTAGATCACATAAAAGCAGTAGCGAACAGATAATAACATAATGTAACACAATCTATATTACAATAAAAAATAACCTGATTATTGAACTCTTTTTTTAAAGGATGAAGGGATTTGACCCCTATATCAACTATCTATATCCTTTCATTGTGGTCTCCTCTGACATAAAAAATGTCATCTACATTGGGACCACTGCGAAATGATTGCGAAGTCCCAATGAAAGGGTCATCCTCTATTGAATTTCCATCTAAGCCTTTATTTGTTTTGGTCGATAACAGAACAATTGACCAGTTCGGTTTGTGGGATCTGGAACATAAAATAATTGCACTGCCTGTGATGCCATTATAAACGGTTCGTCTTTCTCCACTTCCTTACTGAAATCAACTTTCATGAATCCCAATTCATCTATTTTAACAACACTCCTGTTATCAACCCACTTTCATTGAAAAATCGAAACTTGGAATTCCATGTAATCCAACTCCCATATTTGTTTAATGATTCCAAAGTATGACATATTCGCATAAATTGGATTTCTGTCCTTAGCACCAAGAACACACATCGCTTCAGCCACAAGTGTAACCCCACTATTCTGCATGGTACTATCTTCATCATGTTCATTAGTATAAAATGTATAACCATTAACTACATAAGCATTGTAATATGATACATACACACTAGGTCCTCCGGATAGCCATCGAAGTCGGTCTAAAATTGACTATGGATTTTCATCTGAATTCTTAAAAATATGGTCCCGAAACCATCCTATAAACTGACGATTATGTGTATCTAATATCCATTTTTAGCCCTATATGGATTCAAATGCCTAATAATTTCTTTGTGGGTTTCAACATATGGGTCAAAATAAAATTTTTTATGAAAAACATAAAGGTGGGCCTGCCATCGATCTGTAATATTGATTATGACAACTTGTCTTCTAGAAATTTCTTCACCCTCAAGCTGCCCAGTGTGATGAGATTTCGGTAGGCCAATGCTTTCCACACCAGACAGGTATTCATAACAGAATTCAACGGCTTCCTAAAAAATATATCTCTTCACAATACAACCCTCTAGGCGACCTCAATTTTTGACATACCCTTTCTAAATCATCATATACCGTTCAATGGGGTACATCCATCTGTAATGTACATAACCACATAGTTGAATCTATCTCACAAAGTGGACCATCAAATGAACCATCATATCAAAAAATGAAGGTGGGAAGAACATTTATAATTCACATAATATGATGGAAATTTCACCGGGTCTATAACTTTGCTGCATATAGCTTTGAAGAAGAAACATAGTTTCATTAATGTATGGTAGAAAGTCTTAGAAAAAATGCAACTTAAAGCAATAGAAATGAGATCTTGCATCAAAACATGGCAGTCATGTGATTTTATACCTTTTAACATCAAATCGCTCATTGACACGAGGTTCATGATATTTTATGAATACCACTCTGGAACCTTTACATCATTCAAGAAGTTACAAAACTGATATCTCTCCTGCCTGGAAAGAGTGTAAGCAGCTGGAGGAAGAAATGTTTGTTTTCCACACTTCAATGGTGCCAACTCTTCTCGTATTCTCATCTCAACCATGTCTAACCTAGAATTAATTCCATGTTTTGTTTTTCTAGGTGTATTTAGCAACTTTCAGATGACACTATCAAATAATTTTTTTTCCACATGCATAACATCAAGAAAATGTCTGACATACAGACAATTCCAGTATGGAAATTCAAAATAAAAACTGATCTCTTTTTCCAATCGATTTTCATAAGGTTTTTTGAAGATCACTTACCAAAAGTAGTGTCCACATTTTTAACTTTCTCAAACAATTGATCTCATGTTAGTGGAGATAGTGATTTTCTTTCTTCTGAACTTCCATCGAATGATGTCATCCAAGATCGGTACTTATGTCATCAGGGTGGAAATTTGTGTTGTCCGAGAAACACAGTTTTCAATGAATGTTTCAACCTAATGGATTATGTACCTTGTTCACAAATGGGACACCCTTGAGTTCCTTTAATGATATATCCTGAAAAATTTCCATAATAAGGGAAGTCATTTATCATCCTGTACAACATGACTCTTAAAGTGAAATCTTCCTTTTTGTAAGAATCATACAATGTAACACCTGAATCCCACAATAATTTCAAATCTTTGATCAATGGAGCTAAATAAACATCAATATCATTACACAGTTGTTTTGGTCTTGATATAAGCATAGATAACATGATGTATTTTCATTTCATGCATAACCACAATGGTAAGTTATAATTTACCAAAATAACTGTTCATGTACTGTGACTGTTTCTTTGAAAACCAAAAGGATTCACTCTATCTTTAGATAACGCAAGAAAAAGGTTTCTCGACTCGTTTCTAAATTCAGGATACTCATGATCAATTCTATTCCACTGAGTGGAGTCTACCGGGTGACATAGTATCCCATCTTTAATTCTTGTATCTGCATGCCATGTCAATTGTCATGTAGTCTCCTCACTTTCACATAAGTGCCTAAACCTTGGAATGATTGGAATGTACCATAAAACTTTAGTTGGACTGGATTCATCTTTCTTGTATCGAGAAGCACCATACTTTGGGCATTTTTAAGTGATTTTTGGTCCTTGCGAAATAGTATACAGTCATTTGGGCAGGTGTGTATTCTTTCAGAGATCATACCCATCAAGCATAACATTAATTTGGCATCGTATGTTAGGCTCGAGAGCTCATTATCTTCTGGAAGCATGTCATTTAGGAGATCAAGTAGTTCCGTAAAACTGGCGTCACTCAACCCGTTGTAGGCTTTCAAATTATACAACATCAGTACGGCTGACAGTGCTGTATATTTAGTGCAACCAGCTTATAATAGCATCTTTTCACAACTTTTTAACTTCTCAAAATTTTTTGGGAAATCATGAAGTTCATATTCGACGATCCTTGTCATTTCCTCAATACGATCTTCATCATCATTCGCCTCTGTAATCACATCCTCCATACATTCATCTTCATTGTTCATACTTGTAATCATATCAGAGGATCCATAAAACACATTCTTATCCCAGCCACTACCTACATTCATTGTTTCCCCGTGTTTATTCCAACATGTATAACTACGATCTATTTTGTAACTGATCAAGTGTTCTTACAACTCCTCTGGACTAATTCATTTTGAATAACAACAGCATAAACACAGACAAAGAATTTGAGAAGGGTCATATGCATGATCTTTTGAAAAATTGATAAACTCTTTTACGCCTTCTTCATTATCTTTTGTCAACTGATTGACATTCCTCCATTCTTTATTTATATTCATCCTATTTGAAATCCAAAGGATGGGTATATAGGTTAGGGGAGAATGAATATGAGCATAATTTATATAAAAAACTAGACACTTCAAAAATGGTGGGGGGTGTGCTCATTAAAATAAAATCTTGGGTGGTTCTTGGGATTCATCCACTCTCATCCTATCTTCGATCCCCCCTAATGAGGGGTAGTTCGTGGGATTTTTTTATAGTGCGTTAGTGTGAGTTTCTTAGGATGGACCATATAATACAAAACCATGTTCCAATTTATTCATGATTGTACATTCATGCATGAGTATATGTGTTCTAGTGAAAGGGATAGAAATCAAGAGCATCCTAGGTAAATAAATAGGGTGTTTTTGATCCACCAAGAGATAGAGTGAGGGTTCTATTGAATGTTTGTGATTTTGTGATCATCCAGAGATTATGTCTCCATGGAGGTGAGGTTTCTAGTTATGTTTATGAGAGGATCGGGTTTGGTATAAGATTTGTATAGCTTAGCTAGGTTTTCTAAGGCTATTTGAGTAGGTATTAGAGTCTTAGGCCTAAAGAACATGGATAATATAGTTTTATATATCATGTATGATGTGGAACACCATCTTAAGGATATATAAGAGTCATGGTGTGTGTGATGAGTAAGATATTCTATATAGGGATTGGTGAAGTGTGATATAGAGGATTTCCTCCTTATAATTGGATTAAGAGATCTACAAGGGGAGATATGATATGGTACTTAAGTGAGGGTCATGGAAATAGTCTGGATGACTTAGCATATGTTATCCAAGACTCTTAGTGTGAGTTTCTTAGGATGGTAATTATTTATTTTTAATGAGTTTTAATGTGGGAATTAGAAGATGATATAGACTAGACTATCGAGGCCTAGATCAAGTATACCATGTGCGTTGTGACATTACCATGTAGAGATGAGTGTGTGTTGGTATCAATGAGTAGAAATGGGTTAGGTTTGTAGAACCTAGTAGATTCTCTTATATGAGGAATTAGAATGTTGATTGTTTGGGAATAATTTTCATGTATAACCAAAATGGTTTTAAGGAGATTATTATGCAAGGCTAAATGGATGGTGATTTTTTATCATTTATGGCCAAACTGACTAAGAGATTGGGACATCATATGACTTTCACCTAGTTGAAGTATGATCATCCATGGGGCCCACCTATTGATGACATGATTTAGCTTTTACGAGAGGTTGGATATCTAGATACCCTCCTTAGATTACTATTTATATGTTTTGTGGCATGAGACAAGATGTATGGCCTTTATTTAAGTGATAAGGGGTTGGTAGGACCCTACTTTGAGTGAGAAGGAATTGGCCAAATTGGATTGGTGTGTGACTTCCATGGGATCCACCTATTGATGGTGCATTTTGACTTGTGATACAGGTTGGATATTGTGATTCCCTCCTTAGATCATTTTTTGTATGATAATATGATGTGAGATATAGAAATGGGGATCACTTAGTATTAGTTTTGAGTAGTTTTGTGAGAGGTTGTCTATTGAGATTCACTCCTCAAATTGTTTTTTATGTTATGTGATGGTGAGACCCACCGTAAGTGAGAGGGGAGCCACTACTATGTTGTGGAATTAGAAGATATGTGAATCACACCCAATGTGAGAGGTTGGTGGAACTATTATGTTATAAGAAAGGATGTGATATTTAAATTGGTATATAACCCAACCTAAATAATAATTTACAATATAGTGTACAATATAGAACATACTAAACATATGTCTCATCTCGTTGGCATGCCTCACCTGATGACATGAATTCACCAACACGGACGGTTCAAACCCTACCTATCCTAACTATGGGGTAGTGTCCAAAATCAGAAAAATATCCATACTAAAGGCCACTAGACGGAGTGAAATCTTAATCTAGTGTAACAACCTTTCACAAAAAATAATCTCTCTATTTAGGTTTCTATCACAAGGCTATATTGGGGAGAGCTAATCAAGATCAAACAAGTAACCAACCACATATACATGTGTCACACACACAAGCATCACACACAAGAATCATGCAAAATCATAATTAATCTCAATATTGACAATAAATGCAAACATAATTAATTCATGAAAATTCAATTTCACTCACCTTAATAATGAGGACCCAGTAGTGGAGGAGGAGGCGTCGACAGTGGAGGAAACGGAGGCAGTGAAGGCAGCTCGGAGGCAGCGGAGGCAGCGAAGTAGGCAGAGGAGGAGGAGGAGGAGGAGGAACCAGTGGAGGAGGAGGAGAAGGAGGCCGCGATTGAGGAGGAGAAGGAGGCCGCAGTTGAGGAGGAGTAGGAAGAAGAGCCACAACAGAGGAGGAGGAGGAGAAGTAGGCACCAGAGGAGGAGGAGGAGGCGGCGGCCACGACAGATAAGGTGGAGAGGAGGCAGCGATGGAGAGGAGGCAGCGACGGAGAGGAGAGCGGCACAAGGTAGGGCTTCCATGAAAGCTTGACAGGGTGCATGGAGGAGGAGGATGACCCGATTGATTTTATAAATCCCTCATGGACCTCTATCAGCACTAATAAAACGCACTGATAAAGGGGGTCTTTATCAGCGCTAAAATGAAAAGTGCTGATAAAGGGTAACATTATCAGTGATTTTAATTTTAGCGCTAATAAAGACCACCTTTATCAGTGCTAATAAAAGCGCTGATAAATGTATAAATTTAATATTTTCTTTATATTATTATATATTTATTTAAAATGATATTTATGATAAATATATATAAATATATATATATATATTAAAAAATATAACTTTAAATAAATATATCATTATTTATACTTATAAAATTTGAAAGGTATATTTATATATATATCATTGAAAATATAATAAAATATATATTTATTTTTTAAATATAATTTTAATTATAAGTGTACATATTTTAGAATATATATATTATATGGGTAACATAATGAATTATAAATCAATAACACATCAACGTGATATTTAATTATAATCTATAAATGAACATTATTCATGCACATATATATATATATATGCATGATATATTCATTGACCCCAATTCATTGGAAAACACATATATATTCAATTATTTTAATTATACATATATATTAAAAAGTATTATATATTTATAAATAAAACAAATACATTAAATATAAACAAATATAATAAATATATATTTAATATAATGAATTAATAAATATAATAAATATAATGAATTAATAAATCTAATAAATATTATAAATCTAATAAATATATTTATTATTAATATTATAATTATTTAATTATATATATATATTTAGTTATAACATGTGTTTTTATTTAATGTATAAAATAAACATTATCAGCGCTAAGAGAAGAACTGATAAATGTAACCTTTATCAGTGCTAAGAAAAGAACTGATAAAGTGATATTTAAAGCACTGATAAAGGGTACATTTATTTGCACTTTTTTTAGCACTGATAAAGTCCTACCCCTTTATCAGTGCTTTTCCATTAGCGCTGATAAAGGCAGGCATCTGCCTTGCCCAGTTTTGTGGTAGTGATAACATCGAAATGTAGCAATAACATTTAACATGATATTAGTACAAGATAAGTCTAATTGCACATGGAGCATGAGTAAAACCTCATTGCACTTTATACATCATGATACTAGTCTTTATCCAATGCATTAGATCTCTATCTGGGTGCACCCTTCTTAATAATTTTATTTCGTGCATAAGCGGGTCACATAGATAATACAACATGGATTCATTAAACATAATAATTTATTCAAAAAATATGATATGTTGAATAAATAAATTTAATTACTCAATAAATAAGTAAATGTGCATATATGTGAATACCCTTGATAGAGATATGGGTATGGTATTCACTTACATGATGATTTTGTCATGGAAATTTTCATGTAACTTCGGCAGTATAAGGATGTCAAATAGAAATCAAAAAATGGGTTGATGAGAGAGAAATGGTTCTCTCAAAAATTATAAATGATATGGAAAGTAATGGGGTAATATTGATACATTTCCCAAAATATTTAATGGAATTTAGATTCATAAAACAAAATAATTTCTTGAATGTAAATGAGGAGAGATAAACCCCTTATGTAATTTCATTACGGTAATAAGTGTACATGGGAGGTGTCAATGAGATATAAAAGGATATATAATAATTAAAACCTAAGTAGGGAAGTATAGGGTATCTTTCAAATCATACCCCAACATTTTTAATTGAAAATACAATTGTATATCCACATAAAGAAACTTGGACAAAAAATGAGAGAGGAAGAAATCCCTTACATGGAAGTGTGATCCCAAAGGCTTGGGAGGGGATTGAGATAGGATTATTGGGAGCTTGGGGTACCTTGGGAGGATTTTAGATAGATTAGGGTAGGTTAGGGATGTTCTACGAGGGTTTTGAGTGAAGATAAGTGGGAGCTTGGGTGGGTTTATAGAGGAAAAGAGATGGAATTCTTTATTATTTATGTTTTGGACACTACACGTTAAACTAATCAAAACCATAAACAAACCCATGGATTTTTAAAAATTGGAGTGGAAAAAATTATTTTATAAGGCCAATGGTAGTAATTATTAAAATATTTTGCTTTATTTAGTGGAGTTGAGTCACACTCTCAAGGAAATCATTTTAAAAAGTTAAAATGTTTTATAAGTTTTGGATGGTCCACTAAAGCACCATAAAATTTATCAAACAAATATAAAATCAAAATTTTTTAAAATTAAAACATATATTGTCCAAACAAACCTTTTATATTATTTTATTATATCACTATTGGGTCATTATGATGCTATAAAACACATTATATTTTTAAACAATTTTTAATTTTTACCCAAAAATTTGACTGTCAGGGAAATTATGAAAAATTCACCACTGGATAATTTTGATATCCTTATTAAAAAAATGATATTAATTTTATATAAATAATTTTCTAAATATGTGAATATTTTATTATAAAATAAAACTGACATTTATAAATAATTAATGGGTTTTGACAAAAATGGATTTCAAACTTTAATAAAAATTACAATTGTATTCATAAAAATTATACAATCATTTATATTTAGTAAAATGTAATTTAGAAAAAATATTTTATTAAAATATTATTTAATTAAAACATCCATTAATTCATCAAAATATATTTCTTAATTGAATATTAACTAAAAAACTACTATTTTCTCTTTAAAAACTATTTAAAAAGTAACAATAATAAAATGAATGTATATTATTTATTATATACAAAAAATAATGCATATAATAATAGTACTAGGGTCTTGTTACATAAACCCTTATAACACCCTCATAAGACTTATGGTTAAGGTGTGAGATGGTGACAGACTCATTGGGAGGCTTAGATAACATCACATGAGTGGTAATCTCTATTAACTTCCACTTCTCCCATAGGTGGTTCCATTCAAGCTTAACGTGTTGAAGCTCGGCTTGAGCTCGGTCAAGAGTGAAGCCCAGTGACACCACCTTCTTTTTGAGCTCCGAAAAATGGTCTTATATGAATAAATTCTATTAGATGAGTCCATCACTTCCTTTGTCTCAGTAAATTGGATTTTTAAATCCATTTATTTATATTAATAATGCAATCACTGTTCAATGACTATATTAGCAATGGTAACAATTTTTATCGGTATTTTGAAATAACAAAACATACAAATGAAGGGAATATTTTATATAACCATTTTACATAATAATACATTTAATTAGATCAATAGTAATTTTCATTAATAAAATTTTGTGTCGTTACATTCCCTTTCAAGGATATAAATGTTTTTAAGTGATTGTATCCTTAACATTTCCTGATAAGAAAACATGTTTTAAGGGAACTTCCCAAATTCTTACACAATTTCAAGTGTACTCTATCCTCAGTTTTAAGGTACCATTGTCTTTATAAAATTATACTTTTTATTACATAAACATTCTTTCTTCACTTATGGTTTTATATAAAATATTATTACCTTTTCTATTTTAAAGGCTTTATATTATTTTCTTTAAAACCGCACAAAAATGTTTTAATGCTAAAATTTCCAAAATAATTTTCTTATATGTTGTCACTTCTACATGAAATAGCTTACCATGATACATTCCTATTTTCCCTTATAAATTTCCATGTATATTTTAGTTCCTTTATTTCATGGACACTTTTATGATATGCCCATTTGTTATTCTTTATGACATGACTATGGTACCTAATTCGTTCCATGGGTAACCATTATGTTTATGTAATATTGATTATGTATGATTCTTTATGTGGAAAACATATTCATGAAAAGTTAAGATGAGTGATCCCAGATAGTGCTCCAATGCATTGGGTAAATTTGAGTCTCATGAGACGTTATGTGCGACAGTTTTGGAGGTTATCTTTGGCTTGTTCTACTATATGCAATAGTCTTAGTGGTTAGCCTTGGCATGTGCTACCATGTGCAATGATATTAAAGGTTAGACTTGAGTCGTGATAATGTTTTGTTTTATGTTTCTTCCACATTGTTATGACTCAATGTTTATATGATTACATGTTTATATGTTATGATTCCATATGTACATGATTTTTTATATCATCATGTCATGCTTTTATCCAATGTGTTAATTTATTTTTTCTTTTAGTTATTCCCTTATTTGGATATTTATCTCATCCCTTTATTCATGTATTCCCTAGGGTACCCTATATAGATGTTTGATCCAATGGAAGTTTGGAGCTCAATTTAAATATTAAATAAAAAAATGTTTTATTTTGTTCCATGTTTTCAGTTTTATGTACCTAGTCCTCCAATACAGTTGAAATTATAATATTTGGATTGAAATATGAGGTATAATTATTCTTAAAATTATTTAATGTTATATATAAAAGTATAGGGTTGCTATAAATTGGAATCTAAGTATTTTTATTAGGTTCTGAGTGTGACAGGTTTTGAGTTTTGAGGTATTCTTTATACCAAGTTTTGTCCCATGTTTGTCCCTTGGTACATTTGGGAGTATTCTGAGAAATCTAGAAAAATTTGTCTTGGATATACCCAATGCATGGTTGGCAAATAGTTTGATAAACCATGCCACCGTACCCGTATAATCATGTGGCAGGTACAAAACCTACCACACTGTTTGCACATAGCCGTATGATTGATCCCAAGTAACCATGTGGTCGATCCATCTGTGGGTCGTGAATACCACATGGTTGAAACATAGTTTGGTAAACTGTGTGGCCTAACCATGCGCCTTGAACAATCATAAAATTTTAGGGTTTCCAAGTTTACCCCTTTTGGGTTTTTAATCCAAATCACTATCCTCCTCCCCCATGTAGCTCGTTTGACCCTAAAAGGGAAATACCATATTCCTCAATCCTCCCACATCCATCTAGGGCGATTTAAAATAGAAATATTCAATGGTTTGATTGGATCTCTGAAGTTAAACCCCTAATCTCATCTCCCTCTTCTTTATCCACTTATTCCTTCTTGGTTTTCTCTTCTCCCATGGTCATGTTGACCTAGTGTTTTGATTTAACTTCAATTATTTTGGGGGTTTTGATCATTAAGGGTTTCTATTCATATATAAATGGGTTTTAAACCCTCATAGAGTGTTTTTCATGGTTCGTTGTCATTGTTCCATAGATCTGAGGTAGGTTTTCCAATGAAATTTCCTTTTTAATTTTAGAATCATTAGTTTCATGATTTTTATACCTTCTCTGATTTATAACTATTGATATATGATCCTTGGTTTAATTATTTGGTGTGAAAAGTAGTGTTTTATGCATTGGTTTATAATAAATGGAATTATTGCGTTAAATAACGCACACCAAGTGCTCGATTAAATACACTGTTGGATTTTAGGAGTAATATGTGATGTAAGAAACATGTTTTGGTTTTGTGAATATATTGGTATTATGTGAAATTACATATTGGGTTCCTATATGGGTTTCCCATGTTTTTTGGGTTTTATAAAGAAATAAAGAATGTATTTTAGGGTGTTTGTAATGTGTTTCTGATGAATGTCCCATTTGGAAATTTTATAAGAAATTAATTTCCTTGAAATTGTAGTGTTAATGTTTTAATAAGTTTTTTAAATAATTTTAAAATGGAAAATGGCGTTTTTACAGCCCTTTATGAAAAGTGGATTTTTTTAGCATGGATAAATGTTGGTTTAGTGAAATGATTAAATTCCCATTTGAAAAATTTGTGAAAATAATGAAAGTTTTTATTATTAAAACCTTAGTTGGATGTTTCTAATGCCTTTTCAACATGTAATTGATGGGATGTAATCACTGTGGAATCCTCAAGATCCATATTCAGAGTTCCTCAGTTGTGACTCTTTGAGTTCTATTTATTCTATGGAATGAGATAAATCCTTCGGGTGACTCAGGGTGATAAATGTTGTTGTGTTACTAATATATATGGTTGGGATTAGATTCTCTTCAATCATTGGTTATATTACCCTCGTTATATACATGAGACATGGTAACCTAGAATATTGAGAGAATTTTCTAAGAATGATTATTGCACTATATATCTTATACACTAGCTGGTGGCCCATAGTCGGTGGATATGTTTTGGTTTGTTACTATGGGATTGGGAGCCTCAGTCTATCATGAATTATGGTGGCTGAGAATTTGGGGGTTTCTAATTTCATCTTTTATGGAATGATACTAAGGATGGGGTCTCATGTATTAGTATGTTCGGGATTGTTCTTGATCTCCTCGGTTCACCTATTTCTACTGGCTATTATTTTTTTGTAGTGATGAATGAGATACATGTATGCTTATTTAAATTTACTTTATTATATTATCATTATGGTGCCTTATTGTGTGGTATCCTTTTTGGAAAGTGATGTGTTGGTTTCAAAAAATTGGTTTATGAAAAAAAATATTTTCAAAGAAAATTATTTTATCCTCTTTTTGAAAGTTGAAAATATTAACATCACTTTTCCCTTGAAAATGATAATATCTCACTAATGGATTTTTTTTGGATTTGAAATGAATAAGGGAAACGGTTCATATATTGTTTTTGTGTAAAACATTTATAAAATCATAGTTTTATATATTGTAGTTAAAACGTGAAAATTGATGTTTCTTTTATTTTAAAGGAATTGCAATGGTAAATAGATTATCGGGCTAGCCTACTATGTTTTAATAGTCACATCTATAGTTATTTTCTATTTTTAATCCTTATAAATGTTCATATTTAGTTTGATCACCTAGGGAGATGAGTGATCATTATGTTGGAGAGTGACCCACATGGTCACATGGAGTTAGTGTGGTCATCTGGTTCAGTTGGGTTATTTGTATAGCTATTGTACTATTCAGTTTCATGTAAGAAATGTTCAGTTAAATTTTATTCATATATTGGGCTACTTTTACATATTTCTTATTTTTGTCTGTTTAATTCTTATTGCGATAAATCATTCCCTTTGTGTATATTTTTCATGCCTAGTAGTACTTGCCAGCCTATGGGGATTGGGAACACTGTTCAGGCCATTCCACTGATCAAATCGGGTGACTAGTTCATGGTTGACCTAGGTTGGTTTGTGACAATCTAGAAAAAATAAAAATCATATCCATGATATTTTCTTGAGAAATCATAAGAACTTATGAAAAAAATTTCCTTGAAAAACAAACATTTCTCCATTATAAGGGAAAACCTTTTATAAAACCATTTACATACCTCATAAAAAAATATTTATACAAAAATCTAATAGAAATAATTTGAAAAATATTTATTCATCTTGGGAAAATATTCTCATATTCACCCTTATAAGAACCCTTTCCAAGGAATAACCTCATTTTTAATTCCACATTTCTATTCTTAAGAACATATTATTACCCAATGAAATAGAGGGTTATATTAGACCAACCCAACATCATATAAAATATACTATATCATTTATAAAAAACATAAAATATTACATATCCAATATAAAACCCATAAAATTTGGCATTAGATCCCATAAATAAAATCACTTTTAGATATCTCATAAAATGATAAAAAATATCGTTATCTTAAAAAAAATTGAAAATAAAAATACCCAAAACAATGGGAATAAAATATTCTTTGACAAATATTTAAGACTTATAGAGGAATATTGATAACAAATAAAATCTATGATGGTGGTAAAATGAAGTTATGTGATAAATGTTAGGTCCCAATAGGGAGATGATAAGTGGTCTAGAAGGGTGAATTGACCATATTAAATTATTTAGTTAAATCAATTGATTATTAGAGTTAATTAATGAAGTTAATTATTATAGTTAGTTTGTAGTGGAATGAATAAAAAACACAAGGATATTTTTTTATAGTAGTTCAGTCTAATGTGGGCATACACTACTTCTATACCTCTCTACTCAGCGAGAGATTTATTGTTCACTAATATGATTTTTGAGGGGGAACTATAATAAAATTGTAAGATCCTTTTCCAGTGGAGGGTTATCCATGGCACAAATAATTATATGTGTGGAGTCACAACCCAATTACAACTCTAAATTTAGAATACAATAGTAACAACCTGAATGTTCTTGACTTCAAATCCTGGGAGTCACAACCCAAAGATTAATAAGAAGAATTATTATTTTGTATGAAAAAATATAAACAAAAAAAACATAGTGTGCATGTGATATATAGGAAGTAGTGTTATATACATTGAAACTACATTGAAGTAGAAGATGAAAAATTAAATCATATGTACTAGTTCACGAGCAATGTGAATGTCCCATTAAGGAAGTGGAAGTCATAGTAGTTTTTGTTCATCTTGATAGATCATACAGTAGGTAAAATAGAGTATCATACAAGACATCAAAGTTTAGCATGGATCATTTATTCAAAAGGTTCTTGTAATCATAATTTGTATTGGAGTCATTATGTTATTCTTTGAATGCATCCTGAGGCCTTTAAATATGATCTATAAATACTAACAAAACCATACTCGAGATAGGTAAACCATTTCAAATTTAAATAAAATAATTATCCATGAGTGAGAATATTATCATCTTGAATAATGGTAATAAATAAATGATTAAATTTAAAAAATAAAGAATAATTAAAACTAATTTGAATTTATTTGTTAAATGATAATAACAAGTCAAAGGTATTCTCGTAAAAAATCATAAGTTAATTTTAATTTTTAAATTTCAATATTAAATACATTATAAATTAATGAATCATGTAATATAAAAAATTAATTATACTAATTTATATACCATAAATTTATTTGAATAAATTCAATTTCATTTAATAATAATTTAGAAAATAATAATTCAGAGAAATTAATAGAAAATATTAAATATTAAATATTATGAATACATTGAGTAAAAGTCACATAATAATAATGAATTAATTTAATTACATTTTAAATCTATTTAAAATATTATAATAATACTTCAAATTGATTATATATAATATGTATTAATTTTAGAAATTAAAACAATAACTAAAAAACTTAAAATGAAAACTCAGTAAACTAAATAATAACGCATAAAAAATAGCATGTGTAGAAAATTAAATTTTAGAAAAATAATCAAAACAAATTACCATGAATTAAAATATTCAAGTGATCAGTATTGTTACCATGTTTTGTAGTTATAATGTTGATAGTTTGAATAAGGTTTGGTCACCTCTTTATTTATCATGTGGAAGGAAAATAAAATTTCATACGGTAAAGTGATTATCCCACATGGTAAAGTGGTAACCCAACTCACTATAAGCTGAATTACTAGAGAGTGATCTTAAGATAAGGTGGGAATAACTCATATGGTAAAGTGTAAATTTCTCATATTGTAGTTTGGAAGGGGACATATTTTCTGGTGAAGAACAAACTCATAGTAGTGTGAGTTTCAACTTAGGATAGGTTATTCAAGAGAGAGAAAAACAAAAAAACCTATGCATTCTTAACTTCTCACGATTTAGAAAATTTTTAGATCTACTAAAAAATATAATTACCCTTTTAAATATAAAACATAATTATAGAAAATATAAATAGTTTTATAATGAATCAATAATATCATCAATCTAACAATAATAGCATGAGATATGATTGGGAAAAAGTGAATACCATAAACTGAAAATTGAAAAGAAAAAGCCTAAATTTGGTGTAATTTTGTGGTATCTAAATAGGATTTCTTAATTTTTGATAATATTAAGATATTTACAGATAATCAATAAGTGAATTAAATCAAAATGTATAACATGAGATATGATTGAAAAAAAGTGAATATTATAAACTAAAAAATGAAAAGAAAAATTGCATTAATTCGGCCTAATTTTGAGGTATCTAAACACCATTCATAGAGTTTGATGTGGTTTAATAAAATGAATAAAAACTTCTTAGATTTATTACCCAATAAACTCTTAGTGATTCTAACGTGAATCAAAAGAGATATCAAAGGAAAAATATATATTTTGAATTCTAGAAAATTTTCAATTCCATTTACATCCAAAACAGTTTTTAAATAATTTGATCTATATCACTCATGTTATAAAAGAATAAACAAATAAAACTTAACAAAATAGTAAGCAGAAAATTATTTTTCATATAAAAAGGATGTATCATGTTCTTACCAAGAAGTGAACATCATAGATATACAAGTAGACTTGTTTTAGTTGAATAAATTTTAGATAAACATGTTATCTTTTATATGAAATTGTAATTTAAAAAATCCGATCACTAGTACTCATTTTATAATAAAAATTACATAGATGTTGTAAAAACTATATTTTTACAGAAAATGATAAGAGGGATTGTAATTTTTAAAAACATAAAATAATAATAAATAAATAAAAAATCTGAACAAACTCCCCCTTTTTGAAAATTACAAAAATGGAACATCATTTTATAAAATTCTCTCCCTTTTTGATTTTTTTTAAAAAGTCAATAGTTGATAAATATAAAATTATTTAGTTTTAAACTGAAATATCCCCCCAATAAATACATATTAAGGTAGTTTAAAAATGTATATAAAATTTTCAAAATAAATTTATAACATAATATGTTTAAATTTTAATTTTTAAAATTTTAAGAATCCAATGATTTGTTAAACATATCAGACAATTGATTTTTATTTGGTATATATTCAAGAATAATATCACCTTTATTAACATAATATTGAACAAAATGAATAAAAATATCTATATTCTTAATTCTAGAATACATTAAAGGGATATTTGAAATAGAAATATCAAAAAAATTATCCCAAAAAATAGGAATCTTTTCAAAAGTAAAACCATAATCAAAAATGGTTTTTTAATCCATAATTATTAAGAGAAAGAAGATGCAATAGAGATATACCAACTTTAGTAGCTAATAAATAAATACAGTTTTGATTTCATGAACTATAATAAACTAAATTATTACTAATAATTTGATAGATACCCAATTCTCTCTATAAATCAGATCAACATCCTTTAAATGAGAGTCAAAGTAACTAATAAAACCAATTTTTTTAGAAAATAAAATAATCCACAATTAACATCTCCTTTAACACATATAATAATACATTTAATAGATTATAAGTGATATTCCTTAGGAATAGAATAAAATATAACACACGGATAAACACTAAACAAAATATTGGGTCTAGAAGTAGTTAAATACAACAAACTTCCAATAATTCTTCTAAATAATTTAGATTCAAAATATTTTTCAAGAGAAGCAGAAGACAATTTACAAGAAACACTCATAGGGGTTTTATAATATTTACATGAATCGATACCAAATAATTTGACTAAATATTTACCATATTTATATTTATTTTAAAATATTACATCATTCTTTGAAAAAATTTAGTGTCACATAAATTATTTTAATTCACCCATATGACTCAAGTAAAATTCACTTGCCATCATATTTGAAAACTCTTTTCAAATAAAATCATTTTAAGATCAAAAAATAATATCATCAGCATAAATTTTCATAATTAAAATATCATTTGAAATTATTTTAATAAACAAAGTAATATCTAATTTACCTTTTGAAAAATATTTTTTAAAAAAATATTATAAGACTATCATACAAAGAACATGGTTCTTTCTTAATACAATATTAATCATTTGATAACATAAAAATATGATTATAAAATTCTTCATTTTCAAAACAAGGGAATGAGAAATGTAAACTTCTTCAGATATAAAACCATTCAAAAAGAAATTTTCAAATCAATTTAAAATAATAAAAATACTTGAATAGTAGAAAAATCTAAGAAAATAATAATATATTCAGTTATAGAAACATGTAGAAAATATTCATCAAAATAAATACATTACTATTTATAATACCCTTGAGAAACAAGTTTGGATTTATTTTTAACATCTTGTCCAGATTCATCCATTTTATTTCTCTAAATCCATTTAGGAATTATAACATGCTTATCTTTAGGGGGATCAAATAAAGTCAAAACATTATTTCTTCAAAACTGATTTAGATCATCATGCATAAAAATAATCTAGTTAGAATCATTTAAATAATCATATATATTATTAGGAATAGTATCATAAATTAAAATAAAATTGGAATAAAAATATAAAATATAATTCCAAGTTTATAATACCATAATAAATATTACCAATTACATTTTCAATAGGATGTTATTTGAGTATTCCATGATTTATGATTATTTTGAGAAGGAGTATGCTAACCCTCAATTGATTCATTCCAATCTTGAGGTATTTATTCACTAAAATTAAAATCAATAAAGTCATTAACAAAATAATTAGAATCTATTATTAATTTAACATTACTTTTATAAAACATAACAAGAATAGATTATTAAATAATCAAAGTTATCTTATTATATAATCTATAAGCTTTAATATTATTATTATAACCAATAAAAATACCTTAATTTTTTTATTATAAAATTAATATAAATTATATTTCAAATTTAAAAAATCATTACATCTAAAAACCCTTAAATAAACAACATTAAGTTTTTTATTTTTAAATAACCCACAAGATATTTTCTTTAAAAAAGGTTAAACTAGGATACTATTTGAAATATAAAAAGTATTAAAAATGGCTTCAGCATAAAAATATCCAGGAAAATTATATTCACTTAACATAGTTCTATCCATTTCAATAAGAGTTATATCTTTCCATTCCGCAACACCATTTTGTTGTGGTTGTCTAGGTGAACAAATTATTAAAATGACCATTATTTTCATATAAAATCAAAATAAAAAAATATGGTATTTCAATCATTTTTCACTATTAATAGAAACAATCCTACAAAAATTTTACTTTTGAACTAAATTACAAAATGTAATAAATCTTTTTAAAGTATATTTTTATAAGTAAGAAAGTAAAACCATGAAAATATAATATAATAATAAAAAATAAATAAATTATTTTTCATTCCTCTAAGGCTAAAATTTTTAGTAGGACTAAATAAACCAAGATGTACTAACTGTGAATTTTTCTTAGTACATGTCTGATTGATAGTCTTGAAAGTGACATTATGTTGTTTTCCTTTCATGAAAGCATCACAAAGATGAAGTCATTCTTTATTCATGGAAGGTAACTTTAGTACATTATAATGTTTAAAGATATTATATAACATTCTAAAATTAGCATTACTTAATTGTTGAAGATAAATAATTTTATCATTCTTCAAAAAAATTTAACACTTAATATGTTAATCAATTAGTTCCGAAAAATCAATAATGTAAATATTTTCCTTTAGATTAGCATAAAATAATAAAGAATAATTTTTAAAAACTAAGATTTTATCATTTTTAAATTTAACTACCATTCTATCATCACATAATTGAGATATAAAAATTAAATTTTGTTTTAAACCTTCAACATAAAAAACATTAGAAATAAAGGTATAATTTAATATATCAACCTTACCAAAACCTTTTCCATTTATTTTGGAATTGTCTCCAAATGTAACAGTTCCTCCATCACATGTTTTGTAAGTGGTAATATTTTATGGATCTCTAGTCATATTCCTAGAGCATCCACTTTACATGTACCATATGTCATTCTTGATACATCCAAGTCATTTTTTCTATAAAAATAAATTACTTAAAAATTGTGGTTCTCAATCTACTTTGGGTCAAATATGATTAGTAATACAACTTTTGGGCACCCATACAAAATTTAAACAATTATTCTATGGCAATCTAGATAATAATGTTTTAAAAATATATATTTTTAAACCCTCGAGACTATTGGAATCCAAAACAAAAATAATTTTCATAGTGACCTTTTATTCCAAATTTAAAATAAGTGACAGTTGAAGTATAAAAACTTTTACTTTTAACCAAATGTGTTTTATACATTTGAAGAAATATTATATTATATACAAAACCAACTTTATTTTTATTATTTTTATTCAAATACATAATTTTATGATATTTTTTATGACCTAGAATAAAATATGATAATTTTTAAGACGCTCTACTTAAATTTTCAAATTTTAATTAATATATTGAGAATATTTCAAATTTTTATATACTATAGAAAGAGAAGAAGAAGTAGTATTCCTTATTTTTTTATTCTCTTGTGAAAGTTTTTTATTTTAAAAAACAAGATTCTCATTATTTTTCTTAATATTATTATATAAATCAACATATTTTAAAATATATTTTCTTAGTCTTTAAATTTCTTTATTTAATTCAGAAACATTTGGTTTTTCCAAATCATAGTCAGAATCAGAACATCCAAAATGAAAACATGAATCACAATCATTATCTAGAGAATCCATGAAGCACAAGTTAGTGAATTGTTTCTCATTTTATGATTTTTCACTTAAATAAGATTCTTTTTTACCACTCCAACTAGTTTTCAATTCGTTTTTGTATTTATTTTTGTATTTCTATTTATTTTTCATTTTTGGACAGTATGTTTTGAAATGAACTTTCTTAGTTTACTCAAAATATGTAACATCTAAAGTATTATAACTATTACTTCTTTTCTTATCTCCCTCGTGTTTTTTTGTGGGTTTCTCCTACATTATTTCATAAATCATTAATTTTTCATTATTTTATAGACTCCAGTCACAATCTGGACCATATATTCTTTTTCACTATCATATAGATTAGAATGTGAAGTTTCATTAGTAACAACAATCACAGATTTATACTCTACACATTTTTTGTTTTTTCTTCCCTTCAGTTATAATCTTTTATTCTATTTCATTAAATAGAAATGATCCAATAAATTCATCATGAGTGTACTCTTTTAAGTTATTTCTTTCATAAATTCTAACATTATTTTCATGCTATTTTTTTGTTAGTTCTCATAGGAATAATTGAACAAGTAATGGTTTTTCTATATCTTCTACAAGTGAATTAATTTCATTAACAATTCTTGTGAATCAGTGGATGTAAGGACCCAAAATTTTGAATAATATTTGTTTTCTAAATTTGTGTGTTATTTCATTTTATACTCCATAAAACTATATCGTTTAATTAATGAATTGAGTATAATTAAATGATGCCATTGGGATTTGACAGTTATATTACCATTGGTCAATATGACCGTTGGTCAATATGATCGTTGGTCAATATGACCGTTGGTCAATATGACCGTTGGTCAATATGACCGTTGGTCAATATGACCGTTGTTCAATATGACCGTTGGTCAATATGACCATTGGAAACTAAACTCTATACATTATAATTATTTTTTATAAATATATGTGATCATGGTTATTATAGAAAGAAGAGTCGATGACCTCATACAGTAGACTCGGGTCATACGAAGCCCATCTGTCAGAGCTTGGGAAGGGGGTAACATCTCTGGGCTTTGCTCTGGACCATGGCCAAGCTGAGCTTCATCATTTGAAGCTTGAAGGAAATCACCTAAGGGAGAAGTTCAAGCTGATAGACCTAACTACTCAGGCAATGTTGTCTGAGACACCCCAAGATTCTACCACCATAGCACACCTTACACTTAGGTCCTATGCAGGTGTTATAAGGGGCTATGTAATGAGGCCTTAGATACTCTTTGTAATCCCTTGGTATAAATAAAGTTTTTATTTCTTACTATGGAAAAACTTGTGATTTCCAAATGTCCAAATAAATATAGGATGAATATTATTGATGAATTTTGTAAAAAGGTTATTTTAAAAAATTCATGTAGTCTTTAAATAATTAATAATGTGAAATGATTTAAAAAATGGTTTTCTGTATTTCTGATCAGAAAAAAATTTAGAGTCTAATAAGATCAACTTTTTTTTAGTGAATAGTATATTATGAATAGTAACAGACCCTTATTAATAGTAAATCAGCCAAAAAAATAGAAAGTTTACCCATGAATGTATAAATACAATTTAGACATCTTAAAAGTGAAGAAACGATCATAGTATAATTTTTTTTTGTTTTTGTAGGTCATAAATATTTTATTTAAAATTTTATAATTAATTTAATAATTTAAAATGAAAATTTATTTTCATAAAATTTAATCATAAATTATTACTTTATTGTCTTATGATTATATGATAATTTTATGGTACCTTGATTACTTTTTCAAGGTGTTACAAAATAAGTTATAGTTTTAGAGTTGTTTTTTTAATAAATAATGATTTTAATTAAAAATTAAATTTAAAATAAGTAGAAAATTATTTTCATAAAATAAAATTAATTTTTTAATTTAGAGCATTGATATTAGGTTAGGGTAAATTTTTGGGTTTTTTCTGAAATAGTTGAATTTTCAGTGAATAGTAAAAATACAGTTTTGATTTTCGCCTGTTTAAAGACATCATTGATGATGTAATAATGATTTAATAAATATTTTAGAATTTTGAATAGAAATATATTCTATGAGGTTTCCCAAGTGGTCAATAACCTTGGAAAATACCATGGGCAAGCCTATGGTTTTGTAAGTACCACCGGTGAGGTGTTCCGTGGAAATTAATTAAACATTCCATCATTTTTCCTATAAATACCAAGCCATTCCCTCATTAATTTCATTTGAAAATACTCATCAAAGAAGTTATATTTTTTTAACTCCTAATTATTCCTCCAAAATTTCCCTCATGCTCCCCCAAGGTCCCAACCTTCAAGCTTTCGAAGTTACTCGTCAAGGTAGCAGAATCTTCCACCCTACTTTTTTAGTCATGATTTATTTTAAGTTATGTCTTCTAGTTTCCATATTATTATATGGGGGTATGTTCTTATATATTCTAATTAATTTCCATTTCATGTCAAAATTATTATAGACCATTTCTTATCTCATCAATTTTTTTTTGAATTTTTAAGTGATGTCGTTAGGCTACCGAATTTTCGTAAACGAAATCACATCTTCCCTTTTATTTCAAGTTTCATTTTCATATGGTATTTCCTTCAAATATCCATTACATGATATTATTTATTTTTATTCTGTAACCATACTTTATTATGATTTTTTTATGAGTGGGTGACTCTTGTCCCCTCTCTTTTCAACATTTTCTAAAACCATGTTATATAGCCGTTATGCTGTAGAATTTTCGTCTAAAAATATCTCTCTTTTCTACAAGATAGTCTATTGTATTATTTATGTGAATACCCAAATATATTTTTATTTCCAAAATTATTCATAAATACATAAAATTGATCTATTTCATTCTGTAATTGACATACATATAACCCTCACTACCTTTCTATGGGTTATAAATGACATAACGATCAAGATTTTAATAACTTTTAAAATGTCACGATTTTGAAGTGAAACCCATTACTTTTACTCTCTATGGGGTATTTATGAAATGTTTTATTATGATATTTGTGTCTCACATGAATATAAACACATATTAAGGGTGCACCCTGATATCACTCCAATGCATTGGGTAAATAATTTAATCTCTAGAGATGAAAAGTTTCACGATACCTTAATGAATAACCATGGTAATTTTTATGACACCTTGGGGATGAACCTTGGTGATATGTTAATGAATGTATAAATTAAATTTTGTAACCACATATTCATGTTATGGTTCAAGTTATTTTCATTATTAAATGCCTTTACCTCCATTTCTCATGTCTTTGTGTTTTTTTTCAAGTTCTTATTGATTTCACAAGTAAACTGATTCCCTTATTTTCCTTACTAGGACTTCTGCTCACCCTTTCCATTGATATATGTCTCCAGGTAATGAGATGAAATAATTTTACTTAGGAAAAAATTATTATGAATCCCTACAAGTGTATTAAAATATTGTTTTATGTTTTCATGTTTTATGTTCCTGATTTCCAAGACACGAGACTTTAAAGATCCTATGTTTGTAAAATGTAATGAAAAGTTACGCAATAAAAAGGCTGGATTTCATAGTTAGTATCAAATGATCGTTTAGTTATTTATGGAAAATAGGAAATTAAAACTTTAGGATGAACCCTATATAAAAGTTTAAATATAGTAATACTTCATAGTATTTTGGTGAGTATTGAGTAAGTGGTTTATCAAGAAAATACATCCCTATCTGGATACGAGCAGGTAGAGGCGGCTCTGGAACATATGTACCTAGGAGTGAAAACTCTGACAAAGAGTTTCGGTCTTGACCTGGGGTATCCGGGTACATGAAAATGGGCCTTTCTTCACTCTTTATTATGACACTGCTGGGGGATATTTTTGGTTATTTTTAATCTTTTTATGAATCATTATGAAGGATTTATAGAGAAATGTAATTATTTAAAGCATGGAGTTTTATGACATAAAATCCTTTATAGTTAAAAGATTCCTAAATTAAATAATCTTCGCACTAAGGTTTTATTTTTTTATAAAATGGTGGGAAATAGGAGGAATTGTAAAAATTGTGACCATAATGGACCATGCACTTGGGCACTCCGATGGAAGCCAGAATGGAAACCTTCATGCAAATGATGAACCAAGTGACTAAAGTTATGGGAAATAACATGAATCAATATGAGAGAACAATTTCACCACGAAGGGAACAAATTTATATTGAATCATTTATGTGTCAATGACCATCAAATTTCAATGGATCTACTGACCCATTTATTGTTTAATAGTGGATCATCTCTATCGAGAATATCTTTTCTATGCTCTACTGTTCTGTACAAGAGAAGGTTACCTTAGCTGTTTATCGCTTAGAGGGAGAAGCTAATCTGTGGTGGGAACTAATTAAAAACACAAGGAAATGAGTGGAAGTTGAAGCTATGGAGTGGGAAGAGTTCATAGGGATATTCTTTAACAATTATTTCCCTCGATCTATGAGAACAAGAATGGAGAATGAGTTTATCAAGCTAAAGTAGAAGGAGAATGAATCTGTGAGAATCTACGAGATGAACTTTAAAAGTCTTTCACGTTACACCTCTATCATTGTCATGGATCCAAATGGTAAGGTTGGTATATTCTTAGGTGGACTGAGGCCTCATATGTGGAATAATCTAGCCAACCGATATTATGATAGCTATGAGGAGATCGTGAGAAGTGCGATGAATGTCGAACTGGAGTTTGGTGAGATGTAATGATCTCATAAATTCAATGAAAAGAAAAGAGAAATAGAGCCAAGCTTAGGGAGGAGCATCGATCTAGGAAGAAGAGGCAAGCAAGTACAATATCCTACATGTAATAAATGTGGGAAGAAACATTTGGGGAACTGCCTGCTCAAAACCAGGAAGTAATAAAAGTGTGGTAGAGATGGCCCCATTGCGTGGAATTGTCGTAGTGAGGTGAATCCACAACATCCCAACACTAACGAAAAAGGGAAGATAGTGCAAGCCCTACCTGATGTCCAATGCTATAAGTGTGGACAAATTTTCACTTTTTCAATCACTTTCCAAATCTGAGGGAAGTGGAGGGGAATCACCATCAGCCTCAACAACATCTGAGGAAACAAGGTCGTACTTTTGCAATCACTACGGCCAAATTTGAAGCGCCAAATGATGTGGTGGAAAGAACTATTTTTGTTCTCTCAAAGCTACCAAGTACTTTGTTTGATTCTGGTTCTACGCATTCCTTTATTTCCTCTAAATTTTCAATGAATTTAGAATCAACCCCTGATTTGATAAAAGTAGAGTTATCATTCAAGAATCCTAGTGGGATTATCCGAGAATCATCAGTGTTTAAAAACTATATTATTTACTTTAGTGAGAACAATCTTATCTCAAATCTAGTAGTCATTCCCATGCTAGAATTCGACATTATCCTAGGGATGGACTGGCTCTCAAAGTATAATGCTAATATCTAATGCAGAAGAAAGGAAATATCAATAGCCTTGAATGGAAAACCTACAGTTATCTTCTAAGGAGAGATATCTCAACCTGAAATTTGTCTATAAGAACCTCCTATATCCTTCTTTATGGATTTGATCAGTGAAGAAGAATAAGGAAATGAGAGTTTGAGGATAGAAAATGTCCCCATCATCCAGGAATACGTTGATGTATTTCTTAAGGAGTTACCCAGATCTCCCCCTGAAGGAGAGGTAGATTTCTCTATTTATCTCTTACCTAGATCCCATCCAATATCAAAGACCCTTATATGATGGAAAATGTGGATCTGGAGGAGTTAAATAAACAACTCCAAGATCTTTTAGAGAAGGGTTTTATCTGACCGAGTGTGTCTACTTGGGAAGCACTAGTTATCTTTGTGAAGAAGAAGGATGGATTGACGTGGCTATGCATTTATTATAGAAAACTGTATAGGATCATATTGAAGTACAAATACCCTCTTCCAAGAATTTATGACTTATTTGACCAAATTTGTGGGGCTTAATTCTTCTCTAATAATGATATTTGATCTGGTTATCATCAATTGAGGGTGCGAAAAAAGATATTCCAAAAACTGACTTCTGATCAAGATATGGGCATTATGAGTTTGTTGTTATGCCCTTAAGACTGTCTAATGCACCTTCTATTTTTATGTATTTGATGAATATAGTCTTTAAGTACTACCATGATAACTTTGTGGTAGTTTTTATTGATGATATTATGATATATTCCAAAAGTCCCGAGGAGCATGAGGATCATCTAAGGGTTATTTAGAAAACTCTATGGAAGGAGAGGATTTTTGGGAAGATCAGAAAATGTGAATTCTGGTTATATCAAGTTGCTTTCTTGGGGCACATTTTTACCAATAAAAGAATCATAGTTGACCCTGCAAAGACAAAAGTTGTAGAGTAGTGGCCTTAGCCTACAACAATAACTGAGATTCATAGTTTCCTTAGATTAGTGGGATATTATAGGAGGTTTGTGAAAAACATTTCATAACCTTTTAATCCATTAACAAAGTTAATGCGAAAATGGGTCAAGTTCATCTGGACAAAGGAGTGTGAGGAATGTTTCCAAGAGTTGAAGAAGAGATTAGTTACTGCACCTATGTTAACTCTTCCCTCAAGTGGTGAATGATTCATTATTTTTAGCGATGCATCTATTAAAGGGCTTGGGTAAATCCTCTTGAAAAATAACAAAGTCACTTCTTATTAATCTCGACAGTTGAAGACTCTTGAGCAGAAATATCCTACACATGATCGAGAGATGGCTGTGGTCATTTTTGCACTGAAGATATAGAGGCACTATCATTATGGGTATAAATGTGATATATAAATAGACCATAAAAATTTGAAGTGTATTGTCACACAAAAGGAATTGAACATGAGATATAGGAGATGGTTGGAACTTCTCAAATGGTATGATTGTTCAATTCATTATCATCCTGGAAGAGCAAACAAATTCGCTGATGCATTAAGCAGGAAAGACCCAGTTGTTCTTTCCATGATGAGGATTCAAAGAGATCCTTTGATCAATGACCTAGTAAAGCTGGACATGGGAATTATAATGGAAGAGACATCTTCAACCCTAACCCAAATGATTTCTCAATTTTCATTACTAGATATGATCAAGAAAGCTCAGAAAGAAGATCCTTTGTTATAGAAGATGTTTGAGGCTGTGAATTATGGGAATTTTTTTAAGTTCAATATTGATTAAGAAGGCGTAATAAAATTTTGTACAAGACTATGTGTTCCATCTATTTTGGAAATAAATAATGAGATGATGGATGAGGCTCATAGCTCTACTTTCTCTATACATCCTAGAAGCACAAAAATGTATAGAGAACTTTATGATATTTATTGGTGGGATAATATGAAAAATGAAATTGATGAATACACTTCAAGGTGCCTGGTATGTCAGCAAGTGAAGGCAGAGTGACAAATTCCTAAAGGGGTATTGCAACCACTACCCATACCATCATGGAAGTGGGACAATATCACTATAGACTTTGTCACTAGTCTCCCAAGAACTTCCAAAGGAAACAATTCGATATGAGTTATTGTGGATCGTCTCACCAAGACTACCTATTTTATCTCCATTTGGGAAGATTTATCTCCTGATCAACCTGCCAAGATTTACATGAAGGAAGTTGTAAGGCTACATGTAGTTCCAATTTCTATCATATTTGATCGTGATCCAAGGTTCACATCAAAATTTTGGAGAAGTATTCAACATGCTCTGATCAATGAATTGAATTTCAATACGGCATATCACCCCAAAACTTATGGCCAATCAGAAAGGACTATTCGATCACTCGAGGACAGATGAGAACATTCTCAATGAAATTTAAATATGGATGGGATCAACATCTCCCTTTACCTGAGTTCTCTTAAAAAACATCTTCCACTCGAGCATTCAAATGGGACCCTATGAATCTCTATATGGTAAGTAATGTAGAAATCCTACTTGTTGGCATGAAGCTGGTGAGAGAAATCTTCTTGGGTCTAATCTTGTGCATGAGATGACATAAAAGGTCCATTCCATCCAGCAGGACATTAAAGCTTCTCATAGTCGAAAAAAGATTTATGCCGACAACCATCGAAGGGACTTGGAGTTTGATGTTGGTGATAAGGTCTTTCTTCAAATATCACCTTGGAAGAGAGTCATGACGTTTGTGAAGAAAGGGAAGATTAGGCCTAGGTAAATTATCCCCAACGAAATCCTTGATCGCGTAGGAGTAGTGGCCTATTTTCTTACAGTTCCTCCAAATATAGAACAAGTTCATGATGTCTTCAATGTATCTCTCTTGAGGAAGTACATACCTGACCCTTAACATGTACTAAATACAGAGGTGGTACAAATGGAATATAACCTCTTTTATGAGGAGCAACCTATGGAGATATTGGATCATAGAGACAAGGTTCTACGCAACAAGACTACCCACCTTCACTACTGGAAATTCAGGCTATAGCCATAGTTTAAAACTGTGGCTATAGGTCCTCAAACCGTGGCTATAGGTAATAGCCATGATTTGAGAAACCATGGCTAAGTTTGTCATGGCTATAGACCTAGACTTATAGCCATGGTTTGGAACTGTGGCTCTAGGTCTACAGCCATGGTTCAAACCGTGGCTCTAGGTATACACCCACGGTTCAAACCGTGGAAATAACTCTATAGACACAGTTTAGAACCGTGGATATACTAGAGGAGGGATACAGTTTATTTCCACGGTTAGAAACCATGGCATTAGAATTATAGCTATAGTTTATAACCGTGGCAATAGACCTATAACGACGGTTTTTAACCGTGGATATAGGGTCTGGAAAACCATAAAAAAAATAGACCCCCACCCCCCTCCACCCCACCTGTAGTAGCTCACACCCTACATACCCATCCCCCTAGATACTTAACACCCCCACACTACATACCCCCCCAGGACATCCCCCTACAAATCCCCCCTCCTGGACAGACCCTAGACACCCCCCCAGACAGACCCTAGACACCCCCCCTAGACCTTGGATACCCCCCCCCCCCCCAAACAGACCCTGGAAACCCCCTGGATAGACCCTAGACACCCCTCAGATAGACCCTGGACACCCCCCAGACACACCCTGGACACCCCCTGGTCAGACCCTTGACACCACCAAGACAGAACCTGGACACCCCCCGAATAGACCCTGAACACCCCCCCAGATAGACCCAGGACACCCCCCAAACCCTGGACTAATCCCCCTGGACAGCCCAGACCTCCACTCCCCTGGACAGCCACCTCCACCCTCCTGGACAGACCCTAGAGCCCCCCCCCCAGACCTCCCCCACTCCCCTGGACAGACCCCCCTCCCACCCTCCTGGATAGACCCTGAACCCCCCAAACCTTGACACCCCCTAGACCCTAGACAGATCCCCCTGGACACCCCCCAAGAACCTGGACACCTCACCCCTTCCACCCCCTTCCAGTTACCCCATCCCCCTTCCAGTCCCTCCTACCAGTCCCCTCCCCCCTGCTAGTTTCCCCCTCCCCTTTCCAGTTCCCCCCTCTCCCACTGCCAGTCTTAACCCCGCCCCCCAAAACCTGGACACCCCCCCAGACCCTCTGGACAGACCCCCCCCAGATAGACCCTGGACATACCCACCAGGACAGACCCCCCCAGACCCTGGACACCCCCATAACCAGGACCCCCCCCCCAGAACCTGGACACCCCACCCCTTGCACCCCCTTGCTAGTTACCCCCCTCCCCCTGTCAGTCCCCCCTACCAGTCCCCTCCCCCTCCCTCCTACTAGTTCCCCTCTCCCCCTGCTAGTCCTGCACCCCCCCCCCAGACCCCCTGGAACCCCCCGATAGACCCTGGATAGACCCCCCAGAACCTGGATACCCCCCCCAGAACCTGGATAGATCCCCCTAACCCCCCCAGAACCTGGATACCCCACCCCTTGCACCCCCTGCCCCCTTCCAGTCCTTTGAGAGACCAACCCAACAGAAAAAAAGATTTATGCATTGAAAAATCAACAACATCCCTTGATGACATCAAGGAAAATAGAAACTCTATTAACAGTAGACCTAAGCATCCAAGGACTGAAGCTTATCTTTATACAAAATATCTCAAACGCTAGAAGAAACTTCATCAGAGCTTCATTCAAGAAGGATGCATGATCAAGCATGTTTTGAAACAGGCAGGAGTACATTTCAAAGCCCCCATAGTGCAAGTCTGCAAACATCCACTGTACAGTGCCATTGAGTAGAACCGATTGAAAATGAGAAACAACGCAAGACAAAGAAGAACCTGCTTATGAGAATTAGAAGAATATCAACAGCTTCATTTCAAGTGGATTTCATTACAATTGAAGCTTGGATTCTTGTTAAATTCCTCTACCACTTTGATGAACATCCTCTTTCTGATATCAAGATATGAATCCGCTGACATCTCTCCATTTTTATACTGTCTAAATACAGTAGTGCTTGCACAATCGTGGAGGAATCATTTTCCAGCCAAATATGGTTCGATCCTCTTTTACCAGCAATTTCAATGACCATAATAATTCCCATAATTTATACCTCTAGAGTAGTTGACATGCCACATGAACTATAAACGCATTCCATCACTTCACCATTGCTATCTATGAAGATAATGTCATATCCTGACGGGAATGGGTTTCCTAAAGAGGAGCCATCAGTGTTGAATTTGATCTAATATCCAAAGGGAGGTGTCCAAAAAACATCCAGAGTCCTCTACGGGGTGGAAAAGTTACCTGGGATTTGAAGATTTCGAAGCATCAGAAAATCAGCAATCGTGTTACTACACTATTAAGCATGCAGCGAGTTGGCATGTTTTATTGCAAGAAGGACCTTCTGTGTGATCATCTTCACATTGAATCATGCACAGTTATGCAGAATATCATTCCAACTATCCAGATTACATTCAAAAGCTCAGCACAAGCAGTTCTGAGCAAGACTGTGATCTGCTTTGAGTGAGGCGTTAAATGAATTTCCTCAAGGAAAGAGCAGATGGAGTCTATTTGGGTGACATGCATGTTAAAGATTAAAAACACCTTCTTCTATAAAGAGAGTTGTTTTCAATCTAAGGAATAGGTGATTAATATCTTCCTTGTGTTGGTGAAAAATCACACATTTAGAGCAGAGAGATATACCAACTTTCTATAGGTGCATGTCCACTGGGAATTTATTTGATAACAGCCTCCAGAATAGAGTATACCTAGAAGGGGAAAGCCATTTCTTATTCCAGCTAATAATCTAGTGGGTGTGTCCTTGTATTAAGTGCATGTAGAAACTTTTCGAGTCAAGATTTGCATTAGATGTCTCCTTCCATAAGAGAATGTATTTTTGATGAATGAAGTTATAATTTTCCACAAGTAAAGCAATATCATCTTGGACTGATCCCATTTCTTCTAGCAGATCTTTGATTCAAATGTTGTGATTGATTCCACCTCTTTCATCATTAACCTTTTTAATAAGGGGTTCTCCTATCCAGTTGTCATACCATAAATTTAAGGATATTTCTCATCCATCCATGTGTTGAGGTCATTTGGAAAATCAAGATTTTCTGGAATTACGTAGGCATCCCTATAAGCTGGGTCATTTTTATCATCCTCAATAGATGACTCATCTGAGTCAGAAGAATTGGAGGAGCTTGCTGAAGCATCGTATGAGGTAGACACTTTTTCAGTAGGGTCTGGCTGTGGAGGTATTGTGTTTTGGTCCTTTATGTTTTCAGCTAGGGAATGTGTGATAATTGTTCTTTTAAAATTGGAATTATCCCTACATTTCAAAGTGTTTCTAGCACTTGTAGTGATGAATCCATCAGAGTTAACCAACGCTTTCTTCCCTTTCCTATCCCTTGATTTTAGGAAGCCTTCTTCCAATTGGAATATTTTTTCAATCTCTAAATGTGCAAGGGATCTTCATGATCCAATTTCACCTCTTCTTTATCTCTTTGTATAGGTTTTCTTGCTTCAAGAATAGGTGAGTCAGCATTGAAGACTTTCTTTCCTTCTTTAGAAGTTCTGAGGTCCACATGCAAGGGATCTTCATGATTCTATTTCTCCTCCTCTGTATCTCGTTGTATAGGTTTGCTTACTTAAAGAATAGGTGAGTCAACATTGAAGGTATCTTGCTTTCCTTATTTAGAAGTCCTGGGGATGTGAAGGTCTCGACATCATAATGGGAGGGTGGCTGAATCTTAAGAGAGGCCAGGGGGATTCTTGTTATTAGTGCAGTCAGTAGTAACAGTCTGAGAAACAGGGGAATTATAAAGGTTTCCTTTTCCTCCAAAATAGATTTATAGAGAGGGGGAGGTTTAGGGTCATTACATTGAGTCACACATTCATTCATAGAGTGACCAATTCGTGAGATTTTTTGCAAAAAGTTGGGGAATTCTCAAATCACGGCATTTCCGCGGCGCGACTGAGGAGTGACAGTGGCGTGACCGTGGCCTGACCACGGCGTGTTGGCCCGGTCCAGTGACATCCACCGGGCAACATCTCTCGGCTAGGAGCGAAGGGAGCGGGAGGAGGCGGGGCAACATTTCGGCTGTCTCCCCACCGGCAGAAATTGTGATTAGTCAGTCTCAATATTGATCACAAGACTCATGGAATATTATCATTGCAAACTGCCATGGGGTGTCGTCCTGGAGAAGGTCCAAATAACGGTGTGACCACGACATGACCGTGGCATGTTGGCCCGGTCCAACGACATCTGCGGGGCAACATCTTCCATCTAGGAGCGAAGGGAGCGAGAGGATGCGGGGCAACATTCCGATCATCGCCCCACCGGCAGAAATTGTGATTAGTCAGTCTCAACATTGATCACAAGACTCATGGAATAGTATCACTTTGAACCGCCGCTGGGTTTCATCCTGGATTAGGGCCAAATCACGGCGTGACCGTGGCATGACCATGGTGTGACCACGGAGTGACCGCGGCCTGACCGCAGAGTGACCAAGGCTTGACCGTGGCGTGTTGGCCCGGTCCAGCGACATCCGCGGGGCTGCATCTTTCGGCCAGGAGCGAAGGGAGTAGGAGGAGGCGAGGCAACATTCCAGCCGTCGCCCCGCCAGTAGAAATTGTGATTAGTCAGTCTCAACATTGATCACAAGACTCATTGAATATTATCATTGCGAACTGCCGTGGGGTGTCATCCTGGAGCAGGTCCAAATCACGGTGTGACCGCGGCATTACCGCGGCATAACCACGGCTTGACCGCGGTGTTTTGGCCTGATCTAGAGACATCCATGGGGAAACATCTTCCGGCCAAGAGCGAAGGGAGCGAGAGGAGGTGGGGCAACATTCCGATCGTCGACCTACCGGCAGAAATTGTGATTAGTCATTCTCAACATTGATCACAAGACTCATGGAATACTATCACTGCGAACCACCGCAGGGTGTCATCCTGGAGTAGGGCCAAATCACGGCGTGACCGCGGCGTGACCATAGCATGACCACGGTGTGACCACAGCGTGACCGCGGCATGATGATGGCATGAACGCGGTGTGACTGCGGCGTGTTGGCCCGGTCCAGTGACATCCGCGGAGCAGCATCAATGATAACTCGGTTCAGTACACCTATGGTGGATCAATTATTCTATTAGGGAAGTAAAGAGTTAGCAAATTTGAGGGAATAATGTTCGACTGATGGAAAAAATTTGAAAAATACTGAAACATTCTGGTTAACCTGAATACTAGTGATCGATCTTGAAAGAAGTGATTTCAAAATTGATGCATGTCGAACCACAGGAAAAAATATGTAGAATAAAAAGGTAAATGAGACTTAAAGGTACCAAATAATAGATAATTTGAAGGATGGGGAACTATGAAGGGATGGAGTAGGCCCGAAGGAAGCTCCAAACCCCTGAAACCTCAAGTCACCAGTGATGCTTAGTAATGTTTCTCATGGATGAGAAATCGTATAGTGGATAGTTTGTAATGACTATGGATTTCTTTTTTGGGTTCTCAAAATTTAATTTTGGTGATTTATAATAAAAATTATTAAGTTTTAATTGAAATTTTATGTTTCGGGTGGATGGATTTAGTAAAGGGGGGAAGAATTATGTGGTGTTCCCAAAAAGCAGTAGATGGGGCCACCAGTTAGCTATTATAAAGAACCATGAACATATTAACAGTGATAGTGGGGGAGGGTTGGCTCTAGACTAAATACTGGATGGTTGATGGTTGGAACCAAAATTTTTTTGGCCATTGGTCGGTTGGTGGTTTTCCACAGGGTAATCAGTGCCTTCCTTGACCTTGTTTTTCATAAGGGAAATTTATGTCATTTTTATCATGGATTTTGAAGGTATATTTGAATGTAATTGGAGTATTTGTTCTACTTAGTTTCAAATAGGATGATATGGATGGCATGATAGGATGTTTTCTTAGAATATTTAAAGAAATGAATGATAATCTGTGATTACTAGAGGATTGGATGACCCCTGATATACCTAATTCGGTGAGGTTTGGAGATCTAGCAATGTGTATGAATACCTAGAGGAATACCCCATGAGATTAGGAAAATCACAGGTTACATAACATGTAATCTGACATTATTGGTACTGTGGGACCCCTGGGCTATGGAACTAGGATTTTGGTTGGATTTAAATAGTCACACAACATGGGACTCATCTTAAAATCCTAACAGCACTTAAAGAGTGTCTTGGTTCAAACAACTGTTTTAATAAAAAGAGGGAAACCCCCTATAGGGATATAAAAAGGGTCAAGTATAATGTGTGATTTATGACTAACAACAACATAAAGAATAAGAAAAACATCAATGCAATAATGTTAAGCAAGGTATACCACTGTGAGTTTTCGCAGACAGCACACCTCCGTTGGAGGGGTTTTATTACAAAACCATGTCTTATTTATCAAACGAAACAATTAACTTAACTAAAACAAATTCAAGAATTTCAATTTAATATAAACATGTAGAATGAAGAAGGAAAATAAATGCAATTTGAAACATTCTTGAATTAAATAGGCTAGGAGATGGACCCTACCTCAACCTCAAGGCGTGTTTGCTTTTGACGAAGACAACTCAAATCTTCCTTTTTTCCTCTTGAAAGAATATAAAACTTAACATATATATAAGGACACCTAGCCACTATGTACATATTTTTATGGCCAAATATGCATAAGGGGGGTCCTTAGATATATGTTTATACTTGCATATACCCTTTTACACTTACACACGTATGCATTTTTCATATATATATATAAGCACAACTAGCCCTAATATATATATTCATACTTCCATGAGTCAATATATATAAAGGGGGAACTTATATAAGCATATTACTTCCTATGCATACACATGTAAGCCTTTGTCAGCGGCGACTCGAATCCACCTCAACAAAATCCAAAACACACAACAAAAATATAAGGAACCCAAAAATAAAAAAATACCTAATTAAAATTGTGCCAAAGAATAAAAATGGAATAAACCTTACCCAAATCTTGAACTCATTGCCTTCGATGGTGGTGGATAGAACCAGTCTTATCATAAGAAACCACCTATAAGAAAATAGTGGGAAAAGAAATGAGATATAACAACTTCTTATATATATGTGATCAGTGTGTCAACTGTACATGATAAATGATACACAAATCCATAACCAACAATGAACAAATAATATTCAAATTGATATGTACATCCCAATACTAAATAACATGATCATTAATAAAGCTCCTTATTTTTCAAACATCAACTTCAATTTCCTATTCAAAAATCAAAAATCACCAAAATATGATAATAAAGTAAACCTCCATCATCACTTAAAAGCGAGAAATAGGGATTAGACATTGTTCTTAGATGGGAAGACGATGTTGAAGAACAAGACAATTTGATTAATGATCAAACCTCTTAATTGAAATTAAAAATCTGGTCCTCGACACTATTAGGATATCCACTGAGTAGGAAAAAGCCTACACTAAAGTAGACATGATATAGAACATGGAACCTTTCCTACATAACAATACACCTTCGGTTCTAGTACCCAAACATATGCAGATTTTTAAAGACCCCTAGGAGCAGAAGCAGAGTCATCTGAACTCTATAAAACCACAATATACTTTGGATCCACCTGTCCTAGGTACGCATACTCCTCCCACTATTGCTAGTGGAGATTATTTTATGAAGTCTGAAAATCTGCTCTATGGTCAAAACTTCAGCAATTTACTGCTTAGTTCCAAGTGTTCCACAGACTCATGCACTAATGTTTTCTCTGATGATTCTGCTTCATTATACTTATGTGATCTGAACACCACTGAACCAACCCTTAATGCTTCAAAAAACACTAGAAACAGGGACCCGATTTTAACTCCAAGTGCTACCACTATCAAAAAGAGGAATGAAACCAAAACGCATGATTTTTCATCTCCCTCTACTCACACTGTCTCTCTCAACAGGGCTATTCAACCTGAGACACAAACCCTATGTACTGATTTTACTGCATATGTTAACATGCCATTAGAACCTGTTCTACATGATAGTCTACCTGTTGTGCTGGAACCAATCCATATGCAGGAAAATAAGAACTCCCTAGAACAGAAACAAAGCCTCTCATCTAACTTTGTCAAGACGCTATCAAAATTGGATACAAAGGCTCTAGGTAATTCCAATCCCCTTACTTTATTAAATTCAGACTGTGCTTCAATGTCTAAAATCCTAGTATCTCAAAGTATTGATGACCTGTCGCCAAGATCAAAGGATACCACATATTCAGATATGACTACACAAATAAAAGAACCCACAAATAAGAACAATGTAATTTATCACAAAGAACAAGAAAATTCCACTAATACACATGAGTTTGGAAGGTCTACTAGAAATAAAGGATCCAGAAAAAAGAAAAAAGGAAGTTCTAACTCCAAACAAAGGTTTAAATGAAGATCCTTTTTTGGAATTGTCAGGGTCTCGCCAACTCTGACACCTTCAATGTTTTGAAAATAATGGTTAACGTGCATCACCCTATTCTTTTTTCTATTGTGGAACCAAAATTCTCTTTCTCCTCTAAATATTCTCACTTTTGTCAACACAATTATATATTTTTCTGGTGCAATCAATAATAATCTAAATGCTAATTCTTTATTGATTTTTGTGCATTCATATTTATAGGATTTTAATGTTTTTAGTATCTCTGATTTGATTCTCACTTGCACCTTTACTATTGATGGTACTCATATTTACTACTCCTTTGTTTATTCCAAGAATAAATACCAAGAATGAATAATTCTTTGGAATGGCCTCTCTTATTTAGGAACCAACACAAATTCCCCCTGGTTTCTTATGGGAGAATTTAATGCTATTCTTAATTCTAGTGAAAAATTGGCCCATCTCATGCCTCTATATCCATGAGTTAATTTAAAGCCTCGATCGAGGGAAAAACTCTTATTGAAATTAATCTCACTGGTGAAAAATACACCTGGTATAGAAGAAATTACAATAAAGTGGTTGCTTCCAAATTGGACAGAGCATTTACGAATGTCCTGGCTCTAGATAAATAAGACACTATCTCTAGCATCACTATTCACAGACTGAACTCTGATCATCATCCTATCCTGGTAAACATTTTCTCTAAGGACATGAAACCTAGGTTACGCTTCTACTTCAATAACGTGAAGCTATCCGATGAAGAATGAAATCATGTCATCCATAACTTGTAGTCCTCAATATCTCATACCAATAATGCCTTTACTTGCAACCTCAAACTAAAACACCTCAAACAGACTCTCAAATCATGGTGTAACACAAAATCCAAACAAGTTAACAATGAAATTACTCTTCTTGAGAAAGAAATCGATGATATCCAAAATAGAAACACCAACTCTGACCTCCACACTGATGCCACGCAAGAAATAAACATTGCGGTAAATCTCAATTCATTGATCACTTTTAAGGAAAACATGGGAAATCAAGATTATAAAGTTAAATGGATAACTGATGGTGAAAGAAATACCAAATTCTATAACTCCCACCAAAGAATCAGGAAGGCCTGCACACCCCCTTCCCCCTTCCCCAGCACCACCCCCTGCACATCCCCATCCCCCCCTACACCACCCACCCTGCACCAGCACCCCCCTTCCCCTGCACCAGCACCCCCTGCCCCACCCCTCCCCCTTTCAACCCCACCTGCCTAAAAATATCTTTCTTAAAAATCCCCACATTTTAAAAAGAAGCATGAAAACTCATCTCAAAAAGAAAAGAACATTGAAAAGAATCTCACCTCCTTAAAAAATACAAAATCCATTTCATAGGGTAAAATTACAACTTCCCAAGTATAGAATTTTAAAAAAATATTAACACCAGATTTGATAATCATGAACTTATATAAAATAAAATGTCACTCAAACTTCATAAAGTTCTCTATTTTCAAAACACCTCATGAATTTCCTCAAAAGACCAAAAATTTTCCTAAAATCAAATTTCATTTTAAATCATTTCCCAAGTTATATAATGTAATCAAGCACTTTTAAAGCATCGTGTGAAAGTAAAAAAAATCATAAAACATATTTTTTTAATCTAAAACGTATGTGAGTCCCATTTTTAAATTAATCACGGAAAAGGTTTTAAATTAAAATACTTCATGAAATGTATTTTCATTTTAAATTATTTCCCAATTTCCTTTTAAGCCTTACTACTCTTGAAAACATTATACATGATATTCAAAATACTTTACAAATAATCCCCCGAAACCGGTTTTGGAATCAAAAAATTTCAATAAATTTACTTCTGTATAGAAAAATTGAAGCATCAAACAAAATCAAACCATAATGTGGAACAACATACAAAATCCATTACAATAACATAAAAAGTCACTAAAACTTCCATTGATCTATCTCCCAAGGTTTAAATTTCCTTACGATCCATTGGAAATCAAAATTGGTTTACAAAATAAATCCAAAATTGATGAAAAGATGTGCATGACTTGGCCACATGGTTTAGCTGACCATACACCAATCATACAATCGCATCTGAAAAATTTCTGAGACCACACACATAGGATCTATATATTTTTTCAGACCAAGTGAAATGATGATGATATTTTGGTTCCTTCCTACTTTCATCCCAAATCTTAATGAAATCCCCCAAAGTATCTGATATAACTCGATGGGGATCTAATCATCATTATCAAAATAATTAAAACTAGAATCTAAATAAAAGATTGAAATAACAACTACCCATGGAAACTCACATTTTGTTATGAAAAGTGGTGATCAATAAACTACTCTTGACCTACCTATTGAGTCTTGATGATGATCAAATCTTCTTTATACTAATATGTAATCCAAATAATAAGAGAATAATCTAATACCATTCTGTAATGAACTGGCCCAGATCAACCTGACATGTCACCCAACCCGGATCTCCACAAGGCCCAAATAATGTCTCTGATTGTTGTTGGATGGTGACAAGTGTCAAGGTATCAAAGTATAACCACTGTTAATGGTTTCACCCTCTAAATATGAATAACCAAATCAAGGAATCCACCCATAAATCCAACATCACTCATCTATAAATCAGTCACTCAAGCACAAAATAAATAGTTTCAATATAAACAAAACAATCAAACATAGTATAATATTTTAGAAATAATAATAGGTAAATCACATCATCACATAATAAAGTAATAAGAAGAATCCCAAGTATATAATAAACTGGGCCAACAAGGATTATATATAAACATCCAAAAAAATGACCAAACCTGTATCACTGCTAACCACCTCCTTATGACCCACAATCCCCCATACCATCCTATACCATCTATCATCAGATCAACTCGAACATTAACCAAGGTAAAAGAACATAATCTGGTATCTTGAAAGTAAACATGAAATTTTCATACACCCATTGGTGTATGGACGATGTGAACCAAACTGTTCCTAGTAGGATTTCACTAAAGAGTTTGTATAATTCCTTTGAAAAGACGTTTTATTAATGATAGTTTAAAATATATGTAGTGAATAGGTTTTTCACAAGATGGTGTAAAGAAAAAGAGTAACATGCCATTAATTATTTTATAAAACAACTTCCATTTTCATTTTAAAAGGAAATTCTTTCAAACTAAGGAAAAAGGAGTTTCAAACCCATTAAAAGGGAACTAATCATTTTCCCTTTTTTCCAAATCCATATCTCAAAACCACACCTTTAAATCAAAAATTATTTTCTTTAATAATATACTTCCAAAACTATTTTTTTATTCAGTTTGAATATAAACCAAAACCATAACTGAAATGGAATATAGAAACATAACATGCACCAAGATATCAATGGGAAATTGATAATAAGAAATAATTGAAGTAATAGTGGCTATACAAATAAGGCATGGGATGAGATCCTCTAATCAATATTCAAATAATTATAGACATCATGGGAAACTCATTAGGCTCTAGAATTGGTGATACTAGACCTAGTTCATCATATTACTCATTGGGACCCTATGTGAAATTAGATAATCCCATTCCGCTTCCCCTTTTAGGTTTATCCACATATAAAATAGACCCCTGGTAGGGTACTAATCTCCTAGGGAACTATCCAGCTAACATACACTAAGCTAGCATCACATGCCGCTAGAACTTCCATTATTTACCTAAGTTCCCATGATAAATCAATCTATTGGAGGTAGAAAATCAAAAGAATCACAAGAATCATGAGAATCGATAAAAAATTATTTTAAATAAATCTCATCTCACCTCAAACATCAACTCCCTCATAAGAAATAAGTCCTTTCACTTCATCCATATCAAAAATAGAATACAACATCCCCCTAGAGAGCCATAATTTAAATTAGGCATAATCAAAACAATGGTAATAATCGATGGTCTGATACTCATTATAAAAATATCTTATATAAAGTGAAAATATGCCTTTTCAAAAACCAACTAGGAATGTCAAGTCATTTAAACCATTTAAAAACTGACTTTATCACCTTCTTTATAACTATTCTATGTGAAAACACACTTAAATTCATTTATAAAACCAACTACCTTTTCATTCAAGTCATTTTAAAATCCATTAAACCAATTTTATTTCAAAAAATCCTTGAAAATCATACCAATACCCAAATGGGTTCAAATACCTTTTGTTATATAAATTGTTTTAAAACAATCCATATAGGAATTCCTAAAAATTATTATCATTTAAACCAATTAATTAAAATTTAAAAAACCATTATAAAACCTTTATTCCAAGAGATAAAAACATTTATAACACTTTTTAAACCCACAATATCTATTAAATATTGATTTACTTTGATAAATAAAAGTTTTAGAAAACAAGAAGAAAAAAATGACATGCTAATTAAAGTAAATACACAAAAATACCTACCTCAATCCATGAATAACAGGTTCAGAAAGAGATATTGAAGGTATAATTTCATGAAATTTCAAAAAAATTGTATAGATTTGATACAACATTTCTATGAATAACTGATAATAAAATAATGAACCCATAATTTTTCATAACAAGGAGGAGGAGGATCATTAGGAGTGGGTTGACCGTATCAGAGGAGGTGGGGGGGACACCTAGGAGCAGTATCGGTGGGGAGAGTTGAGGTGTCCCGCATTTGGTGGCAGCATCCGGGGAGGAGAATCAGAGATGAGTGATCCCGGTGGGGTTTCCTTGTTCGGTGGCAGCGAGGGGCACCGTTGCGAGGGTCGCTGTCGCGGGGGCACCATTAGTGGAGGAGGATCGGGGAGAGGAGAATCCATGATGGGAACCATCGGGGAAGGAGGGTCACATATAGAGGGTATAAGGGAGGAGGGCACTGCTGTGAAGGTCGAGGGTTCAGAGGGTCGCGCGTAGAGGGTATCGGGGAGGAGGGTGCCACCGTGAAGGTCCGTGAGTATCGAGGAAGAGGGTACCAGAGGATATTCGAGGGTCATGCATTGAATGTATCAGGGAGGGGAGGGGGGAGGACCTCGACAAATTTTAAAGAAAAAAAGAGACAACACATTTTAGCCACACAGGTTCACTCAATCAGGGCTATTGAGAAGCTATAGCCACGAACCTATAAAACTGTGGCTATAGGTCCATGGGTATAGCTTAAATTTCTACTAGTGCCTTTTAAGGTGTTGTGGAGGAACCAAAAATGTGAAGAAGCCACATGGTAACCATAAGAGTCTATGAGGCAGAAGTACCCACACCTTTTATCTTCTTAGGGTAAGAGTTAAAATTTTAGGGATGAAATTTCTTAAGGGGGAAGGAATGTAACGACCCGAAATTTTGAATAATATTTTTTTATAAATATTTGTTTTATTTCATTTTATACTCCACAAAACTATATCCTTTAATTAAGTATGTGAGTATAATTAAAGGATACTGTTGGGTTTTGACTGTTATATGACCATTGGTCAATATGACCATGGGTCAATATGACCGTTGGAAACTAAACTCTTTATGTTAAAATTATTGTTTATAAATACAAGTGATCTTGGTTAATACAGAAATAAGAGTAAATGACCTCATCCTATAGACTCAGTCCATACAAAGACGATATGTCAGAGCTTGGGAAGGAGGTAGCATCTCTCTGATTTTCTCTGGACCAAGCCAAAGCTGAGCTTCAACATGTGAAGGTTGAATGAAATTTCCTAAGGGAGAAGTTCAGGCTGTTAGAAATCACCACTCAAGCAATGTTTTCCGAGCCTCCCCAAGATTCAATCACCATAGCACACCTTACACATAGGTCCTATTCAGATTTTATAAGGGGATATATAACGAAATCATAGATACTCTTTGTAATCCCTTGGTATAAATAAAATTTTTATTTTTTATTATGGAAAAATTTGTAATTTTCAAATGTCTGGATAAATATAGGATGATTTTTAAAAAATGGTCTTCTACAATTGTGATAAGTAAGAAATTTAGAGTATAATAAGATCAACTTGTTTTTTAGTGAATAGTAAAGTATGAATAGTAAGATACCCTTATGAATAGAAAAGAATGGTAATAAATAGTAAATCGACCAAAAAAATAGAAACTTCACCCATGAATGTATAAATACAATTTAGACATTTGAAAAGTGAAAAAACGATCACAGTACAATTTTTATTATTTTTGAAGGTCATAAATATTTTATTTAAAATTTTATAAATAATTTAATAATTTAAAATAAAAATGGATTTTCATAAAATTTAATCATAAATTATTAATTTATTGTCTTATGGTTATAAGATAATTTTATGGGACCTTGATTACTTTTTCAAGGTGTTACAAAATAAGTTATAGTTTTTGAGTTGCTTTTTTTGAATAAATAATGATTTTATTTAATAATTAAATTAAAAAATAATTAGATTTTTTTTTCGAAAAATGGATTTCAATTTTGAATTTAGAACATCGATATTAGATTAGGGTAAATTTTTGGGATTTTTTTGAAACAGTTTAGTTTTCAGTGAGTAGTAAAAATACAGTTTTGAGTTTCGGGTGTTTAATGATATCATTGATGATGTAATCATGATGTAATAAATATGGTCAACTTTTGAGTAGTAAAATATGATATGAGGTGTCTCAAGTGGCCAATAACATGGTTAAATACCATGGTCATGCCCAAGGTTTTGCAAATACCACCGATGAGGTATCCCTTGGAAATTAATTAAATATTCCCTCATCTTTTCTATAAATACCAAGACATTCCAAAATTAATTTCATTTCAAAATCCTCCTCAACGAAGTTCTAGTATTTTTACCTCTATAGAAGTCCTCTCAAGGTTCCCTCAATCCCTCAAGGTCCCAACCTTCATGTTTTCGAAGTTACTCATCATGGTAAGGGAACCTTCCACCCTACATTTTTAGTCATGCTTTCCTTTAAGTTATGTATTCCATTATCCATATTATTATGTGAGGTTATGTTCTTATATATTCTTATTACTGTCCATTTCATGTCCAAATTATGAGATACCCTTTATTCTCTCATCAATTTATTTTATGAATTCTTAAGTGACGTCGTTATGCTACCGAATTTTCGTAAAAGAAATCGCATCTTCTCTTTTCTTTCAAGTTTTATTTTCATATTGTATTTCCTTAAAATATACATACCATGATTTTATTTATTTTTATTCTGTAACCATACAATATTATGTGTTTTTTAGGAGTGGGTTAATCTTGTCTCCTCTCTTTTCAACGTTTTCTAAAACATGTTATATAGTCGTTATGCTGCAAAATTTTCATCAAAAAATATCTCTCTTTTTCTCAAGAAATTATCTTCCATTATTTATGTGAGTACCAAAATATGTTTTTATTCATAAGGGTATTAATAAATAAAAAAAATTAATCTATTTTATTCTGTCATTTACATACATATAACCCTAACTCCATTAATATGGGTAATAAATGACATAACGATCAAGGTTTTAAGAACTTTCAAAACATCACGATTTTGAAGTGAAACCCATTACTTTTACTCTCTATCGGTTATTTATGAAATGTTTTATTATGATCTATGTGTCTCAAATTAAAATAAAGACATATTAAGGGTGCACCCCAAGAGTGCACCAATGCATTGGGTAAATAATTTAATCTCTAGAGAAGACAAGTTTCACGATACATGGGTGAATAACCTTGGTAAATTTTATGACACCTTGGGGATGAAACTCGGTGATATGTTCATGAATGTATAGATTAAATGTTTTAGCCACATATTCATGTTATGGTTCAAGTTAGTTTTATTATTAAATGCCTATACTTCCATTTATCATGTCTTTATGTTTTTTTATCAAGTTCTTGTTGATTTCACAAGTAAACTCTTTCCTTTGTTTTCTTTATTGGGCCTTCTACTCACCCTTTACTTTTATGTATGGATCAAGGTTATGAGATGCAATAATTTTACATAAGAAGATCTTATGATGAATCCCTAAAAGTTTATTATAAGAATGTTTTATGTTTTCATGTTTTATGTTCCTGATTTCCAAGACACTAGAGTTTAAAGATCATCTGTTTGTAAAATGTAATGGAAAGTTATGTAATAAAAAGGTGGGAGGTCATAGTTTAACCATTGGTTTATAGTTTCTTCTTGACCCATCTTGAATTTTTTCTACTCTTCTTGAAGAATGCCAAGATCAGTTCAAATTAATGTTTTATATCCAAGGTGAGTGACTTGTATAATCTTCCAAATCTCATGAGCTATCATAAAAGATAACAAATGAATAAAAACATGTCTATTAATAGTAAAATATAAAATATTTAAAAAAATTAATTTAAAACATATCTATTTTCATAAATTTCAATACATTTATTTGTGTCAACTTCTAGTAGTGTGTGCTCTTTTGACATGATTTGCAGGTGTTCTATGCCTCATTTCTTGAGGTATTCCTCCATTAAAGATCTCCATTAGGCATAATCATTTCCATCAAAGTGAGGTGACTTCTATGGAATCTAAATGATGTTTACATTGACATCTACTATCTTAATGATCTTTCTCCCTAGACAATTAGGTCTAGGAATAGGTTATCAAAAATAAAAAAAACTCCATAAGAGGTTGGATAAATTCCAAAAGGAACAAGCATTGAAACCAATTGTTTAGTATCATGAATAATAATAATATTGCTAAATAATTATTTAAAGGATTAGGCTCTTATACCAATTATTAGGTCCCAACAGGGAGATAAAATATGGTGTAGATAGATTTTAATAGAATAGATTAATTTTTTAATGAAATCAATTTATTATTATAGTTAATTAACATAGTTAATTATTATAGATAGTTTATAATAAAAGGATAAAAAACACACGACTATTTTTACAGTAGTTTGATATAAATTGGGATTACTCTACTCTTATATCTATCTACTGGGGTCAAGATATTTTGTGTACTCTATCACGACCTATCACAATGGGTCTCATTTTATGAATCCCCAATATTTCCTCCAATAGGCCAGGGGCTAGAGACTAGCTCCAAATAGGCATATCACTAACATGGGAGGCCACAATCTAAGTACATGTACACAATAACAGATATCCATGCCCATATAGTGAAGAAATGTAAAAAAAATAAACTACCATGCATGAATACATCTAAATTCCACAACTAGATTATGAAAATAAGTAAAAAAATTAAACAGGTCTAAAGAGAATCCAACCATGAAGAGTCTGAAAACAAGTCCAACCTAAAGGTAAACTGGGGACTGCTATCAAGATACCATAGGAACACTCCTCACTATATCTGGTCTCACTAAGAATCATCTAGTACTAGTTCATCTAAGAACCTATCAAAAGGTCAATCATCTTCACAAGACATTACACATGCGTATATAGACTATGAAAGGGTGAGTATAACAATAATTAGTAGGTCACCCACAAAACCACAAATCATACATCAAAAGAATAACATGCATATCTAAAAAGTTATATTTTCACAACACATAGATAAAGAATATATAGATATATTGAACAAGGAAAAATATTATAAAGGTAATTTAGAACTATAAAACATTCCTAGTATTCCATCTATATGGATGCACATATCACTCGTCTAGGAGAACACACTCGATGAGTTTGATTGCACACACAATGTTCGTTTGAGAGGTAATTCTCATCGGGTCTCTATGTAGGTTGTAAATGTTGAAATTATGAAAATATATGATACACATATGAGGATCACACCCTAGTAAATGGGTTATTCTGATAGATCAATCTGAATTAACTCACTGAGTAGAGGATCAACACCCACATAGTGTTGGTCAAGAAGATAACAAGAACTGCACCTAGGGCACAAAGATGAATAGAGGATCTCACTTTGGGACTCATAGAAGGATTCAAACATGTCTATCCAAAACATCCTACTAATGGGATTTTTATCCTATGTGTATGAGGCGATTCCATACTAACCCTCAGGGAAAAGGTTACGAGGAATGCACGCTAACAAAACTTGTATAAGATACTGATAACATGGGATCCAAACCAACTTAAAGGGAGTACAATGTGTGTAGTAAGGGTACACACTGTGTCCTTTTGACCTTAAGTCTAACTCTTGTAAATGATTCATGTCTATATCCATGTAAGAGTGAATAGTGTTCTGGTACCTGTGTACCAATACATGGATTATCCTGTGTACATTTTTTGAGGACATGTCCATGTGGGAGAACACGATGTCCCCATTCTCGTGCACAATATCCCATTTTCGTTTACCCTCTAACGTACATGCTCATCCAATGAGGATAGGTCACATTCCTTGTGATAGGGTCACACACCATGTGATCCTTAACTTTCTCCTTAAACCCTAGCTATCACTAGGAGGGATCCACACTCCTTGTAATTCAGGATTACACGATGTGTAGATTGGTATTTCTAGAATCCTACTGTTTATTCCTTCCACATAATACTACGCCACTATCACCTCATATTTCAACTTCAATCATTCTGGAAATTGAGGATCTAACCTCGGTGAACCTCTCTATAGCTATTTTATGGAATCCTATCCTTCGATTCATTCAGAAAATTTCCTCATTCATTATTCTTCATTACACGCTGAAGAATAATAAATTGTGTATGTAAAACCATCTGATCCACCTCCTCTTCAATCACCTCATCACCTTCATGTCATGCTAATCTCATATATAGAGTATTTAATCATTGATCCACAAAATGGGTTCTCAATGATTGATTCCTCAGTTGTTGTTGAACCACAAGATAACAAATAATACCCATAATGAAGTAAGAAATATGAGAGAAATTCCCAAAAAAAAGATAAGGAATGAACCTAGACCAATGTTTTTATTGGCCTTGATTAAAATCCATTAGAACAACATGTGAATAATCTATAATAATCAATAGAAACTCCCAAAATAATCCGAAAAATAAACCCATCCCACAAGATGACCGAACCACAGATCAATTTATTGGTTGATTGATTCACATTCAACATAAGAATTAATAATTAGTAATTAATAAAAACAAAAAAAACTTTTTACCTATACATTGATTAATAAATGATGAATAATGAGGTGATGTCACTATCATTGGCGAGATCCCTAAATCCAAATGCACACTAAGAGTCGATCCATGATCCAGTTAATGTTTGATTGAGAGATATTCTCAAACTCTCTCTCTAAGGTTTCTCTAACAGCTTCGGGGTTATGTGTCTAACCCTAATTTATTTCATAATAGTCCCCTTAAAGAAACATTAGTCTCTCTATCAATGAAATAAAAATTGATTTATTGATTTAATTATTTTATTCATTTTCACTCATGTAATGAATTTTCAACAAACTCCTCGTGCAAACTAAGTTTATGTCATGCCTAGGGTAAAATACAAATTATGAACTCAATAGTTCCCTATGATTTATAATCCAAGCCCCATTTTACAATTTATACTACTTTTTTTAAGAAAACTTCATGATTGTGTTTTTAATTTTTTTAATATATTTCAGACAATTATTCTGGGCACACTGGGTTTCATAATATCACTCTGTCTCAACATTGGTTCTTCAAAATAATCAATAAAATATCCAAAAATAATAAATGAAAAAATCCAAGCCATTAAATTCTTCCCAACATGAGGCTTTATGTTTTGAACATCTATAACAAGGGATAGAAAAAGAGATGTGGGTACTGAGCATGAACTTGAGCCTCCCTCTCCCATGTTGTCTTTTAACGATTCACATTATATCACCATAAAAGCACTAAAGAAATATCTAGACCCTAAAGTATCATCTCCTATTGATCCTAAATATCTTCTAGATACTTAGTAGAGGTATCTCCATCATTGATGTCCAGATTTTCCTAGTTAATAATGTGTGACGGGTCATGAATGTACCTCATCGGTAGTGAAACATGGAAGACATCATGTAATTGGTCTATATATGAATGTAGACCTATGATTTATTCCACCTTAACAACTATGTGATGTATCTTAAAGGGGATATTGAATCTTGGAGACAGCTAGCTGCCTTATCCAAATCTCTGTAATCCACATAGAGGTGAACCCCATAGGAAGACATGATATCCCACCTCGAACACAAAAGGCCTTTGTCGTCTAACTACATAAGACTTATGACACATTTTTGAAGTTCCAATTCACTCTTGTAAGATCTACACCTTCTCTATAGTAACTCTCAAAAACTCAAGGCCCATAAGTGGCGACTCTCCTAGGTCATCCCAGCATAGTGGTGACCAATAGTGTCACGACCCGTCCTCGAGGCCCGTGCCGTGACTACCCCAAGCCCGCCTTCCATAGGCCAGGGGCTGGCGACTAGCACCAAGGCGTATATCCCAACAAAAAGGGAAGGCATTGCCTTTGAAAAGTAAACAAGCACCACAGAGTAAGGAAGCGGAAAAGTAAACACTAAGTAAAAACTGTACAAGCTGTGCTGAAAGTAAAAGGGGCCGGAAATACAAGCCCAACTGTAAAGTACAACTGAAAGGAAAAACAGCAACTGAAAGGAAAAACTGCAGCGTCGAGCCGTCCTTTGGAAGTCCCACCTGAAGGGTGGGTACAGATAGCTCCAATGCTCCTCGGGTCCCGCCGTCCGCTCCGAGTACGTCTCGCCCAGTGGTCCACCTCCAGGTACTGACTCGTCGTGTAGTCCACCTCCGGGTACTGACTCGTCGTGTAGTCCACCTCCGGGTACCGTCCAGTCCTCGAACACTCGGTCTCCATCAGCACTGCCTGTCGTCTGCAACCAACACCACGAAGTGCGGGCATAGCCCGTGCAGGGGTGAGTATAAGCTACTCAGTAGGGACCCCGAGACCCCCGAAGGTCTCCCGAAATCCACAAAGGATAAGCCACGAAGGATAGATACAATAACGAAGTAACATCTGACACGGCTTAGGTATATTCCCATACATATACCTAAGTCATCAATTCCCCGATCGACTCCAACGTCCGAGCCCTAGCACAACCCAGTCCACACAGGAAAGAAAAACGCATACCCATGCAGGATAGAACAACACAATCCACAGAGGAGAGTAAACAGTAAATCCACACAGGATAACTCAACACAATACACAAAGGAGAGGAAAACGTAAACCACACAAGAAAACACAACAGATAACTCTCATAGGTATATGCCCATACATATATCGAAATTATCAGATAACCCATCTCAATCAAGAGGAAACACAAGGATCATTGACTCAGCAAAAAACAGGATTTCATTATCAAAAACATAACTGCTGAAGAGCCCCATCTCTGAAGTGTACAGTGGTCCTGTCACGACTCCGAGGTACTTCTCACTAACCTAAGACTGCTGAGGTACTCCTCCTGTCGAATACCGCGGGTCTGCTGCCAACTACCGGGCGCTCCGTCCGCTGAGGGTCTGCTGCCAAATACCGGGCGCTCACCCAAATAGCCTACAGAGGTACTCCTCCAGTCGAGTACCGCGGGTCTGCCGCTACAACCAAGCGCACCACCTCTATCGAGGAAAACAGAAGATTCAGCTCACACAGGTATACTTCTTCGGATGACGATAAAGATGATCCATGATCCATATAAGTCGTCGGACCCACGAAGGATCGATAGGTAACTAATCTCTGCAGTGACCCACACAGGATCGGACCCACACAGGATCGGGCCCACGCAGGACCTGAAGCCCTGATCCACGTAGGATCGCTGAGTGCAGTAGTCGTCGCAGTCCGCTGAGGATCTCTGCACAGTCGTCGCCGCAGTCCACTGAGGATCTCTGCACGATCGTCGTCGGAGTCCACGGAGGATCTCTGCACAGTCGTCGCCACAGTCCACTGAGGATCTCTGCACGGTCGTCGCTGTCGAAGTAGCAGTCGCAGCCAGCACTAGGGTTCCCGCACACAGCGAGCTCGTTCGGGAGGGTCCGCTCCACGAGCCGAGAGGCTGATACATCAAATGTCACGAAGTCTGAAGTTGATGTATCCAAAAGTTCTGTATCGTCAACAGGAACTCAACGTCGCAGACGGCGCGTCAATCGGACGCCCGGTCTGAGAGATATTGGCATTTTCGTCCTAGGGGCCCGGTTGGTTTTTAAGGCAAAACCAACCCGACCGCACTCCACCTGCATCCGAACCTTGGGCGGAGTATGCCAAAAGATTCTTCTCACTTAGAGTAATTCAACAAAGCTGACGGCACGTCAATCGGACGTCCGTAGCTCAAGATATGAGCGTTTCCGCTCCGAGGGCCCGGTTGGTTTCGTGTACGAACCAACCCGGCCGAACCCCAAGTATTCCGAAACTTTGAGTGCGATAAACCAAAACGACCGTCTCGATCCAAGGATCGCGTTGCCGCTGACGGCGGGTCGTTTGGAGGCCCGTAGCTCAAGATACGGCCATTTGAACGAAGTCCGTCCGAAGACGGGGGGGTCCGGGCCCGGGCCGACCCGGCCCGACCCCCCCTGGTTGGCCCGAACCGGGTCGGGTCCGACTCGGTTGGCCCGGCCCGGCCCGGCCAGGGCTGGTCCGGCTCGGCTCGGCCGAGCGGCCGAGCGGCCGACGCGGGGGAAAGCCGTCGCCCCGCGTGACACCCCCGCGGCACCCGCGGGGTGCCGCTGCCTCCGGCCGCCGCGCCGGCGACCCGCGCCACCACCGGCTTCCGCGGGCCGCCGGAGTCGCTCCGGTGACCCGTTTTCCTTCCCGTCTGTGCCGTTGTTCCTCCCGGATTCCATTATTTACTGCGGGATCATCAAACACCCGTTGCGGCACGTTCCGTCGTTGTCACGACCCGCCCTCGGGGTCCGTGTCGTGACTACCCCAAGCCCGCCTTCCATAGGCCAGGGGCTGGCGACTAGCACCAAGGCGTAAATCCCGGTAAAAAGGGAAGACATTTCCTTTGTAAAGAAAACAAACACCACAGAGAAAGCAAGCGGAAAGTAAACACTAAGCAATAGCAGAGTACAACTGAAAGTGCGGAAAAGTAAATGGACCAGTATACAAACCCAAACTGAAAGTAAAGTACAACTCGAAAGGGAAAACAGCAACTGAAAAGTAAAAGCCGCTACGCCGAGCTGTCCACTGGAAATCCCACCTGAAGGGTGGGTACAGATAGCTCCTCTGCTCCACGGGTCCCGCCGTCCGCTCCGAGCACGTCCCGCCCAGTGGTCCACCTCCAGGTACCGTCCCGCTCTGCAAGCCTCGGCTAAGGTCAACGTTGTCCGTCGTCTGCAACCAACACAACGTAGTGCGGGAAAAGCCCGTGCAGGGGTGAGTATATGCTACTCAGTAGGGACCCCGAGACCCCTGAAGGTCTCTCAAATCCACAAAGGATAACCACGAAGAAAGGTACAATCACGAAGTAACAACCGACACTGCTTAGGTATATGCCCATACATATACCTAAGTCATCAATTTCAAATATGCTCCAACCTCCGAGCCCAAGTACAACACAGTCCACACAGGAAAGTAAACGTATTCCACACAGGAAAGAAAAACATAATCCACACCGGATTGCACAACACAATCCACACAGGAAAGAAAAACGTAATCCACACAGGATTGCACAACACAATCCACACAGGAAAGCAAAACGTAATCCACACAGGATTGCACAACACAATCCACACAGGAAAGTAAAACGTAATCCACACAGGATTGCACAACACAATCCACACAGGAAAGCAAAACGGTTTCACCTCACACAGGTATACTTCTTCAAAAGACGATAAAGATGATCACTGATCCATCTAAGTCGTCGGACCCACGAAGGATCGATAGGTAACTAACCAAAGGACGATAAAGATGATCTTTGATCCATCTAAGTCGTCGGACCCACGAAGGATCGATAGGTAACTAACCCCCGCAAAGACCCACACAGGATCGGGCCCACACAGGACCTGTAGGCGCTGGCTCACACAGAACCGATGAGCGCGGACCCACACAGGATCGGACCCACACAGGATCGGGCCCACACAGGACCTGTAGCACTGATCCACGTAGGATCGCTGAGTGCTGAAGTCGTCGTCGTTGAATCCACACAGGATCTCTGTACTTTCGTCGTCGCAGTCACAGTAGCAGTAGTAGCAGTAGTAGTCACAGTAACAGTCGCAGCCAGCACTAGGGTTCCCGCACACAGCAAGCTCGTTCGGAGGATCCGCTCCACGAGCCGAGAGGCTGATACATCAACTGTCACAAAGTCCAGAGTTGATGTATCCAAAAGTTCCGTATCGTCAACAGGAACTCAACGCAACAGACGGCGCGTCGATCGGACGCCCGGTCTGAGAGTTATTGGCATTTTCGTCCCCGGGCCCCGGTTGGTTTTTAAGGGAAAACCAACCCGACCATACTCCACCTGCGTCCAAACCTCGGGCGGAGTATGCCAAAAGATCCGTCTCACTAAGAGGAACACAACAAAGCTGACGGCACGTCAATCGGACGTCCGTAGCTCAAGATATGAGCGTTTCCGCTCCGAAGGCCCGGTTGGTTTCGTGAACGAACCAACCCGGCCGAACTCAAAGTAATCTGAAACCTTGAGTGCGATATTCCGAAACGACCGTATCGATCCAAGGATCGTGTTGCCGCAGACGGTTCGTCGATCGGAGGTCCGTGGCTCAAGTTATGGCCAAAAGACCGAATCTGATCCGAAACGGGGGGTCCGGGTCCGGGCCGACCCGGCCCGACCCCCCCTGGGTCGGCCCGAACCGGGTCGACCCGACCCGGGTCCGACCTGGCCCGGCCGGCGGCGGACCGGCGCGGTGGCACGGACCGGCGCGGCGGCGCGGTCTGGCGCGGCGGCGCGGTCCGTCACGGCGGCGCGGCTGGCGCCGCTGGGTCACGCGCGGGAGGGCTAAGCCCCCCGCTTTCCAGAAGGGCGGCGCGGCTTATTAGCCGCGCCCTTATTTTTTTTAAACGGCCCCCACCGCACGTGGGGGCTGACTCTAAGGGAAACCGGGGGTTTCAATCCCCCGGATTTACTGGATCACGGCCGACCGCCTCCCCATGCTATGCCGCGGCCTGATGTCCGCGGCTCTCTTGGACGCTGGCGGCCGGCGAAGCCGGCCGCCCCTGGTTTCTCCGCCGCGGCCGAAGTGTCGCGGCTCCTCCTGATCTCCGGCGCCGGCAAGGCCGACGCCCCCGGCTGCTCTGCCGCGGCCGTAGGGCCGCGGCCTCCCTGATCTCCGGCGGCCGGCGACTCTTGGTGCTCCGCCGTGGCCGTCCAGCCGCGGTTCTTCTTTTTCCGCCGGTGGCCAGTTTTCCGGCCGTCCCTTCTTGCTCGGCCCTTGTAAGATTTGCGCAACGTAACGACGTCGCGCCCCACCGCTGCGGCCCGACTCCGGCCGCGGTCTCATCCGATCTCAAAGGCTCAGCATTATAGCGTCGCGGTTCTTCGTCGTGACCCAAACCGGCCTTAAATAATTCTTTTCGCGCGGTGCAATGGTACCGCGTTACCCCACTTCAAACCACAATAAAACTAAACCACGATGGGAGAAGGATCGGCCGTGTTTGTGCGGTCCGGCCTCCTCCCGTTAGTTTGTTATCAATTGGCTTAGAAATACTTGAGGAATGTCAAATAAAATGAAAACAACGAACTCAAGAACCCCTACCTCGATAGTCGCACGTTGTCGTAGTCGTGGAATATCGGTGTCGATTCCTTTGACGTCGGAGGAAGAGTCGTTGTCGATGGCATTCGTCGCGGAAAACCGTCGCGGAAGAGATGATGCGGAAGAAGAATGTCATGTCGCGGATAAGGCGTCGCGGAAGAACCGTGTTCTTCGGCGAAGAATTTCTTCGTTGAAGAACGGCGTTCTTCGTGTTCTTCGATGAGGTTGAAGAAGATGAAGAAACAAGGAGAACCTTCCCAACTCTCTCAAGGAGACAAAACTAAAACCCAAAATAAAATAAGACTCTATCTTATTTTATTAACACAACAACACACTAGAATTTCAAGAGTTAGAAATTCAAAACACACACACAACTCACCATATTTAAGTCTAAAGTTATAACTTAAGATATCATAACTTATGTGGGAGTTGAGGGGTTTTAGAGGATATGAAGAGGTGGGGTTCGTGTGGGCCCCACCACCCTCATAACCTCCCAAGGGAGGTTGGGTGGTTACCCAACTTCCAAAAAGAAATAACACAAAGAGTATAATAATAAAAATTGTAGTGTAATTACAAAGTAAACATCCACAATTTTTATTATCAACACTCGTAGGAACGCAACTCCAGAACAAGAGTTCCTAAGCATTTACCGGCGCTACGGTTCCATCAGTGCCCTCAGAATTCGATTCCGGGCACCGGTTCAAAAGTTATAAATTCCCGCTCGTTCGTTCACTGAACGTACCCGAGCCGAACTTCAGAAATTGATTCCGGGCACACCGGGCCTCGGAATCAGGTGCCGTCAGAAACCGCACTCTTGTAAAATTCCAAAGAAAATTAAGAAAAAATTTCCCTTGAATTTTACGGGTCTTTACAGTCGTCGCCCGCCAAATCCGCAAAACACGAAGAACGGCGGAGGGTTGCCGGGCCGTGTTCGTTTGACACGCACCCTCCGCGTTAGATAAAAACAACGGGAGAAATTGTTCAACACATGAACCGACAATTTTAATAAAATAAAATTGTTCATTTGAAACCGGCTCTTAAGTTTTTAAAGAACATTCACATGAATATAAAGAGGGGTATTCCAAAATTATAAAATCCCTACCTCGTCGATCGTCGCGCGCGGGCATTCTTCGCGGAAAGCATCGTCGCGGAAGAGAGGGATCGTCGCGTCGTCGCGGGGAGGCGTCGCGTCGTCGCGGAATCCGGCGTTGAGTCGGCGAGCTCAACGAACCAAGAACAACAGATTTAAATTATTAATATTTAAATCTGTGTTTCGTTAAAAACCAAAAGAAAGGAACTTTTGAGAGGAAATCCGAAATCACTCACCTCAAACGGTCGGTGATCGGAGATCGGAGCGTGGAAGAACGTCACGGACGGAAGCGTCGTCGATTTCCGGGTTCGGCGTTCTTCGCGTTCTTCGTGTTCTTCGCGAGGGAGAAGAAGAACAAGAATCCTCTCAAACCTTCTCCAAATATTTGGGTTGGTCTTATTTTATTAATATGCCAACACACGAAACAGGTTAAGAAACGATTGAATTAATTCGTTAAATTAATTCAACGAAAGAAACAGGCCATTTAATTCACGAACGAAACAGCCCATTCAATTCACGAGAGAAACAACCCAATTAAATGGTCTGTTAAGAATTTAGAAAACGCGTCGGTTGACTTTCATTAAGACGGGTTTTCACGGGTGCGTTTCTTAGCGGAAAGAAACGGCGGAGCTCGTACGGGTCCCACCTCACAAAAATCCTACCAAGGGGGTAGGATATTTCCGGATAGCATCCTATCCAGTTCAACTCAGTTCAAGCCTCCTTTAAGTGGCTTCAAGTGGATTCCAGGTGGCTTAAGTGAAATAAAATAAAGTTGTCGCAAAATTATTTTATTTCTTAACTTTAAGCCCGAAAATTAAAAACCACACCCGAGAAAACGCAACTCCGGAAGAGGCGTTTCTAAGCGAAAACCGGCGCTGCGATTTCATCGGTGCCCTCAGAATTTGATTCCGGGCACCGGTTCAAAAGTTAGAAAAACTCGCTCGTCCGTTCACTGAACGTACCCGAGCCAAACTTCGGAAAATGATTCCGAGCACACCGGGCCTCGGAATAAGGTGCCGTCAGAAACTGCCCTCTTGTAAAATTCCAAAGAAAATTAAGAAAAAAATTTCCTTGAAATTTACGGGTCTTTACATTACTCCCACCACAGGGATTTACGTCCCCGTAAAGCTTCAACACAAACTAGGGATACAAGGCGGTACTGAGCACGCATCTGAGCCTTCCGCTCCCATGTGCTCACCTGGACCTTCTCTGTCGTGGCCCGGAACACCTCTGGTCCCACTAGAGCTGCCGCGATTTCTTCTTTGCCGATAAGAGAAATCTGGTCTCATCCCCTGGATAAACCACGTTCTTCGCCTAATACGGTCAATCCCGACATGGATGATACTAATCCATACCAAGGATGACGTCGTAAGGCCTCGATGCTACTACCAAGAGATCCAACCGTTACTCTCGCCTCCAAGGGTTGAGTCACACTGTCGGCTTTAGTGTGTGGTAACTGGTCTCCTCCAGTAGATGTCTCACAAGTGAGGGTCAAGTCAACAGCCAAAACTGGAACCTCTTAGTAACATCATGAAAGAGGACAGGAACGAAAATATCACAAAGGTATGCGTCTTTTATTATTGCAGCTCATAATACAAGACGCTACACAAAAGAAACAAGGAACCAGAAGTACAAAGGACGTATCCACTAGTTCTGCTCCTGTCCATCTGCTCCCAGAGCTCCATGATCGAAGGCCTCGGTTGCCTGAAGCTGAGCTCTCGCATGTTCACCTACTCCCTGTGGTCGGGGCGGACCTCCTGGTGGTGGTGGTGGCAGAGCCTCAAAGCGTCGCCCACCTCCTGCTGCGCGGCCAGCTCCTCTGCCTCGTCTGCCTCCTCCCTGCGGACCGCCACGGTCGAACCTCTGCCTCTACCTGGGAGGTTCTTCACTTAACTGCTGATCATCAGCATTGCGGGTCAGACAGTCACGAGCCATGTGACCAATCCTGCCACAGGAGTAACACTGCCCACTCTCGGCATGCCCGGCTCTGACTCCACCCCGTCTCCCCCGCACAACTGAGCCTGAGTCGTGCAGTCGTCCACCGGTAGGTCTGGTCTTCCTGGAACCCTGAGTCATCCGTCGGCTACCTGCTACCGATGACTCCGCTATCTGCCACCCTGCGGCATGTCTCGCTGTGGACTCAGCCAGGAAGCTCTCAATCAGAAGGGCTCTCTCTAGCACTCCTGCTTGGTTCGGGATGTTAAGAGAGATCAGTGATGCCCTGATCTCATGTATCAATCCCTGCTCGAAGGTCCGGGCCCGAAAGAAGGGGTCCCGTACCATGTCTGTCGAGTACCAAGAAAGGTCGGTGAACCTCGCCGCGTACTGAGCGACCGTCAAGCTGCCCTGCCGCAGCTGAAGAAGCTCCTGGATGCGCACCGCACGGAGGGTGGCCGGGACGAACTCTGAGCGGAAGAGGCTATCGAAGTCCGTCTAGATGAGGGTGGCCTCATCGTGTACCTGGAGCATCAGGCTCCACCATCGTCCGGCTACTGCGTGCAGTAGGCTCGCCGCGAGGATCACCATGAGGTCTGTGGGTGTCCTCACTAGCCTGAAAACTCGGACGACCGCCTCCAGCCAGTCCTCGGCTGCCTGGGGGTCCGACTCCCCATAGAACCTGGGTGGTCGCTGGCGCTGGAACTCGTGCAGAGCTCTGAGGCGTCGTGCGTCGTCAGCTGCCAGTGCTGGAAGCATCGGGGGCTCGGTGGGTAAAGGTACCGCCGGTGCCTCTGCTGTCAACGGGCCCTGTACCGAGGCCTCGTCGCTCGGCGGGCTGTCGTCGCGCTCTACTCTAGGAACCCTAGCTTGCTGCTGTCGTCGTGCCATCCTGAAAAGGAAACAAGTATGCCACGGTCAGAACAATATACCTGGTGAGCTGACACAAGTAATCACAAAGAAAACTTGGAACACACAAGCAATCAATGTTTTCGTGCATTAAGTCGGGAATCAGAAGTCAGGGTCCTGGTGTATGGATACGTCGGCCACCGCACCAACACTGGACTCCCTGGACTGATAACCACACTCAATACGCTAAACACTATTGCTTCACATAGAAGAAAGATCAGAGTCTGCGGTAGAACCGACCGCCTCTAATACCAATTTGTCACGACCCGTCCTCGGGGCCCGTGCCGTGACTACCCCAAGCCCGCCTTCCATAGGCCAGGGGCTGGCGACTAGCACCAAGGCGTATATCCCAAAAAAAAGGGAACGCATTGCCTTTGAAAAGTAAACAATCACCACAGAGTAAGGAAGCGGAAAAGTAAACACTAAGTAAAAACTGTACAAGCTGTGCTGAAAGTAAAAGGGGCCGGAAATACAAGCCCAACTGTAAAGTACAACTGAAAGGAAAAACAGCAACTGAAAGGAAAAACTGCAGCGCCGAGCCGTCCTCTGGAAGTCCCACCTGAAGGGTGGGTACAGATAGCTCCAATGCTCCTCGGGTCCCGCCGTCCGCTCCGAGTACGTCTCGCCCAGTGGTCCACCTCCAGGTACTGACTCGTCGTGTAGTCCACCTCCGGGTACTGACTCGTCGTGTAGTCCACCTCCGGGTACCGTCCAGTCCTCGAACACTCGGTCTCCATCAGCACTGCCTGTCGTCTGCAACCAACACCACGAAGTGCGGGCATAACCCGTGCAGGGGTGAGTATAAGCTACTCAGTAGGGACCCCGAGACCCCCGAAGGTCTCCCGAAATCCACAAAGGATAAGCCACGAAGGATAGATACAATCACGAAGTAACATCTGACACGGCTTAGGTATATGCCCATACATATACCTAAGTCATCAATTCCCCCATCGACTCCAACGTCCGAGCCCTAGCACAACCTAGTCCACACAGGAAAGCAAAACGCATACCCACGCAGGATAGAACAACACAATCCACAGAGGAGAGTAAACAGTAAATCCACACAGGATAACTCAACACAATACACAAAGGAGAGGAAAACGTAATCCACACAGGAAAACTCAACAGATAACTCTAATAGGTATATGCCCATACATATATCGAAATTATCAGATAACCCATCTCAATCAAGAGGAAACACAAGGATCATTGACTCAGCTCAAACCAGAATTTTCATTATCAAAAACATAACTGCTGAAGAGCCCCATCTCTGAAGTGTACAGTGGTCCTGTCACGACTCCGAGGTACTTCTCACTAACCTAAGACTGCTGAGGTACTCCTCCTGTCGAGTACCGCGGGTCTGCTGCCAACTACCGGGCGCTCCGTCCGCTGAGGGTCTGCTGCCAAATACCGGGCGCTCACCCAAATAGCCTACAGAGGTACTCCTCCAGTCGAGTACCGCGGGTCTGCCGCTACAACCAAGCGCACCACCTCTATCGAGGAAAACAGAAGATTCAGCTCACACAGGTATACTTCTTCGGATGACGATAAAGATGATCCATGATCCATATAAGTCGTCGGACCCACGAAGGATCGATAGGTAACTAATATCTGCAGTGACCCACACAGGATCGGACCCACACAGGATCGGGCCCACGCAGGACCTGAAGCCCTGATCCACGTAGGATCGCTGAGTGCAGTAGTCGTCGCAGTCTGCTGAGGATCTCTGCACAGTCGTCGCCGCAGTCCACTGAGGATCTCTGCACGGTCGTCGTCGGAGTCCACGGAGGATCTCTGCACAGTCGTCGCCGCAGTCCACTGAGGATCTCTGCACGGTCGTCGTTGTCGAAGTAGCAGTCGCAGCCAGCACTAGGGTTCCCGCACACAGCGAGCTCGTTCGGGAGGGTCCGCTCCACGAGCCGAGAGGCTGATACATCAAATGTCACGAAGTCCGAAGTTGATGTATCCAAAAGTTCCGTATCGTCAACAGGAACTCAACGTCGCAGACGGCGCGTCAATCGGACGCCCGGTCTGAGAGATATTGGCATTTTCGTCCTAGGGGCCCGGTTGGTTTTTAAGGCAAAACCAACCTGACCGCACTCCACCTGCGTCCGAACCTCGGGTGGAGTATGCCAAAAGATTCGTCTCACTTAGAGGAATTCAACAAAGCTGACGGCACGTCAATCGGACGTCCGTAGCTCAAGATATGAGCGTTTCCGCTCCGAGGGCCCGGTTGGTTTCGTGTATGAACCAACCCGACCGAACCCCAAGTATTCTGAAACTTTGAGTGCGATAAACCAAAACGAGCGTCTCGATCCAAGGATCGCGTTGCCGCTGACGTCGGGTCGTTTGGAGGCCCGTAGCTCAAGATACGGCCATTTGAACGAAGTCCGTCCGAAGACGGGGGGGTCCGGGCCCGGGCCGACCCGGCCCGACCCCCCCTGGTTGGCCCGAACCGGGTCGGGTCCGACTCGGTGGGCCCGGCCCGGCCCGGCTAGGGCCGGTCCGGCTCGGCTCGGCCGAGCGGCCAAGCGGCCGACGCGGGGGAAAGCCGCCGCCCCGCGTGACACCCCCGCGGCACCCGCGGGGTGCCGCGTGACAACCCCGCGGCACCCGCGGCACCCGCGGGGTGTCACGCCGGACACCCGCGGGGTGCCGCGTGACAACCCCGCGGCACCCGCGGGGTGTCGCGCTGGACACCCGCGGGGTGCCGCGGGACAACCCCGCGACACCCGCGGCACCCGCGGGGTGTCGCGCTGGACACCCGCGGGGTGCCGCCGCCTCCGGCCGCCGGCGCCGCCGGCGCCGACGACCCGCGCCACCACCGGCTTCCGCGGGCCGCCGGAGTCGCTCCGGTGACCCGTTTTCCTTCCCGTCTGCGCCGTTGTTCCTCCCGGGTTCCGTTCTTTACTGCGGGATCATCAAACACCCGTTGCGGCACGTTCCTTCGTTGCCCGCCAAATCCGCAAAACACGAAGAATGACGGAGGGTTGCCGGGCCGTGTTCGTTTGACCCGCACCCTCCACGTTAGATAAAAACAACGGGAGAAATTGTTCAACACATGAACCGACAATTTTAATAAAATAAAATTGTTCATTTGAAACCGGCTCTTAAGTTTTTAAAGAACGTTCACGGGAATATAAAGAGGGGTATTCCAAAATTATAAAATCCCTACCTCGTCGATCGTCGCGCGCGGGCGTTCTTCGCGGAAAGGATCGTCGCGGAAGAGAGGGATCGTCGCGTTGTCGCGGGGAGGCGTCGCGTCATCGCGGAATCCGGCGTTGAGTCGACGAGCTCAACGAACCAAGAACAATAGATTTAAATTATTAATATTTAAATCTGTGTTTCGTTAAAAACCAAAAGAAAGGAACTTTTGAGAGGAAATCCGAAATCACTCACCTCAAATAGTCGGTGATCGGAGATCGGAGCGTGGAAGAACGTCACGGACGGAAGCGTCGTCGATTTCCGGGTTCGGCGTTCTTCGCGTTCTTCGCGTTCTTCGTGTTCTTCGCGAGGGAGAAGAAGAACAAGAATCCTCTCAAACCTTCTCCAAAGATTTGGGTTGGTCTTATTTTATTAATATGCCAACACACGAAACAGGTTAAGAAACGATTGAATTAATTCGTTGAATTAATTCAACGAAAGAAACATGCCATTTAATTCACAAAAGAAACAGCCCATTCAATTCACGAGAGAAACAGCCCAATTAAATGGTCTGTTAAGAATTTAGAAAACGCGTCGGTTGACTTTCATTAAGACGGGTTTTCACGGGTGCGTTTCTTAGCGGAAAGAAACGGCGGAGCTCGTGCGGTCCCCACCTCACAAATATCCTACCAAGGGGGTAGGATATTTCCGGATAGCATCCTATCCAGTTCAACTCAGTTCAAGCCGCCTTTAAGTGGCTTCAAGTGGCTTCCAAGTGGCTTAAGTGAAATAAAATAAAGTTGTCGCAAAATTATTTTATTTCTTAACTTTAAGCCTGAAAATTAAAAACCACACCCGAGCAAACACAACTCCGGAAGAGGCGTTTCTAAGCGAAAACCGGCGCTGCGATTTCATCGGTGCCCTCAGAATTCGATTCCGGGCACCGGTTCAAAAGTTAGAAAAACTCGCTCGTCCGTTCACTGAACGTACCCGAGCCAAACTTCAGAAAATGATTTCGGGCACACCGGGCCTCGGAATCAGGTGCCGTCAGAAACTGCGCTCTTGTAAAATTCCAAAGAAAATTAAGAAAAAAATTTCCTTGAAATTTACGGGTCTTTACAAATAGGACTGCCTATAAAATGCCTCGAATGGTGCCATACTGATGATGGAATGGCAGTTGTTATTATAATTGAACCCCACTAGTGGTAGTTAATCCTCCCAACAATAGAAAAAGTCCAAAATAAAATCTCTTAGCATGTCCTCCAGAACATGAATGGTTTTCTCTGTCTGGTCATCCATTTGGGGGTGAAATGTAGTGCTCAAGCTTAACTGAGTCCCAAAAACCTCATGTAATCCCTTCCATAACCAAGATTATAGGTGAGGATCATGTTCAAAAATGATCATTGAGGGAACTCTATGGAGTCAAACTATCTCATACACATAGATTCTTCCCAGGATCTCAACAGAACTCCTCTCCCAAATGGATAAGAAGTGACACATCTTGGTGAGTTGGTATACAGTCACCCATATTGAATCATGTCCCCTAGACATATGAGGTAATTATATTAATAATTACATTTATATACCATCTCACTTCCACTCTGGAATATCAAGGGCTTGAGCTAAAACAACTAGAACGTAGTGCTCAGCCTTAACTTGCTGATAAGTAAAGCATCGAGAGATAAACTCTACAACTCATTTATTTATTCCTAACCACAAAAACTGATATAAAAGGTCCTAGAACATATTTTCCCCACCTAGATATACCATTAAAGAATATGTATGGAAATATCTTAGATCCTCCTCTCATAATGTCACTGGTGCCATCGTGCGTCCTCTAAAAAGAATGACATACCCCCATATTCAAAAAACCCATCAAGATCATGTATAGTGGATAATTGATTTTATAGGGTATCGCATTCGGAATCCCCAAGATATTACTCACTTACTCAATACAAGATAAGAAGGATGAAAACCATCGACTAGAGGTAATATGTTCTATCTCAATCCAAAAAGGATTACTGTAACAAGGACAAGTATTCTGATGCCTTATTCAACAACTACAAACAAGATCTCATTATGAGAGATTATTCTACCATGTTTCCCTTCCTAAGATTATATAAAATCTCAAAGTCATAATCTAGGAGGAAAAAAGTCCATTTCCTTGGTCTTAAGTTTAGATATTTATGAGATAAGATAAACTTGAGACTAGTATGATTAGAATAGATGATAAACCACTCACCCATCATGTAGTGTCCCCACATATTTAAAATGAATACTACCATAAATAAATTAAGATAATGGGTCACATAGTTCTTCTCATGTGGTCTCAATTGATGTTAAACATAGGGAATCACCTCCATCCTATGAATCATAACCCAACCAAGGCCGGTTCCTAATGCATCACAAAACACAACATACTCGATAAAATACTCTATTAATCATAAGATGGGAGTGCCCATCAATTATTGTATCAACACCAGAAAACATAATGGAACATATCGGTTCACATGAAATAATTCCAATTCTGGGTCAAATATATCATTGGTACTGATGTCCTAGAGAAATAATTTATAAATATCTGGTAATTTCATTTCAACCCAAGGAAGCTCCATACCACCATCACACTCTTGGTCATCTCCCAAGATAACACTTACTCAATTTTGGCTGAGTCCACTACCACTCCATATACTGATATACAGTGTCCCAAAAACTAGACCTCATATATCTTGAACTGACACTTTGATATATTTATATAATGTTGGTGCTCTCAAAGAACATCTAGAACTATACTCATGTATCTCACATGCTCATCCTTGAATGTCGATTACACTAGGATATTGTCAACGAAGGCTACCATGAACCAATCTATGAAAGGCTAAAAGATATTTTTAATGAGTCCCATGAACACTACTAGGGTTTTAATCATGATAATGGGCATCACCAAGTACTTGTAGTGACTAATGCGATAACTGAATGTCATATTCAGTATATCCTCATACCGTACTCACAACTTGTGATATCCTAATATGAGGTCAACCTTTAAGAACAATCATGACCTCTCAATTGATCAAAGAGGTCATCGATCCTTGGTAGTGTATAATTTTTCATCCCGATCACCTAGTTTAGTTTCTAGTAGTCTAAACATATCATCAAGATCCTTCTATCCTACTTATAAAACAAAACTAGGTCTACCTAGGGAGAAACAATGGGTCTAACAAAGGCCTTACTTTGAAAGTCCTCCACTTTCACCATCAGAGCATGAAACAATGGGGGATCCATCTAATATGATGGCATAGATATCAGTTCAATCTTAGGGTGTAGATAAACATAAAATTCTATATCTCAAAGGGAAGTTAAGACTGGAACATCCTTAGGGAAGATGTCCTTATACTCCTCCACCACTATAGATAACTAAAAACTCAAAACATCCACTCCACTAAGGGATATAATGATAAATGGTGAGTAATTAGATGCACCATACTATGAATGAGTCCATCCTATGCTTCCTAGGATTCCATTTAACCTACATAATAAAAAATGGTTCCATCACTATGGAAACACTGCATTCTCATCCTAAAATAGTCGATCTAAGCATGAATTGCAGATAACTAGACCATAACTAAGATGAATTCGTAAAGAATCATTACTTCTACTAATATACCCTAATAGAAACTATCATCTATAAGATTCATGACACACTATCATCACAAGTGTGTGATCCCTGAGTCATCTTTAGTGGGAGTATATAAGCGCAGGGGTCAAGCCAAGGGTTCAACCCGAATCTCTTGGTCTCGAACAAGATATATGGGAAGAAAGGAATAGATATCACCTGTGTCTATTGGTATAAAATATATTGTAGAAAATAAATAAATCATACCTAATATCATTCCTTAATCCTCTGGTTCATAATCCTTGACTTCCTATAGTTTTCCCCTCCCTTGTCCTCTAGCTCCCTGAGCTCGATGTGGACCACATGGGGGTGATGGTGGTAATAAGTCAAAGCATTGACCACATACTATTTATCTATGAGCTCCTCAGCCATTTACTCCACCCCATGGACATGTCTGATCATACTACTACCTCTCTATAGGAAGCCCATCCATATTTTCTCTTTTATCATTATGGTGGGTCGGATAATATCAGAGAAGATGTACCATGTCATTACATGAGTAGCACCACCTCTCCCTGGGATGAATAAACCCATCATGACTTACTGAAAATTAATTTTTTATTAAGATAGGCCCTTCTTAAGGGAAAAGGGGGAAACTGACATGGAATCAAAGACATAAACAATTCAAAAAATCCCATAAGGTCTAAAAGTCCAAGAAAACACAACCCACACTACACGATAAAGCCCCTACCATCATCAAAAATCATGAAATCGAACTTCCACCATCCACTGCTGATTGGCTAGTTGTCCTGTAAAAAAATGCGTGGGTATGGTACTGATGTCCATAAGCATACCCTCTCAAACATCCAATTCCAGAAAGAAGTTGTACAATGGAAACTCTTATCCCTAAACCTCATCTGGAGTATCCTCATATTGACGATCTGGTAAAAAATACTTTGAACCGCAGACCACCAAGCCCAAGAAAAAACAAGCAACAAGAAAACCCAACCACATTGAAGAACCACTTAATCACAACTTCAAGACTTCACTGCATCCATGATCTTCAAACACATTCAAATTAAAATCACACCCAAATTCCAGAAATTCACCAAAAATTATTCTCCATCACCGATGTCAATCCACCAAAATGAATTGCGCAAAAAGCATAACTCACAATAGACCGCAACCCAAACCAACTCATGAATCAGAGACAACAGAAATGAAAACCATCACCTTTGACGTTCACCACACATTAAAAGAAGAACCCCACCATAGGTATCATGTCGCCACCTTCAGACTGCCCAAACCAACATAAAACCCCGCAACACAACCACATCAGCATAGATTCAATGGATCCATCCTATGGAAGATGGGAATCTAGCATTAAATCTTCACAATGCCACTGATGAAATCCCTAGTGAGAGGGTGCATGCTAGCAATTGAAACGTCAAGATTGATGAGCCCCCGAAGCCACAAGTTGCACGCCATAATCTACCAAGCAGGAATGCTGAGGAGAGGTATCCACCGATATGTGGAGAGGAGAAAGTGACGAAAAGGGTAAAACCCTAAAATCACAACACCATTTACAAGATCATGTAATAATGAAGATTCAATGAACCGATGTTGATATCCTTGAACTTAAAAACCTCTATCTTAGGACCAGCTCCTAAAACATAATGCACATCTATGTCCCTAAGACTAGAGTCACATTCATGCTACTGGGGTCTTTTCTCCAACTTCTATACCACCGATAACCACTGGCCATTTATTCTTAGCCAAGATACTATCAACCTACAAATCTCACTGTAGCACCCATAAATTGGTTGAAATTAATATAGGGATAACACACTATTAGATGTATCTTTATAGACCTATCTCAATGGACTGATCCCTGAATAAATGGTCACAAACCATATCAATCGAGTACCTTGAGAGGTTAGTGAACCTCGATCTACTGTTTTACTACCCTGTTGGAGCTGAAAAATCTCCTGTATATGTAAAAAACAATGAATAGCTGGAGAGAACTCATCTATAAAGATACAATCAAACTCTAACCATGCTAGAGTCACCTCGACATAATATTGGGTCACCAAACCCCACCATCATCCTACTAGGACATAAAACAAGATTGTCTCCTGGAACACCATCTGATCATCTGTTGTCCTGACTAGATAAAAAAATCGTGTTTCCAAATCAAGCCAGTCCTCAGCTGCCTATGGGTTGGTCTTTCTTTAGATCTTAAGGGGTATCTATCCCTGAAACTCATGGAGTATTATTATCCTTCACACCTCATCCACTGGCAGTGTAGGTAAAATCTGTAACTCTATAAGTGGTGGTATAGTTAGTACACCACATAGAGGTTACCATTCTAGAAATAGTCCCCATATTGACACCTCATCAGAGAAGGGGTCATCCTTCTGATCATGATGATAAAGACTATATAAAATATGTTTCAGAGGCAACCATATATGAAACATGATGTACCATGGTAAATGAGTATATCTAGAGAGATGATTTATGAAGGAAAGGGAAACCACAACCCATTCATATATTTTGTATGTACCATTTTTTCCCTACAACCATTTTTTTATACTGAGTCAAAATGAAGGTGTTCAAAGTCATGGTGTATGTATTTTCCGACTGCTAAACCAACACTAGAGTCCCTGGCCTAAAAACTAAACTTGAAACACTAAACACTATTTCCATAAACTAAACTCATAGAATCCAACCCTAAGGCAGAACCGAATACTCTGATACCACTCTATCAAGGCACGCCCAATAGGTGTTGTGCAGTGAATCCCCAAGCTAGTATCCAATAGGCCAAGGACTGGTGACTAGTCTTTATTAGGTATATCACTAACATCGGAGGCCTTATCCTACATACTTGTACTCACACACACACACATATGTAAGCCTATAAAATTCTTAAATGTAAAAAAACTAAACAACCATGTGTGCATACATCTAAATCTAAAAACCAGAGTACGACAAGAAGTAAAAAAAATTAAATATGGTGAAATATAAGACCTCCTTGAAGAGTTTTAAATTAAGTAAAATTTGAAATTAAAATGTGGAATATTGTCAAGATACTATAGGAAGACACCTCGATCGGTCTGGTCTCACTAAGCACCATTTGATCCTAGTCCTTCTAGGTTTCATTCCAAATGTTGATCATCTGTACAAGACATGACACATGTGGGTAGATCCCGTGCAGGGGTGAGTATAAAAATACCTATTAGAAAACCCAAAAAACTAAAAAGTATAAAAAAAAGGAAAAAAATTCATATCAACATGTGTATATGTATACTAAAAATACAACAAGAAGATCCATATATACTCAACAAGGACACACAATCAAAGGTAAGTTAAAACCATAAAACTAGCCTAGGATTCCATCTAAAAGGTTCCACATAGCACTCTTCTGAGAGAATACTGATAGCACTAAATAATTTAGTTTGAGTGGTAACTCTCATCATGTATCACCATAGGGAGTACATGCTGAATGTATAAATAGATAGGATACACATATGAGGATCACACCAAAGGACACAGGGTATACCAAAAAATTAATATGTATTAACCCACTAAGTTGAGGATTGGTTCATGTGTAGTGTTGATCAAGATGATAACAAGAACTCTATATATGGAACAATAATGAATAGATGATCTCACGTCAGGCTCACTGAAGAATTCCAACAACTCTATCTAGGAAATCCTACTGAAGGGATCACCTTCCTATTTGTAGTAGGTGATTCCATAGTAACCCTCAAGGAAAACGATATGGAGAAAACACCCTAACAAAACATTTACATGATATAGTGGATAAGGTATCCATGAAAACTCTAAGGATGTATACAACATGTTATAGGGGTACATGTAGTATCCATTTAACCTCATGTCATGCCTATGTAAATGGTCTATATTCCTGTCTGTGTTGAAGTACACAAAGTTCTTCTACCCATGTACTTTTTCCCATATACCAGTACATAGCGTAGCCCAAGTAAATTTTGACCAGGCCATGTCTATCTGGGAATAGACAACATTCCCATGATCACGTACTCTAGCCCATATTTGTGTACCCACTAAGGTACATCCCAATCCACTAGGGAGGGGTCACACACAATGTGATAGTGTCACACATCTTGTGATCCTTAAATTTCTCTCAAAACCATAGACACCACTAGGAGGGACCTACACACCATGTAATCATAGAATAAAAACCATGTGGATTGAGATTTACAGAATCTTGTTGGTTATTACTTCTACACATGCATGTGTTACATTCTTCTTATATTTCAGCTTCAATCATGTCAGAAATCAAGGACCTACTCTGACCAAACCTATATATGGATGTTCACTAGATTTTGATCCATTTATTCATTCAGAAAATGGCCTCATTTTTCATTATTCATTATACATTGAAGAACATGAAATCGAGTATCAATAACAATTCAATCTACCATCACTTACATCAACACACCAACGTTCTATTGTTCAAATCCTAGGTCTACAATATCGAATCATTGTGCCAAGAAATAGGTGAAAAATAATTGATTCCTTGGTGTATGTCAAACCATAGGTCAAGGAAGAACATTAATTTAAATAAATAAATATAGGATAAATATACAACCACAAAAATAAGGAATGAACCTAAGACAATGTTCATATTGGAATTGATCCATTAAAGTTATAATGAAAACATAATAATCAATTGAAACTCCCAAAATAATCTTGTAAATAAACCCATTATACAGGACAGTCGAACCACGAATCAATATGTTGGTTGATTGATTTGAATTTATCATAGAAATTAAGAACAATGAAATAATCCAAACAAAAAAATTGTTTTACCTCTATTTTTATTGATCACTGATAAAGAATGAAGCAATGTCATTATCATTGGAGAGATCCCTGAATCTAGTTTCACACCGATCAGTAATCTACAATTCGGTTGACATTTTCTTGAGAGAGATTCTACAATGATCTCTTTAAGGTTTCTCCAATGGATCCAAGGTTATGCGGCTAACTCTGTAATTTTTTCATAAAAATATAATTAAAGAAAAAATATTCACTACTTCAACAAAATAAAAATAAAATAATTTATTTAATTATTTTATTCATTTTCATGCCTGCGATGAATTTCCCACAAATGTCCAGCTCCAAAAAAGGTTATGTCACACCTAGGGTAAAACCCCCATTCTGAACTCAACGGTTCCCTTGGATTTAAGATCTAGGATACCATTGTATGTGTGTGCTATTTGATTTTTTAATATATTTCAAATATTTATTTTGGGTACAACAGGAATCATAATTTCACTATGTCTTAGTGCTAGGAATGAAAAATAATCCCTACAATATTCAAAAATAATACATGAAAAAATATGATTCATTACACACTAATGTAATTTTCTAGGGGGAATCATAACCTAATAACCTGATCCTTTTCTAATGGAGGTATAACCATGACAAACTAAATTTTGTATGGGGAGTCACAACACAATTATAAGACTGGATTTAGAAAAGGGGAGTTACAACATAAAAAGTCTTGACTTTAGAATCTGTGAGTTACAACTCGAAGATAGAGAATAAGAATAATTATTTTATATGAAAAACATAAACAAAAAATAGAGGGCACATGTGATAAATGAGAAATAGTGTTACAGATAGAGAAACTAGAATAAAGTACAATATGAACATTGAAAGAGTGGGTATTGGTTCTAGAGTAATGAAAATGTCTCATCAAGGCAGTAGTAGTTGTATAAGTTTTTATTTAGCTTGAAAGATAATCCGGTACATAAAATGGAGTATCACATAGGATGCTCAATTTCATCTTTATTATTTGAAGAAAATGTTTTGTGAACACATAATTTATCTTCATATCATTATGTTTTTCTTTGAATGCATCCTAAGGCCTTTAAATAGGATATGGAAAGACTAACAAAACTAATCTAGATTTGGTTAAATCATTTAAAATTCAAGTAACATAATTATTCAGGAGAGAGATAATATTATTATCTTGAATAATGGTAAAAAAATAAATGTTTTATTTCAAAAAAATAAAGATTGATTCAAATTGATTTGAATTACAAATTAAATGATAACAACAAGTCAAAGGTAATCCTATAAAATCTTATGTTAATTTGAATGTTTAAATTAAAATATTAAATACATTATAATTTATTATAGTGTGTAATATAAGAAATTAATTATACTACATTAAATACCATAAAATAAACATCAATAAATTCCATGTTATTAAATAATAATTTAGAAAATAATAACTCAATGAAATTAACTTGAAATATAAAATATTAAATATTTTGAATAAATGATTAAAAAATCACATAACAATAACGAATGAATTTAATAACATTTTGAAACTAGTATAATAATTCTTCACATGTATTAATATATATATATATATATATATATATATTATTTTTAGAAATTAATAAAATAATTAAACCACATAAAGTAATCATGGAATAAAATAAATAATAAAAAATAACCAAAAAAAGAGTATGCAAAGAAAATTAAATTTTAGAAAAAATAAATGAAAAAACTGACCGTGCATAAAAATATTCATGAGGTTGATATACTTAGCATGTGGTGCAGTTAGAATGATGAATTTATGAATAAGGTGAGATTACCTTTTAGTATATCATGTGGAAGGAAGATAAAAGTTTGTATGGTAAGGTGATTATCACATGTGGTTAGGTGGTAACACAACTAATGATAAGTTGAATAATAGAGAGAAATCTTATGGTAAGGTGGGAATAATTCTTATGGTAAGGTGGTGATAGTTCATATGTTATGTTGGAAGTGGATATATATTTTGGTGAATAATGAACTCAAGTAGGGTGAGTTTTAACTTATATTAGGCCATCCAAGAGAGAAAAAAAGAAAATCTATGCATTCTTAACTACTCGTAATTTTTAAAATTTTTAGATAAATTAGAAAACATAATTATCCTTTGGTGTAGAATATATAAATATAGATTATATCATGTTTTCAAAAGAATATATAAGAACATAAATCCTAAATGTATATTATGATATATGATTGAAAACAGTGGATAAGATAAACTAAAAGTTGAATAGAAAAATTGCATAAATTTGACATAATTTTGAGGTATTAGTTTTTTTAAACTTTTATGAAGTTGAATGAAATGAATAAAAACGTATTAGATTTATAACCTAATAAATGTAATCTGATTCCAAAGTGAATCGTAAGAGATATCAATTAAACAAATAATATCTTGAATTCAAGAAAATATAGAATTCCCGAATAAATATATGAATTTAAGTGATTCTTTTCACTAATTAAATAATAATTTTAGGATTTTATTTAATCAAATTAAATGTATATAGATGTGTTGGATTTCCAATAGAACATTTTTTTTCAAGAAGGCGATCAGTATAACTCAAGTCATAAAATAATAACCAAAGAAAACATAATAAGTATAATATTACTGTTCATACCAAAATCATGTAGCATGTTCAGACGAAAATGAAAAAACCATAGATTTATTATTATACTTCATTGTAGTTTAATAAAAGTTATATCAACTTTTATCTTTTATATTAAATTTTAATTTAAAAAATACAATAACTAAAAATCATTTTATAAATAAAATACAGAGAGTTTTTAAAAACTATTTTTTTCATATAAAATGATTAGAGGGTTTGTAATTTCAAAATAATAATAATAATAATTAATAAAAAACTCACAAAAATAAACCTAAAAAACATCCTCTTTTTTGTTTTAAAGGAAAGTAAAAAAATAACCCATATAGTAAAAATTAAAAATATTTATTTCTAAACCTTTATAAAGAAAGTAAAAAAGTATTTTAAAATTAAATTTGATAATATTTTAAATATAAAATAGAATATTCTTGAAAATTTTTAAAGAACATGGGTATGGAAGAGAAATATCTTGATAGGATAACTTTAAAAAAAGTTTTAAATAAAATCTCTTACCATGTGTCCCAACACATCACATATATCTTCTACATTCCTAAAAAATAATATTATATTAATTATATAATTTGATAATAAATTTTTTCATATTTATTCCTTTAATATTATTCCTTTTATTTCATTTATTACCTTGTTTTATTTAGTTTTTAAATTGGTTAAGTTTATGTTGGGATTTTTGGGTTGTTCTATCCAAAACAGCTTTAGTGTGTTGGCCATGGTCAAAAGGTTCATGGTTACATATTCTCTAGATTCTTATTTTTTTTAAATTATCATGTTTATATAGTAAATATAATTTTAAAACTATCCATTTATGTCGGTCATGAAAAATGAAATTTATAAATTCAGGGAGGAGGTAGTTCGCACAAACATATGTGTAACATTTCCATTTTCATATGGGTAAAAAGAAAATAATATATATTGAATTTTACCTTTAACGAATCATAATAATACAATTGATACTATATTTATTCATTAAATACATCCTTATGACCGACCATGTTATTTATTACTGAAAAAAATTAAATATATTTGTGAATGTTGTAGTCCACATGTATGCAAGAGTGACATTATAATTTTACAATGGATGAGAGGGTAAGAAGATCTATAATATGTTCTCATTATAGAACCATAATTATTTCATAAATATAATATATTTATATTAATTATATTGGATTATTATTGCAACTCATTAATTTAATACTCACAAATCATGTTTTGCATGTTATTAAAGAACTTTATGTTTTATGATAGTAAACTTTTTTTCAGAAAAAACTAAAAAATGGATAATTATTGAAGTGGACATATGAAACTACCATATTAATAATTTTAGCTGGTCATGTAGGCCAATTGACCATATATAAGTGACTGCATGTTGTCATCAAAGTGATTGTATGAAATAACTTGTAATTGTGTATCGATGAGCAAATTTCCTATAAGTCTTGAATTGACTGCATGTATTCTGAACTAACTTCTTGAAGAGTTAAAAGTAACCTCATGAAGGATTCAACCTACCACATGATTAATTAAAGTGACTATGCATAGGGCCCATTATTTCTGGTAAAATATTGAACCTACCACATGTATAAATGATATGAAAGCATGAAAAAATTAAGTGATTGCATGTGGAAATAAGGTGATCGTGTCTAGTAACTGCATGAAAGTGAATAAAATATTAGGATACTAAAATTTCAAGTGAATAAAATAAATAGTGACTACACTTATGTAATTTTTAGGTAACCATGTATAACTTAATTATTGTGGGATATTAAAATATTTAGTAGCCATATTTTGAATCATTTTATGAAGAGTTAGATAATTTAAGGATGTCTGATTAGAGTAGTGAGTATGAGCATTAATTTATGAATATTATCCAAAGGATAATTTTAAAATGTGTTCTCTTTAAAAAAAATTTGACTCTTATGGAAAAATTATAGAGTTTAGATGAATTATGCTGAAATGCTGATCAGATGGACTACTTTACTTTGTATCTCCAAAATACTCTGTTGTGACCTCTTTGTGCAATAATAATTTGAAGTGTTTTCAAGGATAGATTTAAAGAAAATTGAAATGAAGAATAATAAAATTACTAATCATATCTTACTTAATTATAGAAATAATATCTACACAAATAACTTCTTACCCTTTCTTCATTATTCCTTATTTATTTACATTTCAGTTTTTCTTACTATAATTTTATATTTATTTAGCACAATCTACTCTACTAAACTAGAGTGTACTCACATACTTTCTTCAATATTATTTGATATATATAATCCCATAAATAAATGTGAAGGAGGATGAACATAACAGATACATCATTATATGTTGTAATATCTATAAAACATGATCCAGGTTGTGGATCTATTTATTACTTAATAAACATGATTGGATACAGGTGACCGTCATGTATAGTAGATTATGTCTTGGCTTGAGACTGAACCATTTGTATTTATTTCTGAAACATATTAATTAACTTATTTCATGGTTTTAAAAATGACCTTATTCTTATAAAACTCTTCAAAATCAATACATTTACAATTAGCTTTAATATTTGTTATATAAATATTGTGTTTGATATGATTAGATAGGTTTCGAAAGATAAAGTGGTTATAAAAAATGTTTCAAAAGGTTTGTGATTGAACCCTTGATAAAATTTTTAAAAATATAAAATTATATATTTCTATTATTTTAGTTAATTAGGATGTTTTATAATCCATGGAATTTAGTTTTAAATACTTTTCAAATAATTTTTTATTGGAAACCCAATTCACCCTCTCTAGAGTTGTCTACTTTGAACAAAATTTGGTATCAAGATTTTTTTCTTTCATTATTATTACCTTTAAACTTGATCATGTTTTTATCAGTATATTATTAAATTTTTTCATCAAATTTTATATTATTTATACCATGTCTTAAGGATATGATAAAAACATGCCTCCTAATTTAAATGTTTATAATTACTGTTAGTGGAAAATGAAAATGAAAATTATTCTTGAGAGCATGACTTTATACATTTTCAGATCTATTTAACATCAATATAAACAACCTAAAACTTCTAGAAAGGAATGGGATATTCCAACTAAATCTTCTTTTGATTCAAATTGTAAATTCATGAATTATTTATTTTTTGCTTTAAGAGAGGATGAATTCAATAGTTTTAACACCCCAAGATTCACTACTAGAAATACAGTCTTTCACAATGGTTCTGAACCGTTGGGAAAGGCTACAGAACCGTTGGTATATGTTATACCAATGGTTCTACAAACCGTGGGAAAGATTTTCCCAACGGTTTACAGTGAACCGTTGGGATAGGTTAGAAAAAATGAACTTATCCCAACGGTTGTTCCGAACTATTGGGATAGTTTTTTTTCAACGGTTTGGGTTGAACCGTTGGGAAAACCAAGCAGAGGGATCCTTTCCCAATGGTTTAGAAACTGTTGGGAAAGAAGTTTTACCAATGTTTCTATGAACCGTTGGTAAAAAAAACTCAGAGAGGCTATGCCAACAGTTTGAAACTGTTGGCATAGCCTATGCTGTGGAAATTGCATAGCAGCCTACAATTTTCACAGCAGCTCTCATTTTGTGCAATTTTCACAACAGCATTTCCTCTCATTTTCAATCATTTCCAATTATTGTACCTGAAATAAACTAACACATACATATACAATTATTGTACCTATAATAACCAATGAACACAAACATATAGAGAAAAAATTCATACACATTTAACATATAATGAATCCTATAACTATACACATCCATAATTAAATTAGAATTTATAACGTAATTATAAACATAAATAATTCATATAGAATTCAATTTAAAATTTAGATAAAAATTATATGTGGAATCCAGAATTCAATTCATAATTTGATCGGTTTTTTCGTATACCGTATATTTTTACTAGAAATAATGTCCATTTTAAACAATATACATACACCTGGAGTGATACTGGACACACCGTGCCTCGGATTGAGGCTAGGTTAACTCGTACACGTCACAAATGACCCATGGATCGTTGTCCTAAAGTATCAACATATTCTAAAAGATTTTGGTCAGTTTTCCGTATGTCAGTTGTTGTTTTCACTTAAAATGAAGTGCTTTTTAAATAAAAGAGAGACACATTGATTGGTTCCGGGCACACCACACCTCGTATTGAGGTAGGGTTGACTCATACACATCACAAATGACCCATGGATCGTTGTGCTAAAATATCAACACAATCAGAATCGATTTGGTTGGTTTTCTATATGTACTTAAAATATTTTCCATTTTAAACATAAGAGAGACATTTTGGGTGGTCCCAGCCACACTGCGATGTGGATTGAAGCACGGTTGACTCATACACGTAACATATGACCCATGGATCATTGTCCTAAAATTTCAATAGATTCCGAATGCGTTTGGTCGGTTTTTTGTATTCCAATTGTTTTTTTCACTTATAATCTTGTCCATTTTAAAAAAAAGAGACACAGTTAGAGTGGTACCGGCCACACCGCGTCTCGGATTATAGATGGGGTTGACTCATACATGCCTCAAATGACCCATGGATCATTTCCCTAAAGTATCAACACAATCCGAATGCATTTGGTTGGTTTTCCATATGCCAGCTGATGTTTTTCACTTAAAATGATGTTCTTCTGAAACAAAAGACAAACAGTTTGAGTGGTGCTGGCCACACTGCATCACAGATTCAGGCAGAGTTGATTCGTACACATCACAAATGACCCATGGATTGTTGTTCTAAATTATCAACACAATCAGGATCCGTTTGGTTAGTTTTCCGTATGTACTTAAAATGTTATCCATTTTAAACAAAGGAGTTACACTTAGAGTGATCCCGGCCACACTGTGCCTGGGATTGAGGCGGGGTTGACTCATACAAGTCACATATGACCCATGGATCGTTTTCCTAAATCATCAATACATTTAGAATGCGTTTGGTCAGTTTTTTGTATGTCAGTTGTTGTTTTTAGTTAAAATGATGTCCATTTTAAACAAAAGAGAGACACTATGAATGGGGTCCACCACACCACGCCTCGGATTGAGGCGGGGTTGACATGTACACGTCACATATGACACATGGATCATTTTGCTAATGTATCGACACAATCATAATCCGTTTGGTCGGTTTTCCGTATGATAGTTGTTGTTTTCACTTAAAATGAAGTCCATTTTAAACAAAAGAGAGACACTTTGAGTGGTGTCGGCCACACCACACCTAGGATTGAGGCGAGGTTGACTCATACATGTCACATATGACCCATGGATCATTCTCCTAAAGTTTCAAGGGAAACTAAATGTTTTTGGTCAGTTTTCCATATGTACTTAAAATGTTGTCCATTTTAAACAAAAGAGAGACACTTAGAGTGGTCCCGGCCACACCGTGACTTGGATTGAGGTGCGGTTGACTCATACACGTAAAATATGACCCAAAGACCATTGTACTAAAATTTCAACACATTCCGAATGCATTTGGTCAGTTATTCGTATGCCAGTTGTTCTTTTCAATTATAATCTTGTCTATTTTAAACAAAAGAGACACAGTTAGAGTAGTACCGGCCACACTGTGTATTGGATTTCGATGGGGTTGACTCTTACATTTCTCAAATGACCCATAGATCATTTTCCTAAAGTATCAACACAATCTGAATGAATTTGGTTGGTTTTCCGTATGCCAGTTGATGTTTTCACTTAAAATGTTGTCCTTTTGAAACAAAAGAGAGACACTTAGAGTGGTGAAGACAACACCATGCCTCAGATTGAGGTGGGGTTGACTCGTACATGTCACATATGACCCATCAATTATTTTCATAAAGCATCAACACATTTTGAATGCTTTTGGTCAGTTTTTCGTATGTCACTTGTTGTTTTCACTTAAAATGAAGTCCATTTTAAAGAAAAGAGATACACTTTGAGTGGTGTCAGCCACACCACGCCTCAGATTGTGGCAGTGTTGACTCGTACACGTCACATATGACCCATGGACCATTGTGCTAAAGTATCGACACAATCAGAATCCGTTTGCTAGTTTTCCGTATGCTAGTTGTTGTTTTCACTTAAAATGAAGTCCATTTTAAACAAAAGAGAGAAAATTTGAGTGGTGATGGACACACTGTACCTCAGATTGAGGTGGGATTGACTCATACACGTCAAAAATGACCCATGGATCATTTTTATAAAATATCAACACAATCAGAATTTGTTTGTTCGGTTTTCCATATGTACCTAAAATGTTGTCCATTTTAAACATAAGAGAGACATTTTGGGTGGTACTGGCCACACTGCGGCTTGGATTGACGCGCAGTTGACTCGTACATGTAACATATGACTCATGGATAATTTTCTTAAAATTTCAACAGATTTCGAATGCGTTTGGTCAGTTTTCCGTATGCCATTTGTTTTTTTCACTTATAATCTTGTCCATTTTAAACAAAAGAGACACAGCTAGAGTGGTACCAGCCACACTGCGTCTCAGATTTAGATGGGGTTGACTCATACACATCTCAAATTAACCATGGATCATTTTCCTAATGTATCAACACAATCCATATGCGTTTGGTTGGTTTTCCGTTTGCCACCTGATGTTTTTCACTTAAAATGATGTCCTTTTGAAACAAAAGACAGACACTTTGAGTGGTGTCGGCCACACCGTGTCTCATATTCAGGTAGGTTTTATTCTTAAACCTCACATATGATGTAACGCCCCGACCCCAGCTACCCAAAGCCGGTGCGTTACTTCGTAACATTGGCATGATCACAAAAGATCAAGTCTCGAAAGACCGATTAGTTTAGTAGCTTTGGAAACACTAGATACATTCATAAATCTTACATTACATCATAAAGTGAAAAACTACAATAACAAAGTCTCCATAGCCCACACTCATATCCACTTCTGACTATCCCTGCAGGTCATTCATAAAATACTTCTTCACATCCTGGAAAATATTAAAACATTGAAAGGGGTGAGCTCAGATGCTCAGTAAGGATAACAATAATGCGGAAGCTTTCATAAATAAACATTAACATTTAAGGCAATGTATAACTAAAACAAAAGTCTTTTAAACATGAACTTCAACATAATATGTCAAAAGTAAAATGAGATAATGCCATTTACTTCTTCACATGGATATTTTACTGGTCGAATAATCACATGAAATATCAATAACCACTTTCATAATGATGGAATGCATAATGCCAGACTATCATAACCACATAGCCAAGGCCTCGTGCCAAGACTACAAATAAGATTTTGTCAAGGCCTTGTGCCAAGACACTAGTTTGTCTCATGAGACCTGCCGATGCATCGAGGAGCTATAGCAGGCTCCACCCGTCACTTATTAAGTCCAATGCATTCCTCATATGAATTGGTTTAAACATATCATAAACCATAACATAATCGTATCACATAAAACATGAATAAAGGAAACATAACATTTCCACATTTCAATCACAAGATATAAATACAACACATTGATATAATAAAAACTCTTTCAAAACCATTTTCAATACCAAAATAAAAGAAAGTTAAAACTTTGTATTTATTTTTCATTAAAAAAAATGATGGCTTGTAGAGGAAGCCGAAACTCAAATAATGGTCACGGCGGCGGAGAAGTCGTTGTCGCCGAATAAGTATGGAAAGAAAAACATTCCCTTTTTGTTGTTTAGTAAAACGCTTCGTATAAAAAAGATTCCTTTTGAATAAACGTAAAAGTCAAAGGGGTTTATACACCGTATAAAAGAAAGTTGTGTATAAAACCAAATATGACTCAATGAAAGGAGATTGAGACGAAGTCCTTAAAAAGATCATTTTTAAAATAAAATAGATCTATTATGTGTATTAACTATAGGTACACATAAAGAAAGTAAAAATACAAAATAATACATAATAATATCATGACATAATTGGAAATTAGGAGATTAACCCAAAGAATGGAAGTTGGGTTAAGAAGTTCCCTTACCTTGCATCCTGTCCTGACTCGACCGTTCTTTAACCTCCTGAATAATAAACTAGAGTTAATTCCTATTTACTTAAGAACCTTTTTCATGTTCATTATTCCTTTTATATCCCTTATTACCATGTTACGAACATTATGTAATTATTTAAGTTTATAACGGTCATTTTGTCGATCTTAGGTACTTGAGTCAGAAAAACATTCTTATAATTACAAGTTATTCATGTGGTGAAATATCCATTATATCCAGAATTATATTCATGATGTATATATCATATATATCATATATATACAGTATATACATTCAATCATAATTTCACGTAACATTTAGAGGTAAGAAATGAAATGCACCGTTCATGGAGACGGTAAGCCGTACGTACGCATAAACGCTACTTTCATTTCTATTTTGTATTTAATGGAATGAAATCATAATGATATAAATTTATAATATAATTCCAGTATAATATAGTGTATAATACCATTTACTCCTTCCTTTATACATCCCACATATGGCATTAACGATTCAAATCACTTTGAGGGGGCGGTAGTCCGCACTTCCTAAAATGAAATTATCGCATTTTACCCATAATGGAAATCATAAAGTGTGCCATAAATGAGAAATACAGAAGAATAAGTAAAACATAAACATATTATATATCATATATAAAAATATTTACATCTTAATGGCCACCTTTGAAGGTGTTATATGAAGGTTGAACAATCATCGTTTCGTGAGGCAGAAATTCGCCATCCACAGAAACTGTATGTTCTTTAACCATTAGATGTAGGTGTGTGTAAGTGTAGCTCGAATAATTCTAATAACAACATCCTAGTATATTGAGTATACTTGTGTTGTTACAAAAGAAATGAATAAAAAGAGTTTAGGGGGTTGGAGAAGAAAAATAAAACAAAACAACATTAGAGAAGACATTACCTCAAAATCGGGTAACTCTTTTTGATTTGAGCCAAAGGATTCCTTGGGAAGAGTTCTGCCCAAAGTGAGGCTTCTAAGAGTAAGAGGGGAAAGTTGGGAGAGTATTTGGGCAGAGGTTGGCCGAGCCAAATGGCTTGAAAGTGTAAATGAGGTGGGAGAGGTGGGGGCCTTTTATAAGAGGAGAGGAGGGGCTCTTTTGAAAAGATTGAAATGTTACATTATTACACAATGATTTTCGGATTCTAAAGGTCCCACACTTATATAATTCGAGGATAAGTTGATAAGGGTTCGAAATCTCCTCATCCAATTGGCTTTGGACAAGTGTAAGCCTTGGATTTTGCATTATCTTCTCATTTTATTTAAATCGTTAAATAATGAGGTCATCGCTGCATCATCATGATGTCATAAATAATTTAATTTATTTAATGTCTAAAAATTATAAAAAAAATACTATGATGTAGGAAATCTTTTTATCTTTCTAATGAATATTTATAATCAAAATTATGACTTGTTTAACCCCACTTAAAAATTGTTTTAGTAAAACAACTCATGTTTGTGTCAATTTAATTTTAACATTAAATAAATATATATTAATGTCATTTTCCAACTAAAGTGGATCCATGGGGTCCCCAAGTTGACCCATGGGTTGTCTTGTTCGGCCATTACTCATCCAATAGGAGTAGGACAAGTTTCATGCTCATCTCATATTATTATAACATTATTTGTACCTTAAACTACACTAATTACCTCTAATCGCGATTAAGAACTTAAAAGTTACTATTCACCAAAAAATTATTTTAATCTCATTGAACCACATTTTACTTATTAATGACAACCATGTATGTCGGATTTTTTAAAATCAAATCACAGAAGTGGTAATATTTCATTTAAACGAAAAATCAGTTATTTAACTACCACTTAGTGGTTTCACTATTCATCAAAAATTGAAGTTTTTCAGAACAAGGCCAAAATTTCACCCTAAGATATAATTGATATTTAGAATTCAAAAATGATGTCTATTTTACAAAATTCGAAACATATAAGTTGCATTAATTAATTTTATAATTAATTCCCGCTGTTACGACAAATAGCGTGTTTTTAAGAAACAATTTATATCAAAAGATTGGCAATTGTTTATGTCCAATTTCAATGTTAAATTAATTCTAATGACCACCATTGGATAAAATGGTAAAAATATATTCTAATTATACCTTAAAACCACTCAATAGTATAACTTATCACTATAAATTATTTTGATTAAAAAAGTTGTTTTAAGTATTTTTCACAATTCATAAAAAATTAGAAGTTCTCAGAAAAATACCAAAAATTCAACATAGGCTAATTTCGATATTACGAATACAAAAATGAAGTCCATTTTGAAATATAAAATTTCTATAATTTTAAAAAGTGGTTATTACTATTCATAACGGCTACTTTGATTAGTCGCGGTGTTTTAGAACTCGAAGTTGCGTACAATGAAAGCTATTACATTATTGAATGAGAAGCGTATCATGGAAGCTCAGGGTGTTACATTCTCCCCTCCTTCAATAAATTGCGTCCTCGCAATTTGAAATTTTTCTTTGAAAATAAAAGGTTGAAAAGAGAAAATACCTTTGAGGAAAACCCACATCGGAAATAAGGTTAATAAATATATAACATTAAAAGAAAGCAAGATAAGTACAGAGGTCACCCGATATAGCCCATTCTAGGATTCTATGAAAATATGGATATGGAGGAGAAACAAACCATCAAGGTCTGATGGAGAGTTATAGAAAACAGGACTAGGAGAAAGTTTAACCACAAGAAAATCACAAACTTGTGATTGGTTAAACGGTCATTGAATCCCCAGTTGGAAAAGTTAACCGACAACATTTTTGTTTTAAGTTACCTTTTATAATGTTGAGGAATTTATTTAGGAGATTTACTAAGAACGTAAGGGAATATACATACTTGTTATGTATACTTTCATTCGTTAATAAATTTTTACCACAAACCCAACTTTTACTCCAAATGGTAACGGAACTCAAAAATATTCTATTTATCCTAATTGTATAAGGTTCAAAATGTTAACACATACCATTTATATTAGTAAAACTATTTTGTAATAACCAGGGACTTCCTGTAGGCTAGTGGTAGGAAATAAAGGCTTTTCGCACTATGGTTGTGGGTTCGATTCTTGCAGCTTTGTCCGACGCGACGAGTTATTCCCCACCCTGCAGGTTGTCCTTTTCCTAAAACTATAGTATTATAATATTCCAAAAATAATCTTCATAAATTCTTTAACCTTAAACAATACTATCCATGGTTCAACTTAATCCATTCCAACCTTAATAGTTATCCAAAATACCTCCGTCTAGACTTTCTCTAAAAGGTCTCTAAATTCCAAAATCAATTGTAACATCAGATTCCCCAAACAAAGAAAAGTTTCTCTTATTGTCACATACTAAAAATATTATTACTTTAATCATATTAAAACCTTACTGAAATCACCAAGTACTGCAGTACAATCCTTATATATATATCACATTATTCTAATAACCAGAATATAATCCATGAGTCCAAAAGCACCAATACATTAGTTATTCTGCTTCAACTGTAGTAACAGCATAATATTGTCCTTGATCCCTTGGCCTTTTCTGAGGTAAGTTTCCTTGACGCTTAGAACATTCATTTGCATAATGACCCATTTCTCTACAATTGTAGCATTCAACTTTGACAGCCTCTTTCTTTCCCTTGCAATCACGAGCCTGGTGACCCTTTTCTCCACATTTATAACAAACGCCCATTCCTTTTAGGCACGTACAAGGGTGATTCTTCCCACAATTATCACATAATGGAAAATACTTCTTTCCCTTTTTCCCTTTATCTGTCTCTTGTTCCCCCGTTCTCTTCTTCTCTTGCTTTACCTTGTTGTCATAAGATTTAGAGAATTCCTTTTCTGTCTTGATAGCACACGAGACAATATCTTCGTATGATGAGAAGGATTGTGATACTAAAGCTCGACGGAGAAATGGTTTTAACCCACCAAAGAAATGATCAATCTTACTCCTTGGGTTACGTATATAATCGGCAGCATGCCTCGCTAACCTTGTAAAGTTAGCCTCATACTTTGCGACATTCTCATCCTCCTTCTGCCTCAGACTCAGAAATTGCCTTTCCATATCTGCTCGATGGTCACGAGGAAAGTATTTTTCTAAGAAAAGATCTTTGAACTCCCTCCATTCCATATTCGACACGTCATCATCTTCCTTTGTGTTTTGAATCAGCGACCACCACTGATCGGCATCTCCAGTGAGGCGGTAAACTGCCATGACAACCTTCTCCCTTTCACTACTCCCCAAGGCATGGAATATTTTCTCTAAGGAATTTATCCATTGCTCAGATACTATAGGATTTGTACTCCCATTGAAGGTTGGTGGTTGTTGCCTCATGAAACGGTCTAGCATTGATCCTCCACGTTGCGGATCAGGGTGCTCCATACGAGTAAGGTTATTATTCATAACCTGCGTGAGTTGTCCCAGTACGGTGACAAGCTGATCAGCACCAGTTGTATCTCCAGATCCACAATAATTATCTTGAGCAGGAGGGAAATCCCTACACGGAGTGCGTGCATTGATACGGTTTCCATTCCTTCCACTAGGCGCCATTTCTAAATAATGGCATAAACTAGATTAGTTTATGAATCAAAATACATAATTCCATACTTGTAAAACACTTAACATAAATTGAACTAATTATGGATATAATCCATAATTATAAAAAGAAATGTTTTCTTTGAGGAAGTATATACTCGTAATCCTTCATAGTGGTTTGTAAAGAAAATGATAATTATCCTAAGCATATCCCCCGGGAGTGTCGTAACCAAGAGTGCAGCAAGGCCCGTTGTCGTGCACCAGTTCCCGTTCGAGTCTAGCTCAAAGCGGTGTTTTCGAGTTTTACCCCTAGGTACATCTGTGCTAGAGCCGCCTCTACCTGCTCATATCCAGACACGGATGTATTGCTCGGAAAACTCATAACATCTCTATAATACCAAAATTCTAGGAAGTTCTTCTATACTAATTCTCAAAGTCTATCTTTGGGCTATGTGCTCTAATCAGAGTTTATCTAAATCTAGCTTCCAAGGTTCGTACTAAACTGCCTCTGATACTAATTGTAACTCCCCGAACCCAGCTACCCAGAGCCGGTGCATTACTTCGTAACATTGGCATGATCACAAAAGATCAAGTCTCGAAAGACCGATTAGTTTAGTAGCCTTGGAAACACTAGATACATTCATAAATCTTACATTACATCATAAAGTGAAAAACTACAATAACAAAGTCTCAATAGTCCACACTCATATCAACTTCTGACTATCCCTGCAGGTCATTCATAAAATAATTCTTCACATCCTGGAAAATATTAAAACATTGAAAGGGGTGAGCTCAGATGCTCAGTAAGGATAACAATAATGCGGAAGCTTTCATAAATAAACATTAACATTTAATGTAATGTATAACTAAAACAAAAGCCTTTTAAACATGAACTTAAACATAATATGGCAAAAGTAAAATGAGATAATGCCATTTACTTCTTCACATGGATATTCTACTGGTCGAATAATCACATGAAATATCAATAACCACTTTCATAATGATGGAATGCATAATGCCAGACTATCATAACCACATAGCCAAGGCCTCGTGCCAAGACTACAAATAAGATTTTGTCAAGGCCTTGTGCCAAGACACTAGTTTGTCTCATTAGACCTACCGATGCATCGAGGAGCTATAGAGGGCTCCACCCGTCACTTATTAAGTCCAATGCATTCCTCATATGAATTGGTTTAAACATATCATAAACAATAACATAATCGTATCACATAAAACATGCATAAAGGAAACATAACATTTCCACATTTCAATCACAAGATATAAATACAACACAGTGATATAATAAAAATTCTTTCAAAACCATTTTCAATACCAAAATAAAAGAAAGTTAAAACTTTGTATTTATTTTTCATTAAAAAAAATGATGGCTTGTAGAGGAAGCCGAAACTCAAATAATGGTCACGGCGGCGGAGAAGTCGTTGTCGCCACATAAGTACGGAAAGAAAAACATTCCCTTTTTTTCATTTAGTAAAATGCTTCGTATAAAAAATATTCCTTTTGAATAAACGTAAAAGTCAAAGGGGTTTATACACCGTATAAAAGAAAGTTGTGTATAAAACCAAATATGACTCAATGAAAGGAGATTGAGACGAAGTCCTTAAAAAGATCATTTTTAAAATAAAATAGATCTATTATGTGTATTCACTATAGGTACACATAAAGAAAGTAAAAATACAAAATAATACATAATAATATCATGACATAATTGGAAATTAGGAGATTAACCCAAAGAATGGAAGTTGGGTTAAGAAGTTCCCTTACCTTGCGTCCTGTCCTGACTCGACCGTTCTTTAACCTCCTGAATAATAAACTAGAGTTAATTCCTATTTACTAAAGAAACTTTTTCATGTTCATTATTCCTTTTATATATCTTATTACCATGTTACGAACATTATGTAATTATTTAAGTTTATAACGGTCATTTTGTCGATCTTAGGTACTTGAGTCAGAAATAACATTCTTATAATTACAAGTTGTTCATGTGGTGAAATATCCATTATATCCAGAATTATATTCATGATGTAGATATCATTTATATCATATATATACAGTATATACATTCAATCATAATTTCACGTAACATTTAGAGGTAAGAAATGAAATGCACCGTTCATGGAGACGGTAAGCCGTACGTACGCATGAACGCTACTTTCATTTCTATTTCATATTTAATGGAATGAAATCATAATGATATAAATTTATAATATAATTACAGTATAATATAGTGTATAATACCATTTACTCCATCCTTTATACATCCCACATATGGCATTAACTATTCAAATCACTTTGAGGGGGCGGTAGTCCGCACTTCCTAAAATGAAATTATCGCGTTTTACCCATAATGGAAATCATAAAGTGTGCCATAAATGAGAAATACAGAAGAATAAGTAAAACATAAACATATTATATATCATATATAAAAATAGTGACATCTTAATGTCCACCTTTTAAGGTGTTATATGAGTGTTGAACAATCATCGTTTCGTGAGGCAGAAATTCTCCATCCACAGAAACTGTATGTTCTTTAACCATTAGATGTAGGTGTGTGTAAGTGTAGCTCGAATCCTTCTTATAACAACATCCTAGTATATTGAGGATTCTGGTGTTGTTACAAAAGAAATGAATAAAAAGAGTTTAGGGGGTTGGAGAAGAAAAATAAAACAAAACAACATTAGAGAAGACATTACCTCAAAATCGGGTAACTCTTTTTGATTTGAGCCAAAGGCTTCCTTGGGAAGAGTTCTGACCAAAGTGGGGATTCTAGGAGTAATAGGGGGAAGTTGGGAGAGTATTTGGGCAGAGGTCGGCCGAGCCAAATGGCTTGAAAGTGTAAATGAGGTGGGATAGGTGGGGGCCTTTTATAAGAGGAGAGGAGGGGCTCTTTTGTAAAGATTGAAATGTTACATTATTACACAATGATTTTCGGATTCTAAAGGTCCCACACTTATATAATTCGAGTATAAGGTGATAAGGGTTCGAAATATCCTCATCCAATTGGCTTTGGACAAGTGTAAGCCTTGGATTTTGCATTATCTTCCCATTTTATTTAAATCGTTAAATAATGAGGTCATCGCTGCATCATCATGATGTCATAAATAATTTAATTTATTTAATGTCTAAAAATTATAAAAAAATACTATGATGTAGGAAATCTTTTTAGCTTTCTAATGAATATTTATAATCAAAATTTGGACTTGTTTAATCCCACTTAAAAATTGTTTTAGTAAAACAACTCATGTTTGTGTCAATTTAATTTTAACATTAAATAAATATATATTAATGTCATTTTCCAACTAAAGTGGCTCCATGGGGTCCCAAAGTTTACCCATGGGTTTTCTTGGTCGGTCATGACTCATCCAATAGGAGTAGAACAAGTGTCATGCTCATCTCATATTATTATAACATTATTTGTACCTTAAACTACACTAATTACCTCTAATCGCGATTAAGAACTTAAAAGTTACTATTCACCAAAAAATTATTTTAATCTCATTGAACCACATTTTACTTATTAATGAAAACCATGTATGTCGGATTTTTTAAAATCAAATCACAGAAGTGGTAATATTTCATTTAAACGAAAAATCAGTTATTTAACTACCACTTAGTGGTTTCACTATTCATCAAAAATTGAAGTTTTTCAGAACAAGGCCAAAATTTCACCCTAAGCTATAATTGATATTCCGAATTCAAAAATGATGTCTATTTTACAAAATTCCAAATATATAAGTTGCATTAATTAATTTTATAATTAATTCCCGCTGTTACGACAAATAGCATGTTTTTAAGAAACAATTTATATCAAAAGATTGGCAATTGTTTATGTCCAATTTCAATGTTAAATTAATTCTAATGACCACCATTGGATAAAATGGTAAAAATATATTCTAATTATACCTTAAAACCACTCAATAGTATAAATTATCACTATAAATTATTTTGATTAAAAAATTTGTTTTAAGTATTTTTCACAATTCATAAAAAATTAGAAGTTCTCAGAAAAATACCAAAAATTCAACATAGGCTAATTTCGATATTACGAATACAAAAATGAAGTCCATTTTGAAATATAAAATTTCTATAATTTTAAAAAGTGGTTATTACTATTCATAACGGCTACTTTGATTAGTCGCGGTGTTTTAGAACTCAAAGTTGCGTACAATGCAAGCTATTACATTATTGAATGAGAAGCGTATCATGGAAGCTCGGGGTGTTACATATGACCCATGGATCGTTGTGCTAATGTATCAACACAATAAAAATCCGTTTGGTCAGTTTTCCGTATGTACTTAAAATGTTGTCCATTTTAAATAAAGGAGAGACACTTAGAGTGATCCCAGCCACACCGTGCCTAGTATTGAGGCGGGGTTAACTCTTACACATCACATATGACCAATGCATCATTTTCCTAAAGCATGAACATATTTGGAATGCGTTTGGTCAGATTTTCGTATGTCAGTTGTTGTTTTCAGTTAAAATGATGTCCATTTTAAACAAAAGAGAGACAATATGAATGGTGTCAGCCACACCGCGCCTTGGATTGAGGAGGGGTTGACTTTTACATGTCACATATGACCCATGGATTGTTGTGCTAAAGTATCGACACAATCATAATCTATTTGGTCAGTTTTCTGTATGATAGTTATTTTTTTCACTTAAAATGAAGTCCATTTTAAACAAAAGAGAGAGACTTTGAGTGGTGTCGGCCACATCATACCTTTTATTGTGGCATGTTTTACTCGTACAAATCACATATGACTCATGTATCGTTCTCCTAAAGTTTCAATGGAAACCGAATGCGTTTGGTCGGTTTTCTGTATGTACTTAAAATATTGTCCATTTTTAACAAAAGAGAGATACTTAGAGTGGTCCTGACCACACCGTGGCTTGGATTGAGGAGCAGTTGGCTCTTACATGTAACATATGACCCATGGATCCTTTTCCTAAAATTTCAACAGATTTCGAATGCGTTTGGTCGGTTTTCCGTATGCGAGTTGTTTTTTTCATTTATAATCTTGTCCATTTTAAACAAAAGAGACACAGTTAGAGTGGTACCGGCCACACCGCATCTCGGATTCAGACGGGGTTGACTCTTACATGTCTCAAATGACCCATGGATCATTTTCCTAAAGTATAAACACAATCCGAATGCGTTTGGTTGGTTTTCCTTATTCCAGTTGATGTTTTCACTTAAAATATTCTCCTTTTGAAATAGAAGAGAGACACTTAGAGTGGCGCCATCCACAATGCATCTTAGATTGAGGTGGGGTTGACTCGTACACGTCACATATGACCCCTGGATCGTTTTCCTAAATCATCAACACATTTCGAATGCATTTGGTCAGTTTTTCGTATGTCATTTGTTGTTTTCACTTAAAATGAAGTACATTTTAATCAAAAGAGAGACACTTTGAGTGGTGTCGATTACACTACACCTCAGATTGAGGTGAGATTGACTCATACATGTCACATATGACCCAAGGATCATTTTTCTAAAGTATAGACATAATCATAACTTGTTTGGTCAGCTTTCCACATGCTAGTTGTTGTTTTCACTTAAAATGAAGTCCATTTTAAACCAAAGAGAGATATTTTGAGTGGTTCCGGCCACACCGTGCCTCAGATTGAGGCGGGATTTACTCGTACATGTCACAAATGACCTATGGATCGTTGTGCTAAAATATCAACACAATCAGAATCTGTTTGGTCAGTTTTCCGTATGTACTTAAATGTTATCCATTTTAAACAAAAGAGAGACATTTTTGGTGGTCCCAGCCACACCGGAGCTTGGATTGAGGCAAGGTTGACTCATAAATGTAACATATGATCCATGGATCGTTGTCCTAAAAGTTAAACATATTCCGAATTCATTTGGTCGGTTTTTCGTATGCCTGTTGTTTTTTTCACTTATAATCTTGTCCATTTTAAACAAAAGAGACACAGTTAGAGTGGTACCGGCCACACCGCGTCTCAGATTTAGATATGGTTGACTCGTACATGTCTCAAATGACCCATGGATCATTTTACTAATGTATCAACACAATCTGAATGTGTTTGGTTGGTTTTTTGTATGCCAGTTGATGTTATCTCTTAAAATGAAGTCCATTTTAAACAAAAGAGAGACACTTTGAGTGGTGTCAGCCACACCACACCTTGTATTGAGGTGCAATTGAATCTTACACTTCAAATATGACCCATGGAACATTGTCCTAAAGTTTCAATGGAAACTGAATGAGTTTGGTTGGTTTTCCATATATACTTAAAATTTTGTCTATTTTAAACCAAAGATAGATACTTAGTCTGATCACGGCCACACCGTGACTCAGATTGAGCCCAGGTTGCCTTGTACATGTCACATATGACCCATGGATCATTGTGATAAATTATTAATAGATTCAAAATGCTTTTGGTCAGTTTTCTGTATGCCAGTTATTCTTTTCACTTATAATCCTGTCCATTTTAAATAAAAGAGACACAGTTAGAGTGGTATGTTAGTTGTTTTTTCACATTATTCAAATACAATATTTGACAATGAGTATTTAAATTAATTTATTTATGAAAAATTTACATTTAAAATGAGAATATCCGAAAATTAATAGAAGATAAAACTTTAACTAAAAATTCTTGTGGAAATATTAAGGTAAACATGATTTATGAGAATCCTCATGTTTCTATTAGTGGAATGATATTTACTTAAAATCATGTGGAAATTCATATAGGATATTTTTATATCATTCTTAGTATGGATTAGATTTTAGTTTATCATGCTTTGAAACATTTCAGATCTAACAATGCCATGCGCAATGAATACATCCCTTTTATAACATACCAAGAATCTATGATATTAATTAGATGTGTAAATGTGATTTACATTGATTATCAAGATTAAAATAAATAAAATATATATTATAGATTTTCTAGTAGTAAATGAAATCAAGGAGGGTGGGGGGCTATGCGGGGGGCTGTCCGGGGGCTGTCCGGGGGGTTATCTGGGGTCCTAGGAGGAGGGTGGGGGGGGGTGTCTGGGGTTCTGTCCAGGGGGATGTCTGGGGGGATGTCCGGGGTCCAGGGGGGAGGGTGGGGGGCTGTCCGTGGGGGTGTTCGGGGGGCTATCCGGGGGGTTGTCTGGGGAACAAGGAGGATGGTGGGGGGCTGTCCGGGGGACTATCTGGGGGGATGTTCGGGGTCCAAAGAGGATGGTGGGGGTTGTCTAGGGTCCAGGAAGGAGGGGGCTGTCCAGGGAGTTCCCAAACACGCAACCACTAAAAGACAACAACATCCATAAAAATAGACAATATATAAAAATAACTCAACTCCAATACTATACTACAGGGTCTAGATAAAACAAACAACTAGAATAGATTAAACATCAAATCTCAGTAATATAAGTCAAAAATGTAACGGATCAATTTTTCCCACATCACCATCACCATAATCATCATCATCATCACCCTCATCCTCATCCCCACCATCGTCCTCGCCCTCCTTAGCACACTCATCCTCACCCTTACCCTCCTCCTCGCCCTCTCCATCTGCCTCGCCCTCCTCCTCTCCCTCCTCTTCCGCATTACACTCCTCACCATCATCATCGTCAAGCTGGACATCATCTTGAACACCACTATATCTTCCACCTGGTGCACCATATATAGAACGTATCGACGACATGTATTCATCAAAAGCTGGGCTGGCCTCTGCTGGAAGTGTTAGACGTAGAACTTCAATAAATTTCATAAATGCAATGTTTTCCCTAGCAGACTATTCTGCCATCTCTGTGGACTTTTTCTCTGCCTGTTCTTCATGTTCCCTAACTTTCTGCAGCTCGGTGGTACCACAACTCATACTTGAGGAGGTCCAATACCTCATTGAGGATATCCTAGGTCGGTAACGTACTCTGCCAGAATGCTCCTCTCCAAACACCGGATGTAAGTGATCAGTTAGCCCAAAATTGTCTGGTTCTTGAGAATCTAGGGCCCTTAAAGAATCCTGTTAAAAATATAAATATATTATTAAGTTACAAAATAGATATTAAAATATAAAATCAACAGATTAAAACTTACAATCTGCTGCTGAGTCTCTTCATTGACGACACTTCCATCCTTTTTCCGTCTACTCGAGAAAAACAGTTTTTCATGAGGCACACGTCCTTCAATATTCTGTATTTTCCTCTATAATGACATTGAAAACTAAAGTTATATGAAAAATTTAGAAAACAATTAAATAATTGAGGAAACAAAAGAAAATGTAAGTCGTAAAGAAAACTTATAAACAATTTTCATACCTACTTCCTCTCATGATCCGACATCATTGTACGTCCTAGTGTGTGGAGGTATTTTTTTGCATCAATGTTTTTTTTATTTTTTCCAGATGATTCCTAAATAAAATTATATAATGAAAAGTATAATATTAATGCAAAAAATGAAATTTATAATTTAAATACCTCAAATTTAATTCATACCTTAAATTGGGTACTCATCCAATGAGTAATCATCTGACGATACTGCTCTATAGGACAATCATCCATGACTGGTACTGCCTCTAACTAAGTGCCAACTCTAGCATTCTAGCCAATATACCACTAATGGTTGTAGGCTCTCCAAATCTCGATTAAATCCTTTAGACGTTCCGGTCGTGCACTCTCACCATCGGGAAAATTAAATCAAAGCTGAAATCAAAATATTAATTTATATAAATACAAAAATAATTCATGAAATTAAATAAAAAAGATTTTTTTATCCATATCTCTGCCCAAGATCTATCCTTGACCTCATGTGGAAAATGTCTCCATGATAGTGGGCTGACGGAAATGATGTTGGAGTATTTGGCAAGCGTCGATAAAAAACTCCGACATTGCTTCCCTATTTTCTCAACCATTTGGTTGTCTTCATTGTAATCCACCATAACCTGTGTGCGGCGGTTCCACACCGAACACATGTGTGTATTCCCATGCCCCTGACTCCTTTCAGTTGATGTATCTGACATGAAAGAAAAAAAATATTTTATCAAAACATGTTATAATGAAAATAAATATTGTTATAAAAATTTGTTAGGGTTCTATAAATATACCTGCCCCAGTCTGATCGTTGAGCGCCGCCGGATCCACAGAAACTGATGGAACACCCTGTGGTGGAACATGAGTTGAATACGATGGAATATAGAAGCTCAAAGAGACAGAAGTAGAAGGAAAAGAAGATGGGACAACTGTATGACCGGATTCTGACTGGGGAGTGGGAATCATCATGGGATGTGAAAATGATGGGCCAGAAGATGCAGAAGGTAGCGAAAACATGGGAGGCCTAAATATCCCGTGTGTCCCTAACGACACACCAGGATCAGAATGTGGGAAGGATGACATGTCAGTGGGAGGGGCAGGGTCTAGTCAGGTACGTGCAACTGCTTGTCCACCTCTGGTACGAACACTCCTCGTACCACCGGCCTGAGTACTAGGACCAGTACTAGGATCCTCGTCGAATAACTGTCGATGTATAGGTGGATCCTACAAATATGTTTACAAAAAAATTAATCACATGAAATTATATATTCTTTAAATAAATATATTTGAAATAAAGTACTCATTATAGGCACTAATGGTGGAATGACCATCTCTGCCATTCGACGATTGTTCTCCGTCATTTTTTCCTTAGTCTCTCTTCAATTGGGTGCATTTCCTGCTTTGGAAAACAAATATGTAATTAATTAGAAAAAGGGAACTAATGTGTAAACCAAACAACTAAATATATGAAGGAATAGGGGGATTCACTAGCAATTTAGCTATCAATTGTTTTAGAAGAGATTGAATGGATTTAATAAATCATACAAGTTGTAATGTTCACCAAGTTAGAAATATTGTTTGACTAGGTTTGAATACAGTTCAATTCCAAATTAGAAAATGAAATTCAAATATAACAGCTACCAATATACATTTAAAATTCACATAACGGTCAAGTAAGCTAAAACATATTTGTGATCAATACTAAATCAATTTGAATATTACCAACCTTAACAACCCAACTTGAGATAAACCAAAAGAATTGAGAACATGGATGAATGATTCTATATATTTTCAACCAAAACATCAGGTTTACAATCAACTCTGACAATTCATTTATTGGAGTCATAAAAAAATGTATTGGTTCCAATGTCACTAGGGACAATGTCAATTCCATCATCACCATCATCAAAAATATGTCTTGGAATTACTTCAACTATGACACCAAATTCAGGTCGAAGTTGGTCTTTGAAATAAAAAACTTGTTTAGCCATTGATTACAACCCATATGGTTCTTCGGTAGCAAGAGTGTGTGTCATATTAATTACTCAAAATCCACAATCATTAATAAATGTGCCCTGTCTCATCATCGAATCAAACTAATGACATTTCATCATTGTGACTCATCCATGAGAGTAATAATCCAATATTATTATTTTCTCAACAACTCCATAGTAACCCACATTTTCAAATCATGGTCTACTATCTGACGCACTGACATAACAATCTGTTGTGGTAGTAACCATAACACCATCATGTTGTGTTCTCATGTTCTTTGCTCGTTCGGTGACAATAAATTTGTACCCATTGATAACAATTGATTAAAAATCACAAACCACGATATTAAGACCAAAAGACAAAGCACTTATTTTCTTAGAGACAGAGTCATCAGACAAACTCAATACCTGCAATATAAATGACTATTAAACTAAATTAAATATTGATATAATTATTTTAAACAGTAATATTTTTACCTTCATTTTTAACCAAGCAGAAAACTATTTGCTATGAAAAGTCTCTCTTCTTCTCAAAGATAAAGAACGATGCTTCCTTTTTATCATTGTTTTATGTTCCCTGTAGATAAAAAATATGAATAATTTAATAGATATATATGTAAGATATACATATTCAATTTTGTTAGCTGATATAGTCAATGAACAAATCACAGTTGAACAAAACTGTGTGATGTGCCATCTCCCTCTCTTTATGGATTAATGTCTTCAATGTATATGATCTAGGAATTACTCCTGTTTCAGGAAGTGATGGAAAACTAGGTTCAATTTTCTCATATTGTTCTTATTCATTTCTTATTGGTCTGTTCATTATTGTAGTAGGATCACACAAATACATTGAGTAGAAATCCATACATTCTTGAGCCAAGTAAACGTTCACGATAGAACCTTCAGGATGATTTCTGTTTCGGACATAAGACTTTAATGTGAACATATTTCTTTCAGTTGGATACATCCAACAAAAAGAAACAGGTCCTCCAAGAAGTATTTCAGTGGGAATATGGATAGTCCGATGTAGCATGCATGTAAAAAATGATGGAGGAAATATTATCTCGAACTCACAAAAAATTAATGGGGCATCTGTCAACATTTTTTTCCAGAAAGACTTCGACAACTTCTTAGAACAAAGATCTCTAAACAAATGGAATGACCAAATAAAATCCACCCTTACATTATTGGAAAAAAATATGACGGATTTCTATTGGAAGCAACTCATGCAGTGGAACATGATAATCATGAGTCTTCAAAGATTTTATCTTCAACTCTCTTATGTTGACCCGGTTAGATATGTTTCTTGAATAGTCACCAGGAACTCTAATAGTCTCTAATACTTCAATAAATTGTTTTTTATGTAGGTTTCATCACATAAGAAGCATATGAAAGTTTCCATTTATTTTTACTGATACGCACAAGATGCAATTCTGGTCTGATTCCCCAATCCACTAAATCACGTGGAGATCGTAAATCATCTGTTGTCTTCCCCTTGAAATTTAGAAGATCCAAAAGCAACATTTCACATATATTGTTTTCCATATGAATTACGTCTAAGAAATGACTTAACAAATTGGTTGAACCAATAAGGAAAATAAAAAAAGATACTCTTCTTCCTCCAATTGTAACAGGTTTCAGTGGAAACATTATTTCTCTTTCCAGATTTCATTTGACCCTTCCCGAACGAAAAACTGAAATCTTTCAATTCATTAAGTGAATCAGTTCTAGATGTATGATGAGGTGGATCATCGGTCTCTATGGTATTATCAAATATTCGATGATTCATTCTATATGGATGATCATTTGGCAAGAATCTTCAATGTCCCATAAAACTGAAACTACAACGATGTTTCAGTCTTCCGGATCATGTATTCTTCATAAAAACTGGGCATGATAGTTTTCCCTTCATGCTCCATCCAGACATCATTGCATAAGCTAGAAAATCATTGATCGTCCACATAAGCATAGCACACATCTGAAATATGTCTTTTGAACATGCATCGTATGTGCGCACACCCACATTCCAAAGAAGGTTCAACTCTTTTATTAAAGGTTTCATGTATACATCAATATCAATGCCGGGATCAGAAGGACCAGATATGAGAATACTCATGAAAGTGAAAGGTTTTTTCATACACAACCATGGGGGAATATTATAAATGTGTATAAAAACTGTCCATGTGTTGTGTGAAGTAAGAATCTTCCCAAATAGATTAAAACCGTCGCATGAAAGACCCAACCTCACATTACACACGTCTGCTGCAAAATCAGGATGTCGAGCATCAAATCTCTACCATGAAAATCCATATGCAGGATGAACCAACTCATCATTAGTCTTCTTTCTCTCGGTATCATGCCATCTCATTTTTATTGATATGTCATCAGACATAAAAAGATTCTAGAGTATAGGGATCAAAGGAATGTGCCGCATTATTTTCTGTGGAATGCGGGATGGTGTTCCATCAGTTTTTGACTTCCATCGGGATGTGCCACATTTTATACAATCATTTCATTCAGCGGTTTCCTCCCATAATAAACTGCAATATTTCGGGCAAACATGAAATTTGTTTCCTAAAAATCCAAGTTCCTCAACTAAATTCTTTTCCGTATAGTGGTTTGAGGGAATATCTGCATCATCTGGAAGTAAATCCTTCAAGAGGGTAAGAATGTAATCGATTGCTGTATTAGAAATCCCATACATAGTTTTCCTATGAAACAATCAGATTAAAAATTCCATCCTTTTCATTTTATCGCATTGTCGATATACTGGAGTCGTGGCAACATCATTCAATTTTTTCACCCTATCAATATCATCATTTTCACTAGATGCATCTGTTGTCCTCATATCGAAGTCTTCTTCAGTCAAAATTATTTCTTTTTTCATGATGAAAAATAAATCCAAACTGATCATCTAACAAATTCTCCATTCCAGTCCTTTCATTTCGATCATCACCAATTTAAGATTTCATTTTCTCCCCATTGTGATACCACACAAAGTAGTTTTCTTGAAAACCATTTTTGGTTATGTGCTATCTGACTTCTTCAGGGCTCAACCGAGGTCTACCAACACAATTGGAACATGGGAAGTGTATGCGACCACTATCCGAAGCATTGTGAAATGCAAAATCTATAAAGCTATCCAAATTGTTTTGAAAATCGCTTGAGATCTGATCGGTTTCATACATCCAAATTCTTTCCATTATGTAAAAAGAATTTATATAAGTCATTATGTCATAAAAAATTAAATAGGATTGAAATTTAATAAAAATTACATTTAAGTAAACGATAAAGGAAGAAGTTTCTAGTTGATGTAGTGAAATATTAAAATAAAGTAAAGAACAAGAACTCATAAATTAAATTAAAATTTATTTATATTAATTTTCATTAGGTCTATAAGAGGCACATGCCTCAGGTCCCATTACGTGTTTTAGGCATCCCAAATCATTCACTAATGTTCAATAACTCATTATTGACACCTCTATGGCCATACCTTTCATTACCCAATTACTTCCCCAAGTCAAGTGCACCCCATCGGTGAATAAATTTGCGGCTTCTACACTAATAGGTTGTTCATGGCTTGTAAAAATATTTAATTTCATTAAGTATAGAAAAAGAATTTATTTTTAAATTTGAGATTAATAATAAAGTATGTCAATGATAAAAACATTATTGAATTAAACTTGTGACTTATCTAACATTTTTATGGATGTCTACACATGCCAGCATGGGTAGTGAAAATCACCCCACCCTCATTAAAGTTAGTATTGTCCAAGAAGGACACATAATATAAAACGTACAATGAGAACCATATTTAATTGACCCTAAAGTTATATTAGTACAGTCATCTTGGGGGAAATGGAATATATAATCCTGGTTAATTGATGAATTCAAAAGCTCATATTCCATATGTTGGACACTATCTAAGATAAGAAATCATGTGAGTATGGGTTTACATCATTCAATTTCTTACATAATAGTGAGAATTAAGTCTTTAATTAATGACTTGAGTTCACTAATTAAATGAGGGTAGAGGTTGTATAGGCTGTGTAAACAGAATGATTAAATAAGGGTAGAGGTTGCATACACTGTGCATGATGGGGGAGTCTCAGCCGATTTATAAACTAAAATAAATTCCCATCATAGGTATTAATAAGAAACATCACCATCAAAAGAAACTACAAATAAAAAAGGACTAAAAACATCAAAAATGCCAAGAATTCACTATTATGCATGGTTTATCCATATGTTTAATAGTAATTATATGTCTTAATCATGATCCACCTCTACAGATCCCATTTTTCACCAATAAACATAAGGTAAATATCTCAAAATAACTTTAAAAAAACTCATTAAGAGGATCAAAACATAAATATAATCTTGAACCAACCATGGAATCTCTTTCACAACACATTCTCACACACCAGTTATCTCATGTGTTAATAAATACCAAACATATTCATATAGTGTACTATAAAAAATTACATTACACAAGCCTTATTAAAAAAATTTCATTTTAATAAAACACTTTCCTCAAGGAATTTTAAGGAAAACACTCATAAAAACTTTGCTAAAAATTAATAAACACATATAAATAAATTTTCAAGTAATAATTAATTACAAGATGAAAAAAATCATAAAAACACATACTTAGAAAATTTAGAATCCAACCACAATGAATTTGATATGCTTCTTCTTCGATGGAGGGTTAAGGATTTAATTAATTAAATGGATTGGAATGGATAAAGTATAGATTAAATCAAAACGCAAAAAATTGATATACACATCAAAATCAAAACTTAAAACTAAGATATTAGATAAATAATAATAAAAAAAAGTTAGAACTTAAATATTTTATGTGTATGAAGAATAGAATACCTGATTTGAGATGATTCGGATGGAGTTTGACAGCTTCTGATGGGGGAAGTCGCGAGAGGAGACGACGACTGGACAGATTATGGTTCTGTCGCGAATGGGGGAGAGTAGCGGCCGATTCTAGATTTGGGGTAAATATTTCCCAACGGTTTTTAAAAACTGATAGGAAAGGGGTACCCCTTTCCCAATGGTGATATTGAACCATTGGGAAAGGGAGCCCTGGACAACCCTTTCCCAACGGTTTTAAGAAACTGTTTGGAAAGGGCTTCTTTAGCAACAGTTTTCTTAAACCGTTGGTAAAGTAGTATTGGGAAAACCTGAATTTCTAGTAGTGATTTTAACCGAGGAACATCATTTTCAATAGCATATATGACACACAACACTAATATCAAGAGAGAAGGTAAGAACCTAAGAATTTAATATATTTATATTTTAAATAAATTAAATCTTTTTGATAGCTTGTGTTGCACACAACACCAAGTTTGAATGAAACACACTACTCTAATAAAATATTATTATTTAAACTTTCCCATTATAACATATTCGTTAAATTGGGAAGTATGAACATGAATAAATAAATTATTAAAATTATATGGATTACCCATGTATAAAATAATTTTAATGGTTATTTATTTATTATAACTAAAATAAGAACCATTTTGAAAAAATATTTTTTTTTCTGAAAAAACATTATTTTTCAAACAGGTGGTTTAGTTACACATTGCATATATAATATGAAATTAATTTACCACTTATAAAAAATTTATTTTATAAAAAAATAAATTTTAAAATAAAAATATTAAAATTTAATTAGGATAATTTTTTGGTAGTTTTTATAAAATATTTATTTTTTAGTGAAGAGAGAAAATACAAATTTTTAAAAAATAATCTTTTTTTTCAATAAATTAATAAATTTAGGAGCCCTATTATACTTTTTATATTATTTCAAGTATGATAATAATTATTTGGTTATATTTAATTCAATGAAATTCTTTTTAATCAAATTTATCTTGTATTTAGTATAAGTTTATTTTTGGGTTTAAAAATAGGGTTTTTTAGAACTGTTTTAAAGTGAATAATGTTTCTAATTTTTATTTAATTAAAAAAAATACTAAATGAGGATTTCTTTAAATAAAATAAATATTATATATAATTAAATATTAAAATTTTTATATAAATAATATTATTAATCCTATATTTAATATAAATTCATCTTTCACTTCAAAAATACCCTTCCTGAAAACCTACTTCTTCATCGCGTCTATGGGTTTAGTATTTTAAATTAATATTTTCCACTACCATGAATTGAATTTTATAAAATGGATTCCATATTTTTAATAAAAATTATTTATATTGTATCATAATTTTTTCTTAAATTTTAACCATAATGAACAGTGAAAATAGTAAATATTATTTACCGCCATTAAGGAAAAAAATGAGTTTAGTGGGGGTTAAAGAATGAGTTTACCATAGGTTAAAAAAGATAAGGATTAAAAATGAAAAAAAATTGTCTATTTCATATTCTATGGACATGTTTTTATCCTATACATCCAAAAATCAATCCTATGGTTATTAGTAAGATTTTTACTTGGGAAATACTTTATCATTTTTGAGTCTTTTGAGAAATTTTCAAGTAGTTTCCAAGTGGGTTGCTTTCCCCTCTTATAAAAAGACCTCCTCCCTCATATCATCTAAACTCTTGAAGATCCTTTTGGTTAGAAAAATCCTTGACCACGAATCCTCCACACTTCCCTCCTCACATTCTATAGGCCTTAGTTTTATTTGTACTCTCTCCTTAGAAGGCTTTAGGTGTAACCCTAATTGAGTTCCCTAAAGATGAAGTATAGTCCTTAACTATTCATCTTCATATTATTTCTTCCTCAAAATTATCCAAATATTATTAAAAATTGATGATACAATATTCTAAATATATTAAATATACTTATATATTTTTATGATAATGGAATGACGTAAAATCATATCACCCTCTCTCAAATGGGAAACAAAATCATTGTTTATGTGTACGGCGGACTACCGCCTCGTGAACCAATATAATTTATTTTCCATCACCACTTCTCAAGGATAGATATAACAAAGTATATAGTGTTTATAAATTATATTTATGATAAAATGATAATTTTAAAATTATAATATCATATATACCTTCTTACTTTCAATTTTGTAGAGAATGTGATAACGTCATTCGTGTGTACGACAAACTATAGCCTCACGAAGCGATGTGATTCATTTTTCACTTAAAATTTACTTGAAAGTAAATAAGGATTAGTTAAATGATTATATATTATATTCATGACATATTAATAACTCAATTAAATTATTATACAATCCACTTACTTACACTTTTATTTATTAAGGAAATGATAACATCGCTCATGCATACGTATGGCCTACCATCTCCACGAAGTGATTTCATTAATTATCCATGTTCAAAATTATAAAATAATTATAAATACATATCTAATTAAAAATTATTATATTTATAACATTAATATAATTATTTATATTATGTAACTAAAACCTATGTTCAAGATCCAAAACATTCAAGATGAAACATGCAGGGGAAAACAAGGAAATTAACACCTGAAACAATAGTGATAATGAACGATTAGTATCAAATAGGTAATAAAATGTTACAAAAGGATCATATATGATATTAAAAATAATAATATGAATATATTATAAGTTAATAACATTTTTAAAACCACTATACATGAGTTTAAAGAGTGCTCATCTAAAGGGAAGCAGGAGGTAAGATATTTCTTAACTCAATTTTCATTCATTGGGTTATATGTCTACTTAATTGATTATATTGTGATAATATTATGTGTGAAATAAATATTTATTTATTTAGGTTTTATTTATTATTTCTTTTTGTGGATATAATTTTTTTTCACATAATCACCTCATTGATTAATCACCTAAATGATAGGAACATTGTAATTGATTTTTGTCTCTATTTGTATTATTTTAGATTTATGTCATGTTATGCTCATATCTTCTTTTATGAGGTTTATATACAACCCTTATTATATTAATATAAGGAATTTATTTATTATATTTATATTTTATGTTTCGTTTAATTTTAGTCTTTCGTTGAGATTGTGATTCAATTTTACCAAAGTGATAATAGTTTTATGGTATAATTTCGTCATTTATGAGGGTTGTTTATGTTTATGCTTTTGATGATGAAATATTTTGATCTATCACTCAATAAACTCATGATTTTATATAATATTATTATTAGTTATATAATATTATATTATTTTCTTGGGGGTACAATTACATTAAATACACACACCACACACATAGGCCTGAACTCTTCTGATGTCATAACCGCTCAATATTTTAAGGTTTTATTTTTATTTTTCAAAGGTTATTTTTTTTAAAAAATATTCACTAATATTGAAGAAAATATTATATTTTAAACAAGTGTTTTTAAAATATAAAAGGTATTTCTTAAAAGAAATGTTCTATGTGATCTCTTGAAATCATTTTCTATATATGATGACATCCTTTGATGTTACTCAAAGTGAAAAATATTATTTTCCTCATGAATGTTTAGAATCATTTTAAAAGTATTTTCATAAATGAAAAAAACGTTTGATTTTATATGATGATTCTAAATTATGTATATATTTATCTAAAATATATACCTTGTTTATTCGCCCTTACTTTAATGTGGTAATAAATGCCTTATAATAATTTCTCGACTACCTTGATTATGAAATTTTATTTTAGTATCATATGAATAAAGATATGCATACCATTTTATTTACATGGGTAATTTTTATGTTATCCATTATGATTGATTACATTATAAGGAAAATATAGAAAATGAACATGTTATGATGGGTGCACTTAGATAGTGCTCAAATGAATTGGGTAAAGCTTTAGTCTCATTAGACATCATATATGTGATTTTAGAGTAAACATAATACATTATGGGACATTTTACATAATTTGATATTATATAGTTAGTTATCCTTTACTTATGTTTATGTTATGTTATATGTTTAATCCTTAATTTTTATAGATTTTTGATAACCCCCCTTTCAAGGGATGAGGGGGAACCCTTAAAAGTCCCGTAGGCTCAGAGATTACATGGCCTGTTGGCATAGAAGATTACATGACCTGAAGGTATTAGGGAATTCAACCAGAATGTCTACAAGGAAATGCCCCTCTCTAGTATCTTCATCGTGATAGTAGCTCTCCACCTTTGCATGGCCGTCTGGATAGGCTCCCCGTTCAAGCACAAGCTGGTCTCGATGGCATATCCATAGCCTCTCATTTTGAAAAATCTATTTGGATCTACTCTGGTGAGTGCACCTTCTCTGAATCCACTTCTAGGGATGATTCTTTTTTGTTGAGTCTTCCTGGGGCAACTACATGTGGCCCGAAGGCCTTGAGGTGGCCCGAAGGCTATAAAGGTGGCCCGAAATCCCTACTAACCCGAAGGCCCGGGTGACCCAAAAGCCTTAAGCACTCCAAGCCCAAATCGGTGGCCCAAGGTGAATAGTTCCATTTTCTACAGTACCGAGTAGTACCTGCTACAGTACCCACACAATGTACAATACCTGCACAGTGTACAATAGTGCTATAGTAGTGCTACAACACCTGCTACAGTACCTGCTACAGTATTAGAAATATACCTCTACCTGGTTTTGAACCTGGGTCTCATGGATGCACTTAAGGATACCTCACCAACTTGGATGAGGCTAATGTGCGTTATGTTATATGTTTTTTCAATATTTTCTATGATTTTATGATACCATTTTATTTCTGATATACTTCTTTAAAATTACTCATGATCCATCTATTTTATGATACCATGTTATACCTTTGGATCTCATGTTATGTTTACTTATCATTTTTACTCCCTTACTGCGTTTTTTAGCTCATAACTTTTTTATGTATTCCAAAGGTTATCAAATTCAGTTTCACTACAAAAAATAGTAATTAGTAATGTTTTTTTGAAAACAATTCTAAATGAGTTGTGAAAAATTTAGCAACGTTTATAAACATTTCTAATTTAGCATCATTTATAAACATCACCATTTAGAGACACCTCATTTGCTGATTTTTAGAAACATATGTAAATAAGAATTGATAAATTAGTGATGTTTAGAAACATCCTCTCTGGTTTGGCCCCTGAACCAGATCCTCAGAGTGGGTTTTTTGTATAGAAATGCCACTGCTATCCATTGTTGTTTTTTTATTTTTATGCAACCACTGCTCTTTATTTTTAAATATATACATATAATCTAATGTTTAGTATTTATATTTAAAATATATAGCAATATATTAGCTATAAAAATTATTATATATATTTATTATTTGATATTTATTAATAACATAAATATAAATAATAATATAAATATAATTATTGAAAGTATGAGGTAAATTTCAAATTTTATTACAATGAAATTAGTATATATAGTTTATTATTAAATGAAAATAATTATATAAAAATATGTATAATCTTTATTACACACACAAATACATATATATGTAATATTTATTATGAAATTTATTATATATAATATTTATTATTTATATTTCTAGTATGAAAATTATTAATTAAACTACAAATTCCTTAGGGAAATTTCTAGTGAAAAATTCCACTAGAAATTTCTAGTGATAAATTTCAATCCAAATTTCCACGAAAAATTTACACATGAAATTTAAATTTAAAATTTACTCCTAAATGAAAATGAAAATATATTAATAGATAAATAAAAAATTAATTTTTATTGGATTTTTTCATTGAAAATTATCATTAAAAACATCTACTCTGAATTATAGGGACTCTTAAGAGTCTATAGACACTTTATAAATCATGTGTTTGTAAAAGAATCTTTTTCCAAGATCCTAATGTAAAAAATCTATAAATTAGTAGTATTTTAAATGTTTGTACCTATTACCATAAAATTATTTACTCTATATCTTCACATTAAACCTTTATTATAAAAATTCACTCAAATTTCTAGGGAAAATTTTATATTTTTCACTAGAAATTTTTATTTGAAATTCATAGTGCATGTTTTCACTGAAAATTTCCAATAAAATTTATATATATTTTGGTAATTATCATTGAAACAAATACAAGTCCAAATAGAAATAAAAATATGCATGGTAATATTAAATTATAAATTTCATGTGAAAAGTTACAGTCAAAATTTCTAGTATGTATATACAAAGATCCATTTAAATTTGCATTGGAATTTCTTTTTTTTCATTAACACTGTAAATCCCCACTGAAATAAATCCAAATAAATAATTTTCAATGTAAATTTATAGTAAAAAATTTGAATTCATGCATCGATAAAATTTTATGTTTACATTTACAAAAGAAATTCAGATCATCCAATTGAAAATTTCCAGTCATTGGTGAAAATGAATACACGAGATTTAATTTGGAGTCCAAATTTCAACTTAAATTTTATTATAGTTAAACTAAAAATTTTAATATAAAAATTATCAAATTAATGAATATTTAAATTTTAAGTACAAATATATTTACACATAAAAATATAATTTTGTAGATAAACATTGAACTGGACATTTCTTAAGGAAACTTCAAGTGCCAACTGTCCTAGAAAATTTCCAATGAAAACAACACCTAGAAAGTTTCATTGAAAAATTAAAATAGAAGTTAAAATTTATAAATTAAATTATAATGAAGATATATTGATACATAAATAAGAAATATTTAATTTCATTAGAAATTTACACAAAAAATATTTATTGAAAATTTCCATTTGAAATGTTCATTGAAAATTTCAAATCAAAACTTTTATTTCCAATTTCTATTAAAATTTTATATGTAATCTTTCAATGTATATTTTACACTCTACAATATCTTATAAAATTTAAAGTGAAAATTTCAACTTAAAATTACCAATAAATTTTCAATGTATGATGAAAATTTTCAATAAAAACTAAAAAACCAAAAAAAATATACAAATACTAATAGACATGGTGATATTAAATTATAATCTTCAATTGAAAATTTATATGGGAAATTTTCAGTAGGTATATATAGACATTAATGTAAATTTTCATTAATTTTTTTTACATTTACACTATAAATCCAAACTAATATAAATCTATTCTAAAAAATTTTAGTGAAAATGTACAATAATAAATTTGAACGCATTTATATATACATACATATATATGCATATATAAAAAATATAAATATACAATATAATTTAACTTATAAATTTTCTTTTGAAATTCCCATAATCCCATTGAAATTTTCCAATGAAAACCCACAACGAAAGTTTACAGCTATCATTGGAATCTATATTTGTTGCGGAAAGTGCATCCTTGGTATGATATATTTTTGGTGTAAGTTATTCCTTGAATGTTGACTCTATTGATGAAAAATTTTACATGTATTTGAGTTTGATTTCACTTCCTAGGGTCATAAAATGAAAATTTTCATCACAAAATTTCAATATGAATTTCCACTTAAATAACAAGTAAAAATAGATAAATATATAAATAAACAATGAATATTTGCACCAAAAAATTACAGTGGAAATTTTAAAAAAATTGTTATCTTAAATTTATAGTTTGGATTTCCACTTAAATTATAAGTGATATTATATCAATACAAAAATAAACAATTAAAAAATATAGAGGAAATTTCTACGAAAAATTCAGGGTTTAAGTTTTTACTTATAATTACAATGAAAATAAATTTATACAGTAATAAAAATAGTAAATTTTCCCTGAAAAATAGCATTGAAAATTTTAATTAGAAAATTTTAGTGAAAATTTACAATGGAAAATTGCAGTTCATATTCCCCTATAAGATTCTAGTTAAAATTTTTAGTTAATATTTACAATAATTATACAATAATTTTAATTAAATAAATTATAAAATATATACATGTTTAAATTTTTAGTTTAGCTATATTAATACATGAATAATAATTTATAGTGAAAATTTTCAATGCAAATTTCAGTTATAAATTTCCAATGAAAATTTATAGTTCAAATTTTCACATAAAATTAAATTGAATATATATTAATATATAAATAAAAATGTAAATTTTCACTGAAGAATAATTGTAATGATCATTATTATATTTTCTATAATTATAATAAACAAAATTTTCAAGACATAATTAAATGTTTCTTTAAAAAAAATGATGTTATTGGTTTTACTATAAAATAATGAAAAATAGCTATAAATATTAATATCATGAAACCTTATTTGTTTTATTTCTAAACAATGAAAAAATTTCTATATAAAACAATGTATATAAAACATATATGAATAATAAAATTTCACTAAAATTTCATACTATAAATTTTCACTATAAATTGATCATAAAAAATATAAAGTAAACGATTTTTATATATTTATTATATATTTTTTACTATTATTAAACATATTTTTTATTTATCTATATTATCAATGTTTTATAATAACAATTTATATTTTTATATTTTAGCTTTATTTATTAAAATGGGATACATACTGGGCTATAGGGTATTATCATCCAACCATTTCAAATGAAATGGTTTGAATTGTAATAATTGTTTTAATTCAAAAATGAGATTCATGGCCACATCAGGTTTTTTCCAAGTTGGAGTCATCCCATGGTGTACCTGACCCTCAGGTCTGGATGTCATACTTGAGATGATAATTTTTACTTTCTCACACCTATTTCCCACAACTCGTCCTTCCCATTCTTCTGTACCCAGACACATAGCCAATAACCTAAGCATAGAAAAATTTCTTATCCATCAGGATTCGAAGCCTAGATATCTAAGATATACACAAGGAAAAACAACAAACTAACCAATAAACATTTTGAATATTTATCTGTATTTTATTTTATTTATACAAAAAAACATTTTAGTATTTAAAAAATTAACATTATATATATATTAATATGTATATATATGTATATATGTATATATTTTATATTTTATATTTTATGATTATATTATTATATATATATATAATTATATTATATATATATTTGTCTATTTATGATTTATATTACATATTATACATATAAATATGTTTATATTTTATGTTTATTTATATGTTTATATTATATATATGTATTTGTATATATTTCATATATATTATATGTTTATATTAATATATATATATACATATATATGTTTATATATATATTTGTGTGTGTGTCGATAAATATATATGTGTATGTATGCATATATATAATTGTAATTATATATATATATATATATATATATATAATTAGTCACGTATTAAAACACTGATAAAAATATCACTAAAATAACCACGTTTTTTAAAAACTTTCCTAAATTTAAAATATTTTTTTATATATAAATATATTACTATACAGATTTATGTATTTATATATATCTCAGTATGTGTGTTTACATATATATAAATATATATATTTTTATATATATGTTTATATATATGTGTCTGTGTTTATATATGTTAATATATATATATATATATATATCTAAATATATGTGTCTGTGTTTATATATGTTTATATATATGTGTTATTTAAAAAAATTATTCTTATATATATAGTTTTAAATATTAATATACACATATTAATACACATATATTAATATACATATATTAATAAATATATATATATATGTTTATATTATATATATTTGAATATATATATATGTTTATATGTTTATATTTTATGTTTATATATATATATAGGTATATATATATTATATGTTTATATATTATATTATAAATATATATGTTTATATTTTAGGTTTATTTATTTATGTTTATATTTTCTGTTTATATTATATATAATATATGTTTTTATATATGTGTGTGTGTTTATATATATATATATATCTTTGTGTGTGTGTGTATATATAAATATACATGTGTATGTATGAATATATATAATTATATATATATATATAATTAGCCATGTTTTAAAACATTGATAAAAATGTTACTAAAATAGTCACATTTTCTTAAAAATGTGACTAAATTTAAAATATATATGTGTTTTTATATAAATATATGTGTGTATATATACATATATATATGTGTGTGTGTATGTTCTTATATATAAATAAATAAATATATATATATATGTTTATATATATGTGTCTTTTTTTGTATATATTGATTATATATATATAAATATATATTTACATCGATGTAGGTAAATAAGCTATATAAATATATATTTTTTGCAGAATTTATAAAAAAATTTCATTAATTTAACGACATTTCCTTAAAAACAAGGTTAAATTAACAACATTTCATTAAAAACTTCCCAAAAATTTCCATGTTTCCTAAAAACATCCCTAATTTAGAGAAGTTTTTCAAGAAAAATCCCTAATTTAGCCATGTTTTCTAGAAATGTACCTAACTTAGTTGCGTGTTTTAGGGAAGGTTGATAAAATTAGTGATGTTTATAGGAAACATTGCTAAATTACTGACGTTTTTTTCACAAAACATTGTTAAATTAGTGATTTCTTCATAAAAAATTTCTAAATTAGTGAAGTTTTTTACGAAACATCAAAAAATCAATGACTTTTTTAGGAAAAATTGCTAAATTAGAGACATTTTAATGAAATATTTCTAAATTTAAGACATTTTTTTCACAAAACATCACTAAATGTAAAAATTAATGACAATTTTAAAATATGTGGATAAAAAACATCACTAAATTACAACTTTTTTGTAGTGTTTTAAGAACTCAAAGGGATTTTAAGATCATACTATAGAGAATAAAATAAGGATTCCGTGTTTTAAGTTCCTTTTGATGTAATATGAACCTATTTTTCCAAATTCACTATGCCATGATTATCCTTTTAGTGATTCTGAAGATAGTTCGATTGAATATGATTCTACTCCAGAAGATTTGAATGAAAACATAAATTTATTCTTTTTGACTATTACTTTGGTGGTATCATTTTCTTCCTCAACATATATATCTTATGAATCTAAAATGTTAAATTTATAATTAGAATAATTTTGTGATATGATTAAAGATACCAAGAATGTGTTAATAGATGAATATAAAATTTTGAAAAAGTTTCATGTCTTATGTGTTGTGGATAAGTCTAATATTAAAATAGAAAATGAAATTAATGCCAATATTTTAATGAAAAGTACAGATATGAAATTGGTGATTTAATAGATTAAAAAGGATTTTGAACTATTTGTTGATAGAAAAAAACCTTGAATATAATTCAATAGAGACAAAAAAATATAAAATCCAAATTCGGAATTGAGTATGGATCTGGATAGAAAATGAAATTGTATAAAAATTATTTTATTCCTAGTTCAAAAATAAATACTCCAGTTTCAAGGGAAATTACTAGTTTTGAAAGTAATTCCAAAAAATATGGACCTAAAAAGGATTTTCTATCTAAATATATTATTTCATTTGTATGAAATCTAATGAAAAAATGTGGATCCCAAAGTCTTTATTTTTTAACTTCTCTAGACCTAAGAATATTTCGGAACCAAAGTCAATTCTTAATTGATTTTTCTTAGGAAGAATTATTGTAATGATCTAATAAAAATCTATGGAATCTAGATAGCAGATGTTCTACATATATAACCAGAGACTATTCATGCTTTAAGAAACTTTTATAAGTGGATGGTAGACATATCACTTTTTATAAAAATAGAGAATGAAAGATTATTATACTTTAATAAATTCTTAACTCTAATTATGTTCTTATTTCTCATTTTTTGATTGTTTATGGTTTAAAATATAAAATACTTAGTATTTATTAATTGTAAGATAATTTTTTTAATTCTAAATTTAAAAATAATGATTGTATGATTTATAGTTATAATAATTATTTATTATTTTATTCTTGAAGAAATGATAATATTTCTATTGTTAATTTAGATTCATTATTCTCTCAAAATGATTCCTTTTTATGTTATTTTTATAGAGAGTCTTAGTTATAGAATAATATTGTTTTCCACTATAATATATACTCACTAAAGAAGATAAATAATAATCGTTTAGTAAAGGATCTACATAACCTATAATTCTATAAAGAAAAAGTGTTCGGTCAAAAGGGAAGGAAACAAAAAAATATATGTCAAATCAAAGAAATAAGTCTCTACCTCTCATCCACTATAATTGGATCATATGGATTTATTTGGTCTATATAGAGTTTCTAGTTTGGAATTGAAACATTATTACAATGTCATTATTGATGATTATTCAAGACATGCAAGGGTGTTTTTCCTTGCTCATAAAAGTGAAGCTCCTAAATGTTTTTCAAAATTTACAAAATCTGTATAGAACCTTAGTGGAATCACCATAAAAATATTGATAATTGACCATGTACAAGAGTTTGAGAATCAAGATTTCAAATCCCTCTACTCACAACATGGATATAGTCTAAATTTCTCTGCACCTTGAACACCTCAACAAAATGGGTTTATTGAAAGGATAAATAGGACTCTTTAAGAAATTTCCTACACTAATCTAAGTGCATATGACTTGTCTATATCTTTTTGGGATTTAACTATAAATATATATTATTATGTAATTAATAGTGTTCTAAATAGTCCTATATTTAAAAATAATCTATATGAATTATGGAGTGGATGAAAACCTAGTGTAAATTACATTAGAATTTTTGGACACAAAGTCTATATTATAAATAAAAAGGAAATTCTGGAAAAAAAATTCACCAAAAAAGATATTAAGGAATTTTTAATGTTTATTTAAGAATTATTAAATCTTATATATTCCTTAACAAGAAATCTGTATTTGTGGAAGAAACTGTTCATGTAACTTTTCATGAGATTGATCCACATGAACTCAAACCTACTGTATGAAATCTTGAGGATGATATGTCAAATAATAATAACAATAATACCTATAAATATTCTAATATCCCATTTATTTTACCTTGTAAATATCCTCATAGAGGAAATATTTTCATTACATAACTAGAATAATACTTGGAAGAACTAAGTACTTTAGTTCCTAGAACCACCAGAACCCTAAAAAATATTTCCTCGGATGCTTTTGTATAAGACCTATGTAATGGTACTCAAACCTGAGCTTTACTAAGAAACAAGGTTGAACATAAATCTTTTTTATGTTATATTTAATCTATGAACATAAATGAACCAATCAATGATAAACATTTTGTAATGGCTATAAACGAATAATTGAATCAGTTTGAAAGAAATAATGTCTTGGAATTAGTAGACATACCTAAATACTACATAATTATTGACACCAAGTGGGTATATAGAAACAAGGATAATGAATATTGCACAATTATTAGAAACAAAGATAAATCAGTGAATTATGGTTATAGTCAATAATAAGGTATTGAATATGAAAAACTTTTTCACCGGTAGCTAAACTTGAAGCCATCATAATACAACTTTCATATTAAAAAAAATTAATTTACAACTATTTCAATTGGATTTTAGGAGTTCATTTCAGAATGTTTATATTATGGAGTATTTTTTTTATTAAGAAACCATATAGATCTCAGAACTCTCATTTTCTAAATCATTATTTTAATCTTTCTAAAGATTTATATGGTTTAAAAAAGGCTTTTCGATCTTGATATGATTGGGTAAACACTTTTATTATTTAAAATGGTTTTAAAAAAGTGTTGTTTACCCTAATATATTTATAAGAATAATTTCAAAGAACAATTTATTGGTACAAATATATTTTGATGATATTATTTTTTGATCATCCAAAAAACCATTTATGTGTTGAATTTTCTAAAATGATGAAAACTAAATTCTAAAATGAGTTTAATGGGTGATTTAAAATTATTTATTTTTTTTAAATTTATCTGATCAAATATGGGATTGTTTTAAATCAAATAAAGTAAACAAAGTATCTTTTAAAATTATTTTCTGGGATAACTCAAAAAGAAGTGACACTCTAATTATTACCACATATAAATTATATTATGATGAAACTAGGAAAGTAATTGACTAAAAAATTGAAAGAGGTATGATTGAAAGTTTAGTTTAATTGACTAAAATCCTACATGATATTATGTTATGTTTATATGTATGCGTATGTTCCCATTTTCAAGAAAAAAAAAGAATCCCATTTAAATGATGTGAAAATAATTTTAAAACACCTTAAAAGTATAAGTAGTTTTGGACTATTCTACTCTAGTGGACATGTATTTTAGTTAGTTAGTTATTCCAATGTAGATTTTTGTGGTTTTAAGTTAGATTCAAAATTCACCTTTGTGATATGTCATATTTTTTGAAATTATCTATTTTCATGGTGTAGTAAGAAAAAAATTCTATTTCATTATCTAATATTGAAGATGAATACATAGGTGTAGGTATTTTTTGTGTTAAAATTATTTTTATGAAAGACACATTAATTGAATATGGTTATCAATTTTCACATATCCTTATAAGTTGTTATAGTAAAAGTTCAAATAATATTAATAAACATCTTGTGTATCATCATAGGACGGAAAATATTAATATAATGCATCACTTTTTGAGATATCATTTTCAAAAACAAGATATTACTATTGATTTAATTGACATAAAATAATATATTGAAATATATTTAAAAGGCCTATAAATATAGATAGATTAAATTATATCAGAAATTATTTATGAATGATTAATTATTTATAAATGTGTTATATAAGGTTAGAAACCTTGTATTTTTTTTAATTCTTGTTATTAATTATTTTATTTCTTAACATATATGTTAGATGATATTTCAATTAATTATATTTTTTGTCTATTGTTTTCTATGATCTTATAGTAAAGTAACTATGATACTATATCCATACAGCTAGATAAGTTATCCTGACTAATAGGTTATATAGTGTGTTATCCTACCCTGATCCCTCTATGTTAATGTAAGGAATACAATGATTATACTAACGATGAATTATTTAGGTTACCACAGGTATATCATGATGGTTAGTTATCCTACTACAACTATTTGAGTTTGAAATTCTTTTTAAATATTTTAGTGGGATTTATTTTTAGTTTATCATTATTTTATTTCCTAAATTGTTAAATAAAATTAAAATTATAATTTTAATCATTACACATATTTTATTCTATTTCTCTTTTCCAAATTTTTAGACTTTATCTCTCTCAAATCTCTCTTTTTGAAAAATCATTTCTCCCACAAAATACCACCCAAGATTCTAGAGTTTTGAATTAATGTATAAGGATGGTTAGGATAAAAATAGAATGAAAACATCTCCTACATATTTTCTTCCTTTTATGAGATCTAAGGATTATGAAGATAGAATTATTTCTACGGTCAAGCCTCAACATTATCATATTCTAGATTAACCTATTTGTATTGAAAATAATTTGGATGATCAATGGATATATTCCAATAAGTTTTTTTGGAGGTTGATTTAACAATAAGGATGGAGTGATTGGTTTAAGGATAATTGTATTCCATTTTATCCTCATTTGGTTAAATATTTTTAGGAAAATAAGAATTTATTTATGGTGATTTGAGATATTCCATTAAAATAGTTATTAATGGAGAAAATATGTTATTCTATTCCAAGATCTCGTATAATGTTTTAAGTGTTCCTAATATGGAAGATTATAAGGATTATCAAATTCCATATCCTATATTTAGAACTGTTCGTGGGAGTGGGATAAAAATAAACAAATTGAATCTATGGCATCTACAAGTAATCAGGGATACTCGAACCATTGACCTCCTACAAGACCCTTAAAAGGAATAAACACTAGGCTATACCCATAGAGGTAAAAAGTTAATATACTATAAATCAAAATCATTTTGAGTCTCTAAATTCCATTGAGGATCTAACTGGTAACATGGCTCATAGATTATATATTACTGTGGAATTAAATGGGGGAATATATTTTGTTTGTGGAGTTCATACAAGATTTTATTAGTCCCATGAAAGGGGACTTCAACATTTTTAGGCATCACAGTTTTTTTAACTATTTTTGAGGAAGAATGGAATTTAAATTAGATTATCAATATATATCATGAGGCTTATATCTAAACTATATAATCTATCATCAATATTTAATTCTTTTCCTTACCCAAATTATATCTCAATCCCATTGGATTTTAAAGGGTTAGTTCATGAGGGGGAGGAAAAATATATATCCTATGTAGGTTTTTTCCCAAATCAGAAAATATATAGGCATTTGAAGGTAAACTACAACTGATAAAACACTATTTTATTGAATATTTAATTGATAATAAATGATATAATTTCCTGAAATTGTGTTAAATATGTTTAATTAGAAAGTATTTGGGATTAGATCATTCATTTGAATATTTGATGAAAATTCCAGTTTTACCCTTTATAGTTTACTGTAGTATTTCGAAGATAAATATTTTTATATTTATTATTTGAAATTGAAATTTTGCAACAGTGTTCCTAACTTAATTATCTACAACTTTTATTCAGGACACTAGAGATAAAGAGTTCATTTGATGGTTTAAAATGGGTAATGAAATCAAAGTTGGGCTGGACTCGCCAGAATGGAGAAGCTTCTGTATTTCGGCCATACCTCCTTCATCTGGGCCTGTATTGAGCCCAAATTTGGATAGGAGATAGAATACACATATCCGCACATTTGATCCTTCTTGAAGGCCGGACAATTCACGCGTTTTGGTGGTCCAATGGGCGGTGAAAGTTGGCATAAAATATTTGGCCGAATTTCCGCATTCACACTTGAAACCACTTGTAACCTCTTCTCCCCTCCCCTCTATAAATTGGAGTTTTTCTCATTTTTAGGGGTTGGGGACGTGAATTGGGAAGTTCAGGGCAGAGGAGAAGTGGATCCACTCCAATTCTCCAACCATTTCAATAAGGGTAGCTCTTGAAGCAAGGATCCCTTCGACGAAACCTTCTTCTTCTCCTTCATGTTGTAATGATTTTTTATGTAATAAACTTGTTTGTTCTTCTTTTATTTCTTCTCTTTTATTCTGTTTTGTTTAAATTTACTCTTCTCTTAATCTTCATAATTGGTCTGGAATTCTTGAGTAGAAGCATTATTGGGTTATACCCATTTTAAACCTTTGCACATGCAAAACGCTTCTACGATGATTACGCCACCCATGGAAGAGTAGTCTTTTAGTAATCGATCTATCTTATACCCTCTTCATTTAATTATTTTGAATCAATGAGCTACTGTAATTCACTTAATATGATCCATGAATTGTGTTTTTAAATTGTAAGAAACTAAGCAAGCAATTGAACAATTTACACAAAAACACGTGAGGTCGGGATTTTGTGTAAATTGTGAGAGCGTGATCTTAATCGGTAATACAAGACCACACGGGATAAATTTGTAGAGTTCAAATATAATCCCTAAACACAATTCATCCTCATTTCCAGAGTGGATATGTGCCTTAATTTACCACTGAACATAAGCTAATCTTAGAACATCAATCAAAGCAGGGTGCTGCGATTGCATGTTCCGAAGTTAGCCTAAGGTTAAATTCACTTCAATCTTCGTGGTAAAGTTAATTCTCGTAGGGTTCGTGATTTAATAAATTAAGGGATCATAATTAAGTGAATGTTAATTTAAATGATAATGATTAATAATAAATTGAAGAGGTAGAGTTAGATCGATTACGTCTTTTAAATAGATTTCTAAAAAAACATCTTCTTGTTGTGTCATTTTAATCAAAATTCATTTCAAAACTAAAAACAAAAAAAATACAATCTTATTCTAGAAAACTTCTTCTAGATTTATAAACTATAAACAACCACCCCAATCCTTTTAAGTAGTGTTTTTATTATCTTTTATTTTACTTCTAGATTACCTCTAAAAATTTTTTTAATTCACTTCCTCCTTTGAGAGACGACCTTGGTCAGCCACTCTGCTGCACCTAAGTACCCCAAAATCATACTAATCATTTGAGGGCACCCACGATAGCGCTCTATAAAATTTGCGCCGTTGCCGGGGAGGCAAGTAATTATTTCAACCAATTAGAGGTATTTAGTTTATTTTACATTTTATTCTCTTCCTCTCTTCTTTCTTCCTTCTTTACCCAATCTGATTTTTCTTCTTCTTCTTTTTATTTTCTTCTACTTCTTTTTGGACCATCAACTCAAACTTATCATTTTTATTTTACTATGGTCCACTTTCTTTCCTTTCATTTTTATTTGATCTATGACACGAACTAATCCCGAAGATATCTTAGATCTTGACCCTGATATTGAACGTAGCCTTAGGGCACGAATCAGAAATTCTCAATCTACGGGAAGTTTCAATATTCAACCAGTTGGTGAATTCCTCTCTTCTAGAAACATTGAAATTGGAAGCTATTCAAATTTAAACATAAAAGAGAAACCAATGGCTGAAAACAATGGAAATGAACTTAATAGAACCATTTGAGAATTGGCTGCACCTAATATTAACTATCAACCAAATTTTATTGCATACCCAAATCTCGAATCGGACTTTGAATTGAAATCTGGATTAATTCACCTTCTTCCAAAGTTTCATGGATTATCTGGTGAGGATCCCAACAAACACCTTAAGGAATTTAATGTGGTTTGCTCAACTTTAAAACCAAGAAATGTTTCTGAAGATCAAATTAAATTAAGAGCATTCCCATTCTCACTTGATGGAGCTGCAAAAGATTGGATGTATTACTTGCAACCTGAATATGTAACATGTTGGAATGATTTGAAATGTATTTTCTTGCAAAGATTTTTTCCAGCATCAAGGACAACATCCATTCGAAAGGAGATATCGGGGATCAAGAAATCCCAAGGGGAGTCAATGTATGAGTACTCGGAGAGATTCAAGAAGTTGTGTGCAAGCTGCCCACATCACCAAATCAGTGAGCAACTCCTCATTCAGTACTTCTATGAAGGACTCACACCTATGGAGAGAAGCATGGTAGATGCTGCAGCTGGAGGAGCATTGGTGGACAAGACACCAGTAGCTGCACGTGTGTTGATCGACAAGATGGCCCAAAACTCCCAACAATTTGGTGATAGAGGTACACCACATGTCAGGGGAGTACATCAGGTAAGTCCTTCTTCTCTTGAAAGTCATTTGATTGATACTAAGTTGGAAGAATTGACCACTATGGTGAGGCAAATTGCTTTGGCACAAAAGACATCTCTACCCCCTCCTTCAAGGCCTTGTGGTATTTGCGCTGAGACAAGCCACCCAACTGACTGTTGCCCACAACTCCAAGAAACAGAAGATTGTGCAGTAGTGTTCCCTGTGAGACCATTTCAGCAGCAACAACAACAACCATATCCCCAAAAGAAGTTTGATCCAACATACAACCAAGGGTAGAAAGAATAGTCGGACATGAGGTATGGCTCTGGACAACAACAAAGACCACCCTTTCAACAAACCTTCCAGCAGCCTCTGCCTTACCAGCAAGGTTTCCAACAACCCCAAAGGAGATTTGAAGCTCAAACATCAACAAGTCAGCAACAAGGGAATCATCCACCAAAGGTACATTCTAATACTGATGTTCTTTTGAAGAAAATTGTTCTTAATCAACAGAATGAGCTGAAGAGTCAATGTTCGGAGATGAGGGAGTTGAAGACTCAAATGAGCCAGATTTCCACCGCCCTCCATGAACTTGTGAGTAAAAATTCTGGAAATCTACCTTCCCAACCCACTCCAAATTCAAAGGGGAATGTTAGTGCCATCACATTGAGAAGTGGGAAGAAAATGAACGATACATCTGCACCTACCATTCCACCGGGATTCACCTCAACTTCAGAGAAGCCGCATTCCATACCAACTGATGAGCAATCCAAGGAGAAAGATAAAGGTAAGAAAAAGATTGATTATGTTCCTCCTAAACCCCTTCCTTTTCCAAACAGGGTTGTTCAAACCAAGAAGATGGCTAAAGAAGCAATGAAAAAGGAGGTTTTAGACACATTCAAGCGTGTGGAGATCAACATTCCTCTACATGAAGCCATTAAGAAAATCCCAAGGTATGCCAAATTCTTAAAAGAACTCTTCACCAATCGAAGAGGGCTCAAGGGAAATGAGAGGATCAACCTTGGAAGGAATGTCTCAGCACTCATTTCACCAACTCTAGCAATGCCAACAAAGTGCGAGGATCCAGGGACATTCACCATCCCATGCACCATAGGGGAGTTGCACTTTTCTGATGCACTTTGTGATTTTGGTGCTTCCATAAATGTGATGCCTCACTCTATATTCTCTTCCTTGCAGGTTGGTGAGTTGAAGCCAACAAGAGTAGTGGTGCAATTGGCGAATAGAGCTTCAGCATATCCAGCGGGAGTCCTTGAGGATGTACTTGTCCGGGTAAGAGACATGATCTTTCCATCAGATTTCTATGTTCTTAACATGGAGGATGATCAAGTAAGTTCTCATGCCCCCATTATCTTAGGTAGACCCTTCCTCAAAACTGCAAAAACTATCATAAATGTCAATGAGGGTACACTTTCCATGGAGTTTGGAGATGAAGTTGTGATATTTAATGTTATGGATTCCATGAAGTACCCCTCAGAGGACCATTCTTCTTTTGTTATCTCCCATTTTGAACCACCAAATAAAAACTCCATAGAATTTGATTGTCCTATGCTTAGGGAGATTATGAGTATTGGTTCGAGTTTGATGTCTAAGAGCACTTCCGCACATGTTTCTGATACACAATCCTATCTTGGATTTGATTTTGATGTGGATTCATATTCTGATTTTGATCATGTTCACTCTAATTATGAAATGGCTGTTGAGTATGCTGATGGATTTGATGCTTTATTCTATGATTTTGATGATGTCTATTCTGATACTGATGCTCTTTGTGCACATATTTCAGTTCCTTCAATGTCTCCATCCATACTACACCCTCCTTCATTAGAACTCAAGCCATTGCCACCAAATCTAAAATACTCATACTTGTTGAGTGGTGAGAGATTACCTGTTATCATTGCTAACAATCTCCCTTTTGAACATGAAGAAAAGCTTTTGAATATTTTGAGGGAGAACATCAGGGCGATTGGGTGGACCTTGGCTGACATATCAGGTATTAGCCCCTCCATTTGCATGCATAGGATTCTCTTGGAGGATGGGGCTAAACCGGTGAGACAACCACAAAGGAGACTCAATCCCACCCTCCTGGAAGTTGTTAAAAAGGAAGTTGAGAAATTGCTCGAGGCAGGTATAATCTTTCCCATTTCAGATTCACAGTGGGTAAGTCCAATTCAGGTTGTGCCTAAGAAAACTGGTTTTACTGTTGTTAAAAATGAGAAAGATGATTTAGTTCCAATGAGGGTGAAAAACAGTTGGCGTGTGTATATTGATTATAGGAAACTAAATCAGACCACTCGCAAGGACCATTTCCCCCTCCCATTTATTGATCAAATGCTCGAGAGACTAGCTGGGAAAACACACTATTGTTTCTTGGATGGATTTTCTGGATATTTTCAGGTTCCTATAGCTCCAGAGGATCAGTAGAAGACTACATTCACATGTCCCCTTGGCACATTTTCCTACCGGAGGATGCCATTTGGACTTTGCAACGCCCCAGGTACCTTCCAGAGATGTATGGTGAGTATTTTTTCTGATTTTATTGAGACCTTCATGGAGGTATTTATGGATGATTTTACAGTGTATGGGTCTTTATTTGATGAATGTCTAAGTAGTTTGGGAAAGGTGTTGAATCGTTGTATTGAGAAGAATCTTGTCCTGAACTTTGAAAAGTGTCATTTTATGGTAGAGCATGGCATTGTCTTAGGGCATGTGGTGTTAAAACATGGGATAGAGGTTGATAGATCTAAGGTAGACATTATTTCATCCTTACCCCATCCTTCATGTGTGCGTGATGTTAGATCTTTCCTAGGGCATGCAGGATTTTATCGGCGCTTCATCAAATATTTTAGTAATATCGCTCTTCCTATGTCACAATTACTTCAAAAAGATTCTGATTTTGTGTTTGATGATTCTTGTAGGACTTCCTTTGATGAGATAAATAAGTTTCTGACCACTCCACCTATCATACAGCCCCCACGGTGGGACCTTCCATTTGAGCTTATGTGTGACGCCTCCAACTTCGCGGTTGGAGCTGTCTTATCTCAGAGGGTGGAAGGACGTTCACATGTGATTGCCTATGCATCAAGGACACTGGATTCAGCCCAATCAAATTACACAACTACGGAAAAAGAGTTTCTTGATGTCATATTTGCTTTAGATAAATTTCATTCATATTTATTGGGCTCTAAAGTAGTTGTTTTTTCTGACCATGCAGCTTTGAGGTACCTCCTGAAGAAGCCAGATGCAAAGACACGACTTATCCGTTGGATGCTCCTTCTTCAAGAGTTTGACATCGAGATAAAGGACAAAAAGGGGTCAGAAAACTTGGTGGCGGACCACATGAGTAGGCTTACTCACACACTAGAGGGTGACACCTTGGACCAGGTACCACTTCGGGACACTTTCCCCGATGAGAATCTCTATACCATCTCAGGTACGCATCCTTGGTATGCTGATTTAGTTAACTACCTTTTTTCATATGAAATCCCTGCAAATTTAAAGAAACATCAAGTCCAAAAATTAAAGAGTGAGTCAAGATTTTATGTGTGGGATGATCCTTACCTCTGGCGCATGTGTAGTGACCAAGTCATTAGGAGGTGTGTTCCCGATCATGAGTTTGAGTCTGTTTTGCAATTCTGTCATACACTTGCATGTGGTGGACACTTTGGACCCCAACGGACAGCTAGGAAAGTTTTGGACTCTGGATTATATTGTCCTAGTTTATTCCATGATGCCCATGTGTTTTGTAAGTCATGCTCTCGTTGCCAACACACTGGGAATATTTATAGGAGACATGAGATGACCCAACAACCCATACTATTCTGTGAGATTTTTGATGTGTGGGGCATTGATTTTATGGGTCCTTTTCCTAGTTCATTTGGATTTTTGTATATTTTGGTTGCTGTTGATTATGTGAGTAAATGGGTGGAGGCTAAGGCCACTAGGACTGACGATTCTCATGTTGTTGTGGACTTTGTCAAAGCACAGATTTTTTGCAGGTTTGGAGTACCAAAGGCCATCATCAGTGACCAAGGGACACACTTTTGCAATAGGAATTTTGCTTCTCTCCTTCGAAAGTATGGGGTGACACACAAAACTTCAACACCATACCACCCCCAAACAAATGGCCAGGCTGAGGTTTCAAATCGTGAGTTAAAACAAATCTTGGAGAAAACCGTGCAGCCAAATAGGAAGGATTGGAGCAAGCACTTGGATGATGCATTGTGGGCTTATAGGACAACATACAAGACCCCCATTGGTATGTCCCCATTTCAGATTGTTTTTGGGAAAGCGTGTCATCTCCCCGTGGAAGTCGAGCATCGGGCATATTGGGCTATAAAGAAATGTAACATGGATTTGGCCCAAGCTGGAATTCAAAGGAAGTTGCAAATTCAAGAGCTTGAGGAGATTCGACTGTCATCATATGAGAACTCAAGGCTCTATAAGGAAAGATCAACTCATGACAAAATGATCCAACAAAGGGAGTTTCATGTTGGAGAGAAAGTCCTTCTCTATAGTTCATGACTGATGTTGATGCCTGGTAAGTTGCGTTCCAGATGGTTAGGTCCTTATATTGTGTCTAATGTTTTTCCTTATGGTGCAGTGGAGATCACACAAGAGGACACTGGAAGGAGCTTTAAAGTCAATGGGCAACGTTTGAAGAGATACATTGAGGGACATCCTACTGATGCAGTGGATTTTATCACACTGCATGACCCCATCATCACTTGATCACATCAGGCTGTTCCTAAACCTTTCACTTTTATATTATTTGTCCTATTTAAAAATTCTGCATTTCATGTGCATATATCATCTCATGGGTTCACATTGAGGACAATTCAATATTTTAAGTGTGGGGAAGGGAAACTTTTAGTTTAGTAATTTCAATTGTTTTCCTGTTTAAAAAAAACCAAAAAAAAAAATTGTGTGTTTTTCAAATTTTGTGTGTTTATTTTACAATTTTCTGTGTTTTTTGAAACATTTTGAGCTAAAATGATACTCATCACCATTTTTAAATCCATATCAATAAGCGAAATAATTTACCCCTTGAAACTAAGCTTAAATGAATGCTGAAATTACTTTGTTTCAAGTTCAAATATTTAGTAATTTCATGAAAAGTACGCTGAATTTTGAATCCCATGCCAATCTCACTGTTTTTATATTTGAAATCACTTTCCTGTGAGGCTGCTAAACCATTATTTTCATATTCTTTACATTCAAATCACTTCTTGAGAGAACCAAACCATACTTGATTTAACCAGAATTTGATCTATTCCTGTCAAAACTTGAGGGTTTGAGGTACTTATGTTTAAATGATTGTGGCATTTGTTTGGTATTAAAGCCCCTATTTAAAATAATCCTTTTTTATAATGGCCTACCTTGAATATTTAATCCTTGTAGCCCTTAGAGGCCATGCACATCCAGTTAGGTTAAGCCACATTATAAGCTAATTTTCCCTATCCAACCAACTCTTGAAGTGAAATTGCATAATCTAGTTGAGCTTAAGTGTGGGGGAAGTTGTATTGGGGTTTTCCACCACATTCTGTGATACTTTGGGTGGAAAATTAAATTCTAAAGAGATGTGTTTGCTGCTAAAGAAAGTCATTATATTGAAAGCTATTCCTTTTCTGGAGATTTCATGACAAGTGAAGCTGTGCCTTTTTCTGGAGCTTCTAATTGAGGTGGAAAGTTGTGCCCATCTAGAGATTTCAAGAAAATCATGTTTGAGAAGATTGACATTTTTTATGCTGAAATGATGAATGGTGTAAACCTTTCATGACTTTTCATGATGATGGAGCTGAATTGATACTATGGGGATTGAAGAGAAGACCATATTTAAGTGAAAATTAGATTAATGCAATTTTGCTTCAAAAGAGTCAAGCCCTCCTCATTCAGCCTCAGAGTTTTTCACATCTTAATCCTACCAACCGAAAGCCACAGAACAACCCTGAAAAGTCCTCATGATAAACATATGTCCTTGACTCACATCGGGTAGCAATGTAGAAATCTATCAAGCCTATGGTGACCCTTGTATGAGTTTGGATGAGAAAGACATTGTAAAAAAATGATATTTGAGTGATGAGAGAAAATTCAAGCGAGGTAAGTGTTTTGTGCATGGGAGGATAAATGAAGTGGAAATATATTGAATGATATAAATGGAGAACTTGAAATAAGGTTTTTTATGATGCATGATATCTTTTTATTCTTGGTGTGAAATTGATTGATCTTAAGGATATGTGTTTTAAAATTGTTTTTGATTTGATATTGATGTTTACTTGATATGAGGTTTTGCCCAGGTGTGCAAAAGGGTAAGTGTGGGGGAGTTGATAAAACACTATTTTATTGAATATTTCATTGATAATAAATGATATAATTTCCTCACATTGTGTTAAATATGTTTAATTAGAAAGTATTTGGGATTAGATCATTCATTTGAATATTTGATGAAAATTCCAGTTTTACCCTTTATAGTTCACTGTAGTATTTTGAAGATAAATATTTTTGTATTTATTATTTAAAATTGAAATTTTGTAACAGTGTTCCTAACTTACTTATCTACAACGTTTATTCAGGACACTAGAGCTAAAGAGTTCATTTGATGGTTTAAAATGGGTCATGAAGTCAAAGTTGGGCTGGACTCTCCAGAATGGAGAAACTTCTGTATTTCGGACATAACGCCTTCATATGGGCCTGTATTGAGCCCAAATTTGGAGAGGAGATAGAAGACACATATCCGCACATTTTATACTTCTTGAAGGAAGGAAAATGCACGCGTTTTGGTGGTCCAATGGGCGGTGCAAGTTGGGATAAAATATTTGGCCGAATTTCCACATTCACACTTGAAACCACTTGTAACCTCTCCTCCCCTTCCCTCTATAAATTGGAATTTTTCTCATTTTTAGGGGTTGGGGACGTGAATTGGGAAGTTGAGGGCAGAGGAGAAGTGGATCCACTCCAATTCTCCAACCATTTCAATAAGGGTATCTCTTGAAGCAAGGATCCCTTCGACGAAACCTTCTTCTTCTCCTTAATGTTGTAATGATTTTTTTATGTAATAAACTTCTTTGTTCTTCTTTTATTTATTCTCTTTTCTTCTATTTTGTTTAAATTTACTCTTCTCTGAATCTTCATAATTGGTCTGGAATTCTTGAGTAGAATCGTTATTGGTTTATACCCATTTTAAACCTTTGCACATGCAAAACGCTTCTACGATGATTACGCCACCCATGGAAGAGTAGTCTTTTAGTAATCGATATATCTTCTACCCTCTTCATTTAATTATTTTGAATCAATGAGATACTGTAATTCACTTAATATGATCCATGAATTGTGTTTTTAAATTGTAATAAACTAAGCAAGCAATTGAACAATTTACACAAAAACACGCGAGGTCGGGATTTTGTGTAAATTGTGAGAGCGCTATCTTAATCGGTAATACAAGACCACATGGGATAAATTTGTAGAGTTCAAATATAATCCCTAAACACAATTCATCCTCATTTCCAGAGTGGATATGTGCCTTAATTTACCACTGACCATAAGATAATCTTAGAACATCAATCAAAGCAGGGTGCTGCGATTGCATGTTCCGAAGTTAGCCTAAGGTTAAATTCACTTCAATCTTCGTGGTAAAGTTAATTCTCGTAGGGTTCGTGATTTAATAAATTAAGGGATCATAATTAAGTGAATGTTAATTTAAATTATAATGATTAATAATAAATTTAAGAGGTAGAGTTATATCGATTACGTCTTTTAAATAGATTTCTAAAAAAACATCTTCTTGTTGTGTCATTTTAATCAAAATTCATTTCAAAACTAAAAACAAAAAAAATACAATCTTCTTCCAGAAAACTTCTTCTAGATTCATAAACTATAAACAACCACCCCCATCCTTTCAAGTAGTGTTTTTATTCTCTTTTATTTTACTTCTAGAATACCTCTAAAAATTGTTTTAATTCATTTCCTCCTTTGAGAGATGACCTTGGTCAGCCACTCTGCTGCACCTAAGTACCCCAAAATCATACTAATCATTTGAGGGCGCCCACGACAGCGCTCTATCAAAAACCTATAGAAAAAGGTGTTGGTGTATGATAATGATATTATTTATAAAAATATCAGTACTCTTATGAATCCTATTAAAACAAAAGACAAATTTTATCCTAGTATTGAACCTAATGAGATATTTGATTATTTTTTTGATGAAAATGACTTTACCTTGGAAAATGAAAAAATTAAGTATAGGTGGATATTTTTACTATGGATTTTGAGGAAAAATTTGAGGATATCAAATATCTATTTCCAAATATATCTCATGGATCACCTGATTCACCTACCTCTTTCCTCTCAAGAAGAATAACTATGATATGAGAACCATAATTATACTGATATAATGATCCCAAACCTAGTATCCTAGACCTAGTCACTTAATATATTACATTTTCATATATAAAATATTAAACTACTATAGGAACGAATAGTTTATCCATTTTGGAAAACCAAATTACATACTTGATACCCATAATACACTAGGAAAAGAAAATAAAGCATAACGAAAGTAAAATATCAACATCCTTGAAACTCATTCCAATAATTCATCTTCATATCATGGGGAAAGAAAAAAAATAAGGGAAATATATAATGATAATTAAGGGTTAATTATATTTTAATTTTTCATGAGTGAATAACCATAATCAATATGGAAAGGTAAATAACTAAACACACATGACATTTAAATAACTAGATAAGGTATATTTAATAAATTGATAATGAAATGCATAAATATATGGCTTCATAGTAAAAATATAATGGATAATAATAATAATTTAATTATAAATGAATTAAATTATTAAATATTGGATTCTATGTTTCCCAGGCGCATGAAAATTTTACCATCATGACTTTTCACAAGACGATTTAAAACATACCAAGTAGAAACACATCTGATTTGGCCAATAGATTCATATCATGTGATTACTGATGCATCAAGGGGCACACTTTAAAATTTTCCCAAACCACTTCATACCAATCCAAATCAATCCAAATATATTTAATAATCAATTTATGTCATAAAAAATGTTCCTTATCAAATATATGTATTGAGTAGAGGATACAAATTTATCAACATTTACCCAATTAATCAATATATTTCAAGGTGAACACCATATATATAAATGGTATAAAGTTTAATAAATAATTATATCCATTAAAAAATAATATCCATATTCAATATAAATTTAATATCTAATGAAAAATAATTATAATAAAGTGATTGTTTTAAGATAAAGTTAACAATCACAAAATAATATGAAATTGCATAATAACTATTACCACTAAGGAATTTTCAAATCAAATAACCTTGGATGAAATAATTAAAATTTTAAGATAAAAAAACTTGAATTGAAAACCATGATATTAAATTTAAAGGGTATGTATTTACACCACATAAAAGTCAATTAGTGCATAATAACGAATAAGTCTTAATGGAATGTAATTGAGACAAAATCCCTTAGACAAAACTTTAATTTGAACCAAATTTAACATAGTATATAATGGTTTTAATAAATTTATTAACTAAAAAAATAAACATAATAATATTTATTATATCATATGTTATTATTTTATCAAATCTTATCACATTTTTGTTCATAATCTTTTATTATTTTCACTGTTTCGAGTGTTAATTGCCTTGTTTTTTTGAGTTTGTTTTGAACTGTTATTTTTTGTTCCTCCAACATAGAACATGATTTTCATATATCAAAATTTAAATAAGTCATTAAATATTATATATTTTTATTATATATGTATTTATATTAATCTATATAATTTTGTGATAGGAAATGAAATACACAGTTCATGGAGATGGTAGGTCGTATGTACACATGAACACTATTTCCATTTTATTATTTTATTGAAAAAAAGAAAAGTAAATGATATATATTGTATCAATAAATTATCATTATTATGTAATAAATATAACATATTTTTATTAATCCCATCCTTAATACATTACATCTAATGTGTGAACGAATCATATCACTTAATGAGATAGTAGTCTGTTGTACAAACGAACGACGTTATTGTATTCCCACAAAATGTAATGTATGAAAGTATGAGTAATATAATAGTTAAATAAGCATTATTAATTAATAAATATCATAAATACAATATATAAAAATTACTTACATCATTACTACCTACCATAAAAGTTGGTAATAAAAAATGAACTCCATCGTTTCACAAGACGTTAGTCCATCATATACACAAATAATGATTTTGTAACCCATTTGATAGATGTGTGTGAAGTTTTAGGTAGTAACCTTTACATAAAATATCTTAGTTTATTTAATATATTGAGTTTAGTTTATTATCGTGATATAAAAATAATTTAAGGTGGTGTATAAGGAAAAAAATAAAAAATCTTTTAGAAAAACATTACCTCTTATTTTGGTATCCTCTTTAAGTTTTCACTAATACTCTCCTAAGATGTATTTATTACGAAACATAAGTCCTATAGTATGATTTGAGATAAGTTTTTAAGTCAATCAGGTAGGTTTTGGAGATCTAAATGGATTGGGAGGAATGAATAAGTGAGGTGAGTAAGTTCTCTTTTATAGTAGAGGTGGAGTGCCGTTCTTGTAAATACCAAAAAGTAAACACTATTGAGAGCCATCACTTACATAATGTGACTCCGTTAATAAAATATTTTATATAAAATATTTTATTTAGTCCAGATATAGTTATATAATGAGTTTTGAAAAATTTTATGGTCATTTCCACACATTATCTTTTAATATTAACCACTATGTAAACTCATTTTTACCTTAATCGCTGTGATTAACATTTAATTTTTTCATTATTAACCTTGGTAAAAAAATGAGTTTAAATTATTATAAATTATAAATTATTATTATTAAAAATATTGAATCCATCTTTCCAAATTCAATGCACATAAGTGGCAGAATTTAATTAAAAATTTATCCTGTAGACGTGATAACAAAGTTGATTTTTAAAGTAAAAATGTTCAAAAGTTTGATATGGTTTTATTTCCAAATTAATTAAATAAATGATTCCAATAACCTAAATTAGATTAATATATATATAATGTATCAAATTTTACTTTAAAACCAAATTTAAAATATAATTTATCAATATAAATTATTTATAAGAAAAGTCAGTTCTCAATTAAAATCTAATACTTTTCACTATTCATCAAAAAACAAAACTTCTTAGATAAAATAAAAAAATTAACACTAATATATATAAATTTAATTAATATCACTCAATAATAGTAATTAATTTATTTTATTAGTATAAAACACCTTTAGCGCATAATAATAATTTTTTATAAAAAAATTACATTATATATTATTGGTTTTTATATTCGTTTATAATTAATTGGTAACCAATAAATTCAAATATATATTATATAAGTTATTTAATATTTTTACCACCAATTTAACGCCTAATATTAATAGTATTCAGTAAAAATCGGTCTTGCGTTTATCACAATTCATCAAAAAATTCATTGTTGAGTGTAATGTGAGTTAACTTAGTATTGAAAGAATTAAAAACAATAGAATATATTCAATTTTGTTAAAATGGAAGATATATTTTAAATTATTTTGATATTATATTACCAAAACAATTGCTGTTGTATGTCAAACATGTTATATAATGTTATTCTTTTATAATTTTAGGGCATTACATTCTCCCCACCTTAATTAAGTTGCATCCTCACAATTTAAACATGATATTGGTAATAAAGGGTTTGATATTTGGAAATACCATTGTTGAAAAACACACATCATAAAATAATTAATAAAAAATTATTTTAATAAGAGAGAAATGGAGGTATGGAATAATCACATAACTGGGTTTCTATATATAAGAATATAGGTGGGAAATGAAAACATAGACATAGAAGAGTTAAAACATAACTTGAATATTGAGAGAGAGTGATAGAGAGAATGTTCATGAGAAAGTTAACAACCAAAATACCATAAACCAAAGGTCTAAAAAAGGTCATTTATATCATAAAAATGATTATAATATGACAACATTTTTGTTTTAAGAGCCTATTCCTAGAGTTGATTAATTTTGTCACTCTCAAATAATATAAAGAAATATACTTACCTGATACATTTCTATTTCATAAACACAAAATTATCCTTTGGTTTTGTTTTGACCTATTTATATTTCATCTCTTAGCATAGGTTGCATTATATGGTGATGTAATACATTCATCTCTAAAACATCCTCCAAAGATAAAATTAAACCATTTCATAAATGGTTAAACTTATGTCACTTATAAAATATAAGGATCCAAAACATTAAAATGTCACTAAATTTTCAAAATGAAATTATCATTATTCCAAACAACATGAATTGGTTATAAATCATCACATTCAAAACATGTGAATACCTTCACAATGTATTATATTGAAACATGTTAACTACATAAATTACAATAAAACCTTATTGAAAACATGAAATATTACTTATTACTTATGTACAACCTAGATCATTAGATATATTACTTCAATAAAAAAATGATGTAAACTCTATTCATGATTGTATAAAACAATTTGTCAAAAATTCATTAGAAATTCAAAGGTAGTCAGTAATATCCAATTTACATTATACACATTAATCGCCTTTTTATCCCAACATCATTATCTCAACATTAAGAACATATCAAATGTTATATTTCCCTCAATCATGTTTTTTTATAAAATGTTCAAATTAGTACTAAATCAATTTTTATTGGTCACTAATACAGTTCCACACACACTTTCAAATCTTTAATGAAATTTACTACAATACAATCCTTATATATTTCATAATTCTTATAAATTTTAAATTACCTATATATACTCTAATGAAATACATTTTTAAATCCAAGAATGGGTGTATTAATCATTCCCCTTCTTCTGTGGTTGTAGAATAATCTATTCCATGATCCATTATCCTATTTTGGGGTATATTCCTTTTATGATTGAAACATTGATTTGTATAGTGTAACGTATCCTTATAGTTTAAGAAATGTACATTGGACACCTTTTTCTTAACATTTCAATCATAAGCATGGTGGAATTTATATCCACACTAGTAGAAAACTTCTATTCCTTTTAAGAAAGTAACAGAGTGTTTCATTCCAAATTTATAAGATGTGGGAAAGTAATTCTTTCTCTTATTCCCTTTATCCAATTTATCGCAGTTATCCTCTTCTTCTCATGCTTCCCTCTTAAGCCATAATAATATGATAAATCAGTAATTATCTCTTTATCACATGATACTATTCCCTCATATGGTGAGAATGATTGGGAGACTAATTCTCTTTATCTGATTGGCTTAATACCATCAAATAAATGATCAACATTACCCTCTTGATTAAGTGAATTGATGTGGTTCCCATTCCTTCTACTATGATCTATTTATAAATGATTACATACACTATATTAGATCATATCATTATGAAAAATAATTTAAAATACAAAAAATAGTTAAATACTTAGCATAAATTGAAAATTTTATGAGTAGATAATCACATAATCATAAACATGGTTTCTTTGGGATGTTATTCTATACTTATCCTCAAAGTCTATCATAGGATTATGTTATTTAAGCTAAATTTTCCTAAATATAGTTTCTACGTTTTCTATTAAACTTTGTCAGATACAAACATTAATGAACATGACCCCATTATCCTTGAGCTAGTGACTTACTTTATTAAATAGTCATAGATATGAGATTCAAATCCCAAAGGTCTAAATGGTTTAGCAGTTTTGGAAAACCATATTACACACATGATACCCACAATATACTGGGAAAAGAAAATAAATCATAACAAAAGTAAAAGCTCATAATCCTTGAAACTAATTCTAATGATTCATCTTCATATATTATGGAAATGTAAAAAATAAGGGTGAGATTAAATTTTGAAAAAGGGTTAAGTATAGATGAATCTATCATGAATAAATAATCAAAATAAATATATAAAGGTAAATAACTAACCACACATGCCAATTAAATAATTGGAGAAATAATAAAAAAAAGAATGAAATGCATCCATATAACTTATCATAGTGAAAATATCATGGATAATAATAATAAGTGAATTCCAAAGGAAGTAAATGATTAAATATTGGATGCCATGATTTCTAGGCACATGGAACCTTTACTATCAAGACATTTTATAAGACGGTTTAAACATATCAGGTAGAAAACAATCTTATTTGGCCAACTGATTCATCTAATGAGACTACTAATGATTTGAGGGGATTAATTTAAATGGTCCCAATTCCATGTAATACTAGTCCAACTCATTCCTTATATATCAAATATAATATTTAAATTCTTAAAAAACATGGCTTATCAAATATCTTTATCGAGTAAATGATACAAATTTATCAATATTTATCCAATTAATCAATTTCTTTCAAAGTAGAAAATGTATAGAAAATGGTATATGGTTTATGAAATAATCATATCCATTATATAATAATACATATATTCAATATAAAATATAATTTATAATGATGAATATATACAATAATGTGATTGCTTTAAGAGAAATTTAACAATTCAAAAAGAAAATGAGATTGCATACTAACTATTACCACTTGGTAATTTTAAATTGAAATAAACTTAGATAAAATAATTCATATTGGAACTTAAAATAATATTAAATATAAATCATGATATTAAATTTCAAATGAGAAGTATATACTCCACCAAAAAGTGATTTTTTATAATGACAAATAAGCCTCAATGGAATGTGAATTTAGACAAAATACATTACCTTATGCTTGTTTTTTGTTGAAATATTTTTAACCTACTATATAATGGTTTTAATTATGTAATTAACTTAAACCAGAACCATATTAAAATTTATAATATCATATATTATTATGTTTTAAAATCTTATCACTTGTTTGTTAATAGTATTTCATTATTTTCACTATTTAGGGTGTTAATTACCTTATTTTTCAAGTATGTTTCAATTTTTTATTTTTTGTTCCCATTAAATTGATTATGATTTTATTATAAAAAGAATTTAAATCATGATTTAAATATCAAATATATTTAGTATTTAATTATAGTAATCCATAAAATTTGGTGATAGGAAGTGAAATACACCCTTCATGGAGACGTTAGGACATACGTTCTCATGGAAGTTGTTACCATTTTATTGAATTTTTGAAATAATTAAATGTAAATGCAATTTTTTCTTGAGGGTTTATGGAAAATTACTACCCTTATGATGGTATCAAAATAGTTCAATGGGAACCAGACAGTATATCCTTTCATCTTGTGAAGGATATGCTATGGTTAAATAATTTCTTGTTCGGGTCACAACTTTTGTTTCCTGGGAAAGATGTTGTTGTCTTGGTCCCAAAGATTTTATTTTAGTGGGGTTTCAATTTCTTTTTTCAATAATTCAAGTTAGCCGAACCAATTATTTATCCCTAATAAAAAATCACAATGACTCCCACATCCATAGTTGTGTATGAACCTGCATTCAAAGGTAGGTGGTCCTTTATGGTTCTATGACCAAAAACACATAGGAGATCACAATGAATGAGAGGAAGGGAGGTCTAGCTCATCACACCCATTTTGGGGAATTTGTTTTACCACTCCAGGACTCTCTTATAGATTTTAGATATGTTTAATAATTTCTTCCTAATCCCTATATGGGACCAGTTACCCTAACAAAACAATTATAGGATAAATCCTATTATATAAAAAAGGGAGATCTTATTAGTGAATCCATATATATGTATATGAGGTTATTCATACATTTCCCATTGGTGGGTAGCTTCTTATATATTGAATTTTTATAACCGGAAACATTAGAGTGTGTTTTCATCTAGGGAGGCACTTAATATTTCAAGGATGAGATTAATGCATTATGAGGCCTCTTACATATCTGTATTTATAATAGGAATAAAAACCCATGTAGTTTATTAAAACCATTTAGTTTAATCTCACATGGAAATGATATATATGGGGGCACTAGGGAACCTAATATTTGTGCTTGGACCTTATGGAGGCATCCTACATATCCTGGGTATAGTAGGAATCAGATTCCATATAGTTTCTCATGCTCATGGGACGTTCCCAAAGGTAGATACCCTTGTATTGTGGGTAGTTATATCATTCCACTAATTAAAACTTACATGCTAAAATTTCCTTAGATGGTGGAGATTCATGTTGCTAATGATGTGACCATTGCAACTCCCTAAGCGTGATCTATGATCAATGTGAGAAAATATAGATAACAAGTAATCAGCCTTATTACATATGGATGTAGGGATTATGTACTGTTAAATCCCGTTATATTCTTAATATAGATCTAGGGCCTTATGAATGAATCCTATGCATCCTAGTTATGTCAAGAATCAGAGTCATTATAGTAAATTTGACTACTCAATCTACTATTGGATGAGGAAGGATGATCAACCCATGGGAGATATTGGGTCCCAGTGGTTGAAATTTTAGAGATATGACATACATTATACTAATATGGGTGACTATTTTATCTCATGCCTTAAGAATATTTTCTATGTATCCTAGTTATAGTAGGAATCAGAGTTCTCTTAGTTTTGTTTACTGGGGATTATACTCTATAGATGCCCTTATACGCGGGACATATCAGAATATGACATTGGTCATGGATTAAAAAATGAGGTTTCCCTATCTTTATATAGTCTTATGAAATTAATGATGTGATTATTTCAAGTCCCTAATCCCACTTGAGCTATGATCAATGTGGTAAACAAGGTATAATAAGTAACAAGTCTCACTGCTTATGGATGTGGGGATTATGTACTAATACAATCCCTTTGGATATTTAATATACAACATGGTCCTTAGGAATGAATCCTACATATACTATTTATAGTAGGAATCAAATTCATCATAGTTCACTTGAATCGGGGATTAAAAATGGAGGCTTACCTTATATGCCCACTAGACAAGGCCATAATGATCTATGTTTTTTACTTATCATAGCCTAGTTTTCTGCCTGACATGTTTTTTTCTCCCTAACACACCTAAAGATGTATAGACATGTTCTAGTTTCATATTAGACATGTAAAAAGATATTCTAATGATCAAAATGAATTTTATAGAGTATTTTTATGACTTTTCCCAGGATGGTTGAAGATAATTGCAAGATCAGAACCGACATGTCTAGGGATTACTTCATGTCCTAGATGAATTTTCTATGTCTCATCACAAGACTTAGCTAAATTCTATTAAATAAATCACATGATCCAAATTGAAATTTCCATATGTTGTCTCATGTCTTAAGCTCACGTGTCTGGGTGTCATCATGAGACCTGGATGACATTATTCAAGGGTGTCGTATGATATGGTTGGCAATCCTAGAGGACATCATGAAACCTATATGATATACACTGGTGTCACTCTATATTTATGATACATGTCTATAGGACATAAAAAAGATTTGTATGGTTATCCTGGAAGGATTCAAAAGTCTTATGTGATATGACTGGAGGGTGTCATGTGACTTGATTGGAATTTCTAGAGGACATCATGAGATCCAAATGGTATGTTAAGAGGACATCGCATATCATGGGTGACATGTCTTGGTTCTGTCACATGATCAAGATGAGTCATGTGAAGAAAATGAGGATCAAATCACCCATATTCATTTACTTTCCTATCATTATTCTTTTATTCTATATTTTATTTTATATGTGCCTTAGACTTGTTTAGTGTTTAGCTTGTTTTAGGTTTTACATGATCCAACTGACAAGTGGGATGTCCTTCGCATAACATAGCTAACATGAAATATATACTTGATTTTATATCAAGTGATCATGAGAAATTACTATTATTTTTTCATAACTCTTGTATCCATTCCCCTGATTTTACCAACCAGAATACTTTCGAGACAGCACGATCCTTCACTCTGAGAAATATGATCATGATATCTCATTCATGATGGATCGTAGATGGATGATTTTTTTGAGATAATGGGGGTGGGGGTGATAGACCTTAATTCCTCACCTATAAACCTTATTTTTTGGTGCATATCTCATAGATTCATATTGGAGTCTTTGGAATACTGAGGTGTCACACATTTTTCAAAATCCTGCTGTAAGTGTCGCATGACTTCCAACAACCGAAAAACATCCCATAAATTCCTAATATAATGGATTCTGTCCAAATACACGGGGTTTTCCAAAATATTTGGACATTACAAGGGGATTATATAATGTCATAATGACATGTCTAGGGACTTTCAAGATATCAGGATTCCTATTGAAAAGCCTTCACGTGATCTAAGATGACTTTCCTTGGACATTCTAGGAGACAAAGGTGGCTTGAAAGAGGGACTTTTTGAGACAAAGATGGATTTACAAGGGGTAATTTCATGATTAAGGATTATTTCCTAGGGTGTATGACCCCATTTTTTAATGATCAATGTATATTTTACTCAAAATAATCTCCCATCATTTCCCCTTTTTTATTTCCTTGTTTATTTTACAAGGGTTGGGGATCTCACAAGTTTGTATGTGTTTTGTAAAAGAAACTACTCTACCCATCTTTGATGTATCATGTGACCAAAAAGGGGTCATTTGGTGATGCACAATCATTTTCATGGACAACTCTTCTATTTTTCTTTTAATACAGATGGGGAGCACATGAAGGCATTGACATGTCTGAGGCCCTTAGCGTGATGCAGGTGACATGCCATTCGGCTCTTGTGTGACCAGGAAGACATGTCACCATGGGCCTGTAGTGTATTGAGAAATTCCTAGGTGAGCTATGTGATATTTATGGATAGAATAGGATCCTTATTTTTGTATGTTTCCAACCTATTTTACAAGTATTTTTGGAAGTTTTGTTAGGTGTCCTTTGATTGAAAAGTTTTGTGATCTGAAGGAACTCATCTAGTAGCTATCACATGATCAATGATTGTCTAGGATTAATTTCCAAGAACAAGAATACTTTAATAAAGGGTATTAATATGATATTATAACATGCTACGAGATATTCATGAAGTGTCTATATGACCTTCCGATGGTCATGCGATCATGTTTCCTTTGGAGGGTTACCCGATCCGCAAGTTCTGGCCACCTTCTTTTTTCTTTTATTTTTAGGGAAATAAATACCCACATTTTGGTAATTATTACTTTTTATATTTTACGATTCTCAATTTGTGGACATAAAATAATTACCCCCCTTAGGAGCGATGACTTTGGGGAAAAGGGCATGGTCCAAAGGAATGTAAATCTCCGCATGAGTATTTGGAACTATCGCCAATCGATGTCTTAGGTGACACATGGTCTTTCGAGTGGCATTTGGTATTCAATGGAATTCTATATAAATTGGAGAGAATAGGTTGGATAATTGACCATATACAAAAATCTCCCCTTTATCGATAAATTTTCTAGAATAACTTCATTCAAGAACTGATCATGAGACCTCAGTGTGAGATATTTCATGAGAACTTGTTTGCAATACTTTATTTTCCCAGACACTTATTCGAGTCAACCATAAATGTATCTTTTATAAATTTTTGAAAATTTTATATGGGGATTAAATATCATCATGACATTTTCAGTAGATATTCTGGCTCTATCGCATGATCCATTGACTATTATGTGGCTCTTATGAACTTCTTAAGGTCACATGATCATGAGTCATATGATCGGTCATGTAGTCATGTGATGTTCTATGGGTTTATGCGGTTAGTGGGATCTTCATGATCTAGAAAAATCATAATGAATTTATGTGATTCATGAATAACTTTGATGATTTATGTGATGCACATGATTCTTTAGGAATTTATTCCTTTCTTTTGACAAATGTTTTCAGGTTTCTGACATATTCCACTTACTTTTATTCAGATGGTTTCTATCTCCCATCATGCCTCCTAAATCATGGATAACTATTGGGCTATGATTTATAGGAATCTTAATTATGACCCTTAGTAACATGTGCACTTTCACAATGATGTTTTTAGAAGTATTCTCCCATATAAGCTCTAAAATTATCCCTTATCACACTGACTTCCTCAATATGGGTTTGGTATTCTAGAAGATGTTTCTATTCTTTCTCCAAACATCAACCCAATGTCTTCCTAGCTGACAAATTCTATTGAATTTATTCAGATAATAGTTTTTGATGATGGTTTACTTGTCCTATATTGATCCTATTATTTGCGTTATATGATAAACAAATATTATATGGGTCTAGATGGCTATGATTTCACTCACCATCCCATCACTCAGGGCTATTTGATTATATTTGTTGCTTCTATTAACAACTCTAGTAGTATTTGGAGATCATAATGGGATATTTGACCTAGTGGAAACTTTTCTAAATAATGGGAATGGTCATTCAAGTTTAGAAAAAGATGTTTAGTGTTTACCGACTAGTTATACACTATCCACCTCTACTAATCATTATAGGTTTCCCAATTCATCATTTATTGCTAGTATGATCTTCTTCAAGAAATAATTCATTAATAGTATATGGGAATAGATTCATTCCTCTAGACCGAATATGAGGTTGTAATCATCATGTTGGATATCTATTAGTGGGGTGGGACACCCCCTATTGGAGGGATGTATGATGAGTTCCTTCCTGCCATAGATGTCTGGGACAAACCTTTGAAAACTCCATTCCCGGTATGGTACATTCTCAACATCATGAAGTAAAATTCAAGAACGGATATGATTATGCACTCACTAATTTCATTCAAATATTATATCAATTTTTTCCTTTACTATAGAAGATCTAGGATTACTACTATACACCACCATCAGTGCCTTTCTCATTAGGTTCATGAAAGTGTCGATACAAATTAAGCCATTTTGGAAGTCAAGGATCTTACATTAAGGGGATACCGAGTAAATCTAGAGATATCACAAATCCTTTGCCTTGTGAGATTCATTTCCATGCTACTAAATGGGATGATATTCTTAGTAAGGGAAACACACTCAGAAATATAGGTTAGTATGTTGGTGATGGAAGCATGACTAACAGAGTGGTGATGCCTCAAAATGGAGGTATAGATTCTTTCACACCTTTAATAGCTCTTGTTCCACATTATGAAGAGAAGTACCCCCATAGAATTAGGGTTTGTTTCTTCTTTTTTTATGGATATGGGATAATTTTCACTCCTACGAATAACAAAATACCACCAGGATCCCCACTTCCATATTTCATCCTGGGTGGTTGAAAATATCTAGGGTCAGGGAAATATCAATAGGCCAGGAAGTGGTTGCTAATGTGATGATCCAACTTGATTTATTTGACTTATCCCCTTATCATGTGTCAACTAAGCCAATTATTATGGCACTCTTGATGAATGGTCTTACAAGATCTCAATTTGGGACATTCTTCTTGCATCTAAGATAGATGGAATGATTTGTTTGAGTCATATACTCTTTATTGACTTTCTAAATACTTTGGTTGTACCTAAAGTTTCTCTCCTATTCCTTTGGATGGTTTGTAAGGAGAATGACACACTAAGATCATTCAACAGTTTTGTATGATACCATTATACAAAGATACCAATGTAGAGATCACTATTTTACTATTTAAAGCTTCTATGTTTCTATCACATTATTATTCTCATGCTTGGGTATAAGCCTACACAGGTGGTGTTATGAATCGAATCGTTCACCATGTGGATAAAACATTTACCTCACTGACCCCCTATCCATATAAACGATGGCATTGATTCCATAATTGGGTGAATTTTCAGGGAAGTTTCCTCATCCTGATGATGACTACCCTAATAGAAAGAGATAATCCATTGAGGAAATCATCGCTTCATAATAAGAAATAGGAAATGACCCATATTGAGGAATGAATATATGGTGATTCCTCTCATGATTCCTCTTTATCTCATCTAGTTTTTATTTCTTTAGTTGAACCCTCCACAGAATTCATAGAAGATCAGAAATGGTGCGGGTTGATCTGGATACAGATTCATACCCTAATTACTGAGAATCCTCTAGGAATGTTTTGTGACCAAGAAGGTTATCTTTATTAGTTATTTTATGATTTTGAGGTTGATGGAATTTATTTCAATCACTGTATGAAATCCCAGGACATGTTATACAAATGTGGGATGAATTTACTTCCAGTGTGAGGGAGTTTTGTGACCTTTATGAGGGGCTTCCTCGACCAAGATGATGAAGAAATCTTCAAAGGCATTTGGAAAAAAGTTACCGATTTATTTCTAAGATGTAGGTCTAAATAAATATTTTGAACATGTAGATATGGTTATTTGAAGAGATCTTGCATCATTCGAAGTATGATCTCTCATCATCATTATCCTCATTTTCAACTATTTAGAAGATAGTTTAAGAGCTATCAACTTTGATTGATGTATTTCATCTTAGGGAGGAAGGAGAAGAAGTTGGGAGAGAAACACTTCAACATAAATCGAAGGTTCTTTCATGTATGCTAACTTGGCTAGCTCATCTAATTGAATCTTATTGTAGTTCGATTTTTATATGTATTTTTATGAAATTATTGGGGAAACTCCAAAATATGGAGATTCTTCTTTTAGTATGTTATCAATGAATAAATTTTACAAAACATTGTATATATTGCTTTCTAATTTTTTCTCATTTATGATGAAGATGACATTTTTCCAATCTAAAGTTGTATGAATCAGCAAAGATACCCATCCTTTTAATAATATCAAGTAAACCTGAATGCCTATATATGAATTTTTGAATTCTAACAGAAGATTTTCTTGAAATTCTCATGAAGTCCCACCAACATGAGATTCTTTATTGACATATATTCTTTGGATATCTTGATATTACACGATTCAAATAAGGGAAATTTAGTTAGAATATATATCCCAAAGGGAGAGTTCCATATCCTCTTCCAAGGTTTATGGATTTGGAAAGAGTATATTTATTTTATTGTAAGGCCATATAGAGGTCCTATTTAACTTTTTATCTCTTTCATTAATGTTTATTAAATTACTATTGTTCTACAGTTTATGGTATTTTAGCTTTTACATATATGAATATAGTTTATATTTTTTTAGAATGGTCCTTATTTTCTTTATTTTAAGTTCTTTTAGCTTGGACATTCGATTGCTTTAGTTTAGGCTCTTTTAGCTCATATCTTCTATCGATTTAGTTTAGAGTCTTGCAACTCATCAATTATATAACCTTAGTCTAGGATCATTAATCTCAGACCTTTTGATACTATATAGTTTAATTTTATTTATTTCAGAAAATTATTGATGAATATGTAATATTGGGAAGACATTCTAAGGATGACCTAAGATTCCCTAAGGTTTTGAGTTCTATAATGGCATTTCAAGAGCTCAAAAGGATTGGAGTTCCCTTCCTGTAATGAGGATATACCTCTAGTTGGTAGGTTAAAACCCTTATGTGACAATAATAGGGTAAAAAAGATGTTTCCCCACTATATTCCAAGAGACTTGAAAGATTATGGTGGTGATATTGGTTGAGGGAGAAACATTGGGAATACTGGGTCTACCAGGACAATTGGAATGTTGATAACATAAGTCATAACCCAAAAGTTTGAGTTGAGAAATATGGGATGGGGAATACATGTAAAAGATGAACCATAACACCCTAAAGTTTTAGGTTCTGCTATAGTGTTACCAAGGATAACAAGGACTGACGTTCCTTTCCTCCAAATAGGGTACAACTTGGTTTGGTAGGTAAAATCCCTTATGAATCGATATCATGGTCAAAAAGTGGTGTCCCTTGTAATGCCCCGACCCCAGTTACCCAAAGTCGGTTCATTATTATGTAACATTGGCATGATCACAGAAGATCAATTCTTGAAAGACCGATTAGTTTAGTAGCCATGTAATCCCTAGATACATTCATAAGGTTTTCATTACATCATAAAGTGAAAAACTACAATAATATAGTCTCCATAGTCCACACTCATATCCCCTTCAGTCTATCCCTGTAGGTCAATCATAAAATATTTCTTTACATCCTGGGAAAAATAAAACATAGAAAGGGGTGAGCTCAGATGCTCAGTAAGGATAAAAATATAGCAGAAGCTTTCATAAATAAGCATAAACATTTGAGGCAATCTATAACTAAAACAAAAGCCTTTAAAACTTGAACTTTAGAATAATATGCCAAAGATAAAATAAAATAATTCCATTTACTTATTCACATGGATATTCTACTAGTCGAATAATCGCATGCAATATCACTGACTAATTTCATAATGATGGAAATGCATAATTATGAACTTTAATTTCTGTGTCAAGGCCTCGTGCCAAGACCTAAGGGATAACTGTAACCGGAACCTAACCCGGAGAGCCTCTATAACTGGACTCCATCCCGGAGAGCCTCTGTAACTGGACTCGAACCTGGAGTGCCTCTAATAACCGGATACCAACCAGGAGTGCCTCTAATAACCGGACACCAACCCAGAGTGCGTCTAATAACTGGACACCAACCCGGAGGGTCTGCTGTAACCGGACCCCAACACGGAGGGCTTACTTTTACCAGTCCCCAACCCCGAACTTACTAGTCCAACACATTAATCTTAAGAAGAGGATGAAATATAACATAAACATTCGTATTAAAACTAGCATTCCAAAACATTAATCATAATCCATTAAGGACATAAAAATAACTCATCTATAGTCAAACATATCACAAAACCATAAATACAATTTGGATGATTTGTATCATAATAAATCAACTTCAAACAAGTGTAAAATTTATGAAAGGATGTTTACATAGATGAAATCAAAACTATTTGAGAGAAATATCTCTTTTTTTAAATCATTTAAAAGTCACATAATTATAAAAAAACATTTACTTTAAAAATATTTTTATAAGCTTGTATGGGAAGCTTCAAAGATTTTATAACAGCGGAAAATATCCACACCTTCCGTATAAGTTAAAAAAATACATTCTTACCTTAATTATGTCGAAAAGGTTAAAAAGGACCTTGTTTGGAAAACGATGAAAAGATTCCTTTATAAAATTCTTATAAAAAGTCAAACAAGGGTATAAATGACTTTAACCCATATTCTGTAAAATATTAAGAATGTTTTGAAATACATTTTTATGAAACATGGATGTGGATTATAAAGAGGTCCCAGTAGATAATTATGTATAAACAACCTCAGAAAATGAAGAGATTGTGAAATAAACCCTTACCAATTTGGTAACTTATGAAACATACACCCCATGAAAGAGGTATCATACAATGAATATGTAAATACACATAAATTAAAGTTTATTACATAAAGAATACAATTATGGGCAGTACATACATCACACAAAAGGTAGTAGTGGCAATATGACCTGAATCTCACGGGAATAAGGAGTGAGATGAAAACCCCTTGTACTTTTCCATGGTTGAGGGTAGAATAACCTCCTGTATAATGGTGAAATAATTTTTATTAAATTATACAATAATCATATACATTGATATGATATCATATATTATCTTTTAACATTGCTTTGTTAATAATATCTTAGTATTATTGTCGTTTTGGGTGTTAAATTACTCGTTTTCTTCTATATGTTTTGTTACATAAGCCAAGTTTGTTATGGATATGTTGTATCTTATTCATATAAAAAATTATATTAATTCCTTAAACATTATTTTTAATCATCAAATGAGAATTATACTTGAATGGATACGATGGGGAATGAATCTCATCGCGTTCGTAGAGACGGTAGTCCGTACGTACGCACGAGCGACAATATCACTCTTTCGGTATTAAAATAATATATAATTGGATAGTATATCATATATACAGAATAATTATCATGTTATATTTATTATTTACATGAATTACACATCATTATTATACCCATCCAAATAATAATTTTTTGAATAACAATTACACCACGATGTGGAGACGGTAAGCCGTACGTACGCACGTATGGTGACATGTCATTCAAAAGATGGATAGAATACTGAATATGGTTGTACCATATTTATAATAACATCACAGTATATAGAGGATACTGGAGTTATTATTTTAGAATGGGAACAAAAAAGAAAGAATAAGTTGAAGAAGAAGAAAGGAACTTGAAAGAGGGTGGTGAAAACATTACCTCTTCTTCAGGTTCTTCCTTTTGATTTGATCAAAAGGGATCCTTAGGTTGGATTTAGTATAAAAATAAGGCCTCTAGGTTTAAGTGAGTGATTATTAGAGGATATTTGGGCAGGTTTTGGCGGATCCAAAATGCTTTGAATGTGTTAATTAGTGGGAAGGGAGAGTTCCCTTTTATAAGAGGGGTGAGGGGCACCTTTGGAAAAGCTAGAAATATTATTTTATAATAAATTTATATTCGGTTTCTAATGGATCAAAAGTGGATTATTAAAAGTATAAGGTGGGGATGGGTCAAAATAATTTCAACCAATAGATTTTAGACATGTTTGGGTCATTATATTAACCATATCTTTTAGTTTTAACTCTTAGTTAATTAGTTTTACATTTACCATGTTACTTTGTATTTTTATATTATATAGTTAATAAAATTACTATATACATCCAATAGACCCCAAAGTGGTCCATAAATGATACAACTATCATGATATAAGTCCTTTTTCTGAACTTTAGATTTTTAGTAATAGAATATCAATTAATAATATAATATTTGTTTTAAAAACTCATTTATGTCAATTTTGACACTATTCAATAATTGATTTCTTTTAAAGTCTTAACAACTTTATTAATTAAAAAACAATTCATTTAAGAAATCCTATAATGTAATATTAACCAATAAAATTCATGGATGGAAGAAAAACTTTCAAATTATATTTATTTTAACATTTATAATACCAATTATTTGATTCTTTCATTAATAAGGAAAATACTGCATCATTATTGTGTCATAAATAATATTAATTATTAAATGTCTAAAAATTATAAATAAAATTCCATTATTTAGGAAATCTTTGTAGACTTCTAATGAATATTTACAATAGAAAATCCAACATATATAACTTTACATAAAAATTGTTTTAATAAAATATATATGCTTATGTCATTTTTGTATTTATTTTAACTTAATTAATATAAAGTGTCCTTATCCCCTACAAGTGGCTCCATGGGGTCCCAAAATCGACCCAAAGATTCCCATGGTCGTAAATGTATCAACCAATAAGGTTAGGACACGTTTTAGTGTAATTTATTATTATTATAATATTATTTGTTTACCCTTATTTACCGGATTTACCTTTTAACCATGGAAAATAAAATATTAACTGAAGTAACTATTCAAAATGTCTAAAAATAAAAGATACCTATTTACACAATTTGGAAATCCGGATTCCAAATATGGAATCCATTTTTCCAAATTCAAAATGCAGAAGTGGTAGAAATTAATTTAAAATTAATTCCCGTTGTTAAAATGAAAAGCGTGTTTTTAAGAGATAATAACTATCAAAAGATTGACACTTGTTTATGTCCGGATTAATTATGAAATTATGTACAATGACCAAAATTGTATTAAATGGAAAAACTATATTCTAAATATAATTTAAAACTACTGAAATTCATAAATTATCACTGTTAATTATTTCGATTTAAAAAGTTGTTTTTAATTAAAATTTAGTAATTTTCACTATTCATCAAAATATAAAAGTTATCCGAAAAGTACCATAATTTCACCCTAGGATAATTTCGATATTCCGAATACAAAAAGAAAGTCTATTTTGAAAGATAAAATTTATAAAATTTCAAAATGTGGGTATTACTATTCATAACGGCTAGTTTGATTGGTTGTGGTGTGTGTTAGAACTCGAAGTTGCGTACAACACACGCTACTGTATTATTCAAAGAGAAGCGTACCGTGGAAGTTTGGGGTGTTAAATTCTACCCTCCTTCAATAAATTGTGTCCCCGCAATTTGAAATTGTTCTTTGAAAATAAAAGGTTGAAAGTATAAAATACCTTTGTGGAAAACCCACATTGGAAATAAGGTTCATAAAATTTAGCCTTAATAAGAGGGAAAGGGAAATGAAAAAGTAACCACCAAATTATGATCTCTATTAGGAGAAAATTGGTGGAAATTAGAGACACATAATTGGAGGAAAAACGTAAATATTTTTAGGGAGTTATTGAGGTCATAAATCACAAACAAGTGTAAAATTGAGGGTCTCAAAGCCTTCAATCTATGGTGATTTAAAATATCATCAGTTCAACAAAACATAAGTTATTAGGATAACACATTTTTTTATATAAATTTGATAAAGTTTAAGAATTAATTTATAATAGAGAGGTATATATATATATACTTGACAAGTATAGTTTCAACCTTCAACTAATTTCTCCCACAAACTCATATTTCACTCAAAAAGATAATAGAACTCAAAAATATTATATTTTTCCTAATCGTACAAGGTTCCAAATATTAAAACATACCATTTAGATTTGGAAAACTATTTTTAATAACCAGGGACTTCCTGTAGGCTAGGGGTAGGTAATAAAGGCCTGTCTCACTACGGTTGTGGGTTTGATTCCTGCAGCTTTGTCTGACGCGACAAGTTATCCCCTGACCTACAGGTTGTCATTTTCCTAAAACTATAGTATTATAATATCCCAAAAATAATATTAAGAAATTATTTATCATTAAGCCATACTTTACAAATTTCAACATAACCCATTCCAACATTTATAGTTATCCAAAATACTTCTGTCCAAATTCTCTCTCTTAAAGGTTTCTAAATTCCAAAATCAGTTGTAACATCAGATTCTCCAAACAAAGTAATGATTCTTATTGTCACATACTAAAAATATGATTACCTTCAACATATTAAAACCATAATGAAAACAATAATTAATGCAGTACAATCCTTATATATATCACATTATTCTTATAACCAGAATATAATCCTTGAGTCCAAAAACACTAATACATTAATTATTCAACTTCATCTGTTGTAACAACATAATCTTGGCCTTCCTCCCTTGGTCTTTTTTGAGGTAAGTATTCTTGAATCTTAGGGAATTAATTTGAATAATTCCAGATTTCTCTACAATTTTAGAATTCAACATTGATAGCCTCTTTCTTTCCCTTGCAATCACGAGTCTGGTGACTTTTTTCTCCACATTTGTAACAAACTCCCATTCCTTTTAGGCAAGTACCGGGGTGTCTCTTACCACAATTATCACATAATGGAAAATAATTCTTTCATTTTTCCCTTTATCTATCTCTTTATCCACTGTTATCTTCTTCTCTTGCTTTACTTTGTTGTCATAAGACCTAGAGAATTCCTTTTCTATCTTGATAGCACATGAGACAATATCTTCGTACGATGAGAAGGATTGTGATACAAAAGCTCGACGGAGAAATGGTTTTAACCCATCAAAGAAATGATCATTCTTACTTCTTGGGTTATGTATATAATCTGTAGAATGCCTCTCTAACCTTGTAAATTTAGTCTCATACTTTTTAACATTCTCATCCTCCTTTTTCCTTTGACTCAGAAATTTCCTTTCTATATATGCTCGATGGTCACGAGGAATGTATTTTCCTAAGAAAATCTCATTGAACTCTCTCCATTCCATATTTGATACTTCATCATCTTACTTTGTGTTTTGTATCAATGACCACCATTGATCAGCATCTCCAGCGAGGTGATAAACTGCCATGATAACTTTCTCCCTTTCACTACTCCCCAAAGCCTGAAATATTTTTTCTAGGTAATTTATCCATTGCTCAGCTACCAATGGATTTGTACTCCCAATGAAAGTTGGTGGTTGTTGCCTCATGTAGCGATCTAACATTGATCCTCCACTCTTTGGATCAGGGTGCTCCATACGGGTAAGGTTATTATTCATAACCTGAGTGAGTTGTCCCAGTATGGTGATCAACTGATCAGTACCAGTTGCATCACCAGCTCCACTATAATTATCTTGAGCAGGAGGGAAATCCCTACATGGAGTGCGTGTATTGATATTGTTTCCATTCCATCCACTAGGCACCATTTCCAAAAAATGGCATAAACTATATCAATTTATGATTCAAAATACATAATTCCATACTTGTAAAACACTTTACATAAATTGAACTATTTATGGATATAATCCATAGTCATAAAAAAAATGTTTTCTTTGAGGAAGTATATACTCATAAACCCTTCATAATGGTTTGAAAAGAAAATGAGAATTATCCTAAGCATATACCCCAGGAGTGTCATAACCAAGAGTGCAGCAAGACCCGTTGTCGTGAACCAGTTCCCTTTCGAGTCTAGCTCAAAGTGGTGTTTTCGTGTTTTACCCCTAGGTACATCTATGCCAGAGCCACCTCTACCTGCTCGTATCCAGACATGGATGTATTTCTTGAAAAACATAAAAAATCTCTACAATACCAAAATGCTAGGAAGTTCTTCTATACTAATCCTCAAAGCCCATCTTATGTCTATGTGATCTAATCAGAGTTTATCTAAATCTAGATTCCAAGGTTTGTACTAAACTTCCTCTGATACCAACTATAATGCCCCGACCCCAGTTACCCAGAGTCAGTGCATTATTACGTAACATTGTCATGATCACAAAAGATCAAGTCTCAAAAGAACGATTAGTTTAGTAGCCTTAGAATCACTAGATATATTCATAAGGTTTACATTACATCATAAAGTGAAAACTATAATAATATAGTCTCTATAGTCCAAACTCATATCCCTTTCAGTCTATCCCTCCAGGTCAGTCATAAAATATTTCTTCACATCCTTCGAAAAATAAAACATAGAAAGGGGTGACCTCAGATGCTCAGTAAGGATAACAATATAGCGGAAGCTTTCATAAATAAGCACAAAAATTTGAATAAATGTATAACTAAAACAAAAGCCTTTAAAACTTTAACATTAGAATAATATGTCAAAGATAAAATGAAATAATTCCATTTACTTATTCACATGGATATTCTACTAGTCTAATAATCGCTTGCAATATCACTGACCACTTTCATAATGATGGAAATGCATAATGCCAAACATTAATTTTTGTGTCAAGGACTCATGCCAAGACCTAAGGAATAACTGTAACCGGAACCCAACCCGGAGAGCCTCTGTAACCGGACTCCATCCTAGAGAGCCTCTGTAACCGGACTCCAACCCGGAGTGCCTCTAATAACCGGACACCAACCCGGAGTGCCTCTAATAACCGGACACCAACCCAGAGTGCCTATAATAACCAGACACCCACCCGGAGGGTCTTCTATAACCCGACCCCAACCTATAGGGATTACTTTTACCGGTCCCCAACCCGGAACTTACTAGTCCAACACATTCATCTTAAGAAGAGGATGAAATATAACATAAACATTCGTATTAAAACTAGAATGCCAAAACATTAATCATAAACCATTAATGAAAAAAATAACTCATCCATAGTCAAACATATCACAAAACCTTAAATAAAATATGGATGATTTTTATCATAATAAATCAACTTCAAACAAGTGTAAAATTTATCAAAGGATGTTGACATAGATGAAATCAAAACTATTTGAGAGAAATATCTCTGTTTTTAATCATTTAAAAGTCACATAATTATAAAAAAAATTACTTTGAAAATATTCTTATAATATTTTAAGGGAATCTTCAAAGATTTTATAATGGCGGAAAATAGCTGCACCCTCTGTGTAAGTTAAAAAAAAGACATTCTTACCTTAATTCTGTCTAAAAGGTTAAATAACACCTTGTTTGGAAAACCACAGAAAGATTCCTTTATAAACTTCTTATAAAAAGTCCAAAAAGGTTATAAATGACTTTAACCCATATTTTGTGAAATAGTAATAATGTTTTGAAATACATTTTTAAGAAACATGGATGTGGATGATAAAGAGGTCCCAGTAGATAATTACGTATAAACAACCTCGGATAATGAAGAGATTATGAAATAAACCCTTACCAATTTGGTAACTTACGAAACATACACCACATGAAAGAGTTATCACACAATGAATATGTAAATACACATAAATTAAAGTGTATTACATAAATAATACAATTATGGGCAGTACATACACTACAAAAAAGGTAATAGTTGCAATATGGCATGAATCTCATGGGAAAAAGGAGTGAGATGAAAACCCCTTACCTTGTACTTTTCCTTGGTTGAGGGTAGGATAACCACCTGTGTAATGGTGAAATAATTGTTATTAAATTATACAAGAAGAATATACATTAATATGATATCATATATGATCTTTTAACATTGCTTTGATAATAATATCTTAGTATTATTATCGTTTCAGGTGTTAACTTACTCATTTTCTTTTATATGTTCTGTTACATAAGCCATGTTTGTTATGGATAGGTTGTATCTTATTCATATCCAGAATGATATCAAGTCCTTAAAAATTATTTTTAATCATTAAATGAGAGTTATACTTGAATGGATACGATGGGGAATGATCTCATCACGTTCGTGGAGACGGTAGTCCGTACGTACGCACGAGCAACAATATCACTATTTTGATATTAAAATAATATATAATTGGATAGTATATCATATATACAGAATAATTATCATGTTATATTTATTATTTACATGAATTACACATCATTATTATACCCATCCAAATAATAATGTTTTGAATAACAATTACACCACGACGTGGAGACGGTAAGCCGTACCTACGCACGTATGGTGACATGTCATTCAAAGGATGGATAGAATACTGAATATGGTTGTACCATATTTATAATAACATCAAAGTTTATAGAGTATAATGGATTTATTATTTTATAATGGGAATAACAATGAAATAAGAAGTTGAAGAAGAAAGGAACTTGAAAGAGGGTGGTGAAAACATTACCTATTCTTCATGTTCTTCCTTTTGATTTGATAAAAAGGGCTCCTTAGGTTGGCTTTATGATCAAACTAAGTCCTCTAGGTTGAAGTGAGGGAAGTTTAGAGGATATTTGGGCAGGGATTGGCCGAGCCAAAGGGCTTTTAATGTGTGAATTAGTGAGAAGGGGGAGTGCCCTTTTATAAGAGGGGTGAGGGGCACCTTTGGAAAACCTAGAAATATTATTTTATAATAAATTAATATTCGGTTTCTAATTGATAAAAAGTGTATTATTAAAAGTATAAGGTGGGTATGGGTCGAAATAATTTCAACCAATAGATTTTAGACAGGTTTGTGTCATTATATTAACCATATCCTTTAGTTGTAACTCTTAGTTAATTAGTTTGACATTTACCATGTTACTTTGTATTTTTATATTATATAGATAATAAACTTACTATATACATCCAAGATACCCCCAAGTGGTCCATTAATGATACACATATCATGATATAATTCCTTTTTCCGAACCTTAGATTTTTAGGAATAGAATATTAATTAATAATATAATATTTGTTTTAAAAACTCATTTATGTCAATTTTGACACTATTCAATAATTGATTTTTATTAAAGTCTTAAAAACTTTATTAATTCAAAAAAAATTCATTTAAGAAATCCTATAATGTCATGTTAACCAATAAAATTCATGGATGTCATCATAATGTTCAAATTATATTTATTTTAACATTTATAATACCAATTATTTGATTCTTTCATTAATAAGGAAAATACTGCATCATTATTGTGTCATAAATAATATTAATTATTAAAAGTATAAAAATTATAAATACAATACTATTATTTAGGAAATATTTTTATATTTCTAATTAATATTTATAGTCTAAAATACAACATATATAACCCTATGTAAAAATTGTTTTTTTAAAAGATATATGCTTATGTCATTTTTGTATTTATTTTAACTTAATTAATATAAAGTATCCTTATCACCTACAAGTGGCTCCATGGGGTCCCAAAATCGACCCAAACATTCTCATGGTAGGACATTTATCAACCAATAAGGTTAGGACATGTTTTAGGGTAATTTAATATTATTATAATATTATGTTTTTAACCTTATTTATCGGATTTACCCTTTAACCATGGTAAATAAAATATTTACCGAAGTAATTATTCAAAATGTCTAAAAATAAAAGTTACCTATTTACACAATTTGGATATCCTGATTCCAAATATGGAATCTATTTTTTCAAATTCAAAACACATAAGTGTTAGAAATTAATTTAAAATTAATTCCCGTTGTTAAAACAAAAAGCGTGTTTTTAAGAGATAATAACTATCAAAAGATTGACACTTTTTTATGTCTGGTTTCATTATGAAATTATGTCCAATGACCAAAATTGTATTAAATGGTAAAAATATATTCTAAATATACTTTAAAACCACACAAATTCATAATTTATCATTGTTAATTATTTTGATTTAAAAAGTTGTTTTTAATTAAAATTTAGTAATTTTCACTATTCATCAAAATGTAAAAGTTATCCAAAAAGTACCAAAATTTCACCCTAGGCTAATTTTGATATTCTGAATACAAAAATGAAGTCCATTTTGAAAGATAAAATTTATAAAATTTCAAAATGTGGGTATTACTATTCATAACGGCTAGTTTAATTGGTTGTGGTGTGTGTTAGAACTCGAAGTTGCGTACAACACACGCTAATGTATTATTCAAAGAGAAGCATACCATAGAAGCTTGGGGTGTTACATCTATAGCCTTTTACAAGGTCCATGAAATATTTTTGAAGACTCATATATTTGGAAGATGATGTTGGGTTTAGAATATATGCTATTCATAAAGGGTTATGAGACCCTTTTGAATTTTAGATCATATATGAAACACAATCCCTACCTTTATTGGTTTTGAATCACATTGAATGGGCCACCAAATGTTCAATAATGGAGTGTTGTATTCTTGATTTGTGAAAGGGTACAAAACATAGTGATGTAACATCAAGGATTTAAAATCCACTTGAATATTTTGGTAATGAGAATTGTAAATCATGGTTCACAGCATTTTTTAATGAGGATGGAATGGGAAAATCTTACAGGGAATGACCCAAACTAAATTGAGGTGTAGAGTTCTGACACAGTTACATCTATGCTCAAAAGGATTAGAAATACATTTTACAGAGTGACACATTTTCTTGATGACCATATGTGCATATGCAGAATCCATATGCATACATTCTTAGTCAAATAAATGGTCCCTTGAAGCTAGGTATACTATTCTAAGGACCATTGAATATTTAAAGTGACATGAGGCACTCAAATCATGAAGTGTGACTTTTGGAAACTATAATATCCAAAAAAAATTGATAACCTAAAAATTGTATCACCTAAAAGAGAACATGTTATCATGGAGATGAGATATGAAAAATCATTACTCTAACTTTTACATGGACTAGGGGGTCCAGTGAGAATAGAATGAATTTTACTAGAGCTATAATGTAGTCCCTATATGTTTTATTAATTATTTATCTACAACTTAATTTTTTATTGAAATATGGTGATGAATAGTTCAATGGGAGATGACTTGAATTTTGTTCAGGCCACCCATTGTGGGGTTTCAACCTGAAAAGTTTTTTTTTCACTTTGACTAGTTGTTTATGGTCATGTGATTTAGACCATCAATGACTAGATTTTAATTTAGTAAAGATTTGAAAAATATGTAGGAAGTTTACACTCATGATTCTCACAGACCTAATATGAGGGGAGTGTAACCCATGCACCCAATTCAGACTCCTAGGGTCAAGATAACTTCAACATCCTTCTTATAGGGAGATGAGATTGTTGTAAATCATGGCTCAATGTTCTCCCTTAATGAGTAATGATATGGTACAATCATGATGTGAATGTTCCAAACCACACCAAGGTGTTATGTTCTATCCTGGTGTTGTCAAGGCTAACAAGGATTTGAAATACCTTTTTCCAGAGTGAAACATTTGTTTAACGACCATAGGTGCATATACAGGTTCCATATGCATATATTCAGAGTCAAAAAAAAAAGGTTCCCTTGAAGCTAGGTATCCTTTCCCAAGGGCCATGGAATATTTATTGTGACCTAAGGTGCTAAAGACATGAAGTGTAATTTATGAATTGAGGTTCTTAAAATATGGTATAAGCACCCCATACTATGGTTTTCTAGGGTAAGGATCTTGTTTTCCTTTGATAAGGGATGATAGTGGGTGATGGGGTGCACATTTTAACATCATATAGTGGGGATTTATTTATTGTGCAGTTTTAATGTCATGAGACTGGGATTTTTTTCATGTAGATTAATTTCACAAGGTAAGGACATATCAGTTTCTATATAGTTTAACGTCATGTGGTAAGGATATGGAAATCAATGTGATAAATTATGCAAGATATATTTGGTTCAAAAGTAATCCATACATAGATCTGACTCATACACAGGTTAAATGGTCTTCCATAACACAACTCTTAGGTAGTTGGGGAGAATTTTTCCATTGGTGGCTATATCTGGACCCACGATTGGAGATATGAGAGTCCCTATGTATCCTATAATAAAAAGAACCAATCCACACATAGTTCATGAATGGGAAACTCTCGACACAAGTCACACTGGTATGTAGAGGGGGGAATTTTTCCTATTGATAATTATATCTAGAAATAAGGTTCGAGATCTGGGTGTCACTTTGTATCCTATTTTAAAAGGAATCAAGGAACACATTTTTCTTAAGATACCATGCATTTCAACGTCATGCTTCAAGGACATAGGTTCCCTTATGTGAAAAGGATATGTTGCCGCAGGGCATAAGAATGGAAGTCTAGGCATCAATATGTATCTTATGGTAACAAAAATCAAGCCACATATAGATCTTGAACAATATCTCCCTATGTGGGTATGACCCAAACACATGGTGGGGAGCATATTTATATTTATTTGTTTTTAATGGACTTGAGGTTGGAGATCTGAGCGTCCCTATATATCCTATGGTGACATGAATCAAGTAAAATGTAGTTCATGAATATGATATTTGGTGGAAGTCCAACACTGACTATAATGGTCCACTTGGGCGAGGTCAATGATAATATGTAGATTTATTTCATAAAAAGGACATTAGTTGTATATTTCAATGTTATGCAGTGAGGAATAAAGTCCATGATAACCCTATAAAGAGGTGATATATATTTTTTTGTGTGGGGAAGCCCTTACCAATGATCATTAGCCCATGTGATCCAAGCTCAGTGTGAGACATGGAATAGAAAAGGTTCCTTATGATATAGAGGCGATTGGAGAAAAAATATGGTCATTTTTCATCATGTGCTGGTTAGACTACAATATAAAATCAAGAAATCCCTATATATCTCATTATAATTAGAATAAAGCCATACATTGTATTAAAAATCCACACAATTTAATGTTGTGTGTCAAGGACATCATATGTGTAGTTTAATGTCTTGCAGTAAGGATGCGGTGAATCAATGTGAAAGAATAGGAATTTTGTGGATGGGCCCAAGAATATGGGTTTGGTTATTTCTAAAAATCATGTGATGGGAAGAATCAAGCCACACATAGTTATTGAAAACCATATAGTTTAGTGTCATGTGGCAAGGACATCATCTGTTCCTTTTAATGTCTTGATGTAAGGATGCTGGTCAACTGATGTGAAAGGAATTAAATACTATAGATGAGCCCAAAAATAGATTTTCGTGCATCAATAAATATATATTTATGGAATAAATATAGCCACACATAACTCTTGGATGAAGATATTCCCTATGTGGATCTGAATCTTAGGTAGGGATGGGAGAATTCTATCTTTATTTCACATACATCTAGATCATGTGCAATGGATAGTTGGTGATATGATTCTTTCCATTTAGTTTAATTTCATGTGGTGAGGAAATATTCCATACAATTTAATGAAATGCGATAAGGAACTCTTATATATAGTTTAAAGTTATGTAGTAAAGACATGATACACTTTGTTGTTTGACATATTACTTCTAGGAAATCTTAGTGTAGTTTAACATCATGAAACCATGAAGATCTATGTATACATTTAATTTCATTTTTCTAGGATGTAATGTGTTGTGTATTTTAGAGTCTTTCTTCTAAGAAACTTGGTGCTTGGTGATAGATATTAAAAGTATATCTTGAGAAACCTCACAATGGTGGGGAGCATGAAACATTCTCCATCCAATATTTCTAATGAGTAGGATCCATTATGGTAGACCTTTTGTATGATATAAAGACCTTTCTATTTAGTTTCTAGATTTTCAGGCTTATTCCCTGGTATCATAGGTGTTCTTAGAGCTAACACCAGTTCTATTTGGAGGAATGAAAGGAGGAAAACATTTTTATTGAAGGCTCATATGGTCCGATTCTGATGGAATTCAATGTTTTGTAATGTACACAACCAATTCTCATAGAGAGACTCTAGCTCATCCAATTGATTTTGATACTTCTAATCATATGATAGTTGTCTACAAATGGATACTCAAAGTGAGGGAAACTAGAATTATGTGGGAAATACTACTTTGGTCCCATAAACCGATGAATATGGTGTTTCTTGTGTAGAAATACATGTGGTGGTATGGTAGGCCCATAAATCATTGAGGGGTTGTCAAATTAAGATTTCTTATCCTTATTAACCATATTATGGAGTATATTTCATAGTCATATTGAAGTCCTATACCTATCCATTTTCTACTTCCTGATATCAAGATGAGTGATTAAAATTGATGTTTTACTTCTGTACAATTTCTCCAACTCTGTAGAATATAAGTTAGTGTCATTTTTCATTAATGTTTTGTAAGGGACTTCAAACGTAGTGATGATATGGGACTTTATGAAGTCAATGATTTTATTAAACCTGAATTCCTTGAGGAGTATTTCCTCATCACATTTGGAGATGATGCTAGTAGAAATAAGGGTGTACTTGAACTGTTGAACTATGGATGAGGGATATGACCCCATAATATCCATTCCCCATATGGAAAATGATTAGGAATATTTTAATATATGCAGTATTTCCTAGGGCTTATGGATGAACATTTCATGGATCTATCTTGTACAAAATTTCCCAGTGAATCCCAAATAGGACTATATCATGGTCACCCAGTTGTTCTCTTGATTTGGTGGGAGGTCATAGTAATAGATTGATGAGTTCCATAGGGGCCCATATATACTTATTCCATAATATTAGGAATCTATCATTCTTCTATTCATTTAAGGTGGATTATTTCAAAGACTCACTTATAAAGGTCCTAACGCTCATTTGGACTATCCTAAAGGATAATGTTTACTACTCTTCATCAAATATGTTCTGTTATGGATCAGTATGTTAGGAAAGTACCATTTTTGGGAGAACTAATTATGGACTCCATATGTATAGGGGTGGATATCTGTTCATCACACTATATGGAGGTGTTGACCTGATTGATTTATTTAATATCACATATGAATATTTATGAGACCATTATTTAGTGCATGATATGGACGATTGATTCCCCCTGATCAGGGTTGGCCCAGACTATGGCTACATTAGACAATGTACCGGCACAAGCATTATGTGATTGGGGAACATGATGCAATATGGGATCAAATTGTAACTCCACCATTAGTCCCCCGATGTAGCCAATGCGAGGGTCCATTTCTTCCTTTTTGATGGAATATTTTTCATTAATATTCTTTATAACTAGTTTTGAATCCCCTTTGATATTCAAGTAGGCTATCTGTTTCTGTAAAGAAAATTCTAGGCCAGTGATGAGGGCTTGGTATTCTTCCTCATTATTAATGCATCCTTCATATAGTGATAAGGAGTAGGTAAAAATTTCATTGTCCAAATAATTAAATGAAATCCCTAATACAACCTGATAAAGCTTTGAATTTTCTATCCTTTTGATAATATAACTCCGATAATCACCATCAAAGTACATATTCCATGTCCAGGGAGTGTCATAGTAATAGAAACCCCCTCAAATGGAAGATCATTCTCCACCAGCCTACTTTCTGAAGTTAGATGTGCTGTGAGGAAATCATCTAGATCTTTCGCTTTTACCACCTTCTATGACATGAACTAGAAGTTATATTGTTGTAAAATGATTGACCATTGGCCTGGATGCCTAGTCAGAATTTTATTACCAAGTATGTACTTGAGGGTATCAATATGAGAGAGTATATGGAATTAGTGATACTGAAAGAAATGCCTCATCTTTTGCACTGTGAGGACGATCACGAGGTAGTTCTTTTTGACACCTGAGTATTGTGTCTCTGTACCTAGCATTGTTCAACTGAGGAAGTAGTGACCGTTCTCAATCCCCACATCGTTCTTATGTGAGAAGTGAATTCCATGTGAGAATTACATGATTTTCACATATAGTATGATTGGATTTCCCTCAACCAGTGGCATCGAGACAGGTGGGTGCAATAGATATTTCTTGATACATTCGAAGTATTCTTGGCAGTACTCATCCCATTGATAAGAGATTCCCTTCTTCATCATCTTGGTGAAGGGGAGATATTTACTATATAAGTTGGATATGAAACTCCCAATGTGGGTGAGGTGCCATTGGGGACCCTCAATTCAATGAGATTTCTAGGGGGTGACATCGCTAAAACATCACTAGTCTTCTCTGGGTCTACCTGGATTCCATGGTGGCATACCACAATGCCAAAGAAATTCTATGATGTTTCTCCAAAATCATATTTCATTAGATTCATCTTTAGACTATTCCTCTGTATCTTGTTGAATAATGGTTGAAGATACTTTAATTTATCACCTATTACTGGGATTTAACCACCATCCCATTAACGTAACATTCAACTATGCATCCCAATAAGGGATTAAATATATGATGCCTGACATGTTTATAAGTAGCAACAATTTTCTTCATGCCAAAGGGAATGACCTGGTCGTAGAAGATCCCTTAGAGAACTCTGAATGTAGTGTATTATTCATATTCATGGGCCACATTTATCTAGTTGTATCTAATGTAACCATCCATAAAGGAAAGGTCATATAAGCAAGTAGTTTCATGGAAGAATAGTTCCGTAATTGACAATGAAAAATCATCTTTTAGGAAGTTTTTTAAAAGTATTTAAAGTCAATTAAAACCCTAATATTCCCATTATTATTCTTGAAAGGGACAATATTATAAATCCATATTGGCTATTTCACTTCTCAGACAAATTTGGCCCTGATAAATTGTTCAACTTCTACATCTGCCTTGGTAGCATGAGAGAGGTATATCTTTCTAGCTACCTTCTTGAAGTCTCATGGTCATTGGTTAAGATGAGATGGCACATTTCCACATATGGATTCTGTCTAGTCATTTCAGTATAATTAAAAGTGAACACATATTGATGTTTCTTGATAAATACGTTATACATATATTAATCCTCAATGGTAATAGAAGAACTAATCAGTGTATTCCACATGTCTTCTTATGTTACCATATTTATCTATCTATGTGGACAAATGGTGGTAGAGATTCCTTCCTCGAATGAAGGATGGGTGTTCTTAAGGTCATCATATTATTCTTTTACCTCTAAGTTTGTGGAGGCATTTTTAGATGAGGTCAACAATCTAGGGGAATATCTATCACTATTAAGGTGAGGGAGTCCATGAGAATAGACATTATCATCCCCCACTATCAGATTCATTACAAAGATAGTTCGGAAATAATTTTATTTTATATTTTACTTGGGGAAATAAGGGGTTTGGACCTCTGGTACTTGGTTTATTTCCTCAACTAGATTTATTGGGAGCACATAGTTTTTGTAGAGAATACTCTAGGGATTCCCTAGGGAGGTACTCAAGACATTGGGAACTGCAAACCCTATATCATAATCCAACATTGTTTTTTTCCTTCCATTTTGTAGAAACCCACTTCAGCATATCTGGCTTCGCAAATCTCAAATGTGGAATTATCGCCATGTAGTATTTTGACCTTTCCATCGATGGGGTATTTCAAACACTGAAGGAATGTTGAAGGTAGATCCTTGTGTCTATAGATCCAAGGCCTTCTGAGTAGGGAACAATATACTATGTCATTCTGAATAACCATAACCTTATTGTTAGTACTGAGATCCCCAAATCGATATTTGAGCTTGATCTTCCCAAGAGTTCATCGCTAACTCTTATCATACCCTTGACTAGTCATATTTCTAAGAGAAAAACCCCCTTTTTTATACCACATACGTTAGAGGGTTAAAATTGGGATGATGTTGATCTCAGATACATTGTTAATTAGGTCCATTTTGATGTCAAAATTATATAGTCTACTCAAAAAATATAGGGGTCTTATGTGACCCTAGATGACCACTTTTTAATCTTGATCTATAAATTAGATGGTGATATAACAACCCGAACTGTTATAAATATACTACTTTTCTTGGTTGAATTAAATGTCTTTTTTATGTGTCATGGTTATAGAAAAGACACAAACTTATTTGGTTTTATTATATCCTATTTGGATTTTATATACCATTAATCATCATTACCATTGATAATATAACCATTTAATAGTGATCATATGATTAGTATAAATATAGTGTTTTAACAAATCCAATTGACATAGACAAAGTAAGTGATTGCCTCAACCAGTATGATCGTACTCTATAAATCACATTTATTAGATATTTGAAGAGAGTTAAAATCACTAGGATTTTACCTTGACCAAGTCCTAGATGAGATCCAATGACCAAAGCATGAGAAAAACTATTTATGAGATAATTTTAAGATCATCGAGATCATGACACAAACCTTTTATGCCGAACCACCCCATGAAAGTCTCACTGTCGCACACCTTACTCTTAAGGAATTTTCTAATGTATTAAATGGATACATATCAAGACCCAAAAAATATGAATATGTATATATTATTTTCAATATAATAATTTTTACATTTATGTTTTATTATTATTTTATAAATTATTTCAATTTTGATACAATAAATCAAAAATAGTATTTTTGGATAATATTAAATTTCAATTTAAAAATTTATTTTTATGAATTAATGGATTTCTGAAATAAATAATATTTTAATAAAATATTATTAGTAAATATTTTTTATTTAATATAAATGATCATATAATTTTTATGATGTCAAATGTAATTTTTATAAGGGTTTAAAAAATGTTGAGAAAATACTTAAAATTTAACAATAAATGTAGATTCAATTTCAAAATTAAAAATCCACATATTGAAAAAATTATTTATATATAATGAATATTAAGTTTGTGATCAGAATATTGAAATTATCCAATGGTTATTTTTTTATAATTTTCTAAGGAAGTCAAATTTTCAAGAAAGAATTAAATACAATATAAATATATGTAGTGTATTATGACATCAAGAATACCAAAAAGTAATGTAATAAATTATATCAAGGGTATCATGAAAAAATTTATGTTTTCCCATTAATATATTTCTATATTTTTTTATTTGATTAATTTTATAAATACTTTACTAATCCACCAAGACCTATAATATATTTTAATGTTTTAAAATCATTTCATTAAGGAAATGAATCACTTCCACATCAAAAAGAGTAATATTTTAATAATTTTGGCTCTTTTCCTAATAAAAAAAATAAAAAGCAGCCCTATTTGGTAAAAACCATGGGAAAACCATGGTAAGGTTTTTTATTTTGGTTATTTTATTACATAATGTCCAAAACCTATGTTTAAGAAATAATAGAGCAATCCCCACTCATATCTTTATAAACCCACCCAATATCTCATTTATCTTTATTAAAAAACCTTTATCATGTCTTTAATCTTCCCTCCCATCTCTAGAGCCCTCTCAAGGTGCCCCGAACCCTCAATAATCTCCTCCAAAACATTTGGATTCTCCCTCTCAAGGTAAGGTATCCTATCCTCCTACTCTTCATTCAATTTTTTTCATTATATTATGTCTCTTTTATCCAATTATGAATGATAGTATAAATTCCTCTATATCCAAACTACGTTTCATTTTATGTATAAATTTCTAGAGTCACCTCTCAATTTCATTAAGACCTTTCTTGAACATTTATATGACCCCAGTTATGTGGCCGAAATTTCACCGTGATTTTTGGTTCCAAACAATTGTGTAGTGAATACCCGTACCTATTTTCTATCAAGGGTGTAAATATGTATGCACTTATAATTACATGATTTGGGACATACATGAATGTATTACAAACACCTTTATTATGGAATAAAATGTCATGATAAATGATTCCATGATTTCTAATCTACGAGGCAAACTTAAGAATGAGAATGAAATGAAAGTGATGGGTGACAATAGAATTACATAGAACTCTAATGAATTGGGTAATGTTTTAGTACCATGAGACATCATTAAAGGTATTAGGGAGTGAACCTAATCCATTTTGGGACATGATCCATAATGACATCTTGGAAATTATCCTTGAACTATTTTATAATGATTTGTATTAAGTTGTTTCCATATTTCCCATGTTTCATTTTATGATTATCAGGCTATATCATTCATCATTGTTCATGTTTATGATTCATAATCCTTTTAATTCTCCAATTATATTCCTATTGTGTAACATGTATTAATTTCTTCATGTTATTCCATGTTTATTCCCATACTTGGATTTATAGTTATCCCCTCTCTTATGCATGTCCCCATGTTATCCCATGTTGTTTTAAGTATGAAGGAATTTTATGATCATGTTAAGAAGGTGTTCAATAATAGAGATGTATTCCCTATTTTAATTTGTTATGTAATTTACCTAATTCCCAAAGACACTAGACTTTTCAAATTTATGGGTAGTATTACGTGTATGATTATGTAATAAATAAATAATCAATGTGTAATAAAGATAAGGGTTGTCCTAGGTGACATGTAATTTTAGTGGAATTATCTCCACTCTATAGACCTCAGATGTAGAAACTTATGTCTCAAACTCTTGTGGGATCTAGAGGGCTTCAACAAGTGACACCCGAGATTCTTTGGAAATATGGAGTGCATCTTGGATTTATATCTTGAATGATATAATCACCAGCTATTTCAAAATGTCATAATTTTATACTAGAGGTTGGTGTTTCTCGAGGTGGGGTTGATCTTTAATGTGTGGATCAAGTGCTTAGGAATTTGAGGTAGATGGTTATGGTTCTTGTCTAGAGATTGAGGGAGTATATGCTTCCAGTGGAGAATGTCATGATATCCATCCCCAATTCCATGGTTGGTTAGATAATATCACCCCTTCTAGGCGGTCTTGTAGGATGACTAGGTGCAGACGACCATCCAAGGGTTCTGGGAAAAACCATGTTTATTTTGGGCTTGATGGAGTACTTTTCCCTAGGTAGCAGCTACATATATGTCATGTGTGTAGATATAAAGAAAATATTGGGTACGACCTTGCTCGTGTTGTTTCTTGTATCCTTGGTTCTAGTGCATGTAACATCCTATTCCACAGTTAGGTGTGGGGAACCCATACTCGGAGGCATACTCATCATTGATGAAGGGGTCTTCCAAGTGTATATTGTTAATAAAACCAAATATGAGATCTTAATCAAATGAAGGATCCATTTTTTAGGCAGTTCCCATGGTTCCATTTTTATAGGGAATAAATATTCAAGAGTTAGATATTACTTTGGAGATGAATATGAATCTACTTCTTCAATTTTACCATGTCTAAAGATCTTTTCCACCTTCAGTGGAAATATATTATGTCACCTCCTAGGGTGGAAGAAGTGTTGTGGGTCTATTGAGTTGTTCTCTCAGGATGGAATGATCTCAGTCAATTGATTCCCAAGTCATATAGTTTTTGTAATTCTTTGCACACCTAGAATCAACATTCATTTAATCATCCTTTTATTTTTGATAGGAAATGGTTATATATGAAACCATCATTAAGGATTTATCTAATACCACCTCTCAAGAATGACCATTCTCTAAAAGAAATCATTGAAGATGAAGAAATCATGGATATTATGACCCAGAATCCTATGGATAGGTAAATAGTTGGGATGATAAGTGAGGTTGACCTCATTGGGCTTCCCGGGTTATGGTAGCTTGAGCAAGTTATTGTCTATGGATACAAGGAAATAATTGGGGACATGTTCATTTCAAAAGGAGCATACTTTATTATCTATTCCTCAAATATTGGGTTCCCGGATCTCTTCTCACTTCATGATGAGGGTGATTTTGTGGTTTCTATCACTTGAAAAAAGGTGTTGGTTTGTTTGGTACCTTTCTATTTTCTTTAATGGGAACAAATAATGGGTTTTGAGTGATAAATGCAGTCTCTGCCTTACTGAGTCTTTTCCCCTTTGATAAAGGCATGATCTTAGATTTAGCTTGGGTTTTCTAAATGGAATCTTCTAGATGTTGTGCCATTTATGTGAACTCATGGAACCGACATGGATAATTAATTAGAATCAGTGGTGTCTACAACTCATCTAAAATATTTTCATCACAGAGTTCCAGCAATTGTTCATACAAGGCTGGGATTCTGAGCGAATAGGTTAAACCCTTCCAAATGGATATTATGTAAAAAAACTTCTCATTTTCATGTTTTATGAAGTTATTTAGGCTAAAGATTGTCATTTTCATTAGAATGGTGTTTAATTGGAAAATCATTTGATGAAGAAGGTCTTCCCATCTTGTAATAGATATTTCTAGAAGGCTACTATACTAAAAAATGGATATCCCTACTAGAGATTATACAAAACACCTTATCTTGGTAAAATCCTTCTGATATCATGGTCCCATAATTATATTAGAAAGAGATATGAAGTGATTGAGATGTTGGTTAGGGTCTCCAACCCCATCAAGGGTCTAGAAGTTAGGATTTCTAAAATTGGGTGGGGGAGAAGTGTCATCCACATATTCAAGAAATGACTTCTTCTCAGGATTAACAAGTGCGTGTATCCCTTCCACGACTTCCATTCGAGTATATAAAGACTCTATGAGGTTGAGTGATTTTGGAGGTACTGTTGTTTGATCCACCTTCCATGTATTGGAAGTAGGTGGGGCCAGATGAGGTGGCCCTATTTCTGTCTCATGCTGATACTAAATTCATGAAACAACTGAATTATTTCTCTAGATAGGGAGAGGATTTATCCATAATGGGGGGAAGTAAAGATCATATTTGACATCCTAATTTATATATATAAGACACCTAAATGCAAGGCTTATTTGATACTAAGATGCTTCCTTTTTAGGTAGAGTATATATTTCAAAATGTATGGGAGAAGGAATATTTTTCTCATCCTAAATATGATACCCATCTGTAATATTTCACCTTAGTAACACCTCATTGAGTGATATGAGATATTTTATCTAATTCTCATATTATGAAAAATACTATTTCATGAAAGGATTTTCAGTTCATCTAGGTGGTGATTGGGATATAGCCACATGTTTCCCTTTACCTTTGTAACTGTTCCTATAGAGAGGTGGAAACTCGGTATTTAGATGTGCCATATTTTGAATCCTCCTCTAGTTCTAGGTGCATCCAACCTCATTTTGGGAATCAAAATCACCTTCCAATCAAGGTAAATTTTCCATTTTTTGTCCCTATGAATCTATGTATTGATCTACATTTTCACTTGTGCTGACGGTGATGAAATTCAAATATGTGTTTCAAGAAATTCTAGTTTCCCATTACTTTTGTTGAATCTTGATTACTCTTAAATTCCTACATTAGGGTTGTTTCTTGAACCCTTGGACATATTGGGCCTTTTTTTTACAACCCCGATAGGGTTTGATTTCTTTTGTGGTATGCTTCTCCCGAATCATATTGTGAGTGGTTACCTTGAGGGGGTTTCTATTCATGATTGCTGAATGATCCCCGAATAACAGAGGTTTGTATTGTAATGGATGGGATTCCAAACATCAATATTTACCTCCCAATATGGAGAAGATTGATTCCCACTTTGGTGATTATTATGTAGAAAATTCCCCTAAACCTGTGGGATGGAGACCATCCAGGTCCACAATTAGCCTTGATTAATCTTGTTTCTGATGCTTCTAGTTGATTATTTGATGATTCTTGGGGCATGAATTGAGATATAATTTCCCCCATCCCAATGGGATGAGGTTGATCTAGAACCACCATTTATTTACCTAGGACCTCTTGGGGGATAATGAACATAGAGATGATTATTGAGATATAAATTTCCCCAGTCTAGTGGGATAATATTTGTTTGGAGCTGCTAATGATATGTCCTAAATCGTATTGGGAATTCATAATCTTAGGGGTGGAGGTGGTGGTATATATTCCCCCAATTTGGATGATTGGGTTCAATTCAAGATGATTTCTATACTGAGGCCCATTTGATGTAGCACAGTTGTGCTTGTGTACGATCTGGGTGGATTGACATTCCATTATAGGTTCTAGTTTCTATGGGATATTGTCAAGTTGATTGACACTTCAACTTCCACATTTGAGTCTAATTTCCCTAGCTTCAAGGGGGCCAGTTCAAATCTGTACAGGTTTTCTTCTTCCTTCGTCTATGATGTCTTGGAACCATTAAAGTGGGTGGATTCTATTGTAGTGACCAACTGCATCACATGTTACCCAGTCCTCTGATTTTTCCAAAGGCTATAACATTAAAGGACATTGTTTCTAAGTGATGCTTTTACTATGGGGAAATGTTGAATTATAATTCTTTATATTTATCCCATCCCTGGATAAGTACATATAGATATGCTCTTGAAATCTGTCAGCAGAGGGTTTTCCTGAGGGGTACCAAACCTCCCCTCCTATATCCACTCATTGTTTGAAGGATTCCTCCTAAATTCGGCCTCGCCAAAGTTCTAATCGCCCATTTTATCTTCTTACCCCCTCTTCAAGACTCTGACCCACCTCCCACTCCACTTTCCTTATCTAACAATTTATCTATAATTTCCAATGGGGAAGGATCCCCCCACCTTCGTTGGATAGTGTGTTGGGAAGTGTAAAATCAGCGAGTCAAACTAAGAGGAATCCCCAGTTACCCTATAGTGAGAAGTTGGCCCCCTGATGGTTTGAACAAGATCTCAAATTAGAGATTTTTCTATTGGTGTTATCCTGACTAGTAAGAGGCGACCTTCACCGCGGTGGAGTTCTATGCACATCTACATCCAATGATCTCATTAATTACTTGGAATTATTGCGGTCTTGTAACCCAGGAGAAGAACGATTTTCTCTCCAAAGAGGTGTTCCATCTCAAGGTTTCTGTTGTTGTGTTTTTTGATCCAAAATAATCCCTTCCAAGTTTGGTGTTTTTATAGGATAATTCTCCTTAAGAAAAATCTTCATGGAATCCTATAAAATATCCATATATGAGTTTTTTGGAATCAATCTATGGAGATAAAGGAGTTGGCTTCCTCAAATCAACATGTCTCGGTTGGGATGGTTTGAGTCATGGGGTTTTCTTGTGCTTGTTTGTTTATGATAAATGTGATTCTAGGATTCATGAGGATATTTGGAAGGATCTTAAATCCTTTAACCCAGGGGAAAACCCATGGGTAGTGGGGGTGAATTTAACACGATAATGGATGTGTCTGAGAAGAAGAGAAGTAGTATTGGCTCAAGCAGGGATAGGCTGGTCTTGTTGTCCTTCACATCCCAAGAGGGTCTTGTAGACCTGGGATTCTTGGGCTGTAGATATACCTAGTGCAATAATTTTAAGGGTAGTCGGAGGAAAGGGTGAAGGATTGACCATTTCATTGATAACCTTCAAGTCATTTCTTTATACCCCAATTCAGAGGTGACCCATATAGTTCAATATCTCTCAGACCACTACCCTCTTTTGATTCATTTGATGGCAAGGTTTTTTTAGGGTAGATGATTCATCTATCATTACAGTTGGTCTTCTCAGAGTGGTTTTCTTCTTGCAGTATGAAAATCCAATTCAAGGAAGAAATTTGATGAAGCTTCACCAAAAGCTCCATCGGTTGAAGAAGGACTCATCCGTCTATGATGGTGGGTTACCCTCAACCCATTTTAGTTATGAGGAGATGGAAAAAGATATTTTAAGAATCAAAGATCCCCTAAAAGAAGTTAGAGATGGAAATGATTTCAATTATCTTGGGAATATTAAACACCAGTATAACGATAAGTTTCTTGAGCTAGAGAGAAGCCTTTGAAAGATGTCCCAAAACACTTGGCTTATATAGGGTGATAGGAATACCCAATTCTTACATGGATGCCTAAAATAGAAACAACATTACCAGATTCAAAATATCCAGTTGGATGATATCACGTATACCAAGGACCTAGAGGTTATTAGGGAAAATGTGATTTCACATTTCATTTCTATTTTTATGCTCATAAATTGTTTGTGCAGAGCGACTACCCAAAGGTCTAGGGTGGTCTCTTCAGTGATATTACTCATATTATCACTACCCGGTTCAATGAGCACATCCAAAAGGTTCTTGAGGTAAGGGAATCTAGGATACTGATGTGTCACTCAACAAATAATGTTCCCATGGTCCATATGATTTTCTAACATCATTTTATGTCAGTGTGTTTCTGATTATTAAGTGGGATGTGGTGGATGCTATTCATGACTTCTTTCAAGGTGGTTCTCTCTCTAGGGTGGCATGTGAAACCTCTTTGGTGCTGATTCCTATGGTCAAAGACCCCTCTTCCATAGGTAATTATTATAAAATTAGCATGTGTAATGTTGGTATAGGATCCTGGCTTCAATCATTATTAGAAGGGTAGATACCCATATCCATAAGTGGGTTGTTGAGGAACAACAAGACTTTATCCAAGGGAGATCTATTCAAGAAGAAATACGGTTGGAACATGATATGGTTGGGGAGATTAATAAGAAGGTTGTGGGATATAATATTGTGATTAAACTGGACATGGATAAGGCCTATGAACTCATCGAATGGAGTTACATCATTAAGGTATTCAGAGCAATGGGATTCTCGGAGTGGATCATTGATATATTCTTTTGATGCTTCAGCTCCACTTGGTTAAATATTCTATTGATTAGAAGGTATTATTGTTTCTTTAAAACTATTAAGGGGATTCGACTGGGAAACACCCTATCCCCTAGTGTTTTCATTATTTCTCAATATGCCCCGAGTAAGTATGTGCTTTATAGTATACAAGAAGGCCTCATTAAGCCCTACCTCTATGGAGCTTGGTCCAATGGGATCTCCTACCTTCTATTTGTAGATGACATGGTGTTCTTTATTAATGGTGGGAACCAATTTATTAGGGGTATTAAGAAAGTCTGATTTCTTTGTCAAGGGTGAGTGGTTAGATCATCAATAGGGGGAAATACATGTCTATATTTCCCAAAAGTTCTCTGATAGATGAAAGAGGGACATCGAAGTTGATCTTGTTTTAAGGAGTAATAAATTTACCATGGAATATCTTGGAGATCCTATCTTAACCGGAAGAGTTCACGTCAGACATTTTGAATGTATGGTCAATAAATTCACCAACCAGATTACAGACTAGAGAAATATATTTCTTTATTTTGGGGGAAGGATTACACTTGTGAAAGGTGTGCTGAACTCAATTCCAATGAACATCCTTTATGTGTTTAAAGTGACTAAATTTATTTTTAGAAGGATTTATCAAATTCTATGTTCTTTTATTTGGGACTCACATGGGGGAAGAAAGGGCCACTGGGCAGTTTGAAGTAGATTGGCCAGCCGGGATGAAGATGGGGGAATTTATGTGGGGAATGTGGGGGATACTATGTGCTCTCTTCAAGGTAAGATGGAATGGGATGTAATTAAAGGATCCTCCCTATGGATAAATATCATCATAAATAAATATGGAAACAAATTTAGAGACAACCTACTCTAAAGAAGAATTCTAGATGGGTTATCAGACGTGGGGACCCCATCTTATAGGATTGTAATTGGGTGAGTGAGGTCTTGGGTTTTCCTAGCTACCCAGTTCCTGATTTTTCTTTCAAGGAAGCCTCTTGTTTCCATAAATTCATTCATTACATCTTAAAAATAGATGAAAAGGAGGTCTATAGTGGTATTTTTATGGAGAACTCCCCTAACGTCTCTTGCTTCCCGGGGTCCCCCTAAGGTGAATTCAAGGCCGAAGACTATTAAGAAGTTTCTCTATCCACATAAAAACTCAGATGAGTGGGGAAGGATTCTCTGGTTCAGCTCCATTCCCATTATGTTTAACATCCTAATATGAAGGATCCGAAACATGGATATTTCTACTGATATGGATATCAAAAGGAATGGTGTTCAGCTTGTGTTAAGCAGATGAATGGATAAATAGTGGGCACAAAATCACCCATCAAACAACATTGAAGAGAAGATTGGTGCTAATTGAAACAAGAACAGACAAAGAATAAAATGCAGAAAAGAAAATTGCAAAAAGATAAAGAACAATAGAATTTATGTGCTACAGATCCCTTTGGATCCTACTGCATGGCAAGAACACCCCATGCATGCCTTGTATTATTAATCTAAAAAAGAACAAATAGATTACAATAGAACAAATAATACCAAACAGATATGAACAACAGGGATAACAGATTTCCAGGATTTCAATAAACCCACAAGGATGGAAGGAAATACTCACAATGTCGGTCTCAATATTTCCTGGCCGTCCTATTCTCTTCAAGCGCACGCCTGGATCTGGTTTGAATGGTTCTCTTAGGATGGTCTTCAGAGTGCTGATGCCGAGTTGAAGCCGTGACAGAGCTCCACCAGAAGCGGAACAACAGTTGTGTGCCACAGAGTCCATTGCCATCAAGGTGACCCTACATGAGTTCGAGCGCCAGGATCTGTGGAAAGTGAAGAGTTGTGATCTCCAGAGGAAGGGAAGCCACGAGTGAATTTGAAGATCATCTGATGTGAGTCAAAGCAGGGTTGATTAAACCCCCTGTGATCGACAGTTTGAAGAAAGCGGTCAGAGTCTCCAGTGGATGCCACGAAGCCAAAAAACAAAACTAAACCACCGGTTTTTGCAATCTGTTCAAGCGATGAGAATAGGTGGATGACCTAGATTGTTTGGGCAGTGATGATGATCCATGGATAAAAATCAAAGGGTGGTGCCCCGGCAGATTACCAGCATGGCATTACCAGAGAAATGATAACAAATGCATGAGATGAAGATAAAAAAGGGAGTTAAAATAATACATAATTTAAAATGAATTATTGAAAATGAATATAAATAAAAAACAACATAAATGAATTAATTCATTAATTCACAAAACTCCACCATTTTTAATTAAATTCATGGATTTTCATTCACCTAGGGTTATGGAACATGAACCAAGTTCAAACTATCTAGGCAATATTTGAACTTAGATAAAATGACAACATTAGTCAAACTATCAGCTGGATTTTTTTCAGTGTGTCTCTTATCGACACACACAGTTCCTTGTTCTATAATATCTCAAATAAAGTGTAATCTAATGCCTATATGCTTTTATTTACCATGTCAAACTAAATTTTTAGATAGATGTAATGCAGATTGACTATCAGAGAAAACATTAATAACTGAATCATAAATCTTGAGTTCAAAAGAAAAGCCTTTAATCCATAAGGCTTCCTTTACCACCTCGGTGAGTGAAATGTACTCAGACTCAGTATTGGAGAGGGAAACAACGGACTGCATGTTGCACTTCCATGAAATAGGCCCACCGTAGGCAGTGAACACGTATCCAGTCAATGATTTTCTGGCGTCAATTTTACCTACATAATCAGTATCTACAAAGCCTACAAAAATGTTAGAAGTATCAACATTTTTACCAAAGAATAAAGACAAATTAGATGAACAAGATAGATATCTGAGAATCCATTTGAGGGCATGCCAATGGGGCTTCCCAAGAGCGGCCATAAATCTTCTTAGGGTGCAGATATAAAAGCAATGTTAGGCCTAGTGCAAATAGTAGAGTACATTATACTACCAACAATTCTAGCATATGGAATTTTAGACATAAATTGCACATCATCATCAGTAGTGGGTGCTTGTGTTAAATATAACTTAAAGTGTGGGTCAAGAGGTACATTAATAGGTTTGAGAGTTTCAAACATGTATCTCTTTAAGATCTTTAAAATATAAACACACTGAGATAAGTATAGCAATTTTTTAGGTCTACCTATGATGATTTTAACACCTAAAATCTATTTAGCTGGACCTAAGTCTTTCATTTCAAAATTTCCTTTCAGTTGGAATTTAATAGAAGTGATAAAACTCATATTCTTACATATGATTAACATGTCATCTAGATAAAGAAAAAGGAAAATCATAAAACCTTGAATTGACTTGAAGTAGACGCATGCATCGTACTGGATCCTAGTGAATTGGTTATTTAACATTAAATAAAAGAATCAAATTTCTTATACCACTGCCTTGATGCCTGTTTTAAACCATACAAGGACTTATTTCGAAGGAAAACTTGGTTGGGTTTTAATTCCTTTGAATAACTGTCAGGAAGATTCATAAAGAGTTTTTCATTCAAATACCCACATTAGAAGGATTTTTTAACATCAAGTTGCTCAATGTGCAGATCAAGATTGGCAGCGAAGGCTAATAGGAGCTGAATGGAAGAGTGTTTGACAATAGGGGAAAATATTTCAGCATAGTCGATTCCCACTCTCTGAAGAAATCCTTTGGCGACTAGCCTATCTTTAAACATTATTTTATTTTCCTCCGTGTTGTCTTCCTTTCTATTGTAAATCCACTTGGACCCAATCACTTTAGCATTCACAGGCTTGTGAACAATGGTCCAGGTGTGATTTTTCTTTAGAGATTGTATCTCTTCATTCATGGCTATGATCCAATGCTTTGAACCCTTATCCTTTAAAGCTTGCCTATATGATTGAGGATCATCATCAATGAGATCCTGGGCCACATGAAAGGCATATGATGCCATATCATACGGGATGAACTGAGTAGGAGGTCTAGAGACTCTCCTTTATCTATCTCAGGTTAATTGATAATCTTGATGATCGATGGAAGGCCCAGAGTCAGAGTCTGAACCGGAACTCGTCTCAGAGTCAGCCGCATCAATGGGCTAAGGAGGAGGAGGAATGGACTGAACACCAGTCTCAACATGAGTAAATGACTCATGTTCATCAGACTTATGAAATTCTGGATCAGAACTTCCGGGTGTGTCAATCCTGGTCTTAGGAGTAGAGGACTCATGGAAGACAACGTCTCTACTAATAATGCATCGTTGGTATCCTAGTTTATCCACCCAGAGTTTATATCCTTTAACTCCATTGGGATAACCAACAAATATGCACTTGAGGGCTCTAGGTTCAAGTTTTTCAGTCTTGATGTGGGCATAGGTTGTACACCCGAAGACCATTAATTAGGAATATGATGGGGGCTTGCCGGTCCATAGTTCTTCTCGAGTAATGAATCGATTCACAGAAGATTGACACCTATTAATCAGGTACACTGCAGGGCTAGTGGCCTCAGCCCAAAATGATTTAGGGAGGCCCGAGTGAGCAAGAATGATACAGACTCTTTCAAGGATAGTCTGATTCATCCTTTCTTATAGGTCGTTCTGTTGGGGAGTTTCCCTAACAGTTCCATGCCTCTTGATACCTTCAGACTCACAGTATTGAATGAAATCAGTGGACAGGTACTCAAGCTCATTGTTGGTTCTCATGGTATTAACTTTCTTCCCAGTCTGATTCTTGACTGAGGCTTTCCAGGTTTTGAATGTTTGGAAAACATCTGATTTATTTTTTAGGATATATACCCAAACAATCCTAGAGTAATCATCAATGAAAGTGATGAAATATAAACCCCCACCATGAGAGGAGGTCCTAGACGACCCCCACAAATCCGAATGGATCTAATCAAGTGGGGAGGCTGCCTTGAAGGAGGATCTATTGAAGGTCACTCTTTTAGATTTTACCATCACACAATCTTCACAAAATGGGAGATTCGTAGGTGTGATGTCATTCATCAATCCTTGCTTGCAGAGTTCTTCAAGCCCTTTGGAGCTTACATGCCCCAGCCTTCTATGCCAGAGCATAGTGTTATCAATGTTCGTATTGTAAACACTACCCAACTGTCTTGAATGATTCCTTCCATTCAAGACATACAAACCATTCAAAGGGGATCCTTTGATGATGGTTCTTGATACTTTTGAAACTTTGATAGTATCATATTCCGATCTAAAGGTATGTCCCTTTTGATATAGGAATCTTAGGGAGATCAAGTTTCATTGAAAGTTGGTGACCCACCTTACATCAAGCAAGGTGATGATGGAATGGTCATCCAATTCAATCAGGACAGATCCTCTTCCCTCAACCTTTCATTTCATATTATTCCCTAATAGGATGTCCCCTTCCACTTTCTCGACCAGCTCTACGAAAGACTCTCTATGGGGACACATATGGAAGGAGCAGCCAGAGTTGAGGACCCACTCATGGTCAAGTGTATGGATGGACACATTTAGAACTTCAGCTATGTCATAACTAGAGTCAACAATAAGAGACGGGTCAGTGGGCTGCACGTGCTATTTCTCTCTCTTAAGCCTCCTACACTCGGGCTTAGTATGCCCAGGCTTCCCACAATGGAAGCAAGTAACTTTTCTATCTTTATTATCATTATTCTTTGACTTCCATTCATTCCTAGGTTCCTTTCTATTACTAATTTTATCTCTACTAGAATGTTTCTTTTTTCTTTTAACATGAGGCCTTCCCCTAGTGAACATACTCTCATCCTCACCTTTCACCTTAGGTTTTGAGTGAAGTTCCATAGATAAAAGGGCAAACTTGAATTCTTCTAGAGTCAAGGAGTCACGACCATACATCATGGTCTCGACCAGGGTACTATAGCTATGGTCTAGATTGATCAGGTGAATAATAGCCTGATCCTCATCATCTACCCTGACATCTATATTGGCTAAGTCTAGCATTATTTGATTTAACTCATTAATATGGGATTTCAAAGAAGAACCTGGTCTCATCCTAAAATTGAACTTGGGTGCTTTTTATAGAGCCTACCAACTAAGGAGGAAGTCGTGTAGAGCTTCTCTAAATTGGGCCAGATGCCGACAATAGTGGACTCGAAAGCCACTTTTCTAAGTACTTTATCTCCTAAGGAAAACAAGAGGGAACTATGGGCTTTAACTAGAGTGTCATTGGGGACCAGTTGGCATTCAGTTATGGGTTGACTAGATTCATTTATAGTTGTTATGGGTTTAGTAGGCCCAAACAGGGCATCAATAAGGCCTTTTTGGACTAATAATGCACTCATTTTTATACACCATAAATTGAAGTCATTATCTCCGCCAAATTTTTCAATTTCATACCGCATTGTCGACATATTTATATAGTGAGTTGATGCCAAGTAATTGGGGAAAATGAGAGCGTACGCCCCCAAAAGACTAGCCAGTACTCACTTGGTATAAATTTGTATAATGTGTAATGAAAAACAAAATGATTTGGTCAAGATAATAATTTCATTCTTAAAATAAATTTTAAAGACAATAATAAAAATGGCAGAACAAAATGGATACAAAGTGTGGAAAACAGAAACCCGATTTATTAAAACAACTAATAGCAAGATAGACAATGAACCGAAACTAGTAAACTGGATTTTAATAAGGCTAGAATAGAATACAGAAAATGACAGATTCCACAGGTTTGTAAATAGTACACAGAGGGCTGCTAATTAAAATACATAGACAACCAATTAATGTGTAATAGAACAAGAAACAAATTTTAAAACACAATGTATGAAGTGGCTTTGAAACTGAGTAGATTGTGAGTATCTAAATTGAAATCAAAACAACCAGTTGTAAACATACATGAAATAAATGGGGCACTACAATTCTAAACTTAAAATAATGAATGGAAGAATCAGCAAAGAATCGAACAACGAAGAAAATAATAGGAACAGAATCAAATCAGCAGTCGAATGGTGGCTCTGATACCACTTGTTAAGTGTATGAATGGAGAAACAGTGGGCACAAAATAATCCAGCAAACAACATTGAAGAGAATATTGGTTCTAATTAAAACAAGAATGGACAAAGAATAAAATGCAGAAAAGAAAATTGCAGAAAGGGAAAGAACAACATAATTTACGTGCTTTAGATCCCTTTGGATCCTACTGTACGACAAGAACACCCCACACACACCTTTTATTATTAATCTAAAAAAGAACAAAAAGATTACAATGGAACAAATACTCCCAAATAGATAATAACAACAGGGATAATAGATTTCCAGGATTTCAATAAACCCGCAAGGAGGGAAGGAAATACTCACAACACCGGGCTCAATATTGCCCGACCATCCTGTTCTCTAATGTGAATGGGGGAACCTCATCTAGAATATGCTGGGTTATTTTTTTTGGTACACCCAGAGGTATGATAACATGAAATCCTTTTTATACAATTTGTTCTATGGTTCGGAAGGCAACAAGCTTGACGAGAAGGGTTGTATAGTGCTTTTTTCAGTCGGCTACTACTGTATTTGGGAGGCCTAGAACAAGCCATGCCATCATGGTCCTCCTTCCATTCGGGCACTTAAGGTGGGATATAAATTCATAGAGGTTGAGTTGAATGGTCTTTTTTGTGGATCCAATGAATCCCCTTCTCTTAGGCGCTTCCTCTATGCATGAAATGCTACAGACTCTGTTACTCAGCTGAGGGGTCGTTGGGATAGTGGGAATCCCCCTTCCACGGGGCTCAAACTCAACGTTGACGGCTCATTTGTTCAAGGATGCATGCATGGTAGTGGGGTGTTATGCTACTCCATCGGATCATTTATTATTGCTTTCATCTCGTTCTATAGAGTTGGATATTTTTTACTTGCGGAGGCTGAGGCAATGTGCATTGGGATGGAGTTATGCCATCAACAGAAAATTTCCCTCTATAGCACGGAAATGGATTCATAAATTATCTGGAGATATATTAAAGGTACTTCCTCCTATCCCTAGGATATCACCTACCATATCCGAAGATACAGGTCCCTCCTCCGACATGATATCCAGTTACATCACACTGGGAGAGAAGGAAACTGGGTTGCTAATTTTTTGGCTTCCAAGGAATCTCAACAAACTCCAAATATGGTGTTCATTCCTGTGGGTTCCCTTCCCCCCTAGGGGTGTTGATTTTGTTACTAGTGATTCCATCAGCCTTCATTTTTTTCAGACCCCCTTGAACATGTTTCTCTACCTACAATCATTGAATAAAGAAATTTATTTTTGCGTCTGGATGTTTGTCATGCTCCTCTATTTTTGGGTTCTACGCTATGGAAGGCACGACCATATCTACATGAAAATAGTGTATTGATGATCTGAATGTGATACACATATCCTTAATAGGGGATATATAAATCCATTAGTCTCTGAGGAGTGGACAACATATTTTGGGGTAGATAAGGCATACACTCTTTTCTAACTCATTTAGTATCTCATAGTCACTAGTAGAAAGTGGAAAGAATATGGTGGAGAGATTGTTGTTAGATAACTCACATTAAAGAACTACAATTTAGTTACTTTTTTTTAAAAACATTGCTATTTTTTACATTTAGAAAATTTTCATTAAAAATTTCACTAATTTAGAAACGTGTCGTGAAAACAACACTAATTTAGTGATGCTTCCTAAAAATATCACAAATTTAGCAATGTTTTGTGACGAAATTCATTAATTTAGAGAATCCTCCTAAAAACGTCACTAATTTAGCAGCGTTTCATGAAAAATGTTTCTAATTTAGCGATATTTCTTGTAAGCGCCGATAGTTTCAGAGATGTTTCCTAAATTACATCACTAAATTAGGGATGTTTCCAGAAAAAGTGGCCAAATTAGTGAGATTTCTTAAAAAGCCTTACTAAATTAGGAATTGATTCAGGAAACATGGAACATTTTGCAATTTTTTTAAAGAAATATTGCTAATTTAACCTTTTTTTAAGGAAAAGCCGCCAAATTAGCGACATTTTTCAAGAACATTTGCTAAAAATATATCTATTTATATAGATCATTTACCCGCATCGATGTATAGATATATATATATATATATATTATTACATATAAACAAAGACAAACACACAGAAACACACACACACACACACACATATATATAAACACAAACACACACATATAAACATAAAAATATGCATATATATACACATATATTTATTTATAAAAACAAATATATATTTTAAATTTAGTCACATTTTTAAGAAAACATTTCTCTTTTAGTGATATTTTTACCATTGTTTTAAAATGTTTCCAATCATATATATATATATATATGTATGTATATGTATACAGACATCTAAATTTAGACACAGACACAAATAAATATATAAATATATATATATATATAAACACACACACATATATAAACATATAATATATATAAAATATAAACACAGACACACATATATATAATATAAACATATATAAAAACATAAAATATAAACTTATATATAAAACATAAAATATATACACCTATATATATTCCTAAAAGATAAAAAATAAACACATATATATAAACCTAAAGTGTAAACACATATATATATATATATACATGTATATGATATAAACATATATGTATATATATAGTATAAAATTATATATATATATATAATATAAAATATAAAATATAATCATATATATAATATAAACTTAAATATATATATATATATATAAAATAAAATATTAAATATAAACATATATATATATATATATATAATAATTTTTAAAATACCAACACAGATATATAAACATTTATAAGCACATGCACATATATTTAGATATATATATATATATATATATTAATATTTATTAACACAAACACATATATAAAAACATATATTTAATCATATGTATAAATATATATATATATATATATAAACACACACACACACATATAAATATAAAAGTATATATATATTTATATACATATATTTATATATATATATAAAATATATTATAAATTTGGGCATGTTTTTAAAAAAACATGACTATTTTATTGACTTTTTTATCAGTTTTTTAAAATGTGGTTAATTATATATATGTATACATACACATATAAATTTTTATACACAAACACACAAACACACATAAACACACACACACACACATATATTAATATGAAAATATAATATATATAATATTATTACACACACATATATATAATATAAAAATATAAATAAACATAAAATATAAACACACAGACATATATATAATATAATATAAAACATAAACTTGTAGATATATATATATATATATAACATATAAACATAAAATATAAAATATAAAATATAAAATAGAAACAAATATATATATATATATATATTAATATATATATAATGTTCATTTTTTAAATACTGAAATGTATTTACATATAAATAAAATATAATATGGGTAAATATATAAAATGTTTATAGTTTAGTTGATAGTTTCTCCTTGTGTATATTTTAGACGTCTAGGCTTCGAATCCTGGTGAATGAGAAATTTCATTTCCATTAGGATATCGGGAGGCGTATGTGTATAGAAGAATGGGAAAGATGAGTTAAGGGATGTAGGTGTGAGAAAAGGATGAGACATGACTAGAGAATAATATGATTATGGGTAAAATATGAGATATATGGGACATGGTGACTTGAGTAACGTGACAAGTACTGGACGAAACATGCAATTGGAGGGGAACAAGACGAGTGGAGTAGGGGTAGAGCGGGACATGATGATTGGATGGGTTGGCCTTATGTGGGTAACATGATGGGTGGGGAATTATTTTATTTTAAAAATAAGTTTCAAAAAATAATATTAATTAAAAAAACCAAAATTATAAATTAAAGAAGATGAAAATTATAAACACTAAAAAAATACCGAGGCTTATTAAAAGCATCAGTAAATGAGGTGTCACTAAATAGTGACATTTATAAATGTTTCTAATTTAGAGATGTTTATGTACTGACATTTCTAAAAAAGTTATTAATGTGGTGTCACTAAATAACACAATTTATAAATGTCTCTAAATTAGCAATGTTTATAAACATCAATAAATTAATGACACCTAATTTAGGGAAAATTTTCAAAAACATTGGTAAATTAATTAGAGACAATTTAAAATGTTCCTAATGCAAAAAATGACATTTATAATTAGTATTTTTTATAGTGACTCTCTCCATATGTCAATGTTAGCTTCCTCTTCATCAGGCTTACATGCCTCTATCTAATCAAACCACAAAAGATGCTCCATGGGGTCACCTACTGACTGGAGTAGAGTGTTACTAGAATTTGATGGGGGACTATATACGGTTGGACCCAATGTTTCGAGCACCTCTCTATATGAAGCCTTTTTAGATTGGATCACCTCTCTATATGAATATTTTTGTGTTTTGAGAAATTCTCAATACAGAGGCGTCTGTTCTAGCGGAGTATTTCTGTATCGTTGGGAGATATCACTTTGGGTGGTTGACCATGGTGGATATTAAGAGTAGAGTCCCTAAAATCTATCTCAACACTAACACATCACAGTAGTGATCATATTATGCTTTGGTTGATGAGTTTTTAGACTCTTGGGGTGTTGATAATGTGTCTTGAACAACCTCAAGTACATAGGAATTGAGCAGATTATTGATATAAGCCTCATTCAATGTCGCAACTGGAATATACTGACCTACCTTCTGGAATTGTGTAAGGATTTGAGCCTAATGTGTGATGATTTTCAGACCATGTTTATAACTATTTGGTGTTGTGGGGGTATTCTCTCACTGCAGAGAAGCTGCTAGAATATTACAATGATCTTCTTCATTATTGAAAGGAATATAAGCCTATCCTGAGGCATGTTCCATTATCAATTGGTGAGCCTCATCCAGAATGAGGATATGAGCTCAATCACAAGCTTTTGGAATATGCCACTGATCTTTTGTGAGAGGAATATGAGCCTGTCCCGAGGCATGTGTCACTCTCACTTGGAATGACCTAGTTGGAAAAGGAATATGATCCCGGTATTAATATATATTCCCTATACGTATATGCCAACATACCTCTGGTGTAACATCCCTCCTACTCTCATTGGATTGAGAGGGCGGAAGGGAATTAATTGGCCTCAAACAACGTCACCAAGACACAAAAGGATGGATATAAATGTCCAAGGGATTCAAAAAAATGTGGGGGATTATTTTACCTACATTAATAAAAAATCTAACCAAGAAATCCATATATTATGGATGAAAATAATTAAATAAAAATAAAAATTTCATTTATCAAAACCATACTAAAATCAAGTTCCACAACGAAAGACTACAATATCCAAGAAAATAGTAGAAGACAAAATAATAACACTCTAAGATAACCAGAAGACTCCAACCTCTATAATCTCCATGCTCCAGCTTCATCAAACAACCCAAGTATCATGAATTAGTGATAAATATGTCTGATATATTACCTTTTCCCATGTTCTAATACATGAAATCTATAAAACCACCAAAGTGCCCAAGCATCAGAGAGTAGTAAAACTCAGTAGGTTTTCCCCAATGACTTCCCTACTCATGAAACTTGGATAGAACATGTTATAAAAATTTATATAAAACAATTTATGTAAAATAATTTATAAAACAATTTATATCAAAGTATAAACAAAATCCATTGTAAAAAATTTTCCATATAAATCACATAAACAATTATTTTATTCATTTTACATTCCAACTTGGAATAACCCCTTACTTTCCACAAAACCATTCATCCAACCATGCATGAAATATATGGATCTCCCTATACTCATGAGTGGTGAGTCATCCTTCTACTATGCTCACTTAGTGGACCACTTTTTTGGTTGTACTTCATACCCTTATTCATCCCACCCTTTTGATGGGGGTACCTTACACCCTTATCCATTACAATTTATATGAACACATGCCACACATCAATTCCAAACTCATTCCAAAACCAAGTGTGTTTAATCAATTTAAAAAAAAATCATTCTTTTAATTGAAACCCATTTTATCCAAGCAGTAATCCAATAATTATTTTAAAATCAGAATTTTAAAATAATGTTATCAAAACACTTTACAATAATACCCAAATTTCCCCAATTTACACATGTCATCACACAATAGGTTTTTATCAATCATTTCACAGTGTATAAATGGTCCATTTCAATCATGTAACGCAATTTGAAACCAATCCTTCGAGTTCTAAAATAAAAGATTTGATTATTAATCCAAATACATTAAGAGTTTTGGTGGAAATGATAAATGACCTGAAAAACATCACAAAATAGGGTTTAATATCCATGAACCATCCCCTAGATCTCTTACCCTATAAACAAAAAGAAAAAATATAATCATATATGGCACACACAACCTTATATCTACCCACAGAAGGTGTAGATCTAAGAAACAGATAGAGAGAGTTATGTAGATATAATAAAACTAACAAGAACGATCAAGAACGGCGACTTACTATGAGAATCAGGATTAAACACACCAGGTAAAGGCTCTAGGTCAATTCCACTTCTATTGGTAGAGGTCCCCAACAATTGAGGGACCAAAATCATGAGTTAGGGTCGTTTTGGGAAAAATCAAGGCACTTAAAGGTAAAAATGAGTTATATCCACAACTTAAGGATCTTACTTTGACACACTCACCATTTTGTCACATCGTTTAGAAAACTATTAGTTATCCACTACCTTAAAAAAGACCCTCACATGGTCATCTTGCATGGTCTTTAAACCATGATCAAACCGTGCTGAATCCACTAAAACAAAATGACCAAAAACATTTTTCAAATTACACGATTTCTCTTTCATGGGTGCATGGTTTAGGAAAACCATGCACCACCCATTATCTATCCCTTTTACCTTGTATCACTTTGAATGGTTTCTTTTATGTGTTTCATGATTTATTGAAAATTTTCACCACCCATGAACCTATATAAAACCCCTAAAAACTCTTAAAATGTTCTCTAGATTCTCCCAAAATCTACCCTTATACTTAGTATACCTAAAAAGAATAAAGAAAGGGTTACATGCCGGAAACTGGGGGTGATAAATTCTCCCCACCATTGGTCTTTCCATCCTCAGAAAGTAGAAAACCAAAAAATTCATGAAAGAGTTCCGAGCATTGCTCTTTCATTTCCTTCTCGTGTTCCAAAGTATCATCATGAATTTGACCATGTTGCTATAAAATCTGTACTAGACCGATGATTTTTCCCATGTAAGCATTTCTATTGGATATCAATAATCCGCACCTAGATATATACTAACAAAGTATCTGTCTCTAGGTCAACATGATCCGATTTGATCACATGGTCATGAACAGGTTCATAATTTTTCAATTGAGATACATGGAACACATGGTTCACAACACTGAAATGTGCCATTAATTCCAAATGATATGCCACATATCTCACTCATTCTAGTATCTCAAAAGGGATTACGTATCATGGATATAACTTTACCAAATTCCAAAAATGTCGATGTATAGGCCTTTGAGAAATCCACAAGAACACATGATCACTCACTGCAAATGACAATGACAGTCGATGATGATCCATATACAATTTCTGATGACTATGAGCTGTATCCATCTTTTTCCTGGTCAACTAAATCTTCTTGGTTGTTTCTTGGGAAATGATCTGCCCAACTAGTGAAGTATCACATTTTTTCAACCAACAATGTTGATAATGACAAAGACACCCATAAAATTCCTCAAATAGAGCCATATGTATTAAGGCATGGTAGCTGTTTTTATAAAATAACTCCACCAACAACACATACCCTTCCCAAGAGCCTCCAATATCCATTAAATAATCCCTTAACATGTCCTCCAATGTTTGTATCAACCTTTCAAATTTTCCATAAATCTACAGATGATACGCCATACTCATAGTCAACTGCATCACAAGGTATTTCTATAAGGATTTCCAAAAATCATAGGTAAACCTCATATCTCTGTCTAACACAATCAAAACTGGTTTTCCATGCCTCTTTACCAATTCTCAGATATAGATATTGGATAGATCCTCCACCTTATGAATTTCATGAATATGGATGAAATGGACGGACATGGTAAGATGATCCACTATCACCCACATGGCATCATTATTCTTGAACCATTCTTCGGAGATCTGTAAAAAATCCATGGCTATATGATCTCATTTCCACACTAGGATAGGTAAATAATATAACTTACATGATGGTTACTGATGTTCTACCTTAACATGAAAACAAGTTAAGCATTTGGAAAAAACTCACCCACCTTCCTTTTCATGCCGATCAACCAAAACTATGCCTTCAATTCCTAATAAATCTTTTGTATTCTAGGATGTAGAACCCATTTCTAAGGGAGGAAATCATAAAGAAGTAACTCCTGAGAAGTCATAGGTACAACCATCTGATCTCAAAACCACAAAAATAAACTCTCATCCAGCCTCTATCCCTCAATGGTCTCCCCACCAATGAGTATGTAACTCATAGAAATACATTCTACATCAGATGTATGTGCCTCCTTTAACAGTATAAAAAAAATAAAGAACCACTGAAACTAAAAAGAGAACTGCAATATCGCCTCGGTGTTCACATTCCACTTGCATGTTAGCTAGGAATGGAATCAGATATCACTCATCTAAATCTTATTTTTCTAACTGAATGTATTAATTTCTTCTTAATGCATCATCTGAAAAATTTATTTTACCTAGTGTGTACACCAAGTCAAAGTATTACATTTGGATATACTTTATTCATCTTATTTTCCCTAGATTCATATTCCTTTGTGAGAAAAAAATGTTTGAGGATCTTATGATCCATTAACACAATAAATTCCTCACAGAATAGGTAATGATGCTAAGATTTTAATGAATGGATGAATGTAGAGAACTAAAAATCATGTTTTGGGTTGTTATTCTCATGCTATCTTAACTTCCTTGGTGAATAAAAAACAACATGGTATCCTTTCATGAGAACACCCCCCAAACCAGATCCAAAAGCATCAAAATACATCATATACCCTTGTCTTGATTCTAGAAAAATCATGATTGGTGCAGATGTAAGGAAAACCGTTAGATCTTAAAAAAATTTCTAGCATTCCTCACTACATTGGAATGTAACATTTTTTTAAAATCTATCATTGGGAAGGATATCCATGAAAATTCATACACAAAGAGACAATAATAACCGTCTAGGCCAAGAAAAATCCATATCTAAAATACATTCTTTGGAGGTTTTTAAGAGATAATAAATTATATCTTTTCTAGTTCCACTTTAACACCTCATTATGAAATTACATTGAAATGAAATCATTCTTATGGTATCCAAAAATCACACATACATAATTTGGCATAAAATGATTTACTCTCAGTATTTACAAAAATGTCACAAAGTGTTTCTCATGCACATTCATAGTCCTTGAATACATCAATATGTCGTCCATAGACACCACAAAAAAGGAATCTAAATATTATTAGAATAAATGAATCATCAATTCCATAAAGACCAATAGTGCATTCATAAGACCAAAAGGCATTACCAGATATTCATAATGGCAATATCTACTTCTGAAATCTATTTTTGGAATATCCTCCTTCTGAAATCACAATTGGTGATACTCGGATCGCAAGTTAACTTTGGAGAACCATTGAGCTCCCTAAAATTGATCAAACTAATCCTTAATGCATGGATGTGGATACCTATTCTTTATCATAACATGATTAAGCTTATGACAGTCCACACATATCCATAACATTCCATCTGATTTCTTCATGAACAAAATTGTGGCTTCCCAAAGAGACATACTCAGTCGAATGAAATTTTTGCTTTCTAGATCTTCCAAATACACTTTTAGTTACCTAAATTCTATTAGTTCCATTCAATAAGACATAAGGGAGATATGACTAGTCATAAAGTATAGATTTATCATAAAATCCACTTTCCTTACCTTTGTTAACCCTACGACGTTCTTAGGAAAGACATTTAGAAATTGGCCCACTATTGATAGAAAACTATTATCCTCAATCTCATACCTTGATTCCAAAGTTAATACCACCAACTCGTAAAATATAATTTCCACTACTGGTTCCAACAAGCCTATTGAACCTGCCATTACAACCCTATCTCCTTTAAAGGGATGCTCAACACTATTCTCAATCTCGAAACTAATTATTTTGCAATAACATTCAATGTGAGACTTGAACATTGTCAACCAATCCATACCTAGGATTACAATGCAGACATCCATTTCCAAGATAGATAAATCTCAATTCAGCTCAACTCCATCAATAGTTAAAGAACATGCTTTACAGAGGAAGGCTCAACATTCTCTTTCCCCAAGAGGAGTTTAAAGTATTTTCATAGAAGGCATCATATAATGTTTTAAACTTTGAAAATAAATTGTATGAGATGAAATAAAGGAATGAAATGCACCAGTATAAAATAAAACATTCATAAGGATATAATTCAAAAGATTTGAACCTCTCACCATAAATATCCCCACCTGATCATCCACAATCACCTACTCACCTCCAAATAATTTCTTCATTACTGTTGTTTCTTATTTGTTTCCCTGTTGATATTTCCATGACTGAGAAGTCATGGTATTCCTATAATAACAATGGTTAGACCTATTTTCCTAATGATATTGGTTCTTCTTTCCCTGTTCCATTGAAGCATATGAGGTCTGAGACACCTGGGAAGTATCTTGGGAACCTGAACTTGGAACACTATAAAAATATCCCTTGGTATTCTCTATTTGGGTGTAGTTGTGGAATACTATAGGTTGTTCCATACACTCTCTCTTTATGTGGTCAAGCGAACCAAATTGGATGCATTATAATTTTCTCTTGGGTCGTGGATGAAGATTCACTAATCCATCTATCTCATTTTGATTCACACTCCCACCTTTGAAGTAGGTGTCCCTCTTCCACTTAATCCCAAAATTAGATTTTCCACCATTTCCCATGGATATCAACTTATTTTCTCTCCCCATATCTACAAGTATGTCTCTTTCCACAAAAGTCACTCTATTCACCATCTCTGTATAGTCCATAATACAGAGCACATCTATCTTTGATCGAATCTCCCACCTTATCCCTAATTCAATGATACAAGAATTGAAGGATGCACAAGACACAACCTTAGTTTAAAAGCATACTAATTTCATGAATATATCCATATACTTGGTGACCGAGAGATTTTCCTACTCCATGCTGAAAAATTCAATTGTTCTCTGAATCTTGGACATGCGAGGATAGAATTGTTTGTGGAAAATTCATCAAATCCTCATAAATAAGGCCTCGATAAGCTTTATCATGTACTTATATATCCCCCCACTATCTTGAAAGATCCTCGAGCATATAAATCTCTAGTTTGAATTTTATCTCCACTAGTGTAATAATGAAATCAAAGATATGTTTCATCTTGTTCACCCACACCTCTGTCTTTTCTGGTTTAGAATCACCATGTATGATTGGTGGATTCTAGTTCTAGAACTAGACTAAATGATCCACATTACTTGTCTAATTCCTCTAATTTCATATGTATAAATCTTGAAACACTTGGAAAATAATCTAAACCATATCTTTTTTCACCTGAGAATTAGGTGCAACCACATTTTTCATAGCTTCTTATGGTTGGTTTATAAGACGCTTACCGGGTGCCATTTTCTAATAAACACCAAACTCTGTAAGTATCACTCTCTATTAATTTAAGTCTTAATAATTTCAAATTATACCACAAAAACTATCACAACATTACATTCAGAAATCAACATTTTCCACGTTCATCAATTTTTGAAAAGTTTAACATTCTTTTTTAAAATCAATCCATTTTTAAAATATATTCATTATGATCTTTTCCAAAATATTTCATTTGAAAACACTTTCACAATTTTTTAAAAAATCATCACTTTTGGACAAAACATAAATCATTAAACAAAATTATAGATTCAATCCTAGTGGGAAGTCATTCCTCTAATGCATGGAATTTTCATCTCATTGGCTAAACCCACGATAATGAGATTTCAAAATCCTATAAGTGTATCCAAAAAACTTATGTACCAAACTCCCTGATAACTTGAAGTTTTGTATTAAAAGGTTTTCTATGTATTTATATTCTCTAAATTTCAAGTTTTGAAAATCCCACTCCTTTCTACCAACCTGACACAAGGAATATAAATAAATTAATTCATCTCCAATACTGACATAACTAGGGACCACTTCTCCCAAATGGATTTTGGATTGAACAAAACAGATACCACTTATCTCAGCTGTAATTTTGACCGAACTAGCTCAAATACCATTTTCAACATCCCTACTAATCTTATTTGCTTGAGAGGGTGGAAGAGAAATACATTTCCTTAAGTGAAATCCCCAAGATTCCAAAGTCTAGAAATAAATGTCGAAGGGATTCAAAATGTGTGTGGGAATATTTTACCTATAAGATCAAAACAACAGACCAAAAAATCAATATATGATGCATGAAAAAAATAAAAGATAACTCGACATTTAATTTATCAAAATCACACTAAAATCAAGTGCCATAATGAATGACTACAATATCAAATTAAACAACAAAAGACAAACTAATAACACTACATGATAACCACAAGATTCCAAGCACCAAAAAATACAAGCTCCAACTTCACTAAACAACCCAAGTATCATGAATTAGTTCTAAAGATGTGTGATACTTTACCATTTCCCTTATACTGATAGATGAAATCTACAAAAGCACCGAAGTTCCTAGGTAGGTGGGAGTACTAATCCTCTATTGGTTTTCCCCAGTGGCCTCCTGACTCATTCCACTAGGACATATCATATTAGAATTTTTTTCTAAAAACAATTATAAAAAAATTTCAAAAATAGTTTATATCAAAATATAAACAAAATCCATTGTAAATAGTTTTCCAAGGAAATCACATAAATGATTATACAAATCATTTAACATTAAATCTTGGAATAACCCCATCATTTCAACACAACCATATATCTAACCATGCATGAAATACATTGATCTCCCTATACTCTTGATTGGTGAGTAATCCTTCCACTAAACTGTCACTTAGTGGAACACTTTTATGGTGGTACTTCACACCCTTATCTATCCCAAATTTTTTATGGGGTTACTTCACAACCTTACCCATCCCAATTCGTATCTATACATGCCACAAAACCATTACAAAATAATATAAAAAAATATGTGTTCAAACCATTTAAATAAAATATCAATCTTTTATTTTGAAACCCATTTTTTTTTCCATGAAGCAAAACTAGAAATTATTTTAAAATCAACACTTTGAAATAATGTTATCAAAAATTTTTCCAATACACCCCAATTTCTCCTATTTTCAAAAGAAATCACTCAAGAGGGGATCAAAAATAATTTCATAGAGGATAAAAGATCAATTTCAATTAGGGAAATTTTTTTTAAACTAAACCTTAAATTTATAAAATAGAGGAGTTGAGTGTGAAGCAACCTACCTTGAGTGTTTCAGAAGAAATGATAAACGACACGAAAAATATCAAAAAATAAGTTTGAATCTATATAAAACCACACGTATAACTCTTCCACTGTCAACAAAATGACCAAATTTAAACATATTTGGAGCCCATAATAATAGATCTACCACCAACAGGCATAGATTTAAGAAATTGATAAAGAGGGTGAAGTAGATCTAAAAAAACGTGTAAAGACCCGTAAAATTCAAGGGAAATTTTTTCTTAATTTTCTTTAGAATTTTACAAGAGCGCGGTTTCAGACGACACCTGATTCCGAGGCCCGGAGTGCCCGGAATTAATTTCTGAAGCTTGTCTCGGGTACGTTCAGTGAACGAACGAGCGGGTTTTCCTAACTTTTGATTCGGTGCTCGGAATTGAAATCCGAGGGCACCGATGAACTCGTAGCACCGATTTTCGCTTAAAGAGACCTTTTCGGAAGTTGCGTTTGTTGCGGGTTGAAAGTTAGTTTTGGGGTTTTTAGTTTGAGTTAAATAAAATTTGTGAAGAACAAATTTTATTATAACTTGATAAAACCTACCAAAGGGGGTTGGAAGTGGGACCCACACCCACTTAACCTCCCTTGGGAGGATTAAGTGTGGTGGGGCCCACACGAACCCCTAAACCTTTCATCTTCTCCCAACTTACTTAACCCCTCATTAAATGACATGAGTTATTTAATTTGGAGTTAATCCTTTTGAATTTCAAACTTTGGAAATTCTTTTGTGTTGATGTGTTAATAAAATAAGATAGTGTCTTATTTTATTTTGGTTAATAGCTTTGGACACCTTGAGAGCTTTTGGGAGATTTTATTCTTCTTCTTCAACTCTGACGGAGAACACGAAGAACGCTCAACTTGACGAAGAACGCTCAAGTTCTGACGAAGAACGCCGCTCCGCTCTTCTTCGTCTTTCGTGTCAACGAGAGGGAACGCTGCTTCCTCCTCGGATTCCCTTCGTCGACATAAGAAGTTTCGCCAACGACATATCACATCGGACGCATCTCTTCATCAACGGATTTGACGAACGACGACCGCGACGCCCGACCTCCGCGACGTTGTCTTCTGCGGAAGTTGACGAATCCTCGAACCTATACCCAAGGTAGGGGTTGTTGTTTATTGTTTAATTATTCTATTCTTGGTCATGAATTTTTAGCAAGTCTAAACGTGTGGCTTGAATTATTTTAAGTTGCGTTATTGCTTAACGTGAGGGGGCCGGACCGCATGAACACGGCCGAACCCCTCCATCGTTCTTGTTGTATTGCTTGCGGGTGGATGAATCAAGGTGGCGTGGTGCCGTCGCACCACGCGGATATTCGCCCAATCCTTATTACGCGACGCCGTCGCGCCGCGTTGAAGAAATCGAGGTGCGGCGGAGGGGCGCGGTGCCGTCGCACCACGCCGGATGACGAAAACCGCGGCCGGATCCGGGCCGCGGCGGAAGAGAAGACCGGCGGCCGGGCCGCCGGCGTCGGAAGCCGAAGGGGGGGACCGGAATTTCAGGTCCCGTTGGAGAAAACCGGCCGGCCAGCTGGCCGGCCGGATGGCATTAAACCGGGGGAATTAATCCCCCGGCCAACACACAAAACCCCCCCTCTTTATGAGGGGGGCGGTTCTTTGAAGGGAGGGGGGCAGCCGGCCCCCCGGTTCCGTACAAACAGGCCCCCCACGTGGGGAGGGGGGGGGGGGGGGGCGTTTAAAAAAAAAATGGGCGCGGCATATAGCCACGCCGCCATATCCAAGAAAGCGGGGGCTTTGACCCCCGCATGCCGCCCTCGTGCGGCGCCAGGCCGCCCGGCCGCCGCGCCGCCGCGCCGCCCCAGGGGGGGGTCGGGCCGGGTCGGCCCGGACCCGGACCCCCCCCGTTTCGAACCAGTTCCGGTCTTTTGGCCATAACATGAGCCTCAGACCTCCGATCGATGAACCGTCTATGGAAACACGATCCTTGGATCGAGAAGGTCGTTTTGGTATATCGCACTAAAGGTTTCGGATCACTTTGAGTTCGGCCGGGTTGGTTCGTTCACGAAACCAACCGGGCCTTCGGAGCGGAAACGCTCATATCTAGAGCTACGGACGTCCGATTGACGTGCCGTCAGCCGTGTTGTGTTCCTCTTAGTGAGACAGATCTTTTGGCATACTCCGCCCGAGGTTTGGACGCAGGTGGAGTACGGTCGGGTTGGTTTTGCCTTAAAAACCAACCGGGCCCCGGAGACGAAAATGCCAATAACTCTCAGACCGGGCGTCCGATCGACGCGCCGTCTGTTGCGTTGAGTTCCTGTTGACGATACGGAACTTTTGGATACATCAACTCTGGTCTTCGTGACAGTTGATGTATCAGCCTCTCGGCTCGTGGAGCGGACTCTCCGAACGAGCTTGCTGTGTGCGGGAACCCTAGTGCTGGCTGCGACTGTTACTGTGACTACTACTGCTACGACAGCTACTGTGACTGCGACGACGACAGTACAGAGATCCTGTGTGGATTCGACGACGACGACTACAGCACTCAGCGATCCTACGTGGGTCAGTGCTACAGGTCCTGTGTGGGCCCGATCCTGTGTGGGTCCGATCCTGTGTGGGTCCTTGCGCTCAGCGGTCCTGTGTGAACCAGCGCCTACAGGTCCTGTGTGGGCCCGATCCTGTGTGGGTCTTTGCGGGGGTTAGTTACCTATCGATCCTTCGTGGGTCCGACGACTTAGATGGATCAGTGATCATCTTTATCGTCTTTCGAAGAAGTATACCTGTGTGAGCTGAATCCTGTTGCTCTCCTGTGTGGATTGTGTTGTGCAATCCTGTGTGGATTATTTTTTGCTTTCCTGTGTGGAATACGTATACTTTCCTGTGTGGACTGAGTTGTACTTGGGCTCGGAGGTTGGAGCGTATTTGAATTGATGACTTAGGTATATGTATGGGCATATACCTAAGCAGTGTCAGTTGTTACTTCGTGATTGTACTTTTCTTCGTGGTTTATCCTTTGTGGATTTGAGAGACCTTCAGGGGTCTCGGGGTCCCTACTGAGTAGCTTATACTCACCCCTGCACGGGCTTTGCCCGCACTACGTTGTGTTGGTTGCAGACGATGGACAACGTTGACCTTAGCTGAGGCTTGCAGAGCGGGACGGTACCCGGAGGTGGACCACTGGGCGGGACGTGCTCGGAGCGGACGGCGGGACCTGTGGAGCAGAGGAGCTATCTGTACCCACCCTTCAGGTGGGATTTCCAGTGGACAGCTCGGTGTAGCGGCATTTACTTTTCAGTTGCTGTTTTCCCCTTTCGTGTTGTACTTTACTTTCAGTTTGGGTTTGTATTCTGGCCCATTTACTTTTCCGCACTTTCAGTTGTACTCTGCTTTTGTTTAGTGTTTACTTTCCGCTTGCTTACTCTGTGGTGTTTGTTTACTTTACAAAGGCAATGCCTTCCCTTTTTATCGGGATTTACGCCTTGGTGCTAGTCGCCAACCCCTGGCCTATGGAAGGCGGGCTTGGGGTAGTCACGGCACGGACCCCGAGGGCGGGTCGTGACAAATTGGTATCAGAGGAGTTCGGTTCTACCGCAAACTCTGATCTTTTCTATGTGAAGCAATAATGTTTAGCGTATTGAGTGTGGTTATCAGTCCAGGGAGTCCAGTGTTGGTGCGGCGGCCGACGTATCCGTACACCAGGACCCTGACTTCTGATTTCCAACTTAATGCACGAAAACATTGATTGCGTGTGTGTTTCAAAGTTTTCTTTGTGATTACTTATATCAGCTCACCAGGTATACTGTTCTGACCGTGGCGCACCTGTTTCCTTTTGAGGATGGCCCCACGACGGCAGCCAGCTAGGGTTCCGAGAGTCGAGCGAGACGACAGCCCACCGAGCGACGAGGCCTCGGTGCAGGGCCCTTTGCCAGTAGTGGCACCGGCGGTAGCTTTACCCGCCGAGCCCCCGATGCTTCCAGCAGCAGCCGCTGACGATGCACGTCGCCTCAGCGCACTGCATGAGTTTCAGCGCCAGCGACCGCCCAGGTTTCGCGGGGAGACGGATCCCCAGGCAGTAGAGGACTGGCTGGAGACAGTAGTACGAGTGTTTAGGCTAGTGAGGACACCAGCAGGCCTCATGGTGATCCTCGCTGCGAGCCTACTATACGCAGCAGAAGGACGATGGTGGAGCCTGATGCTCCAGGTGCACGATGAGGCATCTCTTCTTTGGACGGACTTTGAGAGCCTCTTCCGCTCGGAGTTCGTCCCAGCCACCCTTCGTGCGGTGCGTATCCAGGAGCTTCTACAGCTGCAGCAGGGAAGCATGACGGTCGCTCAGTACTCGGCGAGATTTACCGATCTCTCGCGCTACTCGACCGACATGGTACGAGACCCATTCTTCCAGGCCCGGACCTTCGAGCAGGGTTTGAGACACGAGATCAGGGCATCGCTGATCTCCCTCAGCATACCGACTCAGACAGGAGTACTGGAGCGGGCTCTTCTGATCGAGAGCTTCCTTGCTGAGTCTACACCAGCACAGCGACCCACCACAGGGCGTCACGTGGCAGAGTCATCTGCAGCAGGCAGTCGACGGATGACTCAGGGGTCCAGACAGACCAGACCTTCGGGCAGACGACCTCAGGACACTGGCTCGGCAGTGCGGGGCACACAGCGAGGAGCCAGTCATTCGAGAGGCAGACAGTGCTACTCGTGCGGCGGGCAGGGCCACATGGCTCGTGACTGCCCGACCCGCCGTGCCGAGGAGCAGCAGTCGGTTGAGGGACCACCGAGGCAGAGGCAGAGGGTCGACCGTGGCGGTCCGCAGGGAGGAGGCGGACGAGGCAGAGGAGCTGGACGAGTAGCCGGTGGTGGGCGACGCTTTGAGGCTTTGCCACCACCACCACCAGGAGGCCCACCCCGACCACAGGGAGCTGGCGGGCAGCGACAGGCACAGCTCCAGGCAGCAGAGGCCTACGACCACGGCGCACCCGAGATGATTCGAGGTACTATCTGTGTCTACTCCACCCTTTCTACAGTTCTTATAGACACAGGAGCGAGTCACTCTTTCATAGCCGCTGCCCTTGTTCGGAGCTCGGAGATTCCGACAGAGCCGTTGGCTCGATCCTTATGGCTAGAGACTCCCACGGGAGCAGACTCGACGATTACGCACTGGTGCCGGCAGTGTGATCATACTCTAGGAGGCGAGAGCTTCGGCTGGGATCTTCTTGTAGCAGCATCGAGGCCTTACGACGTCATCTTGGGCATGGATTGGTTATCTACGGTCCATGCACAGATTGACTGTTTTAGGCGCAAGGTGCGATGTGTACGCACCGACGGGAGCAGGTTCACCTTCACCGGCGAGAAGGGAGCCTTAGCAGCACAGGATGGACTTCCGCGGAGGAGAGGACAGCCCATCACTCATCAGTTGGCTAGCCTTATCCTTGGAGCAGTTGACGTGCGGAGTCCTGGTTTTCCTGCAGTAGTGGATCAGTTTGCGGACGTTTTTCCCGACGACGTCCCAGGGCTACCTCCTCGCAGAGAGGTAGACTTTTATATTGACTTGTACCCCGGGACAGCCCCGATATCCACTCCAGCATATCGGATGGCCCCCACCGAGCTTCGAGAGCTACGGGTACAGTTGGAGGACTTGCAGGGCAAGGGGTTCATCCGACCCAGTGTTTCACCCTGGGCTTCCCCGATTTTGTTCGCCAAGAAGGCGGACGGGAGCTTGCGACTTTGTGTTGACTATCGTCGCCTGAACCAGGTGACAGTGAGGAACAAGTATCCGCTACCGAGGATTGATGACCTCTTTGATCAGCTAAAGGGAGCACGGTGGTTCTCGAAGATAGACCTTAGGTCAGGCTATCATCAGCTCAGAGTCAAGGACGAGGATGTGCAGAAGACAGCCTTCAGATGTCGGTATGGCCACTATGAGTTCTTGGTTATGCCTTTCGGTGTAACCAATGCTCCAGCAGTGTTCATGGCTCTCATGAATAGGATCTTTCAGCCATACCTCGATTGGTTTGTCGTGGTCTTCATCGACGACATTCTGATTTATTCTACGACAGAGGAGGAGCACGCCTATCACTTGCGAGTTGTACTAGACACACTTCGAGAACACCAGCTTTATGGTAAGCTCTCGAAGTGCCAGTTCTGGATACGTGAGGTCCACTTCTTGGGTCACGTTATCCATGAGGCGGGAGTTGCAATGGATCCCGCGAAGATTGAGGATGTGTTAGCTTGGGAGCCACCCAGGAGCGTGACTGAGGTTCGGAGTTTCTTGGGACTAGCTGGATACTATCGGAGATTCTTTCCAGACTTCTCTAGAGTTGTGGCACCACTCATAGCTTTGACGAAGATGGGGAAACCCTTCGTGTGGTCAGACAGATGTCAGCAGAGCTTCCAGGAGCTGAGACAGAGATTGACTAGCGCACCTATCTTGAGGTTTCCTGAGGAGGGAGTAGGGTACGTAGTCTACTGCGATGCATCAGGGACCGGACTCAGATGTGTTCTGATGCAGGAGCGGGCCGTGATCGCCTATGGATCACGTCAGTTGAGGCCGCATGAGCAGAACTACGCTACCCATGACCTGGAGCTAGCAGCAGTGGTCTTCGCTCTGAAGACATGGCGACACTATCTGATGGGCGAGCGCTTTACAGTCTTTTCCGATCATCAGAGTCTCAGGTATATCTTCTCGCAGAAGGACCTGAACCTGAGACAGCGGCGATGGCTCGAGTTCCTCCAGGACTATGACTTTGAGATAGTCTATACTCCTGGGAAGGGGAACGTAGTAACCGATGCCCTCAGTAGGAGGACGGGCATTCAGCTACTTGAGGAGGCGACAGAGCAGCTATCCTCTTTACAGATATCCTTCGTGGATAGTGATGGAGCGGCCTTTCTTCAGTCTCTCACAGTCACTCCTCCACTACTGTAGCGGGTCAGAAAGGCGCAGCGTAAGGACGCTGACTGTGAGACACGGCGTGCACTGATATCCTCGGGACAGGCACCTGATGGTTTCTCCCTTGGAGCAGATCACGACATCCTTTTCAGAGGATGTACCATGGTACCAGTAGCTTTGCGAGAGGAAGTGCTGAGAGAGTTTCACACTTCTCCTTTGGCGGTACATCCTGGAGTGGCGAAGATGTACCAGGACCTCAGACGACAGCACTGGTGGCCGGGCATGAAGAAGGCTGTAGCGGAGTTCGTTTCTCGATGCCTCACCTGTCAGCAGGTGAAGGCAGAGCATCAGGTACCAGCAGGCTTGGTACAGCCCTTGGAGGTTCCGGAGTGGAAGTGGGACGACATATCTATGGATTTCGTGACTGGACTTCCACGCACTTCCAGAGGTCACGACTCCATCTGGGTGATTGTTGACCGACTCACCAAGTCGTCACACTTCTTACCCATCAGAGAGCAGGGCTCAGTAGAGATCTTAGGACGTCTCTACGTTCAGGAGATTGTGCGGCTCCACGGTGTACCATCATCTATCGTCTCCGATCGAGATGCCCGCTTTACTTCCCGGCTTTGGAAGGGGTTACAGGAGGCGTTCGGGACGCAGCTACGTCTGAGTACAGCCTTTCATCCTCAGACGGATGGTCAGACAGAGAGGACCATTCAGACACTCGAGGACATGCTCCGCGCATGTGTCCTCGACTTTGGTCGTAGCTGGGAGGACCACCTACCCTTGGTGGAGTTTGCGTACAACAACAGCTACCACTCCACCATCGGGATGGAACCGTACGAGGCGTTGTACGACCGACCTTGTAGATCTCCTTTGTGCTGGACAGACCCCGGAGAGTCAGCACTGGTGGGACCGGAGATGGTCCAGGCCACGACAGAGAAGGTCCAGGTCATCCAGGAGCGGATGAGGACATCTCAGAGCCGGCAGAAGTCATATGCTGACAGGAGGCGGAGGCCACTAGAGTTCGAGGATGGCGACCATGTCTTCTTGCGAGTCTCACCTCGACGTGGTATTCGTAGATTTGGCCGAGGCGGAAAGTTATCTCCGCGCTTCATCGGACCCTTCCAGATTCTCAGCAGGATTGGTGAGGTGGCTTATCGCCTGGCTCTACCACCTCAGTTGCACCGGGTGCACGACGTCTTCCACGTATCTCAGCTGAGGAGATACGTGCACGACCCGACGCACATCATTGACCATGGGGAGCTTGACGTTGACGATGGGGCGACTTTTACGGAGGTCCCGGTCGAGATAGAGGATCGACAGGAGCGGGTCCTGCGTGGGCGATCGATTCCTCTTGTGCGCATCAGATGGCAGCACGGGAATCTCCAGGAGAGCACATGGGAGCGGGAGGCTCAGATGAGTGATCAGTACCCTCATTTGTTTCCCTAGTTTTTGATGTATCTTTACGGGGACGTAAAGCCCTAAGGTGGGAGTAATGTAAAGACCCGTAAAATTCAAGGGAAATTTTTTCTTAATTTTCTTTAGAATTTTACAAGAGCGCGGTTTCAGACGGAACCTGATTCCGAGGCCCGGAGTGCCCGGAATTAATTTCTGAAGCTTGGCTCGGGTACGTTCAGTGAACGAACGAGCGGGTTTTCCGAACTTTTGATTCGGTGCTCGGAATTGAAATCCAAGGGCACCGATGAACTCGCAGCACCGATTTTCGCTTAAAGAGACCTTTTCGGAATTTGTGTTTGTTTTGGGTTGAAAGTTAGTTTTGGGGTTTTTAGTTTGAGTTAAATAAAATTTGTGAAGAACAAATTTTATTATAACTTGATAAAACCTACCAAAGGGGGTTGGAAGTGGGACCCACACCCACTTAACCTCCCTTGGGAGGATTAAGTGTGGTGGGGCCCACACGAACCCCTAAACCTTTCATCTTCTCCCAACTTACTTAACCCCTCATTAAATGACATGAGTTATTTAATTTGGAGTTAATCCTTTTGAATTTCAAACTTTGGAAATTCTTTTGTGTTGATGTGTTAATAAAATAAGATAGTGTCTTATTTTATTTTGGTTAATAGCTTTGGCCACCTTGAGAGCTTTTGGGAGATTTTCTTCTTCTTCTTCAACTCTGACGGAGAACACGAAGAACGCTCAACTTGACGAAGAACGCTCAAGTTCCGACGAAGAATGCCGCTCCGCTCTTCTTCGTCTTTCGTGTCAACGAGAGGGAACGCCGCTTCCTCCTCGGATTCCCTTCGTCGACATAAGAAGTTTCGCCAACGACGTATCACATCGGACGCATCTCTTCGTCAACGGATTTGACGAACGACGACCGCGACGCCCGACCTCCGCGACGTTGTCTTCCGCGGACGTTGACGAATCCTCGAACCTATACCCGAGGTAGGGGTTGTTGTTTATTGTTTAATTATTCTATTCTTGGTCATGAATTTTTAGCAAGTCTAAACGTGTGGCTTGAATTATTTTAAGTTGCGTTATTGCTTAACGTGAGGGGGCCGGACCGCATGAACACGGCCGAACCCCTCCATCGTTCTTGTTGTATTGCTTGCGGGTGGATGAATCAAGGTGGCGTGGTGCCGTCGCACCACGCAGATATTCGCCCAATCCTTATTACGCGACGCCGTCGCGCCGCGCCATGAAAGAAACATCAAGAACGCGAATCCGTCGCGCCGCGTTGAAGAAATCGAGGTGCGGCAGAGGGGCGCAGTGCCGTCGCACCGCGCCGGATGACGAAAACCGCGGCCGGTTCCAGGCCGTGGCGGAAGAGAAGACCGGCGGCCGGGCCGCCGGCGTCGGAAGCCGAAGGGGGGGGACCGGAATTTCAGGTCCCGTTGGAGAAAACCGGTCGGCCAGCTGGCCGGCCGGATGGCATTAAACCGGGGGAATTAATCCACCGGCCAACACACAAATCCCCCCTCTTTATGAGGGGGGCGGTTCTTTGAAGGGAGGGGGGCAGCCGGCCCCCCGGTTCCACACAAACAGGCCCCCCACGTGGGGGGGGGGGCATTTAAAAAAAATGGGCGCGGCATATAGCCGCGCCGCCATCTCCAAGAAAGCGGGGGCTTTGCCCCCCGCATGCCGCCCTCGTGCGGCGCCAGGCCGCCAGGCCGCCGCGGCCGCCGCGCCGGCCGGCCGGCCGGGCCGCCCCAGGGGGGGGGGGGGGGTCGGGCCGGGTCGGCCCGGACCCGGACCCCCCCGTTTCGAACCAGTTCCGGTCTTTTGGCCATAACTTGAGCCTCGGACCTCCGATCGACGAACCGTCTGCGGCAAAACGATCCTTGGATCGAGACGGCCGTTTGGGTTTATCGCACTCAAGGTTTCGGATTATTTTGAGTTCGGCCGGGTTGGTTCGTTCACGAAACCAACCAGGCCTTCGGAGCGGAAACGCTCATATCTAGAGCTACGGACGTCCGATTGACGTGCCGTCAGCCGTGTTGTGTTCCTCTTAGTGAGACGGATCTTTTGGCATACTCCACCCGAGGTTTGGACGCAGGTGGAGTACGGTCAGGTTGGTTTTGCCTTAAAAACCAACCGGGCCCCGGAGACGAAAATGCCAATAACTCTCAGACCGGGCGTCCGATCGACGCGCCGTCTGTTGCGTTGAGTTTCTGTTGACGATACGGAACTTTTGGATACATCAACTTTGGTCTTCGTGACAGTTGATGTATCAGCCTCTCAGATCGTGGAGCGGACTCTCCGAACGAGCTTTCTGTGTGCGGGAACCCTAGTGCTGGCTGCGACTGTTACTGTGACTACTACTGCTACGACAGCTACTGTGACTGCGACGACGACAGTACAGAGATCCTGTGTGGATTCGACGACGACGACTACAGCACTCAGCGATCCTACGTGGGTCAGTGCTACAGGTCCTGTGTGGGCCCGATCCTGTGTGGGTCCGATCCTGTGTGGGTCCTTGCGCTCAGCGGTCCTGTGTGAACCAGCGCCTACAGGTCCTGTGTGGGCCCGATCCTGTGTGGGTCTTTGCGGGGGTTAGTTACCTATCGATCCTTCGTGGGTCCGACGACTTAGATGGATCAGTGATCATCTTTATCGTCTTTCGAAGAAGTATACCTGTGTGAGCTGAATCCTGTTGCTTTCCTGTGTGGATTGTGTTGTGCAATCCTGTGTGGATTATGTTTTGCTTTCCTGTGTGGAATACGTATACTTTCCTGTGTGGACTGAGTTGTACTTGGGCTCGAAGGTTGGAGTGTATTTGAATTGATGACTTAGGTATATGTATGGGCATATACCTAAGCAGTGTCGGTTGTTACTTCGTGATTGTACTTTTCTTCATGGTTTATCCTTTGTGGATTTGAGAGACTTTCAGGGGTCTCGGGGTCCCTACTGAGTAGCTTATACTCACCCCTGCACGGGCTTTGCCCACACTACGTTGTGTTGGTTGCAGACGATGGACAGCGTTGACCTTAGCTGAGGCTTGCAGAGCGGGACGGTACCCGGAGGTGGACCACTGGGCGGGACGTGCTCGGAGCGGACGGCGGGACCTGTGGAGCAGAGGAGCTATCTGTACCCACCCTTCAGGTGGGATTTCTAGTGGACAGCTCGGTGTAGCGGCATTTACTTTTCAGTTGCTGTTTTCCCCTTTCGAATTGTACTTTACTTTCAGTTTGGGTTTGTATTCTGGCCCATTTACTTTTCCGCACTTTCAGTTGTACTCTGCTTTTGTTTAGTGTTTACTTTCCGCTTGCTTACTCTGTGGTGTTTGTTTACTTTACAAAGGCAATGCCTTCCCTTTTTATCGGGATTTACGCCTTGGTGCTAGTTGCCAACCCCTGGCCTATGGAAGGCGGGCTTGGGGTAGTCACGGCACGGACCCCGAGGGCGGGTCGTGACAAAACGAATGAGAAGGATCAATAATAATGACTTACCATTAGAATCAGACTTCAATGCACCAAGGAAAGGCTCTAGATCAATTCCACTTTATTTAAGAGAGGTTATCCAACCTATATAAGACCAGAATCTCGAGTTAGGGATGTTTTAGGGAAAAACAAGACACATAAATGTAAAAACGAGTTAGATCCAGAATTTAAGGATCCAACATTGACCAGAGCATGGTTTAGTCACACAGTTATGAAAACCATGTTATAACCATGCATTAATCACTACTTTAAGTATGAACCTTGCATGGTCAACTCACATAGTCTTAAAAAAGTTCTCAAACCGTGCTGAATCCACTGCGTCAAAATGACCAAAGCTATTTTTCAAAGAGCATAGTTTCTCCTTAGTGGATGCATGGTTTATAAAAACTATACAATACATATTCAATATTCCTTTTCCCCTATCTCATTTTTCATAGTTTTCTACTTGTTTTGTTTGGTTTCCTCATACTGTACACCACCCGTACACCTATATAAAATACCCAAAAACTCTTGAAAAGTTATCCGAACTCTCCCAACCTTCCCCCTTAAACTATATATACATAAAAATCATAAATAAAGGGTTATATACAAGAAACTGGGTGTTCTAAATCTGGAATGGTAAGAGGGATATGATCTTCCTCTAATATTTACATGAAAGGATGATGGTGGAGTCATTCATTGGAATAATTAGTAATGTCTAATTTTCTTTGGTCATTTGATGGAATATTCCATGAAGATTCAAGGATATGAATATGAGCCTATATTAGGGAATGTTCTAGTTTCACATGGTGAGCCCCAGTTATAATGGGTATATGAAGCTGATCTTGGGTCTTTGGAGAATGACATTAATCTTCATCAGTAAGAATATGACATTGTCTCAAGGAATGCACTACTCTCATTTGGTGAGCTCTTGCCATAATGATGATGTGGGTCCAATATTGGTCTTTTGGAATATTCCGCTGGAATTTTTCAATTGGAATGTTCCCCTTTCACGAGGCATGTTCATCTTTAACTTGGTGAGAATTGGTTGGAATGGGAATATGAGCCAAGTCTGACACCTCCTCATTTACCATAATATTCCTATAATTCTTCTGTACATGAGAAATAATGTGTGGTTTCTCTAGATAAACCACTTTTTTAAAATGATTAGAGTGTTGAGCTACCCTGTCTATAGGGATATGAGTGTTCACCTATCCATGTATCTTTAAGAGTGCCTAAATATTCTAGTAGAGTTCTTCATAGGTTTCTAAGATTTATGGTCATTATAGAAATGTATGCACTAGAATATACTGCTACCCATTTTCTTTCTCCAATATGTATTGGAAGATATCTTTAATTGAAGAAAGGATATGATCCCACTTTTTTACTCATTGGGACACTATAATATGCTAATGGAATTCATGTATAGGGGTAGTGATATGCACCTTCCCAATGCCTACTATGTGAATATGGATACAGACTTGTTCGGAGGGAGTTGGGATATGAGTATGCTCACTGGTTATCATCAGAATATACCTCCAGATATTGTCAGTGGGAGTGAGGATATGATCTCACTCATGATTATCCAGATACCTCTTCACTTGAGGTGCCTTCCATGTTTCTTGTTCATGGGGTTTGGAGGTGGTAGTGTATCAGGTGGTTCCTCAGTAGGCAACTGAAGGGCGCCAATGTGATGGCTCTAGTGATAGAGGTCGATTGGATCCCTCATTGGTGGCCCAAGGACCAGAAGAGAGCCATATTTGTCTATTTATTTCACCTTCATCAGATACTAAATGTGGTGATTATCTTACTCTAGGGATAAACATAAGAAGTAGTTGGTTATGGAATCAAGGTACATTGTCTTTTTTGTAACATTCCTCAGATGGTGATGACCTGTTTTTTAGCTTTTAGAGACCCCTGAGGGTAGCCGCAAGGGCTGGGATCATACCATGTAGATTTTAGTCCAAGACCATTTCATTTTCCACCTAATGAATATGGTTTCATGAAGGTGATGTCATTTTAAGTCCCATAAGGGTTGTATCCATAACATTTTTTTCTATAAAGGTCTTTGGATGAAGACATTATCTCAGTTCAGGGTGTTTTTGGTGGGTGTAGTATCTTCAGTCATGTAGACAATAAGGAACAAGGATATCGATCAGTGAATTATCATAGGCATGATGCACTCTCAATCCAATATGCATAGGTAACCATATTTTCCTTTTATTATTGATCCATCCATTCTTCTCATGTGGACCTTTAAAAGTGAGTATGGACTTATTGTGAGAACCTCGACTATAGAGGATCAATCACAAGATGCACATTATAGTCAACTGATGTTTTTTTATTTTCTAGATTCACATTAGGCTTATCATTATTTTATATAATAAATGAAAAAATGGCCCAACATTATATAACCCAATAATTTTATTATTTGAGATATTCATAATGGGTTCACCATTTTGTGTTTAAGAAATGAAAACAAAATATCCAAATGGATAATAACACAATAATATTTTTATTTTAGAGATTCATGTTAAGTTCATGATTTTTGTTCCATAAGGGTTTTTGGAAAAGGAAAACCATTAAGACAAGAAAAAAATGTTTCAATGGGAACTAGGTAGTCTATCCTTTATTCTTGTGATAGATATTTCACGGTTAAATGATTTCTCATCAGGGTTACTACTTTTATTTCATGGGAAAATGTGACTGGCTTAGTCCCAAATAATTGATTATAGAGGGGGTTCAATGTCTTTTTAAAACCATTTAATTAATGCCTACCACTTGCTTATCCCTAAAGGATACCCCCAATGGATCCTACATCCATAGTTGGGTACAGAACTGCCTTCCAAAGGAATGAAATTTTTTTGGGTTTTTGTGACACAATGACACATAGGATCTCACATTGGTTGAGAGGATGACAGGTTGGGATCATCACACCCTTTGTGGGGGAATTTTTCCCTACTCTAGTAATCTCTTATTGATTTATGATATGTTATATAATCTCTTCTTAATCCTGAAACGAGACTGGTTACCCTAATAAAACAGTTATAGGTTAAATCCTATAATACATAAAAAGGAGGGATCTTATTAGTGAATCCATATGTATGTATCTGAGGCCCTTCAACCATTTCCCATTGGTGGGTAGCTGATTTTATATTTAAGCTGTATAATCTGGAACATAAGAGTGTGTTTTTTTCTCTAGGAGGCATTTAATATTTTGAGGATGGGAGCCATTATGAGGTGTCTTACGTATCCTATTTTATAATAGGAATAAAAACCCACATAGTTCATTTAACCCAGGTAGTTTAATATAATTTGTAAAGTATATATATGGGGGCACTAGGTCACTATATATTTGATCCCATACCATGTGGAGGAACCATATATATCTTGAGTATAGCAGGAATCAGAGTTATCATAGTTCAATTATGCCCTTAGGACTTTTCCAAAGGTAGATTTTCTTGTATGCTGGGTAGATATATCATTCCACTGATCAGGGATTACACACTAAGGTCTCATTGGATGGTGGATATTCATGATTCCAATGACGTGATAATTTTGACTCCCTATGCCCATGTGAGCTAAACTCAATGCAAGGAAAAAGGGATGTTAAGTAATCAGCCTCATTACATATGAATACATGGATTACGTGCTAGGACAACCCATTAGATTCTTAAAATAGAACTCTAGCCTTAGAAAGGAGACCAATAAATCCTAGTTATTCTAGTAATCATAGTTGTCATGGTTCAGTTAACTTCTCAATCTACTGGTGGATGAAGAAGGAAGATCAACCCATGGAGTGATTGGGTCCCGATAGTTGGAATGTTAGAGACATAGTAGGTCATATACTAAGATAGATGACTATTTAAGCTTGGGGCTTGATATAATGTTATACATATCCTATTTATAGTAGGAATTAATCTTTTCATTGTTCATTTTAATAAGGGATTATACTATGTGGTTTCCCATATATATAGTTCATAGAAAATTATGTCATTGGTCAGGGCTTATATAGCGAGGTTTCCCTATATTGACAAAGTCTTATGAAATGAATGATAAGAATATTTCAACTCCCTAATCCCACATGATCTATGATTAGTGTGAGAAACAAGGGATATTATGTAAAGATTCTCACTCCTTATGGATGCAAGACTTATATACCAAGACAGTCCCTTTAGATATTCAATATAGATCTTGGTCCTTAAGAAGGTGTCCTACGTTTCTTGGTCATATAAGGAATAAGAGTCATCATAGTTCACTTGAATCATGTCTTACACACTGAGGCCACCCTTATATGCCAACTGGACAAGGCCATCATGTTTTGAGACAACAACTTGACATGGATTTATTGTCTGCTTGACATGTTTGGTTGTCTTTATGAAACATCTGAGATATATAGACATATCATAGTTTCATAGTATACACATCCAAATAAAATATCATGATCCATTTTACTTGTTAGGAGGCTGTCACAAGACATGGATGCGGATTTTTTAAGGCAATTTCATGATTTGAGATGACATGTTTGGGGAGTGCCGCATGTTATCGATGACTTGTGAAGGTATCATTCTAAGAAATGGATGACTTGTACGGAGGACATCACATGATCCTAGTTGAAATGTCCATAGGGTGTCAGAAGACTTAACAAGACATGTCTGGGAGTCCTTTAGATATCTGGTTTAATTAATTGAAGAGTGTCACAAGATCTGTTTGGCAAGGAAAGAGGGATTCATAAAATCCATCCTACATACACTAGTGTCACCATATATTTGAGAGATATGTCTATAAGACATCACATGATTAGGATGACGATTCGAGAGAGCTTCCGGAGACTTGGGTAACATGTCTAGAGGGTCTTGCATGGCTTTTAGGGAGTATCCATAGGACATCAGGTGATCTGAATGGTATATTTAAAGGAAATTGTATATCTGATGCCACATGTCCTGGTGTTACTGTATGAGATGGATGAATCATGTGAAATAAATCAGGATCAACATACATAACTTCATATAAGTTCCCTTACTTTAGTTATTTATTCTAGATTTTATTGCATAAGTGCCTTAGATTGTTTAGTGTTTATTTTATTTCACGTTTCAAATGATCCAACCAACATGCCAGATGTCTTTTACATAATCCATCCGACAGGCCAAAAATATTTTGAATGATCTAAAGTTATGACATGAAGTTCCAATTCATGCTGCAAAATCCTTGGATTCATTCTCTGGATTTTACCTAGAAAAAGACTGTAATGACCCAAACTTTTTAAAGGATATTTTGTTTCTTGAAAATGTGTGTTATTTTATTTCACACAACAAAACCATATCTATTTAATAATGAAGTGGGTATAAAGGGAAATGTGACCAATGATATTCGATCATTATATGACCGTTCGTCAAACATGACCATTGATCAAACGTCACTATTGGTTTACACGACTGTTGGAAACTATAAATTTGGAAATAATTTTAATGTTATGATTAGTGTTTATAAGTAGAAATGGAAAAGGATAATTAATATAGAAAGGAGGAGAGATGGACTCAACCAATTGAGTCATGTTGTATGAAGCCCATTTTTCAAAAATTAAGAGGGAGGTAACGTCACTGGAGTTTTCCATTGGCCAATCCAAATATTATCTTCATCAAGTGAAGCTTTAATGAAATCAACTGTGTAAGAAGTTCATGTTAGTAGAAAGTACCAATTGGGAAATGTTAACCAAGCCACCCCATGACTATATCACTATTGAACACCTTACCCTTAGGCCGTACATGTAACACCCCAAGATTTCATAGTGTGTTATTTCTTTAAAATAATACAATAACTTGCACTACACGCAACACCGAGTTCAAGCACACCATGACTTACCAAACAAAACATTCAAAAGAGGTTATGAATAGTATTAACTAAATTTTAAACTTTATATAATCCTTATAATTTTAGAATCCATATTATGAGTTTCTTAGACATAATACAAGAACATATTCATTTTCAGTATTGCACTTTTATCAACTTTTAATAGTGAAACCTTTTTAAATACAATATTTTAAACTTTTTGAATAAATGGGGACATCAAAAAAAATTTAAAATGAAACATCCCAAGCTTCCACGGTACGCTTTCCTTTGAATAATATAGTAGCGTGTGTTGTACGCAACTTCGAGTTCTAACACACCACAACCAATCAAACTAGCCGTTATGAATAGTAATACCTACTTTTTGAAATTATATATATTTTATATTTTAGAATGGACTTCATTTTTGGATTTGGAATATCGAATTTAGCCTAAGGTGAAATTTTGGTACATTTCGGATAACTTTCATATTTTGATGAATAGTGAAAATTACAAAATTTTAATTAAAAACAACTTTTTTAATCAAAATAATTAATAGTGATAAATTATGAATTTAAGTGGTTTTAAAGTATATTTAGAATATATTTTTACCATTTAATATAATTTTGGTCATTGGACATAATTTTACAATTAAACCGAACATAAACAGGTGTCAATCTTTTGATAGTTATTATCTCTTAAAAACACGCTTTTTGTTTTGACAGCGGGAATTAATTTTAAATTAATTTCTGCCACTTCTGTGTTTTGAAATTAGAAAAATGTATTCCATATTTGGAATCAGGATGTTCAAATTGTGTAAATAGGTAACTTTTTTTTTAGACATTTTGAATAATTACTGCCGAAAATTTTTTATTTACCATGGTTAAGGGTAAATCCGGTAAATAAGGGTTAAAAAATAATATTATAATAATACTAAATTACCCTAAAACGTGTCCTAGCCTTATTGGTTGATACATGTTCGACCATGGGAATCTTTGGGTCGATTTTGGGACCCCATGGATCCACTTGTAAGTGATAATGACACTTTATTTTAATTAAGTTAAAATGAATACAAAAATGACACAAGCATATATCTTTTAGAAACACAATTGTTACATAGGGTTATATATGTTGGATTTTAGATTATAAATATTCATTAGAAAGATAAAAATATTTCCTACATAATTATATTTTATTTATAATTTTTAGACATTAAATAATTTATTTTATTTATGACACAATGATGATGCAGTAATTACTATAATAGTGAAAAATTAAAATAATTGATATTATAAATACCCAAATAAATATAATATGAAACTTTTAATGAATTAAAATAATTTTATAGGATAATATGATATATTAGGATTGATTTTATTGACTTTGTTCGAAGTAATCAATCTGTAATGAGTTTCACAAAAATCAACTATTGAATAGTGTCAAAATTGACATAAAAGAGTTCTTAAAACAAATATTATATTATTAATTGATATTAAATTCCTAAAAATCTAAGGTTCGGGAAAGAGACTTATATCATGATAGGTTCATCATTAATGGACCACTTGGGGGTCTCTTGGATGTATATAGTAAGTTTATTAACCATATTATATAAAAATACAAAGAGACATTGTAAAAGTGAAACTAATTAACTTAGAGTTAATACTTAAAGATAAGGTTAATATAAGTACCCAAACCTGTCTAAATTCTATTGGTTGAGTTGTATTCGACCCATACCCACCGTAAAATTTAAATAATCAAATTTTGTGCCATTATAAACCGAATAAGAATTTATTATAAATTAATATTTCTAGCTTTTCCAAGGGTGCCCCTCACCCCTCTTATAAAAGGGCACTCCTCCTTCTCATTTTGTCACACCTTCAAAGCCTTATGGTTCGGACAAACTCTTCCCAAATACTCTCCCAACTTCCCTCACTACAACTTAGAGGCCTTATTTTGATCAGAAAGCCAACCTAAGGATCCCTTTTGATCAAATAAAAAGGAAGGAACCGAAGAAGAGGAGGTTAACCTACCCTAACCAAGTAAAAGTACAAGGTAAGGGATTTTCTTATCTCACATTCAATTCCGTGATATTTCCATTATTCGCCACTAAATTATTGACAGTGGTGTATTTTGTACTGGCATTTGATATATATTATCATGATTATCTTTATATTCATGTTATTCTGTAAATAATTTGGTGGTTATTAACTTCTGGCCATATGACTCAGTTGATTAACGTGGTAAGGGGTTTTCATCTCACTCTTTATTTCCGTGAGATTCATGCCATATTTCCACTATTATCTTTTTTGTGGTGTATGTACTTCCCATAATTGTATTCTTTGTGTAATACACTTTACCTTATGTGTATTTACATTTTAATTGTATGATACCTCTTTCATGGGTTGTATGTTTCATAAGTTACCAAATTGATAAGGGTTTACTTCACAATCTCTTTAATATCTGAGGTTGTCTTTACGTAAGTATCTACAGGGACATATTTACTATCCATGTCGATATTTCATAAAAGAGTTTTCAAAGGGATTATTTCAAAGGGAACTTTTACTAAAACATCATTTTAAATGTTTTAAATATTTATTCTTCTAAATCATCCTCATTTATGTCCATGTTTTCAAAATGGTTTGTAAGGATTTATTTATATGAAAATGAATGTTTTAAAAGTGTTAATTCCATTCAAAAGTGTCAAAGTGGTATGGGACACTTTGATTCAAAAATGTATTTAAATGCCTTACTTTCTAAATTGTGTAACATTAAAATGTTTTCATGAAAAAGGGATATTTCTCTCAATAATTTTTAAAAAAACATTTTCATCCATGTCAACATCCTTTGATGGATTTTAAGATTATTTGAAGTTGATTTATTATGATATAAAACTTCCATATTGTAATGAAGTTTTGTGATATGTTTGACTTTAGATGTGTCATTTATATAGCATTCATGGTTTATGAGTAAAGTATTGACATTTCGTATGCTAGTTCCAATAAGAATGTTTATGTTATATTTCAACCTTTACTTCATATGAATGTGTTGGACAAGTATGTTCCAGGTTGGGGACTGGTTAAAGTAATCTCTCCAGGTTGGGGACTGGTAAAAGTAAGCCCTCCAGGTTAGGGACTGGTAAAAGTAAGCCCACCGGTTTGGTCTCCGGTTATTAGAGGCACTCCGGGTTGGTGTCCGGTTGTTAGAGGCACTCCGGGTTGGTGTCCGGTTATTAGAGGAACTCTGGGTTGGGTTCCGGTTACAGTTATCCCCAAGGTATTGGGACGAGGCCTTGAAAAGAAATTAAAGTTTAGCATTATGCATTCCATCATTATGAATGTAGTTATTGATTTTGCATGTGATTATTCGATTAGTAGAATATCCATGTGAATAAGTAAATGTCATTATTTCATTTTACTTTTGCCATACCATGTTGAAGTTCAAGTTTAAAAGGCTTTTGTTTTAGTAATGCATTGCCTTAAATGTTTATGCTTATTTTGAATATTCCGCTATATTGTTATCCTTACTGGGAATTTGAGCTCACCCCTTTTCTATGTTTTATTTTCCCCAGGATGTGAAGAAGTAAGTTATGAATGACCTGTAGGGATATTATGAGGGGAAAATAGTGTGGACTGTGGAGACATTATGTTGTTGTAGTAGTTTTTCATTTTATGATGTAATGTAAAACTTACGAATAGATCTAGTGTTTCCAAGGCTACTAAACCAATCGGTCTTTCAAGATTTGATATTTCTTGTGATCATGCCAATGTTATGTAATAATGCACCGAATCTAGGTAACTGGGGTCGGGGCGTTACAGTTGGTATCAGAGGAAGTTTAGTACAAACCTTGGAAGCTAGATTTAGATAAACTCTGATTGAGCACGTAGACCTAAGATGAACTTTGAGGATTAGTATAGAAGAACTTCCTAGAATTTTGGTATTGTAAAGATTTTGTGAGTTTTCCGAGAAATACATCCCTGTCTGGGTACGAGCACGTAGAGGCGGCTCTGGCACAGATGTACCTAGGGGTAAAACCCGAAAACACCGCTTTGAGCTAGACTCGAACGGGAACTGGTGCACGACAACGGGCCTTGCTGCACTCTTGGTTACGACACTCCCGGGGGATATTCTTAGGATAACTATCATTTTCTTTACAAATCATTATGAAGGATTTATGAGTATATACTTCCTCAAAGGAGACATTTTTATGATTATGGATTATATCCATAAACTATTTAATTTATGTTATGTGTTTTAAAAGTTTGGGATTAGGTATTGTTATTCATAAGCTAATCTAGTGTATGCCAATGTTTAGAAATGGCGCCTAGTAGACGGAATGAGAACTCCAGCAATGCACATGATACAAAGAGAAAGAAGGATAATATATTTTATGGTCTTAAGCCAGAATTTACAAGAGAAATAGTCTCGCATGTATTATCATCATATGAAGAAATAATATCATGTGTTGATAAGATAAGTAAAGAGTTTACTGAGTCCTATGGCTTTGAAGGGAAGCAAGAGAAGAAAAGGGTGGAAGAGAGAAAGATGGATAAAGGGAAGAGGAAAAAGAAGAATTTTCCCATATGTGGTAACTGTGGAAAGAAACACCCTGGAACATGCCTAAAAGGAATGGGAGTTTGTTATAAGTGTGGAGGAAAAGGGAACAAAGTACGTGACTGCAAGGGTAAGAAAATGGTTTCAAATGTACAATGCTTTATTTGCAAAGAGTTTGGACACTATGCGAACCTATGTCCCAGCCATCAAAATATTCCGCAAATGATGTTATTAGATAATAATCAAGTTATGATACTACCACAGATGAAGAGGAATGATTAGAGTTCTTATGTTGATTATGTCAATTGAGTGTTATATCAACAATGTACTTGTTATAATAATTATGGAGTATATAAGGATTTTACTGCAGTACTATTTCATTAAGGACTTGAGATTGTGTGGAACAAAGAAAGGTGACTCAACAGCAGGATAAATTTTTGGAAAATATATGGTTGAGAGAATGATAAACCATAATATAGTTCTGATACCGAGTTAGTGATTTTGGAATAATACATGATTGTTTTGGATAAATTATATTGGATATTCTTGACTACCTTGGAACTGATTAATGATCTGTATATTCCATTATTGTTGGGGTTTAAAACATTTTTGGATTGATGAGGTATATCCAGCATTCTATTTGGAATAAGAGTGCATGAATGTAATCAATAAGGAATATGGTAATTCAGGATGTTTCAGTGTATTAAAATAATACATGATGAAGGTATTCATATGATATTATGTGGTAAAAAGGATTTACATTATGTTTAACTTCCATATAAATGTTGGACTGTGAGTTTGGTCAGAAATATTTTGGATAAATTCTAGTTTGAGATTAATTTTTGATTGCCATAAAAGGACAACCCGGAGGTCGGGCAGCAACCCGTCGCGTCCGGCAAGGCTGCGAGACTTGAACCCGCAACCGAAGGGCGACAAGGGTGTATCACCTACCACTAGCCCAAGAGATGTCCTGGATTAAATAATGTAGTTTTTTTAAAAGATCTGGTAGATGAATTATAAATTCGTTTATTTTGGAACCCTGTACGAATAGTATAAATAGAATTTTTTTTACGAGTGAAAGATGAGTTTGTGGTAGAAATTTATTAATGGACAAAACTCTAATTATAAAGTAAGTATATCTCCTTATGATCTTATCGAATCTCATAAATAAATTCCTCAACATTAAGAAAAGGAACTTAGAAAAAAAATGTTTTCCTAGATGGTACCTTAAATCATCACTAATTTATGGCTTTGGGATTGTTGGCCTTTTCATAGCCATGTTCTCTACCACTCTCCATCAGATAATTGATGGTTAGATTTCTCTTCCATATCCATATTTTCCTACATGGAACCCTAGTATGTGTTATTTTCGGTAATCTTCATACTTTCCACTCTTTATTTTAAATAGAGGCCTCATTAATTCATTTTTCAATGAGGGATTTCAACTAAGATATTTTGAAACGTCAAAAATGTGTTATCCTAATACCCTATGTTTTGTTGAACCGATGGTATTTCAAATCATCATAGATTGATGAGTTTAAGGACCTCAATTTTATACTTGTTTGTGATTGATGATATCAATCACTACCTATTAATATTTACGTTTTTCCTCCAATTATATGTCTCTAATCGCCACCAATGTTCTCCTAATCGAGATCATAATTTGGTGGAGACCCTTTCATTTCTCATTTCCTCATATTAAGACTAAATTTTAGTAACCCAATTTCCGATGTGGGTTTTCGCACAAAGATATTTTTTACCTTTTATTTTCGAAGAACAATTTCAAATTGCGAGGATGCAATTTATTGAAGGAGGGGAGAATGTAACACCCCAAGATTTCATAGTGTGTTATTTCTTTAAAATAATACAATAACTTGCACTACACGCATCACCGAGTTCAAGCACACCATGACTTACCAAACAAGCCGTTCAAAAGAGGTTATGAATAGTATTAACTAAATTTTAAACTTTATATAATCCTTATAATTTTAGAATCCATATTATGAGTTTCTCATACATAATACAAGAACAGATTCATTTTCAGTATTGCACTTTTATCAACTTTTAATAGTGAAACCTTTTTAAATACAATATTTTAAACTTTTTGACTAAATGGGGACATCAAAAAAAATTTAAAATGAAATATCCCAAGCTTCCACGGTACGCTTTCCTTTGAATAATATAGTAGCATGTGTTGTACGCAACTTCGAGTTCTAACACACCACAACCAATCAAACTAGCCGTTATGAATAGTAATACCTACTTTTTGAAATTATATATATTTTATATTTTAGAATAGAAATTCATTTTTGGATTCGGAATATCGAATTTAGCCTAAGGTGAAATTTTGGTACATTTCGGATAACTTTCATATTTTGATGAATAGTGAAAATTACTAAATTTTAATTAAAAACAACCTTTTTAATCAAAATAATTAATAGTGATAAATTATGAATTTAAGTGGTTTTAAAGTAAATTTAGAATATATTTTTACTATTTAATATAATTTTGGTCATTGGACATAATTTTACAATTAAACCGAACATAAACAGGTGTCAATCTTTTGATAGTTATTATCTCTTAAAAACACGCTTTTTGTTTTGACAGCAGGAATTAATTTTAAATTAATTTCTTCCACTTCTGTGTTTTGAATTTAGAAAAATGGATTACATATTTGGAATCAGGATGTTCAAATTGTGTAAATAGGTAACTTTTATTTTTAGACATTTTGAATAATTACTGCGGTAAAAATTTTATTTACCATGGTTAAGGGTAAATCCGGTAAATAAGGGTTAAAAATAATATTATAATAATACTAAATTACCCTAAAACGTGTCCTAGCCTTATTGGTTGATACATGTTCGACCATGGGCATCTTCGGGTCGATTTTGGGACCCTATGGATCCACTTGTAAGTGATAATGACACTTTATTTTAATTAAGTTAAAATGAATACAAAAATGACACAAGCATATATCTTTTAGAAACACAATTGTTACATAGGGTTATATATGTTGGGTTTTAGATTATAAATATTCATTAGAAATATAAAAAGATTTCCTATATAATGATATTTTATTTATAATTTTTAGACATTAAATAATTTATTTTATTTATGACACAATGATGATGCAGTAATTACTATAATAGTGAAAAATTAAAATAATTGATATTATAAATACCCAAATAAATATAATATGAAACTTTTAATGAATTAAACTAATTTTCTAGGATAATATGATATATTAGGATTTATTTAATTGACTTTTTTCGAAGTAATCAATCTGTTAGGAGCTTCTCAAAAATCAACTATTGAATAGTGTCAAAATTGACATAAAAGAGTTCTTAAAACAAATATTATATTATTAATTGATATTAAATTCCTAAAAATCTAAGGTTCGGCCAAGAGACTTATATCATGATAGGTTCATCATTAATGGACCACTTGGGGGTCTCTTGGATGTATATAGTAAGTTTATTAACCATATTATATAAAAATACAAAGAGACATTGTTAAAGTGAAACTAATTAACTTAGAGTTAATACTCAAAGATAAGGTTAATATAAGTACCCAAACCTGTCTAAATTCTATTGGTTGAGTTGTATTAGACCCATACCCACCTTAAAATTTAAATAATCAAATTTGGAGCCATTATAAACCGAATAAGAATTTATTATAAAGTAATATTTCTAGATTTTCCAAGGGTGCCCCTCACCCCTCTTATAAAAGGGCACTCCTCCTTCTCATTTTGTCACACCTTCAAAGCCTTATGGTTCGGCCAAACTCTGCCCAAATACTCTCCCAACTTCCCTAACTACAACTTAGAGGACTTAGTTTGATCAGAAAGCCAACCTAAGGAGCCCTTTTGATCAAATCAAAAGGAAGGAACCAAAGAAGAGGAGGTTAACCTACCCCAACCAAGTAAAAGTACAAGGTAAGGGATTTTCTTATCTCACATTCAATTCCGTGAGATTTCCATTATTCGCCACTAAATTATTGAAAGTGGTGAATTGTGTACTGGCATTTGATATATATTATCATGATTATATTTATATTCATGTTATTCTGTAAATAATTTGGTGGTTATTAACTTTTGGCAATATGACTCAGTTGATTAACGTGGTAAGGGGTTTTCATCTCACTCTTTATTTCCGTGAGATTCATGTCATATTTCCACTATTATCTTTTGTGTGGTGTATGTACTTCCCATAATTGTATTCTTTGTTTAATACACTTTACCTTATGTGTATTTACATTTTAATTGTATGATACCTCTTTCATGGGTTGTATGTTTCATAAGTTACCAAATTGATATGGGTTTACTTCACAATCTATTTAATATCTGAGGTTGTCTTTACATAAGTATCTACAGGGAAATATTTACTATCCATGTCCATATTTCATAAAAGAGTTTTCAAAGGGATTATTTCAAAGGGAACTTTTACTAAAACATCATTTTAAATGTTTTAAATATTTATTCTTCTAAATCATCCTCATTTATGTCCATGTTTTCAAAATGGTTTGTAAGGATTTATTTATATGAAAATGAATGTTTTAAAAGTGTTAATTCCATTCAAAAGTTTCAAAGTGGTATGGGACACTTTGATTCAAAAATGTATTTAAATTACTTACTTTCTAAATTGTGTAACATTAAAATGTTTTCATGAAAAAGGGATATTTCTCTCAAAAATTTTTTTAAAAAATATTTCATCCATGTCAACATCCTTTGATGGATTTTAAGATTATTTGAAGTTGATTTATTATGATATAAAACTTCCATATTGTAATGAGGTTTTGTGATATGTTTGACTGTAGATGTGTCATTTATATAGCATTCATGGTTTATGAGTAAAGTATTTACATTTCGTATGCTAGTTCCAATAAGAATGTTTATGTTATATTTTAACCTTTACTTCATATGAATGTGTTGGACAAGTATGTTCCAGGTTGGGGACTGGTTAAAGTAAGCCCTCCAGGTTGGGGACTGGTAAAAGTAAGCCCTCCAGGTTAGGGACTGGTAAAAGTAAGCCCTCCGGTTTGGTCTCCGGTTATTAGAGGCACTCCGGGTTGGTGTCCGGTTATTAGAGGCACTCCGGGTTGGTGTCCGGTTATTAGAGGCACTCCGGGTTGGGTTCCGGTTATAGTTAGCCCCAAGGTCTTGGGACGAGGCCTTGAAAAGAAATTAAAGTTTAGCATTATGCATTCCATCATTATGAAAGTAGTTATTGATTTTGCATGTGATTATTCGATTAGTAGAATATCCATGTGAATAAGTAAATGGAATTATTTCATTTTAATTTTGCCATACTATGTTGAAGTTCAAGTTTAAAAGGCTTTTTTTTAGTAATGCATTGCCTTAAATGTTTATGCTTATTTTGAATGTTCCGCTATATTGTTATCCTTACTGGGCATTTGAGCTCACCCCTTTTCTATGTTTTATTTTCCCCAGGATGTGAATAAGTAAGTTATGAATGACCTGCAGGGATATTATGAGGGGAAAATAGTGTGGACTGTGGAGACATTATGTTGTTGTAGTAGTTTTCCATTTTATGATGTAATGTAAAACTTATGAATATATCTAGTGTTTCCAAGGATACTAAACCAATCGGTATTTCGAGATTTGATCTTTCTTGTGATCATGCCAATGTTATGTAATAATGCACCGACTCTAGGTAACTGGGGTCAGGGCGTTACAGTACATGATTTTATCAGGGGTTACATGTCTTGGACATAGTATGTAATTACTTTGTATAAATAAATTTTTTTCTTCTATTAATTCGATTTTAAGAATAGTTTTTCTTAATATATATAGGTTTAATTGATATTGAATTTGATAAATTGAATTTTCATATCTAAGTTGTAATTTTCTAAAAAGATATAAATTTTTATAATAAACTAATTTATTATGAATAATATTTATTTTAAAGAAATATAATGATAATAATATTTTATTTAAATATAAATGATAAACTAATTTTAATAATTTTAACTATCAGTAATTTTACTGTGTATTTTCAACCTGATATTATTTTTAATAAATTAGAATTTTTATATTTAAATGTTAAAATTCTTGAATTTATATGATAAAATAAATATAATTTTGGAAAACAACACTTTGAAATCAGGTTTGGGTAAACTTACAAGAATTTTATAAAATATTTTGTTTTCCTATGAATAGTAAAATATTTTTTTAGGGTTTTAGTATGTTTAATGACTTCATAAATGTGTCATAATTATGTAATACTTAATTAAACAAATTATATGGTCAAAAAATGTTATTTTATTAATATCATTATTTTTAATATATTTTAATCAATTTCCAAACCTATAATTTACCTTCTAATGTCTAAAATGAAAACTTTAACAATAAAAAGAATATTTTTGAGAAAACTTCACTTTTACTTGCCAAAAAAAGTAATATAAAATGATGATAAAATATTTTGGATTAAAATAACATAAAATATGTCCCAAATATAAAAACCCATGGGAAATTCCATGGTTTTTCATTTTCCACAACTTGGCTTTTCAAGGCCTATATTTGGAAATTATTAAACAAATCCACAACTTTTTCTATAAATACCCACCCATTTATCCATTTAAATTCACTCCCAATAAATAATCCATGATTATATTGTAGACTTACCTCCCAAAGAGTACTTACAAGGTGTTATAAATCCCATAAGGTCCCAATATTCATGTTTTATGAGTAACTCTTCAAGGTAAGAGAATTATCCTCCTTTTCTTTTCGATTCAAGAACCTCTTTTTATATATTTATTCTAAATTTTATGTTTAATCTCTTCCATTAGGATTTAGATCATACCTATACTTACAAATTATGTTTTATCAATAGAATAACCTTGTACCATCTCTTTTAACCTATTTCTAAAAACACTTTTTATACCTGTTATGCTGTTTAATTACTTCTATAAATTTCTCTCTTATCCTCAATAAATTACATTTTATTTTATTCATATGAATACCCAAGACTCTTTATTTTATAAGGTTATTCACCTAAATGTAATAATTATTTATTTTCTTCAAGGATTAACATACATGAAACCCACATTCCTTTCATGCGGGTTAAAAATGACAAAATATTCATGTTTTTAAGAACTTTTGAAATGCCATGATTTTGATATAAAATCCATTTATTTTATTCTTTGTGGATTATTTATGAAATGTTTGATAATAATCTATGTGGATCACATTAATTAATACATAATAATTGTGTGACCTAAGAGAACTCAAATACATTGGTTAAATAATTTTATCTTTAGATTTGGCGTGTTTTACGATACCTTGGTGAATAACCTTAGTAATTTTTATGACACCAAAATGAAAAACATGGTGATATACTTATGAATGCATCATTTAAATGTTTTATCCACATATACAAGTTATGAATCAGGTTCTATTTTTTTTATATTACACATGTTCCCTTTCAAAATTCTTAATGATATTCCTCATGTTTTTATTGATATTTATCAAGATCACATGTAAACTATTTCCACTGCTTTCCATTACTGGGTCGTATACTCACCCTTTACTTTGATTTATGTACCTAGGTTATGAGATATAGTAAATGTAATTAAGATGAACCAATGAATGCTATTTTTAAGTTGATTAGAAGAAATATTTATGTTTTCATGTATTATGTACCTTATTTCTAAGAAACTAAACTTTAAAATATCTTCTGTTTGTATAGTGTAATGAAAAATTTATGTAATAAAAAAGTGGAATTCCATAGATACTTTAATGATCACATGATTTTTCAGTTTGAGAAATCTACTTCCTAGCTCTTGTACGCGAGGGATCATAGATGAATGATCTTATTTGTTCTGGGGGGGGGGTGGTTACAGACCTCATCAAACCTCTTATATGCTGCCTTATACGACACTTATCTTAATGATTATGTCTATAATTGGTGGAGGAATGTGGTGTCAAATGTTATTTGGAATCCCTCTGTAAGTGTTTCATAACATTCAGCGACCGTAAGACCTTCCCGTCAATGCCTCATTTATTATATTTTTTCCCACTAAAGTGGGTTTTCCTAACTATGTGGACATGATAAGGGGCTACCAAAATGTCAGGATGAAATGTCTATAGAATTTTAGTAGGATCAGGATTCTATTGAAAATCCTTCATGTGATCTGAGCTGACTTATCCTAGATATTCCACAATACAAAGGTGGCTTTCCAAGGGGCCTTTATGAGATCGATCTGGCTTGTTGATGGGGTCTCACATGATCAAGGAAAATTTCCTAGGGTGTATGACCCTATTCACATAAGAACAACATATCTTCCCCTCAAAATAAACTCCTTTAATTTACCATTTTTATTTCCTTGTTTATTTTACAAGTTTTGAGGATCTCCTGAGTTTTTATAAGTGTTTTAAAAAACAAATACTCTCCCCATTGGTGATGCTTTTCATGACCACTAAGGGGTCATGTGGTGATGTTCCAGAATTGTCATGGAAAATCCTTCTGTTTTTCTTTGGACCTATAGAGGGGGAAAATGAGACTTCTTAGAAATTTCTAAGGCCCTTCATTTGATGTGAGTGATATGTGAGTGGGATATTGTGTAACCAGACATACATGTCACTGGGGGATTGTGGCATCTTACGAAATTCCAAGGTGATCCACATGATATTTCTGACCAAAATAGGCTCCCTCCTTTTTGATATTTTCCATCGATCCCTGGATGGTTTTTCAGGTGTTTTTCAATTAACAAATCATGTGATCTATAGGAACTAATATGGAAGCCTTCACATGAACATTGTTCGTTTGGGATTCCTTCATAGAAAAAATAAGGGTTTGTCAAAGGGGTTTCACAGTATATTTTAGTATGATATTTTATACACAAAAAGTGTCTAGATGAACTTCTGATGGTTATGTGATCACATGTATTTTGGAGGGTTACACGATCCATGAGTTCTGTCTACCTTTTTCTTCCTTTTCTTTGTGGGGAAAATAATATCTATATTCAGGTATTTCTTCCATTGTGTGTTTTTTGTTTCTAATTTGGTTGGTGTAAATCGATAAATATAAATATAAATATATATATATATATATATATATAATATCATTTTATTTTAATTATTATGTCATATATATCACATATGTTTATTAGACCCTTCTTTAATATATTTTATGTAATGTTTGAATGACTCACATCGCATTGCAAGGTTCTAGTACACTGTACATACGAACAACGTTATATTATTTCCACAAAATGGAAATTATGAAGATATATGTTATATAATAATTATTAAAGCATGAATACATAATAAATATAATAAATTTAATATATAAATAGTATTTACATCATTATTCATAACCATTAATCGTGGTAATGGAAGAACGTATGATATATGTTCGCGAGGTGGTAGTTATCCGTACACATGCATGATGATATTCTAACCCATTTGATGGATGTGTGTAAAGTTTTAGGTTGTAATTTTTTCATAAAAAATATCATTATATTTAATATTATATGGTTATTATATAATCCTGATATAAAAATAATTGAAGTAGGTGGAGATGGAGAAAAATGCTTTTAGAAAAACATTACCTCTTCATTGGGAATCCTCTTTATGATTTCACCAATTCCTTGATAAGATGAATTTATACAAAAAATATGTATTTTAGGATTAGGGGATGGATTTTGGGACATAAATTGGGTTTTTTTTGGATGATCCAAATGTCTTGGGAGGTGTGAATAAGTGAGGAAAGTGAGTGACCTTTTATAATGCAGGAGTAACATTATTGTAAATACAAAAAAGTAAACACTATTTGGAGGTCTCCCTTATCTCATGTGACTCAAATAATTAAATATTTTTAATAAAATAGAGAATATTTTCAATGTATTTCTAGAAAATAGGGTTTGTACAGGTTTTGGGTCATTTTCACACCTTATCATTTAAGATTAACCAGTAAGTAAATTCCTTTTTACCTTAATAGACGTGATTAATATTAACTATTTTTTCTAATCAGTTTGGTAAAAGACTAATTTAACCTTATTAAAATTTATAAATTATTTTGATTCTAAATATAGAATTTATTTTTTCCAAATCTAACTCAATAAGTGGAAAATTTTAATTTAAAATCTCTCATATCGATGTGACGACAAAATGGGTTTTTAAAGTGTAAATGTTCAAAGGTTTGAGATGTTTGTATATCAAAACCAAAAATAAACGTAATTTGAATTAACTATATTGGATTAATATTTTTATAATTTATCAAATTTTAATTTAAAATCAATTTAAAATATAATTTAACATCATTAATTATTTATATGAAAATTCAATTTTCAATTAAAATCTAATATTTTCACTATTCATTAAATAATAAAACTTCTTAGAATAATAATAAAAATTCACCCTAATATAACTATGATATGAAAATTTCAAAAATAAAGTTTATTTTTTCAAAGAAAATTTATAAAATTTTCAAAATCTAGTTTTAAAAGAAGTGTTCCATTAAAAGGAGACAAAAATTGCCTTCTATAAAAATAAAGTTTTTTATATTTAAAATTGGATTTCTTTTTATCTTATGCCTATCAAATATATTTTATTAATGTTAAAATATTTTATTTGAATAAATAATCTATAAATTTACTTAATATCTTTCACTAATAGTAATTAATTTAATATATTATGATAAAACACCATTAGCACATAATAATAGTTTTTTAATAAAAACATTTTCATTATATTAAATTGGTTTTTATGAAAATTTTTAATTAATTGGTAACCAATGAATACAAAAATATGTTTTTATAAGTTTTTTAATCCTACTTATAACCACAAAATTTAATGGAAAATATTAATAGTATTTGATAAAACTCAGTCTCCCATGTAACATAATCCATCAAAGAAACTCATTGTTGCGTGTAATAAAAGATAACTAAGTATTTAGTTCATTGAATGTTATAGAATAGATTGAATCTTTTTAAAATAATAAATATTTTTTAAAATCTAGAGATATTATATTCCAATATATTATTGGTGTAAAGACCCAGATTTTCCTTGTAATTTTTTGAATTATATGGAATTATTTCAAGTCCGAGAAAATTGAAGGCATGTGATTCAGAGGCCCAGTGCGCCCGGAATTAATTTTTGAACTTTTTGTAAGGAATGTTCAGTAAATTAGTTAGCATCATTTTCAAACTTTTGAACCGGTGATTAGATTAAAATTTGAGGGCACTATTGAATATGTAGTGCCATGATTTTCTTAAGGGAGACTTTACTTTGATCGTAGTAGGTCAGGAGAAAAAGTTATGTTTTGGGACATTTTAGAAGAAATAAAATAAAAAAACAGTGTTATTTTATTTTCATTCTTATCCTCAAATGGTAAATTAGAGTGTGGGACCAGAAACGTGTTAAGCCATTTAATGGATTAAACCTTAAATCTAAGTAACAACAATATAGGGGAAAATATAAATCATCTTAATTAACGAGCCCCCATTAATTCCCAATTTCGTTACTTACCCTCCCCTATCCTATTTATATAGAGATTAGGGGGATGTGATGACATGGATTCACCAAGAAGTGATTTGCTAACAAAATGCAAAGATGCCAATTCTTTGGAGGACGGAGCCGGTTTTGTTGAGCGGTGAAGAGAAAGACCGAAACCCCGAACCAGAGATCAATGATCGAGCGACATCATTGGAGGCTAGTTGAAAGGGATGGTGAACACCAACCGCTTCCACAAAAGTGCACTCACCATCATTCATGAAGTAGGGGTTTGATTATTGTTTTAAATTCAGGTGAATTTATTGAACCCCTTTATCCTCCCTTTTATTACGATCTAATGCAGAGGGCGCATGCCTAACAAACCTGACCCGAACCCTCCGCTACTTTGCTACCCTTGCACCCTCCATGGAAGAACTCCAGCACAACGGTATCAATTAGAAATGAAGGAGGAATCATGCCAATGCACGCCACAAGGGGAGGCCACAACACTATGCCGTGGAGGTCGACGGAGCGGCTGGTACCGACTTACCGTAGAGGAGGTGTGGTGTGCCTTCATGCACTGCCAGTGAGAAAGGGGCCGTGTCTCATCAACTGTTGCAGTTGGAGGAGGAAGACGGTACATCGGCTGGCCACAGAAGGAGAAGTAGCATGAATAGTGCACTGTTGGCGAGTGGGGAGGCGGCCCGACCAGCACGCCGTCGACGAGCAGATGGTCGCGACCGAAGTCATGACAGAGGCATAACCCTCCTCTCTAGAAGGTTGCATGATGACCGGGTAGCTCCTACATGGAACCGTCATTTCAAAAAACCAAACGGCCTCTTAGCTATTCGGGATACCAGGGGTAAACCTCTCCTCTTTTCCAGCTCGGGTGGACTATGGCTGAGACACCTTCATAGCAGGCTGTGCTTTACGCGGTCAGGCCACCTCTCTAGCATGTCACATGCCTGGTGGGCCGTGCCCCCTGCGGAACGGGCCACCCCACTTGCAGGCTAGGTCGGACCATGACCAATCGGGCCAAGCCTACCATGGCCCCGGCCTATCAGGTAAGACCCGGATTGGGTCGGGTCAGCCCAGACTGGGTCAGACTGGACCCAGGCCCAACCAGACCCAGAAACACTTAAAGGTCCATATATTGAGAACCTAGCATCCGTTTGACGAACCGTCTATGGCACTATGACCCTTGGAGTGATACTGTCCTTTTGATATACTCTAATTGAGTTTGGATACAGTTGGAGTATGTACAGGTCAGATCAAGCCCAAATCCAACCAGGCGTTTGACTGACGCACCATATGTCGTTTTGGAACCCTTACGACATGGCGATACTCTGGGCTACTCCTTTTTGGAGCTTAGTGGCCGATGAGGTACGAACGATATCTCAAGGGAAAGATTCTATGAAACTTGAGTGCACTAAGTGCGAGTAATCATGTGGTTGGCTATAACGTGAAGAAAGTACATCGATCCTTTGTGGGTTAGCATCTATCAGATCCTGTGTGGGTCAGTGATCAGAGATCCTACATTTGAAAGCATATACTGATCCTATGTGTGTTAGATTCTATGTGGGTCAACGCTCAGTGATCCTGTGTGGGTGAGCACATACCGATCCTGTGTGGGTTATATACTATGTAGGGAGTAAGGGTTAGTTACCTATCAATCTTGTGTGGGTCATATACTGTGTGGGTCAGTGGGGGTTTATTATCTATTGATTCTGTGTGGGTCAGAAGTAGTGATACTTAACAGAATAAGATTATCTTGCCTTACAACTAATCATCTGTACTTATGTACTATGTTATACTTGAGTGTGAGCTGAGTCAGTGACCTTTGTGGTATTATCTTTTTGGTGTTACCTGTGTGGTACTTCTGTCTTCGTGGTGCTACCTGTGTGGTACTTATAGATTCATGGTGTTACTTGTGTGGTACTTCTCTCTTCATGGTGTTACTTGTGTGGTACTTCTCTCTTCATGGTGTTACTTGTGTGGTACTTCTACCTTTGTGGTTATGTCTTCGTAGTGTTACCTATGTTGTACTTCTATCTCAGCAGTGTTACCTGTGTCATATTTCTACCTTTGTGGTGTTATCTTTGTGGTATTCTTCTCTCATATATGAGATGAGTATATCTTGATAACTTAGGTATTTGGTTGGGCATATACCTAAGTAGATTTGAAGTCTTTATTTTTGTTTTTTCCTTCATGGATATCTAGGAGACCTATGTGGGTCTTGGGGTCCCTATTGAGTATCGTTATACTTACCCCTCCACAAGCTTCGCATGCACCTTGTTGTGTCTTGTGAAGACGACATACAACATTGATTGAGGCTGAGAGATCCATGACTGGATGGTACCCATAGGTGGACCATTTGGCACGATGTGACGCAGGGACTACTATTCGTGATCTGTACCTGCCCTTGAGGTAGGATCCCCAGTGGACGATCCATGGGCTATTTGTACTTTTTAGTTGTATTTGTACTTTTCAATTGTACTCGTACTTCCAGTTAGGCTTGTATTCCAGTCCCTTTACTTTCAATACACTGTTACTACAATAGTTTACTATGTGGTTTTTTCTTGTGGTGTTCTTAGACTGTGTGTCTGTACAGGTTAAAATGCAATGCCTTCCCATTATAGGGATACACCTTTCCGGTTCTTGTCACCAGCCCCAGGCCCACAGAAGGAGGGATTGGGGTAGTCATGGAATGATCCCTGAGGGACGAGTTGTGACAATTGGATTTTTTTCATAAAAAATATTGAATAAAATGTTATTCTTTTAGAATTTCAGGGTTTTACAAAAGAAGTATCAATGTGTAATTTTACAAAAGAAATAGAATGGAAATACAGTAACTTAGGTGAGTTAGGAATAAGGGAAGATATTTAAAAAAATGTTCTTACTTGTGTCTCATCATTGGAAATACTCAAAGGATACGTGAAATAGGATAAAATAAATAGGGGGAGGAATCTGAATATAATGATGACCATAATTGAAATCTATCAGGGCATGGTGGACCTGATATCTCTTCTATATAGAGATTACCTGAAGGCTATCTAATTGGTGAGATTGATTTTGAAGAAAGAGGTGATTTATTTCCTCTTATACCTATATTTGACCAAGTACTAGAAGAGATGTTTAGTCTCACTCATATGTTTTTTGAATAACTAGTGGAAAACAATATAACAATGCATATTTGATCTACCCACAATTTTTTTTAATTTTTGATAAGGAAAAAGAAAGTAAAAAACTAGAAGATCAGTCTTTGAGACCAGAACCAATATATATTTAAGGTGAGTAGGTTGAATGTAAATTATCATCTTATTCTTCTATACCTATACCTTCTTACGCTCCTACGTCATTTTTATCTAAAGAATAATTTAATGTTTTTACATATGATTTGATTGGTGTTTTTAAAGAGCAGTTTATTGGCTTTGGGAGCACAATAGAACAATTTAGAGAAGTGGAAATAACAAGGACAGTCAAACTTTTTATATATCATTTTAAATCAAATATCCATCTCAAAATGGATCATATGAAAAATTATATTGAATATTTAAGAGCTCAGGTTGGTGATATGTAGAAATATCTTCAAAACATGATGCTTAATTTAGACCAATGATTTATAAATACAGTTAATCATCCTTATATATATGCTAATACTTATGTATCCTCATAATATTCACTTCTTGATTCCATTCAATTTAATTTTAGTGAATATCAAATCAAATAGATTATAAGAGATGAGTTGAATGTAATATTGGATGAGTTTTAAATGGGAAAAGAAATAGTGTTTGAATGATATCAAACACATGCTGCAAAAAAATGGAACTGGTCAGAAGGGATTTGAGAGAAGCTGGAAAAGATAGATATACAATTAAATGGTATATTAGTTTTTATCTTAATAGTATATTTAATATTTCTGATCTAAATACCATGTTTTTATCTATAGAAAATGATCTAAATATTCCCCCAATAACTCAATCCTTCAAAACTATTGTATAGAGAGAATAATATTTATTACTCATATTCTAGATTCTTTTTTAGAGAAAAAGGGATTATATTTGCAGTCTATGATCATGGTTCATGAGAAGTTATATAATCAATTAGACTTCTTGAAATATACATTTATACTATAAATAATTTTATTCTATCACCTCAGGACTTACCAAATTATTCATCCCCTAATTCTACCACTACCTATACTAGCCCATTTATATTGTCTCATAAAGAAGTTATTCAACCCCATCAACTTATTTATATGTATGTGGTAATTCATGAAAGTTCTCCAATCACTTCACCGTAACCTACACCTGCTACCTCATCCACCACAATCAAAAGAAAATAACCAAACCTTCTTTCTAACATTAGAGATGTTGTTCCATATTTTGATTCTGATTAGACTAAATAATAGGGGTTCGTTTTGTTCCAATTTCTCATTATTAATGAAATAACATTATTTATTTAATATATTTACTTTTATCAATTTGTTTTTATTATTTTCCCCTTAAAATGTTTAATTTTTTTTTTATATTTTTGACACCACTAGTATAGTTTTTTATAATTACAGAAGGGATAAAAATGACATTTCAATTCATTTATTATGCTATGTTTTTATTTTTAATAAAAAAGGAATATATTTTTGGATCAGTCATGTAACTCCATATTCTAATTCTCAAAAATCATGTTTGTTATATTATTAATGGAATTTCAATTTTATGATACTACAATATTTTTCTATCCAAAACTATTAAAAATATATAATTCTTGAAGTGATTTTATCAACCTAGAATATAATGAAGTTCAACTAGATATGAAGGCCCAGGGATCAAATAGAAGTGAACACATATTGTTATCTAAGTGACCACATAAAAAATCATATAACCATGTGTCAGAAGTAAAAATTTTCTCTAATTCTTGAACAGACTGCACATATTCTAAATTGGACACATTAAGTGTTCAGAGTTAACACATGAATGATCCAACCTACCTCATGATGACTTCATGTGGCCATTCAGATAGAAAATTATTTTTGGTAATGTATTGAAACTATGACATGTTTAAATGGAGTGACTGAATGAGGAAATAAAATGACTACATGTGGAAATCAGGAGACCACAAACAAGTGACCACAATATCAAGATACAGAAAGATAAAGTTACCACAATTCAGAGTGACCATGACTAAGTTGATTCTAAGTGATTGTGTATAACCTAATAAGTTAGTAATATTAAAAACTACAATGAATATATTTTTAATAATTTACTGTAGTTTTAGATAATTTTAGTACGCAAGATCAGACTATTGTGTATGATGATTAATTTATCAATATTATCTAATAAATAATTAGAAATGGTGCTCTATTTTATAAGAATAATCACTCATCGAAAAAATATATTGAGGTTATAGGACATAATCTGAAATAATGATTAGATAGACTAATTTAATGCGTGAATCCAAAATAATATATTCTAACTTCTCAATGAAATAGTCAATCGATGTGTCTTTAAGGATAGATTTAAAGACTAAAAAGAGAACAATAAGAACATTACTGATCATATCTTTCTTGATTAGAGAAAGAATAGTTAGAAAAATATTTTCATAATATTTCTATTATTTTTCTATATTTTATTTACTTTTATGTTTTTCTTTCTATAACTATATATTTCTTGATCACAATCTCTTATACTAAATTGGAGAGCACTTTGATACCCCCTTCACTCTTATTTTATATCTATCATCCCATGAATAATTATAGAAGAGTTTGTTGGAATAATGAACTAATTTTTATGATGTTGTACCTATAAAACCTGATCTAGGTTATGGATCTATTTATTACTTAATAAATTCTCTTGGTTGTGGGTTACTATTAAGTGGTCAGAATTAGGTATCATCTTGAGATTTAATATCTTATATTTATTTCCTATGTGTTAATTTTTTTACTTTATTTCTAAAAAATACAATATTTTTTAAAAAAATGTTATAAAAATAATAATTTTGTAGTTATGTTTTATATATGTTATATATATATTTTGTTTTACATGATTATATCTATTTAAAAAGTTAAATTGGTTGTAAAAATTTATTTAATAGTGTTTTGATTGAATCCTTCAGAAATATTTTGAAAATATAAAATTATATATTTATACTATTTTAGTTAATTGGAATGATTTATAAACATTGGGATTTAGTTTTAAATTATTTTTAAACAAAAATTTTCCTAGAAATTGAATTCATCCTCTCTTGAGTTGTCCACTCTGACTATCAAAATCTGTCTTTATAACCATCTATGTGTGGTGACGATGGAAAACAAAAAACATCACATTAGGGAGAAGGTATTCCAAATATATGTAGGAGTAAAGTTTTCATCTATAATAGGATTGAAATGTGGAATAAATTAGTTGGTAAATAATCACAATGACAATTAAATATAGTAAATATTATAATGTAATTATGTTATGATGGATAGAATAGATTTTTATGACGTAAAATAATTCTCAAACTTGAAATATTTTAGTTATTATTTATACCTCCTCCTTGGATATCTTTCTTTGTCTTACACCAAAATCCTTACAGGATTGATATATTAGCCTCTAGGATGTGGGGATGAGGGTTCGAGATGGATTTTGGTCGATATTGGTAAATCCAGAGTTCTCAACGTGTGTGTTTAGTAGGTTTCTTTTTATAAGTGAGAGTATTGAGACTCTTGTAATTATTAATAAATTTACCATATGATAAATTCCTTTCTAAAGGAAAGTGGATACAAGAAAAAATAATATATGAGATATTTTTAATTATAAATCCACTCAGAAAATAAAATTTATATAGTTTTTAATGATATATTAATCATTATCTATTAGTGTATGCCCCCTCGCTGACCTGTTCAACCTTTACCGTGGTGGAAAACATTTACCATGGTAAGAATTCATCAAGATTAAAAATGAAATTGAAAAAATTAAAAAATTTGAACAAGATGATTTTAGATATGTAATAAATTTTCAAATATCTAGTTTCTATAAGTATTATAAATTAAATTTAAAATTAGTTTTCAAAACACATTGAAAAATCATTTTTAGAAAAATGTAATTTAAAAATAAACATTATTTTACACCAAAATAAAGTATAATTTAGATTACTAGGGAATTAATTTGATTTTATTAAACAAAATGGGACTTACTTGAATTTATAACTAAACTAAAATAGAAAGGAACCTTTTCAATAATTTTTTAAAAGAGAAGATCCAAATTTTATTATTATTGGAATAAAAAACTTAATTAGATTTTCAAAATGTGAAAAAAGGATTTCTAAGTTCAAAATTATTATTTTAAATGAATTATATTATTTACTAAATATATTTTTTTCTAAGAAAATGTTTTATAAAATTTTAATTCATTATTATATCATGATCATTTCATAAAAGCGATAGTATTTTAAGAATTAGTATTTTAACTATTCACCTAAAAATCAACTATTTCAACAAAATATCGAAAAATAATACTAATATAATTTTGAAATGATGATATAAAAAATAATTCAATTTAATAAAATTATAATTGTAAAATTTATAATTTTAACTTTTATATAAAACCATAAAATAGATGGAAAATAACTTTGTTAGAATAAAACTATATTTTATCGATTGAAAAATTACACCTAATTATTAAAATGAATTCAATTCCATATAATCTAATTTTTAATGTTAATAATATATGAATTTTATTTATTATTAACCTTACCTAGGTTTTAAAAGGATCATTAAATCCCCCCCATATTTATTTGATTTGGTAGATTTGATGGGCCTGCCTTACTCCTACGTGATCGAAGTTGGGGGAGACATGGTGAGATCCTCACAAAAATATAGGATAAATCTCACCAAAATGTAATATATACTATATGTTCCCATCCTATTAGGTCTAATTTGACTATGTTATAATTGTTAAATTGAAAATCAGGTGGCCCTGAGTCCCCACCACACCCCCTTGCTGACGCCAACGTACTTCATCACCACAGGTGATTTGAATGAGTTTTATCTCCTAATATTAACAGAAAAGTTTATAACTTGAGTATTTATAACCTATTGTCTCTAGTTCTGGAATGATTTTTTTGATTTATATTTTATATACCACCAAAGTTATATAGAATAATGTAAAAATATTAATTTTAAGATTGGTACCAAAATAAAACACTAATTGGAGTGATTCTAAAGGTATTATATTTTTCTCATTGAGACATTTCCATACATATATACCGGGTCTTAGAAATCAATTATTTTAAGTAGTTATCATCAAATTATCTTAATTATCCATAATAATTTATTTTAATATTTATCACAATTTTTTTCCATATTTCAGTGAATTAAAAATCAGTGGATTTGTCTCATTACATAAAATTACACTCTATGAGGATTATTCAAGATTTAAAGAACAGGCACATGAAATTTAAGAGAGAATTTCAAAACCCTAAAAATTATTTAGAATATGTGTTTTTAATATTTAGGATTCTTGAGCCATTATAAAGATGATTTGGGAAAAAAGATGAAAAATTTGAAAGGTATATTTTAATAATAGACTATAAAACATTATGTGATATTTTTAAGGTATAAAATTGGTGTGTGATAAAATAATAATACCATTCAATTATGATTCAACAATCCTTTTTTCTAAGATCTTACATTATCCAGTAATCCCCACTGATAGATCTTATATGGTGAATCATCCCCTAAACCTTATATCCCCTCTAAATAATGAATTTATAAGGGGAAATATAGGCCATAATATAAAAAATTTAATAACAAATTATTTTTAATTTAATAATTCATTAAAAATATTTTCCACTACTACACATAACCACATCCATGATTAAAAATTAAAAACCATATATCCTAGATAATCTCCCCATTTTGAACTGAAAATCACAAATTTATTTTCCAATTTCATATAATGAAGAAACATAATTTGTTACGTTACTATTTCAAATCAAAAAATATTTTTATTGAAAACACCTTTGTTATCATCTTATCCACTAAATAACACCCTTAAAATTTAAATGAGTGTTTTTAAATGCATTGATAACAAATCAAGAATAAAATTTTAATCACATGAAAAAAAATTCTATGTTAAAGGCCCGTACTATTACAAAAACTTACTTATTGTTTATAATATAAATAATTTCACATTGAATACAAGTTAGAATTGGGATTTGATGTTAAATAAAAAATATATATATATATATATAATATTGGATGAAAATACCTTTCTAAATAAGAATATTTATTTGGGTGTAACATGAAAATTCCTAATTCCACTAATAAAGACACATAATAATACACCTAAAATTAGGTTTTATTGTTGTGTAAGTGTAAGATAATCATAATAAGTGTAGTCCATAAAAAAATAACATTTATAGGTTAATTTAAAATGAATATAATTGAACATATTTGAATATAAATATTATATTTTCTATGTATACTATTTTTTCATGTACTCTGTTTGGACACAAATTTATGTATTGATCTTCTACAAAAAGAAAACACGTTCCTAATGAGAGAAATAATGGTGCAAATACAAAACTCAGGGATTAATCAACAAAGATAGTAATTTAAATACATTTTTTTTATATTTGAATAAATATCAATATATACCATACGTAGATAAAGAAATTAAACATCAAGCATGAATGGGTGTGATGAAAAACATATGGATCAAGAAGAAGAAGGTCAAGAATGAAAAATTGGAAAATATTTCTCATAAAAAATATCAATATACAGTTTGGGATCATGTTAGTGTGTCTACTTACCACATAACAAGAAATAAAAATCTATTAAATAACATTATGTATAATAAGAAATGAGTTATGAAACATAGAAAAATTGAAGGATTTAAGTTCATTATCATAAAAAATTAAAAAATTAGTTGTTAATACATAAGAGAAACAAGATCACTAGTGATAGAAAGACTTAGTCAAAATTTACTTAGAATAAGATAATTTTATGACTATAGTCATATAATTCACATTACTAATATAAAACAAAAAGAAATAATTATACAAGGGGAATAAATAGAAATATATATCTTTTATGTTGAGAATAAAAAATTTATTTATCTTTAAGGAAGATGAAAAATATTTTCACATCAATGTCTCAAACATAAGAACCTATAGTTCATATAAGATTTAGTGAAGTGTAAAGCCAATTGAGATGTTTTTAAACTCACAATAGATCCTAATCATACATGTGTAGTTTTTAAAAATCAAAATATCATTAGGAAAACATATAATCGAAAATAAAATGAATCATAAAGGTTACATGAATTAGTTAATGTAGATATTTTTTGTGATGTTCAATGTAAGAGTTATTGATTGATGGAAATATTTTTTGTCTTCATTAATGATTTTAGTAGGATGGAATATATAATGGTGACCACTCATAAATCTAAATTACTTCATTATATAACATGTTACTCAAGATTAGTAAGAAATATGGTCAAGAAAAAAATTTAAAAATTCAAAACTAATAATAGTGCAATGTTAACTAACTTATATGTGAGAAATTATATCTATAAACAAATAAAAATTCATTATTTTTCATTAGAATGTACTATATAATAAAATAAATCTATAAATAGGATAAATTAGATGATAAAAAAATATCTCAAATGATTGTAATAAAAAATGACCACTAAATAAATTAGAGCATAAAATTATAAAATTAGAGTACATGCTAACTAAATATCAAGTTATATATACCATGACCTATTCAATACTAAATTATGGTTTTGATAAGAATAAATTGACTCTTGGATTTCAACAATCTTGATCCACAAAATGAAATGGATAAAAAATATGAGTGTACAATTTATTTTTATGCATGTAGGTTTGAAGACAACATATGGTTTTCTTCAAATGAAACATGATTTTTAATAAGTATTGTCCCTTATTAAGTGGTATTTTCTAGAAAGTATAATGTGTAAATAATTATGTCTAACACATGAAAATTTTTATTTTGGTGATAAAAACCTACAAAACCCACAAATAAGTGATATTTTGGTTTATTTAAAAGCGGCAGTGATATCCCAAAATGCCTTAAAAGAGGAAAAATACCAAGAGATACTCAAAGAGATAATGTGGACCCAATGGGGAGAAGCTAAAATGTATAAGAATATATCAAATAGATTAGTTAAGTTTAGAAGATATATATTCTCTAATGGATAAGTACTTAGGATTCCTCAAGGATAAGGGTGGTTGTTTTGAAGGATCATGAGGTTAGTAATGTGGTTATTCATGAACAAATTTCATTAAACTATTGATTCTCAGAAGAGTCAAAACCAATGTGATATTAGAGTGAATAAATGTTGGTTCATTGAAATTACTATAATTAAGCTTCTGATTAAGATAAATATTTCCATAAAATAAATTTTAAGGGACATCATATCATAATGATTCCCAAGGGTTTTCATTAAACACAAAGGGGGATATTTTCGTAAAATTCCATTGGAATATTTTTTGCTTATATTTTCCAATATTAGTAGGCATAAACATTTAAATTGAATCAAATTAATATTGATATATCATCATTTTAATTTTCATGTTTTTAAAGGAAGTTATAGGTTTTTAGGTCGGTAAATCACAAACCATTCTATAGTTACTCAAAATTTGTTAGGGTTGTAATAGTGGTTTAGGAAAATTGGTTATAGTGAAAATAGTAATTTTATGAAGATTAATTGATTAAGATATTATAAAACACAATAGTAAATCATAAATCATATTATTATTTATCTTATGCACTAACGAAATTTTTTCAAGTTCTCTATTGGAAGTGGGAATAGGAGCAACTAAACTCATGGTTCAGGGGTGATTTTGAAGATGACAAATAAGGAGACAACAAATGTTTATTCCACGATTTATAGTAGTTTTTATAATGATATTTAAAATATTACATGAAAGAGTGAACAAAATCTGTTCTTATGTTTTGTTCATATTTAGGTTTTACACATTCTGTACTCAAAAAGAGAGACTTCCTGTGGTTATGAACATAGAGTAAGACAAATTTCTAGATTGAAGGTACATGACTCATCTTGAAACAAATTTTTTGTAGTGGGATGGAGAACATTCCATGGTTATTTATATATAGAAATTTAAATAACGGAAATGAGTGAAAAATCAAGAAGTTGGAGATTTGAAGACCATGGTTTTTAGAGATGATGTTTGACTAAAGAAACCACATCATGGTTCAGGAAATAATTTCCATGTTTTGAATATAAAAATTAAAAAATAATATCTCCTTTAAAATAGGATGGAAATGAGCTTTATTGGGTGGATTTAATTCAGATTATGTGGACTAAATTATATAGTTTTTAACAATTAATAATCAAAGAGTCAAGATATGGATCATTAGAATGATATTAGAAACATATATGAGTAAATAGATTGGTTAAAGATCAAATAAAGATATTTTATGTAAAAAATAAGATTGATAAGAGATAATTGGCACTTATTGAGGTATTTTATCAATAAAGGAGAAAAGATATTGAGTTCATTAATATGATGAAGATGAAGATCATGAACTAACTGATATAAAATTTGTAACCTTTTTTTTTATTTTTGTGACAAATATATTCATATATAATTTATTGTTCATCTTAACTAATATATATATTATCATGATTTCATATTTTATAGGTTATAAACCAAAAGGGATGGTTAGTATTCTCAAAACATTGAAATAATTAGAGTTTTTAGTATATTTGGAACATATACCCATAACAATTATATTATATTTATATGTATTATAATGTAGCTAATCTTAGTAAAATTTATTATCTCAAGTTATTAATTGGTTTAATGTATGGTGAGGAAGAGTGAAGGGTTCCAACAAACCAATAAAAACATTTTTGTTAAAATGAGTTATTTTAATCATTATATTTTTATTCATAACTTCATTTTCTGTTATATTTCATAGAAGATCCAAAAAATTATTATGGAGGCCTAAATATCAAGAATTGGTGATATATAAGGATTAATGAAATCTATTGATGTTGAAAAATGTAAGGTAAAATTTGTTTGATGATGGTACTATATTATAATACTATTCATGACCATTAAAACTTCAATTTCATTTATATTGTTCAATGACACACTGTACTGGAAAAAGGACCATATAAAGATGGAATAGATAATAAGATTTCACACTAGATTCTATGCCATTGCTAATTATTGTGAAATAATTTTCAAAAAGGAAACTATGAACCTTTAAAATATGATCCATCATCCAAGTACCCAAATATATTATAATTAATGATGATGAAGAAAATGTAATACAACATTCCATTGATTCTTAAAATTAAATGTGTTGTATGATTATGAAGTACTTGTATATAATGATAATAATTCAGAAAACACATGATGTATGATGCGATGAGTAATAATAATGAAGGATGCTTTTCATGAAGGAGTGGAAACCAAATAATGTTGATGAAGCTTATAGAAACTCATAAAAAACAAGAAAAATATATTCATGTGTTGTTTATATAATCATAACACCATGGTTCAATGATAAATATTATAAAATTGTAGAAAACATACAAAATATTATCTAGTAAGTTGTTAATTATCTTTAATGGTAATTAATGAAATATTATACAAAGCATGGGCCACATAGAGAATGATTATTTCATTAGAGAAAAAGTGTAGAATATACCAATCAAGGGGAACATATTTTTTTCACTCTATACATGGTGAATGTATTAAGGGAATTATAAGGATGATCATAGAGTGTGGACTTGAAATATCCTATGTAACCAAAGGATCATTTTTTCTATCCATATGGAATGATCATAGTTGATGTCAATGATTTTAGATGAATATAAAGAACAAGGGGATGATGTAGATGAACCAATAAATATTATTTTAAAGTGTTTAAAATGGAAAAAGTGAAACAGTCTGGAGGTACCTAGAGAGATTTGTAGAATAAAATAATTTTGGAAAAAACTAGAGATAAAGGACTGAGATGAAGAAGACGACTCCAAGGAGAAGTGAAAATATGAAGGAACATTAGACAAAATAAGATAAATACTTAAATTAAAAATCAGTATTACTTCATTTAAATTTATTTCCCCTACTACTTATTTTTCCAATTAATTATGTTTTTTTATACTTTTAGATGTAGTAAAATGTGGTAATGCGATTGAAGATGATTTATTTTTTTTTTGTAATATTTTTTTTATATTGAAATTACATATATTATTTTCTAATTCTTACTTCACTGTTCACTATGTATATGATAATAGTGTATGTCTGATGAAACAATAGTGGAATCCCACACCGTGTATTAGGAAATTAGAAAATTAACATCCAAATGGTGATATTTATTAAGGATATCATAGAAATTTAAGATCACTGACTATTAAATTTTACTACTGTGATATATGACTATTGGAAACCTTTGAGGGATATTTTTTCTCAATAATAATTTTAAAGTGACTTAATGGGTTACTTAGGCACTCAATTTTGTTTTCTATATTTCATAAATGACCTGTTAATATGTTCGAAAATATTAGTTGATTTCATATTCCCGTACATGATTGAATCACTCTAATATATTTTGACACTATCAGAGTTAGTAATATTTGGCCAATTAATTTATATACTCACTATCAACCATTTATCTTGTGTGTCTTGACACTAAACACACAACGTATCTTTTTCTCGAAGTATATATAAATTAACTAAAATACATTTATAATTTTTTTACCCATCGATATAGATTCAAAATAGCACTCATAGATCTATCTATGCTGTAACTAATCCAATGAACATAAAGGGTATATAGTATATCAAGAAATATATATTTTATTAATTTTTATTTGATACATATCCGTACTAGAAAAACGGGTTATAGATATGGGTAGAAAGTGTGGTTGTAGCCCTAAAAATTGTAGTTACAACAAAAAACCACACTAAACAGAATTAGAACCAGTATTTCTAGAGAGATAGATGTCCGTAACTAAGAATTATATAAACATGGTAATGGTCATTATTAGAAGATATTTAACCATGATCCTTACCCATGGAAGTAGATTTTCTATCATTGTATAAATTATGGCTCTAATAAGTAGGGACAAGCATGGACCATGGTAGAATATCAACTACCACTTTCTTGGATTTTGGATATTTGTATTCTTCTATGGGCCATGATCGTGGATATATGTTATAACAATATACAAAAACAGAACCCTATTTATGACCATGAATATTTATAGAGATTAAAAACAACAAAAAAACTAATAATATAACAGAACATAAAAAATGCATAATAAAGTATGGTCAAATTGTCATAAATAAAAAATATAGTTTCTATAAAAAATGACGCACATAATCAGTATAAATTTCATTAAAATTATCCCTACCACCATGACCACATTTCTTGACATTAATATTTCTTACAAAGACACTAACATCATCATCATCATCACCATATCTAGCACCACCACCACAACCATAATCATGGGAATCAACATCATCATTTACACGTAAATCAACTTTTGGAGTAGAGGAATCCTCATAAGTTGAGCGTATCATCATCAAACATGTATATAACTCGACAAAAAATTCTTGTGAAAGTTAATATTAAAATAAAAACACAGTTCCCATGATTTATGCATTTATCTTATTTTGAAAAAATTAATCTTTTCTCACTTTTAATGTTCTTTTTTAATGGGAACATTATTTTTCTCCTCTATAACGGAAATATATTTGTTTCTTAATGAAATTATTTTATAACTCATGTCCAAATGGAACAATCTTCTTCCTAGGTTGAAAACCAATGCTACCCTGATTCTCATCTCCAAAAACTTGATGTGTATGGTCTTTTAGATAAAAAAAATATTTCATTATTTTTTAGCCAATGACTTTGTGATTTTTTTTGAATAATATACTATATTAATTAAAATGAAAAAAATAATATAAATAAATGAATTTAATAAAAATAATGAAAATTTTAATATAATTATAGTTTTTTTCTTGGGGAATTTTTTTACCTCTCTCCCATATTTTGTTTTTTCCTTATTGAATATAAAAGGCTATAACAAGAGACATGAGCATAAAAATTAAAAAACTTTTTATAAGAAAATAACTAAATTAAAAAGTTTGAAATAATATATCTTGATCAATTAAAACAACAGGGTTTTATATATCAACTTTCCATGTAACATCACACGTTCATTCCATTGAACTAAAATATGACATTAGAACAAGTTAACATTGAATTAAAATAAATTACGATATCATAAAATAAATCAAATTCCAAATAAGTATGAAACTAAAAGCAATCAATGTATCGTTTACTTAAAAAAATTTAAAATAAAATATCAAACATGAAAATGAATATAATAATATTCTTTAATGATGTTTTTATAGAGAAATGCATAGTTGTGTGTGTATATGGTATTATTTTAAGAGATTCACTAAATTATTTTTATGGTATTTATAACAAAATTATTATACAATTTTTAATGATATATAATTCTTAAAGAATATATTTACTATTTTTCTTATAATATTTTTCAAAATTTAGTGGGGTTGTTATTGATTTTTGGAATACTTATGAATTGAATTTGTTTATAAAATATTTTTTATTAAGATATAATTTTGAATTTTAATTATTTGTTTTTGGTGTCTTAATGCCATAAATTTTAAGTGGTTTAGTACTTATTTGGTTTGGATTTACAAGGATCGTGAAAAATTGTTGGGTTTAAGCATTGGTGTGTGTTTTCGAAGACTTTTTTCATTGAAATTAATTTTATTTTTATTTTCATTGGTTTTTTTTATGTTAGGTTACCTATCTCGATTCTAGTAGCATTCATTTAGTTCTATTCCTACTAGGTCATGTTACATTGATTTGGTTTAGTTTAGGACATTAGATTTTGGTTCTGAGTAGTTTTATTAAATTCAATTTGATTAGTTTAGTTTTAGTTTATATGATTAATATTGATTTGATTTTTTTAAATTTAGTTTTATAATATTCAATTAACATAAATATTTGTTATATTTTAGGTTAGTTTGGTTAGGGTCCAAAAAAATCATTTATATTGGGTTTTATTTGGGTCAAGATAAGCCCATTTAATTAAATTATGTTTTAATTTTCTTATTTCATTTAATTCAATATGAATAATATAATTTTTGGTTCATTTAGTTTAAGTAATGTATATTATTTTATTCTATTCAGTTAATTTAGATTCTATTTTGATATTTTCTAGGTAATTTGTGTTATTTTAGATTTTTTAGGTAATTTTATTTATTTTTTATTTTTTAATAGTTTATTCTAAATATTTTTTTATTTTAGTTAAATTAAGTTATATTTTATTTAGGTTGAGTAAGGTTATTTTTTTGGTTTAATTTAGGTAATATAATTATGATTTTATTTTATTTAGTTTGTTGTAACTTTTTGTTATTTTTTAGGTAATTTGATTTTGGTTCTATTCATTTTGGTTTGTATCAATTTGATTTAGTTTAGTTTGGTTAATTATAGTTTTATTCATGCCATGATAGGATTATTTATTTTAATATATATTTTTTGGTTCAGTTTAGTTAGTTTGTTTCATTTCAGGCATGACTTGGTTTGTTTGGTTCTCATTGATTTGTGATGGCTTTAGTTATCTTAGATTTTATCAATTTATTTCGGTTGGTTCAAATAAAATTAAATTACTTTAGTTTTGTTAATATTAAATCATTTATGTTATGTTGGATTTAGTTAGTTTTTTATCAATTCATGTTGGTTATGTTTGGTTTAATCAGTTTGATTTTGGTTGAGTGGTTTGGAAACTTTTGGTTTGGGTAAATTTATTTTGATTTCGGTTGGACTAATAAACTTTACTTGGATAAATTTGATTCAATATACATGGAATTAGTTTATATCATGTTTCTTAAATTTAGTTTATTTCTAAATATTTCATTTCATTTGGGTCCATTTAGTTTGTAATGGACCAGTTTAGGGATTTTTGGATCACTACAGATAATTGTTGAACCTTTTCAGTTGATTCTTTAGAGTTTAATTCGTTTTTGTTAGGATAGTTTTGAATGGTTCTATTTTTATCAATAATTTGATTTTTTTTATTATAAACCGAGACACACTAGTGGTGAATTATGGTGTCACCCAATTCACATTTTTTCCTTTTTTATAAATTCCTTTGAATCTTGTTCCCTTGTTTGAGGGAACACATTTGAACCTATATTCTAATTTAATTCACCCACATCAAACATCATGAACATGGGTAGAAAATGAAATTCACAACATACAATGATTTACTTGGTTCATCCACACTGGGATACACCTAAGGAGTATATATTAATGTTGTATTCTTATAAAAATTAATCACTATTCCACAAGTGGTGATTATAAACACTTAGATTAGACTAATAATCATCTAAGGTACATGCCCTCTTCTTTTGTTCTGCTCAATGATTTTCAATAGAGTTTCAAAATATTATGTTGATACACAAGTTGAACTAATATTAAAACATTCATAGGTATAAGAGAAAAAAATTGGAATTATCTATAATTATTTACTCTCCACTTAAAGATCATAAATAATATGTAGAAAAACTCTTTACATTAGTTCCTCATCCTCAATGAACATATTCGCAATCTAAACTCACTCCTTGTATTTGATGAGTTCAACTATTGGCACATAATTATTCATAATTATTTATATTTATTATATCCTTAATTGGAAGCATCAAAATATTTTTTAATTTATATCTTCAAAAAATCCCATCTTGAAACCATATATTTTCTCTACTCAAAACACATAGATCCCTTTTATTTGTTCTCTATTCTCCATGTATCCCACACAAAAGTCTTATTTTTATTTTATTGCAAAAATTTCATTCATTTCCATATTGTATATTTGAATTTAACATTTACACTAAAGTAATTATCTACCTTCAAATTCCTCTTTGTTAAATACATTATTTGTATCATATTCCCAGAGATATGTACCATTGAAATTTTAATTGTTAGTTTATGCATATTTCTATAAATTGAAAAATATTTTTAATATAACCCATTCATCCAATATATTCAAATTATCCAGTTTCAAAAATTCATGTAGTGAGGAGACACATCAAAGTATGATAGATCAATTTAGGATCCATTTTTATTTAACTACTAGATATTTCATATTATGGTTTAAAGATTCATGGCATGGAACTAATTTGTGTTGATAAATATTTTGAAGATAAATTATTATAAAAATATTAATTTTTAATATTATAGACATTGTATCATGATCTTTCTTTGATTGAAATTGACCATGCCCTGATTAGAAAAACCATGTCATGACTTCCTGCACTCCAAACACCCATTCTCACAACATTATTCCCAGATCACACCTCACAACATGACCACCTTTTCATAGCATGAAATATTTTCATCAAATATTATCAAAGTAAAAAAACTACAAATTTTACCACTTTTAGCCTTGTTAATCTTATATATCAATGTTTTTTTTCAACACATAACTAAATTCCACTAATTTTACTATATGATATATATTATATGTAATGGAATAACAAAAGTTATTCATATTTGGTAAATTTAGAAACCACATGTATGAACTATGATAACCTTACAAAATATTGTCTTTAGTCTAACATATTAATGGAATTTTTAGTTTCCCCAAACTACATCTTTTTTAAGTATGTGAATTATGTTTTGGTATTTGTGATTGACAATATCTAAAATCTACATAACACATCTCTAAAAACTAAAATAAAATACTTATATGCTAATAAAAATTTTATGCCTCAAAATAAAACCATAAAATTCATCGAATTACTTTACATTTTTCATATTTTGAAAACTCCAAATATCTTATTTAACTACTCAAATATGTTATGTATATAGGTAAAATTTACCCCTTTACTTTATTTTGTTGATTCCTAGAAAGTATTGAATTTTTAGGTGAGTTATTACATTTTTTACATTTTAAAACTAAAAGATATATAATGTATGAATAAATAATATTACATATAATGGAATATAATTCCTTTAATTTTTTTTTTCATCCTCTATCTTTCATATTTATATCAAAATAACCCCCCTTCATAATTTTCAAGGTCATTTATGAAACATATTCAAATATTTACACACTAATTCTTACTACTGCAAAATAAAATGACAAGTTTAACATGAAACATTTGGATCCTAAATGATGATTCTATACATATAGCTAAAAAATTTACAACCTTATCATCAATGATTGTCAGAAAATCTAGCACACAACCACATATTTTTAATAATATTAAACATTATATTTTATTGATAATACATTCATAAAATCCTTGAATCATCAATAGTGAAATAATATCCACCTATTAACTTTCAATCTAAAATCCTATAAAAATATATATTTTATAGAGTTATTTTTCTCTAACTTTTTCAATTAAATTCAAAATGTTAATGTAAAAAACTATTTCTTCAACTTTTATACTCCAATTATATTGAGTTATCTACATTAGTTTAAATCTTCATTTCATTATATAATTTTTACCACATATTTTAAAATTATGTAAAAATATTTTTATACCCTTTAGAAATTTTTATTTAGAGATATTATTATACCATTTCATATTCAGTAAAAAAAATCCGGTTATTTTAACAACTTGATAAAAATTATCAAAAATTTTGATTTTATATCAGCGTTACTTCATTGAAACATCAATTTGAACCACATAAACATTCAAATTAATTTTTCTCAAGGAATTTAAGTGAGTGAATTTACAACCAAAAAATTATTTGTAAAAGATCCTCTAATCCTACTAAGTTGGTTATCTTTATAGAAAATAAGTTTCAATGATAATAACTTAAATACTATCCACTACACTCACTAAATTCTATAAGCAATTAAGACTTGAGAAATTAAATTTCTTCAATATAAAACATCCTATGATCCGAATCACACTTATACTAAAACTATCAGTGTATTAGCATTACATCATAATGTGTGGGGAAAAACCAGAAGTTAAACAATTTAATATTACCGTTTCAAGATATGATGACTGTACCACTTGATATCCATGATCATTACATATTCATAAGACATATCTATTCTTTAATAAGGGTGATAAGGATTTTAATTCTCAATTTTCTTTCCCCTTAATTTCATCATCTCTTAAAACCAAATAAAGTATAATCTTCATCACGAAGAAACCACTTTTTAGCTACAATACTTTTTTTTCTCAAAAACATTAAGTATCATGGAAAGAAACTTTTTGATACTACATGTTTATTTCATAAAAAAATAGAACAAGTTTTTCTCCATGAATATTGATTACACTTTAAGAATCTACCCATATTCTTTTTTAAGGACTGACACCACTTTGTAAATGCATGATACCACATTTTGAGTTTAAAAAATTTGATTGATACCATTTAAAAAATATATATGTGATTAGAAACCCATATCATTAAATATTAGAATATTAATCTTTTAATTCATCATATAATCATATATAACCCAATTCAATTTTTATTCTACATGGGGACTACTTGATATCTGTTTTTGATCATGTTTTGATTTAACAACACAAGATTTTATTTTGTAATACATGTATATCTAGATTTAAAAAATGTATCATTTTAATCTCTTATCCCACTTATTTTCTGAAACATAGAATTTTTTAATACAGGTGATACCAATTTTTTGGAATAAAATCATTCTTTCACATTTACAATGGCTTTTTTAAATACCTATTGTTTCATTTTATCTACTCTCAATCCAATCAATTCATCTTAATGAACATCAAACCTCTTATTATTCATTCATATCATTTGAATTCATACAGCCCATGGATCTAATATCCCCTTTATAATATAACACTCTAATAATAAAATATAAATTATTTAGTATATATGATGTTTTTTACCAAATACATCATTTAATTGTGAACTGTGGTTGGCTATTCTGAAGAAACCCTTGAATTATAATCTAATTTGAAGGTTTTCTATGAATAACACCACTAATAGAGGATTTTATAAAATTATTAGATCTTAATCCTTCTAATTAAACAACATGGTATTTATCTATATTGTGATAATCATCTAACTTATAAAAGCTTCCTCCTTCAATTAACAATTTGTGCATTTCTTTCTATGCTTATTTATCCATACAGAAGAACTCCACTATTATTTCACTAATGCTTTTACATGGTATGTATGAAACCACTTAAGAATGTAACTTTGATTCTTACATGAATTAAATTAAATAGACTTAATATTTTTATATCCTTGATGATTTTTAATTTTTACATCCAATGATGGGAACAACTTTATATATCTTATGCACTGATAATCCTTCTTTAAATATCTTCATTTTAACCATGATAAAAGCCTATTCATTCTTATTTTCTCTCTATGATTGATTACTTTATTTCAAATATGACTAATTTGAATAAGAAATCAATTATATTTGATGCATACAATTTTTTCTTTCTTCAAAATACTCTAGCACCATGAATTTGTTTTTGAGTGAAACATATTTCTCATCTTTCTATTCATGTATCCTTCTTATGATAAGAGTGGGGGAACTTATCTTGGAAACTCTAATACATCAATTGTTATAGTACCTATCTATACGTCTTAGTTTTGCATACATATAATTTTTTTAATGAAATCATACCATGTATAATACTGTATCAGTTGATATGTGACTAAAACATGTCTTCCTCGTCTATTGATCTTTCTATCTTCCACACACACACTCATAGTGTGATAACCCAAGTAATATAAATAATTTACCAATTTTATAGTTTTTAATATTCATGAATATAAATTTATATATATAATTTATACAATTATATATGTTTATTAATATATAAAATTATATTATAATCAATTAGATACTGATTATACATTTAAAATTACTATGTTTACTTTCTGATAAGATATTTAAAGGATAAATGTATTTACTTAAATTGATTTCTTATATGATATTTTATTTCTGGTTATTTATGTGAATTTTATAAATTAATATTTATATATATTTTTATTATAATCTTATAAATAATTCTATCAAGACATGATGAAATAATATGATTTTCATTTGAAAAGGAAATATTTTTTTCTCTAAATAAATTGTTTTCCTTGTATTAAATGATTTTATTTAAAAATATAATTTTGAAATTTTGAAATTAAAAATTGATAAAATAAATTAATTTTTAATCACCATATAAATATTATTGTAGTATTTATTTTTGGTATTTTTTTAGAAAGGTTGATTTTTGAGGTAATAATGAAAAATATAAATTTTGCAAATATTGTCACTTTTTTTATATCATTATGACATAAGCATTGTTTAGAAATTTATGAAAAAAATTTATTGAAAAAAATTTATTTATGGTGTAAAATAAATAATTTATAATTATTAATTTTAATTTATGAACGTGTTTTTTACATTTTGGAACTGATGTGATGGTTTATTCTATTAAAAACTATTTTTGGTCCTTTAAATTTAATTAAAGTATTCATAAGAATAAATTATGTTTTTTATTAGTATTAAATTAAAATAATGCACATTTTATTATTTATAAACCAATAAATTTCATTAAAATAAATTATACCCTTTATTTCGGTGTAAATTATTATTTTTTCTTAAAAGTCATCTTTCAAAAAAAACTATTTTTATTGCGTTATGGGTATTTTTATTAAAATTATTTTTTACCAGCTATATAAATTGAATATTTAAAAATTGATTAAATATTTTGAATTATAATATTCTAGAAATTCAATAGTTTACATTTTATTTTTATTCATAAAATTAATTTACCATAGTAAAATAAAGTCAATATAGTAATGGTTAAATGGGTTAAAAATGGTTAAAACACTGTAATAAGATAAAACATATCACAAAATGATATTTATTATTTGATTTTATGAGCTTATATCAACCTATCGTATCCTAAATTTTAATTTGGGTAGCCTTTTTACCCCTTGACCTTGAAAAAGATACCTAAATTATTTTAAGGTTAAGAGTATTTATATGAATGCCACTCCTATCACATATAAAAGGATCCCTCACCCCTCACTTATAAACCAACTTAGAGAACTTTATCATGGATGATATCTAGTAAAATAACTCCCAAATACCATTAGACACTACTTATAGCCTTTTATTTCACTAAAACACCACCCTTTGTAGGATTAAGGAGAGATTTAAACGAGGATACCCATGGAAGAGGTAATTGTTTTAACCAATATTTTCTAAGTTTCTTCTTTTTTAAACCTACTAAAAATAATATATAACCATATTAACATATTTAAATTATAATTATTATATTAATTAAATTTTATTATGATAATTTTAACAATCATTATCTACCTTTTTTCTATCTAATGGTAAAAGAAAATACAGTCCTTGAGTGTACGCAGACTACCACCACTATGAATGATATATTTCATTTTTCATAACCACCTCACATTATTAGTTATAAATATTTATTTAATAATTAAATAAGATATCAATTATATATTTATTATTCTAGAAATATAAATAATTATCTAACTTATTTCATTTAAATCCATTGAAAAATTAAAACATCACCCACGTATACATACAAACTGCAACCTCCACAAATGGAATATTTAGTTGTGCATCAACGACAAACATGCATGGTTTTAAAAATTAATTTAATGAATAAATATGATATTCATAACAGTATTAAGGTTTTATAAGGATAAATGTTTCATTTTATAAAAAAATATTAATAATAAATGGTCATCGTATTATTTAACTTCTTAAAACAGGAATACCGAGATACATTGAATGTGATAACTTCTTACAACTATATTTCATTTATCTTATCCATATACCACTATTTTAATATGATTTATCACTTTAATAAAATAATTTTTAAATAATTATTCTTATGTAAAAGTTATACTACGACTTTATAATAATATTTTCTTACTCCTTCAACTGTTAAAAACATCATCCTTTTTCATCAGTTTTACAACATACATGAGCATTTTTTTAATGTTTATGTCATGAATGTTTAAGGAATGTTATTTAATATAAATATTGTAGAATAATTATTAATTATTTATTTTTTCAAAATTATATAAAGTTAATATAACTATATTTATATATGTATAATTGTAATTAAATTAATTATTTTAATAAAATTTAAACTTTTAAAAAATGAAAATTTTAAGCTTTCCATTCGAATCATCAATATAAGTTCCATGAAATATACATTAAACTACATAATAATTTAAAATATATATATAAAAAATCATCCTGAAAAATATATATGCAATTAAAGCATGTATAAGGTGTAAGTAACTAAAATTATGAATTGAAACATGTATGGGAATCGAGAGAGTTAACACATAAATATTGAGTTTTAAATATAAATTATTAATATATAGATAATAAGAAATTATAAATTTATGATATAAATTAAAATAACTATGAATAAGGTTATTATTAATATTAATAATCAACTTAAATTTATTATATAAGGATTTTAGGTCATATTCGACTAATGTGAAGTTTGTGGTAAATAGGATTCTTAACTCAATTTATTTTCATTGGGTTCTATCACTTCACCATTCACTATATTATTCAATGATTATGTGTGTTATGAAATATGTGTTTTTTGTATTATTTAATTTTTATTATGTTTATTTACTTTTTTCCCTATATAATCACTTCATTTATTTATCCTTACATTAAATATATGATATTTGTAAGGGTTTTATCATCCAATTTTTTTCTTTATTCAGACATGTTCAATATTCACCACTTTATTTAATATTTATGATTTATATAACAATAATTAATGTAATTTATTATAATTTTCCTGAAAATAAAGGGGTTTTATGATTCATCTAAGGTTCTATCTTTCAAGGGGGATTTTAACTTAACCGAATGGTGTTTTATTTTAATCATTGATTTAAAAGTTTTATAATATATTACCCAAATTATTTCTCCTTTATGTATATAATATTAAAAATATATCAAGAAGGTTATTTTATAATATTAAATTATTTAATAAATTTATTTTATAGGGTCTTTTACTTTCTTTAAAAATTATTTAAAATGAATTTTCTGAATGTTTTATACACATAAAACTTCTGAATCTCTTTACAAAAGTATGAAACAAATGTTTATTAACTTTCTCTGCTTGATATATTTTCCAAAAAAAACTATGTAAATTATTTATTATTAATATTATTTTCCATGTTTTGATAATTTTCAATGAAAATCCTATTTCTATTGTTATATTATTTTTTCAATTTTAAAGGCTATCAAAACAAAAGTGTATTTATTTTTGTTTTATAACCTATATTTTTAATGGCATTAAAATAGTGTTTTTCATTGTGTCAAAAGTATTTATTTTTCTTGTAATTAACTAGGGACAATCTCTTATTAATCCATCCATATTCATTCTATGGATGGTGTATGATCCTAATTTTTGGATGATTTCATGAAACCCATTTCTTTCCTATGAGTGATTAATCTATGATGAAATTATTATTATTTTAGGAGTTTTATAAAGACAAGAAAAATATTATATAATTTATGTTCAAGATATGGAACATGATAATTTTATATGATGATGGATTATCCTAGGATATATCTCTCCAATGTACAGGGTAATGATTTATTCTCCAAAGAAAATTTATTGTAATTAACTGGGTAAGTTATTCCATTATAAGAGAGATTTCATGGATGATATGAATATAATTTCCCAAGATGACTTTATGGTTTTTATATTCTTGATTATGTGTTTGAAATGGAAATATTTTTATTTAATAAAATAATAAGTTGATTTTATGAGTAAATGGATGGTTTGACCTTCTCAAAGGTGAATATTATATTTGTTCCTTTTTCTTTGGCATATGTTCTACTCTCATGGATTATGATTATTGGTTCTTATTCCAACACATTATTGATTCATGTATTATGTTATTCTAATGTATTATTCAACGACCCATTATTTTTGATCTATGACCAATTGTGAATGATTTTATTATTTCATGTACATGATATTCTCATATTATGCTCACTTATAACCATTGACTGTTATCACTTATGTTTGACCTTAATGATAATTTGATATCACCCATTTTATTTTCTCATTTTCCCAGGATATGAATAGGATTATTATGTATGATTTTTCTAAAAAAGTATTATTTGTGGAGAATTTTGTGAGAGATTTTGAAGATAAATTATGAAATAAGAAGTTCTTTTTATAACAGAGAAAATTTCCATTTAAAGAGAAAGAGATGGGGTTTTTAATTTAATGGGTTATTTCGTAATAATTTAAAATTTTAAACCTAAAATATTTTGAGTATGTATGTAAATTAATGTTGTTTTTTGATAATTTAATTATGGATGGTTAAAATTGAGCCACATATTTTGATATAAAATCCATTATGTAAAGAATATGTCATTAGTACCAGATCCATGAGTTCTAGTTTGGGGCGTCACAGACAGTGTTTCCCAATTTTATATAAAAGTCAAATTTGAAGTCCAAATTTATTTGAGAACCATTAACACATGTTATAGTGTGAGTATTCTACCTATACCATGATTCCCGATTTATATACATATTTCTACCAATTGGAGTATCCATGTGATGATCTTTACTCTTTGACTTATTCCTCAAAACATGAATCTATCCATAAATCTTCTTAATCACTAAACCAATTTTTAGCATTCCAAAATTATCAAAGTGAGATTTATTGTTATTATGTAAAACTGTAATATGATTTATATATATATATATATATTAGGGTTGACAAAGATGATTCATAGAGTTTATATTTTTTCCATGATTAACATGAACTCATTAATAAGTTCATCAAGTATATAAATTTTTTACTTTATATTATTGTTCATTATTACAATTTTTTCCTCTAAATCCATATCATATTTTATCAAATTTCTACATGATTCTTCTAAATATATTATGTTATAATATTTTTTTATCTTTAGCCTTTGAAAATTGTACTTCACTCTTTAAGGATTTATTTTTATCATTTTAGATACAAAAATCTCTAGATTAACCTCTTGACGTGGTTCCTCATTTCTATCACCAAAATTTAACCATCTAGGTAAAGTATAATATACATGTTTAGATTTTCAAGAAACATTTACTATAGAGTCTGATTCATATTTTCTTTCTAGACATATTATATTCTTCTTTAACTTAATTCATACTCATACCTTCAACTAATTGAAATTATATAGTAGTATTAGAATCTTATTTTCCTTCCATAAATAAATAATATTTACCACAAAAATATTCAAAGTTTATACACATTTCTTTTAAATTATTACAATGATATATCTTCCTCAATACACGTTTTCCCAAATCATCTCTTAAGGAAATCTTGGAACAAGCATTAATATATATTTTTATTTGATTCATATCATATATAATTACATGTGGAATCTGTAAAAAATCTAATTAATAATTTTTCATGAGGGATTAAAACATGTGATTCAATATTTTACATGAAATTTTTATTTGAATTAAAAAAAATTCCATAAAATGGAGCAATTTTCAATATAGAATTCATAACCTACAAAATATTCAAAAATTGAAGATTTCTGGTTAAATCCAAAATATAACTCATTATCTTTGATACCATTTTTTTAAACTAATACACCCTGGGGGGAGGGGTGAATCAAGGCATTACCCAATTCAAACATTTTTTTTAATTTATAAATTCCTTCAGATCATGTTCTATTGTTAGAATAAACCCAATTCGAAACATCTTCTTATTGAATTATCCTACACCAAACATCATAAATATGTGTATAAAGTAATATTAACATCAAATATAGATTTTAATTGGTTCAAATACATTGGGATACTTCCAATAAGTACATATCAATGTTAATATACCAATTTTTAACTACACCACTAGTTGTGAATAAAAAATTTAGGTTAATATTAAAGATTATCCAAGATCTATGACCTATTAAATTCTTCAAATCACATCACTTTAAGTGGTTTATAATAAAATTTTATGTTAAAATTCTTGTGAAAATCATAATAAATTATTCAAAGATATAACACCAAACAATAATAGGTGTTCTCCATGGTGCTCTATTTTTTATATCCGAATTTTCAATAATATGCACAACTAATTTTTACTTCAATGCCTAATCCTTAATATAAATCTTCATAATATTTAATCACCCTTACATTATAGATATTCAAAAAATTACACTTCTAACACTCTTTTATTCCTGATTCTTGATTTTCATTATATCTTTAATCAGTGGTAATAGAATCTTGTTTAATTTAGATCTTCAAGAAATCACATTCTACTGTCTTCCTTTTAATGATATTATAACACACATTTTCCGATTATCTATTCTATTTTATTCATATATTATGTATAATAGTCTCCCTCTACTTTTAATTCATACAACAACCTCTATTTCTAAAAAACATATCTAAATTTCATATTTGAACATAATTAACTAACTAACTTAACTTTATCTACTTTAAATATATCCATTGGACCATCTTCTAGTATATACTTATAATTTAAATTTAAATAAGTAGTTGATGGGAATTATATAGACTTTCAACCCCTTTTAATATATCCATATCACTAAATGTATTTAAATTTTATAGTTTCCAGAATTCATGGAATAATAACACACTTCCCAACATGAAAAATTAGTTTCTTCTCTAATTTTATTCAACCTCTAGATATCTTTAGGAACAATGTGAAGCTATATGACAAAAAAACTATTTTTTGTTTCTATACAAGATGAAGATTAATAATCACAATACAAAACTTCTTTCATGGTATAGATGTCACATTGTAGTATTCTTTTGATTAAAACAAGTCATGTCATGATTAACAAACAGTGATATGACTTCATGCCCTTTAAAAAATCCATCCTTACATAAATTTTACAAGATAAAATATCATTGAATGAATTCCATGTAGAAACATGAAAGATATTATTTAAATATTATTTAATGTAGAAAACCATATTTTTTACTACAGACATCCTTGTTAATCTTACATATAATTTTGTTCTTCAACACATAGTAAAATTCCATCATTTTCAATATAGATAATATCTAATTTGTCATGAAATGAAATTAATGGTTTAGATTTGGTAAAGTAAGAAACCTTAGGCATGACCTGCATGAACCTTATATTTTTTTATCATTACATATAAAGGGAATTTCCATTTTTCTCAAATTGTTACTTCATCTGTACTTTGACTTATGTGGTCGTTGTCACGAATCATAATCTCTACAATCTTTATAGAATATCTCCAAACATTAGAATAAAATACTTAGACAGTAAAAAAAATATTATTTATAGAAATAAAGCCTCATTTATTTATTTTTTTACATCATATTAAATCCAAATATCTAACAAAACTCCTCAAATATGTTAAATATATATGGAAAGTTCATCAAATTATTACATTATACTAATTAAAAATAATAATATATAAATAGTTGAGTACTTATATTTACCACATTTCATCACTAAAATATAAATTACATATAGATCCAAAATATTCTGTATGGAGAGAGTATACCACCTTTATTAAACTGTTGTAAACATCAAATTTCCATAAATCCATCAAAATTACTCTAAATTCAAAAATTTCAAGGTAACTTTCGAAATATGTTTGAATAATATCACTTTACATATTAATACCAAAAAATAAAATTCCATGCGTACCTTTGAAAAATAATTATATACCTTCCAGAATATGAATAATTCTGAATATTAACGGCTCGTTCTTTAATTACAATAGATATATCCAACTACCTTTTCATAAGTGATTGTCAAAAAATCTAAAATACAATTATTCAGTTGTAATAATTTTATTTTTGTTTTAATTATATTGTATTTAAAAAATTAGGTTAATTTTAGGAATTATTTATTTGGTTTGGTTTTATTCATGTAGGTTTGGCATGACTTAATTTTGTTCACTCTAGATATAGTATGTTTGGTATTTCTTAGTTCTATTTTGATTAGTTTAATTTAGTTTGGTTTGATATGGTTTATTTAAATTCATTCTAATTTACGATTCATCTTGATATGGTTCGATTTAGTAAAATTTTATATTATATTATTCTAGTCACTAAAATAAAAAGAGGATACAATCATAAGAAAAAACATGTCTGTAGCACATAAATATCCTCAATTTGAAGTTAAATTTCCTCAATATTTTCAAGAAATATATAAAAACACAATTTTAAATTACATATTCCTTCTCATGATCTATAAGGGAAGAAAACCCAAGAGAGTGATAAGATTTTATAATGCTCATTTATCTTTTCTCAATCAGATTTATCCTATAAGAAAATAGTTTAATAATTAATATCTATATAATAAACATAATTAATTAATGCAATAGAAATTATTTTGAAATTAACAGCTGAATATTAATAAAGTTAACTAATAACTTAAACTATAGTACATTAAAATATATAATCATATCTCTATATTGAGATATTTTGTAGTCATTAATAATTAGAATACCCTCAATTTTAGTATCAATTATAGTTTTCAAATCAATATACATGTAATAATTGTATACTCTACACATTTCCCCCAACTGTATCAACCTCATAGTATTGGCATTCTATCAATTGGGGAAATTTTATCAATGTTGTATTATAAAATATCATTGTTAATAGAATACTAAAAAACCAATATATATATATATACAATATAATAAATATTATTTATCTAAATATCACTCAATTAATATCTTTATCATCTCTCTAACTTCTCTCCAAGGTATGAATTGAATGGGAAAAAATGTTTTTACTATTAGAAAGTATACCCACAAAATTATTGATTTACTCATCATTATTAAAATTTTTAATCATGTACCCGTTGAATTCATCCATAATTTGTGTCTTCCTACTACATAAATTTAGTATCTTTTTATGGTCTCACTATTTGGTAGAAGAACCAACTGATCAGGAAAAATCATAATTAGTAAATAAAAATAATATGTATATCAATTTATTAGATATTACTATAGGTCATTTTTGAACACATACAATAATTTTGGTGATTCGATGAACCTTGAACTACTATTTTGGAATTAATACATACAGTGATGAGAAGTGACATATGTAACACAATAAGACATTACAATATATTTCTTTTAGAACAAATTTAATTTCTTCCATAGCTGACAATGCATGCAAAACGAGGTTTAAACGAAACACAATACACTATTAAAATATTATTTTTACATGAAAAATATAACATATCCATTAAATTATAGGTCATGAATAACAATAACTAAATTTATATAGTTTAAACATGTAAATTTTTTATCAATTGATTATAAATTGAAATATGAATACTTTGGATGAAAAAGAAATGTTTCTGAAAAACTATATTTTTTCTAGAATATGGTTTAGTATCTCTTTGCAAACATGAGTTAAAATTAATTTTTACGACATTTATAAAATTTATTTTAAAAAATAAACTTTATTTTTAAACTATAATATCTTAATTATATTATGTTTAATTTTTAAATTTTTTTGAAATGTTTATTTTTTTAATGAATTGTGAAAAATACAGATTTATAATTGAAAGATTCTTATTATTTTTAATTGGTTATAGGGATAACTTATAATTTTAATTGGTTTTAAAGTGATATTAGTTAAATTATATTTCTATTAGCCCAATTTATGTTAGTTTAATTTTTTTAATATTGAGTTTTAATATAAGAACATTGTAAACTTTTGAACATTTTTTTCTTTAAAAACTCGCTTTCTCATTGCGTCTACATGGTCAATTATACATTACAATTTGACACTTATGTGAATATAATTTTGAAAAATTGATTCCATATTTGGAATAATAATAATTTATATTATGTAATAATGTAAAATTAATATTGAAAAATTAATTTTTTTTTGTGGTTATGGTCAAGATGTATTTATTGGGGGGGGGGGGTTAAACTAAAAAGATAAATGTTAAAATTACCTAAAAACTGGTTTAAAATATATTAAATAGAAATATTTAGACCCTATAATTTTTATGACTCTATATTACTATATTTTTTTACCCATTTTGTGTGTAAATAATATGGTTACAACTTTTTTATTTTCAATTATTATAATTGTGCCACTCACCTCACTTATAAAAGGACATCCCTCTCCTCTCTTATTCACATCTTAATTTTTTTTAGACAATACCTTCCTAAATCTCTTACCAAATTATATAATATAATCATATAATCATTATTTTTTGCCTAACTCCAAACTAGGAAGGTTTTTGGTGACATCCAAAAGAAGTTACCCAATGAGTTGGTAACGTTCTTTATCGAGTGTATTTATTTTATTTCTTTCTCACCTCCTTAAATTATTATTAAACCATGACGATATAATAAACTCAATATATTAAGTATACTTATATGTTATTATTATAAGGTAATAAACTAAAAATATCCAAACTTTAATCAAATGGGTTACAAATACATCATTCAAGTATACAGCTGATTACCGCCTCGTGAACCAATTTAATTCATTTTTCCATTACCACTTATAATAGTTGGGTGGGATTATGGACAAAAAGTATATATATTATATATATTATATAATTATAAATCTATTATCAATATATAATATTCTAATTTTTATGTTTTTGTTCCTTAGGGGATACGATAAAGTCTCTCTAGTGTATGACGGACTACCATGTACTGATGTAATGTGATTAATCTTTAAATAACACGTAACATGGAAGGTGATGAGGAAAAATTTAATTAATAAATGTTTCACATAAATGTACTTATTTTTAGGTGATTTCCTCTTATATTCTTGTCCTATCTTTTTTCTCTAGGCTCCCCCTTGAACCCCCTTGAATTACGAAGAAAAAGGGAATGTTTTGGGTGGCTAGAACAAGATGCATGGTTTGGCCGCATGGTTTACTAAAGGATGATGAAAAACCATGCACATGTTTCTAGGTCCTAAAAAATCTTTTTTTATTTCATGTTTTCCCTTCCAGGATAAAACCCACCTTTCTCCATTATTTTGACATTCAACCCTAGCAGCCATGGAAGGGTCCCAATCTCCCTCATCCTCTCTTTAAAATCATTTTTTAAGAGTATTTTGGTGGGAAAACACCAAGATTCATCAAGAAAGTGATTCCTCCATTTTTTATTCCATTTTCTTAGGTTTTCTTTCACCTTCTAGTTTTAAATTTCTAGTAACTAGAGTTTCATACATAGAGAATAATTTTGTGTATCTTGGTTTAATCTTATGTATTGGGGTTCATTTTCATCCCCCAGTGGTGTGGTAGTTGGGCGGTTGATGTTTCACTTAATGTTTTAGGGGTTTTTATATATAAGGTTGGTGATTCCAGGAATTTCCATTCTTCCATAAATTTATCTTGCTAGATTTAACTATTTTTCATGTTCCTCTTACATTGGTGTTAGTGTGAAAATCATTTTTGGTATCATTGATTATGTGATTGATTTTAAAGAAACACTTTTGAAGGAAAATGAGTGTTTTTCATGTGTTTTCCACATTGAGTCCTTTGGTGTTATTTTATGACTCATGTAATTGGTTTACTAAATGTTTTTAGGGCTTCCAAATATGGTCGGGTGTCATATTATTGGGAGTTTGGCCTTAAAAGATTATTTTTGAATGGAGTTTTTGTTTAATCGTTTTTTACCTCTTGAAATTGTTTTATAAAATCTTTAAAGAGTTTAATAAATTACATTTCATATGAAAAACATGTTTTTGTATTATTGGGATGTGTATAATTCAAAAATGATGTTTTTAGGTGAAAATGGTGATTTTATGTGCAATTGGAATTTTATAACATGTGGAATGTATTTGAGCACAAAGAGGAAAACCTGGGTATCTAGTTGGGTGGACTAGGACTAGTATGCTAGTGATCCAGTAGTGGTATCATCACTATTTCAATTAGCTAGTTTGATGATGAAAATAATCACTAATATTTGATGATTTTTGAGGGCCACTAGGCCATTGGGGTTTCCCCTCCTAGTGGCTCCTACATGAGAAGGATGTTGGTTATGGTTACTTATACACAGAGATATGATGTACCTAGTGCCCCACAACTAGCTAGTGCCTAGGGGTGTTACCTTGACTATTGATCATTGGCTATATTGTAATTATAGTGGATATATGATTTGTTTTTTTGGAAAATTCAGTAGAATTTTTGTTTTATTTAAATGTGTACCTTCTTTAAGGTTTCTCTCTCGAAAATAATATTCATTAAAGGTTTCACCATATAGAAATTGTTCTAGCATTTATTGTTTATAAAAATATGCATTATTTTTTTTCATAAAATGTTTGTCACATGGAATATTTTTTTTGGTGGCCTCCTATTGGTATTAGAATCAATCCCTACTTACACCATTGGGTGTAAGTAATCTTGATAATGTTTGACACAGGTAAGGGAAAGGTCTATGGAGATGACAATTCAGGTTTTTATCATCTTTTTAGGGTGTGGTGTTGTGGAGATGGTTTGGGGGTGATGTACTCCTGTCGTGTGGTGGTTCTTGAGTTGGAATTGCTTGTCCTTTTTAGTTTTGGTCCTCTTGGAGTTTTATTTAAAACTATGTATTTCAATTCTGAATTTCATTCAAGGCTTGTTTGGATAAATTTTTAGATTTGGTTTATTTATATTTGTTTGTTGTTTAGTACTTCTAAAATCAGGTAAATCATTCCCAAACCATTATTTATGATACTTGGAAACTTTTTCCAGCCCATGGGGATAGAAAAAACATCCATCAGGCATTGCCATGGACCAGTTCAGGTGCTAGTTTAGATGGAAACTAGATCTGGTTTTTGAAAAAATAGTATCAGAGCATGGTTAATCTCTTTGGGTCATGTTATTTGGGATGCGTCTATCTATACATAAGATAGAACTATCAGGGCAAGGAGTTATAGATGCTAGTAGGGTGCCTGGCCTATACCTCTAACAATAGACCTTTATTCACCATAGAATTTTTGGATTTTTTTGACTTCATTTATAGGTGAGATGTGCAGGTTGTAGACTATACGTGAAAATTGAGTGTGGGTAGAGTAGTTGTTTATTTAATTATTTTGATGGGTTTGATTTATTTATATTTTATTTTATTGATGAAGTTCTTCATAATTATTTTCTAATGTTTTTTCTTGTGACTGTTGCCTTTTGTAGAAACATGCATCCCCGGAAAGCTCCCATGCACCCATGGGAGGAAGTCATAAATATTTCTCCCTCACCTCTTGATCAAAGGTTGGTAGAAGTTTGTTTTAGGCTATCTAAACTCTTGTACATGGGACATCTTCTACCCTTTCTCCTACTCTAGCTAGATAATATGAGCTCGGTCCTAATAAGGAAGAATACCATGAGTTTTCAAAGAACAAACCTCCTACCTTATACGGTAGTATCTAACCCCAGGAAGTAGAGGAGTGGCTTGAGAAGATTGAGTTCATGTTTGTGTTATTTGACACACATATGGATGTTAGGGTGAAATGTTTCTCATTTATGATATAGGGTCCCTACCGCATGTGGTGGGAATTAGTTCTTCAAGTGGGGAAGCATGAGATGATGAGCTAGAAGGAATTAAAGGTTATCTTCAATGACCAATACTGTCCCAAAGCCTTGGATTCTTCCAGATCCTGGGAGATATTGGAATTCATCCAAGGGGATCAGTCAGTGATGGAGTATTCCTACCGCTTTATTGAGAAAGTCTAACGTGCACCTGAAATTGTCTCCAATGAGATAATGAAGTTCCAGAAGTTCAAGAGGGGTTTGTAGCCCAAGATTTATTCTCAGGTATTCCTATTTAAAATGAATACCTATGCGATAGTGGTTGATCAGTATTGAATTTTGTATATTTATTAAAAGGTAAGATCTGGTTTCTTAGGGATTGTATCACTGATGGGCAGTGGTATTTCATCTGAGAAGAAAAAGAAGCAAGAGGAGAAGTGGAAGTAGAGAGGTGGTAGTTCAGACCATCCTCCCAAGAAGTTCTCTTATATGGATTCTGATGGGAGGTCCATCATGTGCCACCATTTTTGGAGGCTAGGTAACATTCAACCTATATATACATATCCTATGAGGCCTTGTTATCAGTGTGGAGCTATGGGAAAATTTCAGAGATTTTTCAAGGTGACAAATCCACTATAGAGTGGGGCATGATCAGTGGGTTCTTGAGGACTGTCATTTTAGTCAAATCCATCTAGAATAGTGGGATATTGGTTGGTGGATATAGTGGAAGGTCTAGATCATCTTTTAGGAAGACCCTGTTCAGGGTAGATCCACATGAGAGCATCCATTCATAGGAAGATACGAGGCATCTTTATGTTATGGATCAGGAACCAAAGGGATCTGATGTAGGGCCTTCAATAGTTTGAGGTACAATTTTTATTGCATCTTATTTAGCTTATATTCTCCTTTACACTGGTTCTAATGTTATTTTATCTATGCCTTAATTGTGAACATTCAAAATTTTCCAACCAAGTTGTTTTCTTTTGCGATAGATATGGTGACGTTGTTGGGTATGAAGAAGGAGAATGGTATCAGGTGCCCGTCACACGTGCTTGCTGTGTCAGGGGTTGAGATTGAGTGGGACCCCCTAGTCTAAGATATGTAAATTTTATATATAATAATTGACCTGGATTATTTAGTTCACTTTCATGACCATATTGATATTTATAGGTGGTGGATGTGTTTCATGGCACCTAATGGGATTCCTTAGGTTTTCCTCAAGAAATGGGATCCTCGGTTAGGTCATTTGGGTCCTCCACTCCCAAAATTTAGAAACTTTATCTTATAGTGATCATCAATCATGATATAGGACAATGGTTGTTCTCTTGTGGGTAGAATACCTCATGTATTGGGTGAGTTCTCATATGTATTTCAGGATGATTTTTAGGCTTTCCCCTTGAGTAGGATGTGGAGTTCTTGATTGATTTGGCACCAGGAACATAGCGGCTATCTCTTCCCTTATATCATATGTCCCCCAATGAGTTGAGGGAATTGAAGATACAACTTTATGATTTTGAATCCAGAGGATTCATTCACATGAGCATCTATCCTTGGTTCGCTCCTATTATTTTTGCGAAGAAGGCCGACGGATCCCTCTGGTTGTGCATTGATTATCGAAAGGTGAATAAGTAAAACATAAAAAACAAATATAATTTTCCCTAAATATATAACTTTTATATTCAATTTATGGGATAAAACATGGTTTCCAATATATAAATTCAATCAGGTTACCACCAAATCAGGGTGAGAGAGTAAGATATCTCGAAGACAACTTTCCAAAGTACGTATGGCCACTTTAAGTATATGGTCATGCCCTTCGGATTAAACAATTCTCTAGGAGTCTTTATGGAAGTCATGAATATTGTTTTCCTCTAGTATCATGATGCATTCATCATGTTATTCATGAATGTTATCCTCGTTTTCTCTGGATATGTGGAAGAGAATGAGCATCATTTGCAGATCATGTTGGGAACTTTGTATGATCATCACCTTCATGAAATGTTGTCCATGTTAAAATTATGAATTAGGGAAGTGAAGTTTCTAGGTCATGTCATCTCCAAATAGTGGGTTTCAGTGGACCCCGAGAAGATCAGTGTAGTTATGACATGGGAGAAGCAAAATAATGTGTTCAATATTAGATGTTTCCTTATCCTAGTAAGTTTCTATAGGCAGCTTGTTTGGGATTTTTCTTGGCTTTCTTCCCCCATGACTGTGCTCACCCAGAAAGGGGTGATGTTTGAATGACCCCCAAAATTTCAGGAATACTATGATGAATTGAAGTGGGGGTTGACAACTTCATCCCATGTTGATATTTCTAGAATCTAGAAAGGGATATATGGTGTATTGTGATTATTCAGTTTTGGGTCTCAGGTGAATGATTATGGAGGGTGATCACGTGGTGGCATATGGATCTCACCAACTCCAACCACATGAAAATAATTACCCGACCCATGAAATGGATTTGGTAGTGGTGATGTATTTTTTGAAGACTTGGAATCACTACCTCTTTGGGGAGATGGTTGTGGTCTACTCCAATAACATGGACTTTGACTATATCTTCTAACAGAAGGATCATAATTTGAGGCGACGTCATTAGATCTAGTATTTTCATTTGTTCAACTTTGATATCATTTATACCCAAGTAAGAGTAATGTGGTGGCTGACACCTTGAGTAGGAAATTACCAATCAAGGCATTGAGGAAGTCCAGTAATGAGTGGACTCTGATGGGGCTCTTTTCCTAGATGCACTTGGAGACCAAGGAGCACAATAGAGGTGTGTTCTTGGTGAGTGTTCAGTTGAATCCTTCTCTTTTAGAGTTGATTCAATGGGAGCAGCCCAGTGATTAGCTATGTTAGCAGTCAATATAGTTTATTCACAGAGAGGAGACATATTCTTTTTGGCCTTTGTCTCTCAAGGGAATATTGTGCTTAAAGGACCGTTTAGTGGTGCTATTATCTCTATAGAAAGTGGTGATTCATGATAGCCACCAATCTTAGTGTTTCATTCATCATGGAGATTCCAAATTGTATTTTGATGTTCGTTGGAAGTTCTGGGGGCCATGTATGATGTGGTAAATATCTTATTTTGTAACAATTTTTTTATACATGTCAGTAGGTGAAAGAAGAGCATCAAAGGCCCTCTAGTTTGTTTCAGCCATTACCCATTCCTACTTGGAAGTGGGATGATGTCACTATGGTTTTCATTATTGGATTACCTCATACACCTCTAGGTAATAATACTATTTGGGTAGTGATTGATCATATAACCAAATCAGCCAACTTCATTCCGATTAGAGATACAACCAAAGTGGATGATTTGGGCCAATTGTATATTCTGGATGTGGTAAGGATTCATGGGGTTCCATCAGAATTTGCCTCCGATGAAGACCCCCATTTCACCTATTGGTTTTGGGAATGACATCAAAAGGTATTGGGTTCACAGATTAAGATGACCACTACATACCATCCTCAAATGGATGTCCATACATAGTGGGAAAACTAGATTCTGGAAGACATGCTCTGTGATTGTTCCATGGACTTTGGAGGTTCATGGGACATCCATTTGGGATCGGTTGAGTTTTATTATAATAATAGTTACCAATACTCGGTTCAAATGTCTCATTTTGAGGAACTTTATGGTTGTCCTTGTTGTCCCCCCTGTGATGGGATGACGTTGGTGAGACCTCATTATTAGGGACGAGCCTTGTGCAAGAGATATCTAAGAAGGTTAAGTTGATCAAGCAGTGGTTATTGATAGATCAGAGTCAACACAAATACTATGATGACCAGAGGTGTTGAGACCTTTAGTTCTCTGTGGGTGGTCAGGTGTTTTCCATGGTGGCCCATTGTTTGGGTCATCATCATTTGGGAATATAGGAAAATATACCATCATAGAATATTAGTTTTATTGAGATCACCAAGCGCATTGTAAAGGTAGAATACAAGTTAGATTTTCCCTCTCAATTGACATATATAAATGACGTATTCCATGTCTCCCAATTTAATATGGACAATCAGTATTCTCCCCACATGTTGAATTTGGAATAGTTAGAGATAGAGACCAATTTATTAGTGTTTGAGCAACCAGTGCGAATATTGGACTCCCAAAGAAGGTCATTTGGGGGAAGTATATTCCCATGGTCTGGGTCCTTTGGAAGAATGATTTTGATTTACACAAGTCATGGGAGTGGATGTCATGGGTGGTGCAAGAGTACCCATTCTTGTTTTTTGATCATGCATCGGGTTGAATTTTCTAGGCGGAAAGTTTTCATGGTTAGGAGAAATTTTTAATCCATGTCCTTATTTTCAGGTATTTTACTTTTAAATTCTTGGCCTATATTTTTCCCTTATCTCCCCCTAAAATCCCTTTGAATTTTGAAGAAAATAGACAAGATTTGGGAGGTAAGAACATGCCACATGGTTTAGAAGCATGATTTACTAAACTGTGAAGACAAACCTTGCACAGGTGTCCAGTTCATAAAAATTATTTTTTATTCCATGTTTTACCTTTGGTAAATAAACCAATATCACTAGTGTTTCACCCATTCAGCCTTAGGATCCATGTAAGGCTATTAATCTCTCACAAACTCTATTGGAACTCATTTTTTGGTGTGGATTTTGGTGTGGAAACTTCATGATTATTCAAGTAAGTGATTCATCCTTTTTTATTCCATTTCGTTATGGTTTCATCCACCCTTCTTGAAGTTAAAATTTTCCAAAAAACTAGGGTTTTTTTACCTTGGGTATAATCTTCTGTTTTTTGGTTTAATATTATTGATTAGGTTTTGTTTTCATCCCCTTGTGGTCTGGAGGTGGTGTGGTTGAAGTTTCACACAATTATTTAGGGGTTTTGACATCTAGGGTAGGTGATTCTATGTGTAGACATTTTTTAATGAATTTATCTTACTAGATTGACTTACTTTTTCATGTTCATATTCCATTATGTTTGGTGTGAAAACCATTTTTGGTAGCATTTATTTAGTGGATTATTTTGAAGAATCATTGTTGTATGAAAAATATGTGTTTTTCATATGTATTCCACAATGAGTAATACAAGGTTATCTTATGACTCATGGAATTAGGTTATTAAATGTTGTTAGGGCTAAAACATATAGTTGGGTGTGGTATTGTTGGGAGTTTTATCTTAAAAGATTATTTTGGATTGGATTTTTTGTGAAATCCCTTGTCCAATTTGTTGAAATTATTTTAATAATCTTTAAATGGATTAGTAAATTACATTGAGGGTGTGAAAAATGTTTGTCTACTATTTGGGATGTGTATTAAAAATAAATGTAATTTTTATTTTTATAGGGTTCTTTTATATGAAATTGGTATTTTATAACATATAGAACTTATTTGACAACAAAGAGGGAAACCTGAGTAACTAGGTGGGAAGACTAGGGAAAGTATTCTAGTGATCAGGTAGTGGTATCATCCCTGTTTCACTTATCAAGTTTGGTGATGACAACACTAATTAAACTCTGTTGATTTTTGGGGACCATTAGTCTATTATGGTTTCCCCTCATATTGGATCGTATATGTTAAGGATATTGGTTATGGTTACTTATACATCGAGATACAATATTCCTAGAACCCCAAAATTAGCTAGTTCCTAGGGGTGTTCCCATAATTAATGATGATTGGATATATTATACTTAACATTTTCATATGATGTGTTTTTTGGAAAATTTATAAGAATGTGTGTTCTATTTAAAAGTGTACCTTCTTCAATGTCGCCCGCTTGAAAAATGTTTTCATAAAAAGTTGCACATTTTAGAAATTGTTATATAATTTCTTGTTTATAAAAACATGCATGGTTTTTGTATTAAAATGTTTATCGTAACAATTTTTTTTGGGTAAACTCCTATTGGGATTAGGCTCACACCCTGCATAAACATTTGGCTAAAAGTAGACTTGATAATGTTTGTCTGAGGTAAGGGAAAGGTACTTGGAGATGGTGGTTTAGGCTAAAAACTTTTTTTCTGGGTGCGGTGTTGTAGAGATGGTTTGGGGGTGATGTCCGCTTTCCGTGTGGTGTTTATCGAGTCAGGCTTTATACTCCTTTTGATTTGTGTCCCTCCTTGAGTTTTTTTAAAACTAGGTATTTCAATTCTGATTTCTATTAAAGGATTGTTTGGATGAAATTTTCAAATTTGATTTATTTATTATTATTAGTTATTTAATATTTCTAAACTCAGGTAAATCGTTCCCAAACCATTATTTATGATACCCAGGAACATATGATAACCCATTGGGATAGGGAATGCCCTTAGGGCCTTTCCCTGGACTGGGTAGGGTGCCAGTTTGAATGACAACCCAATCAGGTTCATGAAAATATATAATATAAATGAAATAATTATGATATTCATGACATATTTATGATTATGAATAGACACTATATCATTTTTTTCACATTGATAAATGATAACATCATTCATGTATTTGTGGACTACCACCTTTATGAAGTGACATGTCACTCTTTTCATCACTAAACCACATGGATAAAATATATACGTATATTTAATGAGATAATAAGAAATTTAATATATTGTGATCACTATATAAATATAAAATATTACTTACCTTTTTACATAATTATTGTTGTAAATGGAAACGTTACCCTTGTGTACGTATAACCTACCGTCACTATGATAATAACATACTTAATTTATAAAAACCATCTTTTAACATTGGTATTAAAAGAATAATTGATGTATAAATATGAAAATTATTTCACAATTTTTATTATTATGGTTATAGAAATATATAATATGAACACCAAATGTCACTTTCATAACAAAGCGTAAATGAGAAACCATGGATATTAAGACACAAAATAATGAAAATATTGAAATATTATTAGTGAATTGGTGGTAAAATGTTATAAGAGGATAATTTATGATATTATAAATATAATTATTTTTATTTAATAAATAAATAACATGAATTAAACTAATATACATGATGTTAAGTCATTTTCAACTAAAGAAATCCCAAGGTATGTTATTTCTTCTCAATTTACATTCTATTGAGAATTATATGTTATTATGCACTAATTCACTTTTATGAGGTGTATATACTACCTATTTTAAATTTAATATCATGATTAATTCATAATTCATGGTATTTTAAGTTTTAATTTTAATTATTTCATCCAAGTGGATTTAAATTAAAGATTATCAAGTTGTAAATGTTATTGTATAATCTGAATTTTTTTAGTGATTTTCAACATTATCTTGAAAAAATAAATTTATTTTTATAAATATTCATTTTCCATTATTATTATATTTAATATAAAAATCTTGTATAATGTAAATTTTTTTATCATAAAACATATTCCATTTTTACATCCAGTGTTTACATTGACTATTATTTGATTCATTAAGGAATATTGATAAATTTTGTCCTTTACTCAATATGGATGCTTGATGATGAAGTATAGGAATTCATGGATTAAATCGATCACTTAATAAGGGAGTAATGATTTGGTTCTAAAATCATGGGTGGGACATGATATAATACCTAACCTTGATTCACCGGTATGTCTTATGAGACAAATAAGTTGTCCAAATTAATGGTGTTTCACCTATAGTTTTAAACCATCTAGTGAATGGACTTGACGATAGAGGTATAATGATGCATATGATCATTTCATCCAATAATTAGGATTTTCCATTATTAAGAATTAATTTATAATTATCCCTGAGATATTAATAATGAAATTATCTCTGTAAGTATTTCATTATTATTTTATTGATTAAATTGAATGTGTTTTCGGTTTTTCACCTTACTATATTGATTATACCTTATCTTATTACAATGTGTTTTATTTTTTTACCCCCATTATAAAATGGGCATAATGAATGTATTTGTTTCTCCGAAACTACAAAAATGACTGTTCCATTAATATTTTACCCATTATATCAATTACAATGTAATAAAGTATGAAACCAACTCTAAGCTACTAGGGTTAGAGTTGCTATAGATGGTATCATAAGATGTTGAGTAGAAACTTTAGGAACTTGATTAAGTAAAACAAATAGATTAGGGAACCTAACCATATAATAGACATTAAGGATAAGTATATAATAACATTATAATGTTTTTTTAAGGAAGAGGTTATCTTGTTATTTCTAGAAATTCATCCCTATCTAGATAATATAAGTTGACATGGTTATTTCATCGATGTACCTAAGCATATTAACTCTAAAAAATGGAACACTATGATTGACCTAATAATAACTCATTGCATGAAAAAATGCCTTAATGTGAATATGGATTGACTGTCCTTGGGGATATGTTTAGTATAATTCATATTTTTATTACAAACTATTTTGATGGTTTTGAAAATAAAGATATCTCCAAAGAAACAAAGTTTATGGTGCGTATTTTTTTAATTTATTCTTAGTGCCACAACATATTTATATTTATAAATAATGATCTAAAATTTATAATTTTGTGATATAATAATAAATATTCACTTATTTATAAATGTAAACTGGAAGGAAGAAGGGTAATAATACTTGTGGCCAATATAGAAATTTACCACCTGAAAAATTGAATAAAGATGGAATTGGAACTGAGAAAATTATGGCTATAATAGGGTTTCTTAATCAAGTTATGAAAATAACATTCATAAATAAATAAAACCATTTTATAAATAGATTACTCTATGATTGATAACTTTATGCGATAGAATTCCCCAACCTTTGGTGTTACTACAAATCAAGTTGTATCCAAATAATGTATTAAGTCTTCCGAATTTTTTTAAGGTCTTGGGATTCAGTGAAAAGGAAAAGGTTACACATTCCATGTATTGTCTCATAGGTGATTCCGATCAATGGTGGTTATTGATCTAGAAAACTAAGGACGAATAAAAAATAGAACTCATGGAATGCAGCTCTTTTAAAGAGACATTATTCAATAAATATATCACTCATGATGAAAAAACAAAGATGAAGAGTATGTTACTTATCATAACAATCAAAAAAGAAGAAATTATTATATATAATGAATCAAAACATACAAGGTCACTTATTTATTTTATATTATATCATATGCAACATAGAGTGAATGATTGACCATTTATTTAAACGAATTAATCCATGTATCTGAAGAGAACTTGTTTATCAAAATATTTATACATACGATGAAATAGTTTTATGTGATATCAAAATAGAGAAATAATTCTAAATTATTTATGGATCTGAAGTTAAGGAAGATAAAAAACGGAATGTGGAGGAAAAAATTGATAAATGGAAGAAGGGAATGAAGGATTTTACAACATGTGATAATTGTGGAATGAAACCCACAGTACATTCATGAAGTTAATGAGAGTTTTCTAAATGTTTGGATAGAAATTACACCATTTTAATGATTTTAAGAGAAATAAATATACTTAAAAAATTAAATTATACCTATATAAAGATATGGGTCACTATGAAAATGAATTCCCCAAGCAATATAAGAATAATCATCAGAAGAAGCTAGGAGATCAATATATGGATCTGACCAAAAAAACGTTACATAATCTTGAGTGTTATTTAAGAATTTACATTCATTCACTTTTAGCATTTTTTCAAGTCTATTTTTTTAGATAATTATATTATATCCTATACATTACAAAACTATACAATAAAAAGTGGACAGTTACAATTAGATTCTATTTTTATTATAATATAAAACCAAAATAAAGGATTATTTCATTCCACAGAAAAATCATCAAGACATTCACCTTGACTTATAACATTACCTTAACGATCCTTAAATCCAAAGAAATTTATTTGAAAGACATGGGATGAGTAAAAAATGATCAGTAAGGTATACAAAGAGAAAGAAAACTATTATCCCAAGGAAAACAAGAAAACTCATATAAATTTACCTTTATATTCAATTTTATTTGAGAATACGAAATAAAAAAATATGAAATGAAATACACACACTTTTTTTCAAGGTAATCCATTGAAAACCATATAAAGAAGTTAAAAACCCTTTTCTATAACATAGATCATCACATTAATAAACCATTTTAAACCCTTTTAGAAGTAAATAATGCCTAGATAAATCCATAGAGTAAATAATTTGGTAACCACCTCTTTATTACCTATTAATATAAGGATCATTAGACAATTCATTTGATTGCTATCAGGTAACACCCATAATTTGTGATATATTTGGCTCACTCAATGCTATATGGGTGCACCTATCATATAAGCTTTAATGGGCTCACACAGTGCTATCTGAGAGGATCTATTTATCATGTATAATTATCAAGTACCATATCATGATTTGTTATTATTATTCAACTTTTTCTTCAGAATACTCTAGAAAAAAACTTCAAAACAAAAAACATAACTTTTGTATATCAAAGAAACATTTTCTTTTAAAACCCCTTTTTCAATAATAAAATACACTTTTTCTTAAAACACATTTTCAGTACCAAAATACCAAAAAAGGAAAATTTGTTTTTTATTTTTAGAAAGGACTAAATCATTAAAAGGAATATATATATCAAATAATAGTCACGTGTGTATATAATTTGTTGTTTCTATAAAGAACATTCCCTTTGTAATTTTTTAGAATATAGTGTAAAAAACCTACAAATAGATTATTTTGTAAAAATATTGAAAACAATATAAAAATGATACATAAAATATAATTTATAAATATTTTATATCAATGAATACTTTCATAAAATAATTTTTAAATCATGGAAATAGAAACGAAATATTTAGAAGGAAAACATGAAGAGGAATTTTTTAAATAAAAGTCCCTTATTACCGTGGAAATATTTGAATCATAATACCCATGGAGGAATAACATTAATTATTTTTAAATACCATACGAATTAAGAAAATCATGATATAAAATGTTTAACATTATGTATAAACACCTCATAAGTGAATATAAGATCATAACATCAAAATATGTGTCAAAAAAATGAAATTGAGATAATGCACCTTACATTGGGTTTGACTTTTCACATGTATATTTATCTTATTCAATAATAAATTATTTTAATTATTTAATTTATTGAGTTTTTTTTAATTTTTTTTAATTTTATTTTAATTATTAAAAAGGTATATAAAATTACTTAATCAATTTAGTTTACATCATATGTTTTGACCATATTTAGCATATGTGTCAAAAATGAATTTTGTAGGCTGACTTTGGTCAAAGAGGTCATTATTTAAACATCTACATAATAGTAATTATTAAGTAATTAAAATATTAATATATTAATTATACTTTTAATACCAATATTGAATGTTGGTTTTGAGAAATGAAGTGTTTTATAATCACAGAGAAGTTATGTCGTATATACACATGTGTAATGCTTCCATTTCTTGACAATCATTATTGAATGGAGGTAACTAATATTTTATCTTAAAAAATTATAATAATATCATATATAAAAAATATATTGTTTATATATAATTATATGTTTCATTAATTTTGTGTGGTTATGAAAAGTGAGTGACATCACTTTATGAAGGTGATAATCCACACATACACAAACGACATTATCACTTCTTTAGTGAGTGAAATAGTAAGAAAGAAAATTAAATATTATATTTTAAGCATGATAAATATGGCATGGATATCATAATTATTCCATTAATATAATATATATTCATTTTATTTTCCATTATTACCTTCCAGGAAATACATTAGTAAAAAATGAATTACATCACTTCGTAAGGCGATAGTATACTGTACACACGAGCGGCGTAATCGTATCCCCTAAAGAATGGAATTTAAAAAGTTATATATAATAAAATGGCTCAAAACTTATATTAATGTCATAAATATCACATATATATACTTTATATCCATCATCATACCCAACTCTTGTAACACCCCAAGATTTCATAGTGTGTTATTTCTTTAAAATAATACAATAACTTGCACTACACGCAACACCGAGTTCAAGCACACCATGACTTACCAAACAAGCCGTTAAAAATAGGTTATGAATAGTATTAACTAAATTTTAAACTTTATATAACCCTTATAATTTTAGAATCCATATTATGAGTTTCTTAGACATAATACAAGAACAGATTCATTTTCAGTATTGCACTTTTATCAACTTTTAATAGTGAAACCTTTTTAAATACAATATTTTAAAATTTTTGACTAAATGGGGACATCAAAAAAATTTAAAATGAAACATCCCAAGCTTCCACGGTATGCTTTCCTTTGAATAATATTGTAGCGTGTGTTGTACGCAACTTCGAGTTCTAACACACCACAACCAATCAAACTAGCCGTTATAAATAGTAATACCTACTTTTTGAAATTATATATATTTTATATTTTAGAATGGACTTCATTTTTGGATTCTGAATATCGAATTTAGCCTAAGGTGAAATTTTGGTACATTTCGGATAACTTTCATATTTTGATGAATAGTGAAAATTACTAAATTTTAATTAAAAACAACTTTTTTAATCAAAATAATTAATAGTAATAAATTATTAATTTGAGTGGTTTTAAAGTATATTTAGAATATATTTTTACCATTTAATATATTGTTGCTCATTGTACATAATTTTACAATTAAACAGAACATAAAAAAGTGTCAATCTTTTGATAGTTATTATCTCTTAAAAACACGCTTTTTGTTTTGACAGCGGGAATTAATTTTAAATTAATTTCTGCCACTTCTGTGTTTTGAATTTAGAAAAATGGATTCCATATTTGGAATCAGGATGTCCAAATTGTGTAAATAGGTAACTTTTATTTTTAGACATTTTGAATAATTACTGCGGTAAATATTTCATTTACCATGGTTAAAGGTAAATCTGGTAAATAAGGGTTAAAAAATAATATTATAATAATACTAAATTACCCTAAAACGTGTCTTCACCCTATTGGTTGATACATGGTCGACCATGGGCATCTTTGGGTCTATTTTGGGACCCCATGGATCCACTTGTAAGTGATAATGACACTTTATTTTAATTAAGTTAAAATGAATACAAAAATGACACAAGCATATATCATTATAAAAAAAATTGTTACATAGGGTTATATATGTTGGATTTTAGATTATAAATATTCATTAGAAAGATAAAAAGATTTCCTACATAATCATATTTTATTTATAATTTTTAGACATTAAATAATTTATTTTATTTATGACACAATGATGATGCAGTAATTACTATAATAGTGAAAAATTAAAATAATTGATATTATAAATACCCAAATAAATATAATATGAAACTTTTAATGAATTAAACTAATTTTATAGGATAATATGATATATTAGGATTGATTTAATGGACTTTGTTCGAAGTAATAAATCTTTTATGAGTTTCAAAAAAATCAACTATTGAATAGTGTCAAAATTGACATAAAAGAGTTCTTAAAACAAATATTATATTATTAATTGATATTAAATTCCTAAAAATCTAAGGTTCGGACAAGAGACTTATATCATGATAGGTTCATAATTAATGGACCACTTGGTGGTCTCTTGGATGTATGTAGTAAGTGTATTAACCATATTATATAAAAATACAAAGAGACATTGTAAAAGTGAAACTAATTAACTTAGAGTTAATTCTTAAAGATAAGGTTAATATAAGTACCCAAACCTGTCTAAATTCTATTGGTTGAGTTGTTTTCGACCCATACCCACCTTAAACTTTGAATAATCAACTTTGGAGCCATTAGAAACCGAATATTAATTTATTATAAACTAATATCTCTAGCTTTTCCAAAGGTGCCCCTCACCCCTCTTATAAAAGGGCACTCCTACTTCTCATTTCTTCACACCTTCAAAGCCTTTTGGTTCAGCAAAAATCTACCACAATACTCTCCCAACATCTCTCACTACAACCTAGAGGCCTTATATTGATCAGAAAGCCAACCTAAGGATCCCTTTTGATCAAATCAAAAGGAAGAACCCGAAGAAGAGGTAATGTTTTCACCACCCCTTTTCAAGTTCCTTTCTTCTTCCACTTCTTCTTTCTTTGTTCTTACCATTCTAAAATAATAACTCCAGTATCTCACATATACTGTGATGTTATTATAAATATGGTACAACCATATTCAGAATTCTATCCACCCTTTGAACAACATGTCACCATACGTGCGTACGTACGGCTTACCGTCTCCACGTCGTGGTGTAATTGTTATTCAATATATTATTATTTGGATGGGTATAATAATGATGTGTAAATCATGTAAATAATAAATATAACATGTTAATGATTCTGTATATATGATATACCATCCATTTATATATTATTTTAATATCAAAAGAATGATATTGTCGCTCGTGCGTACGTACGGACTACCGTCTCCACGAACGCGATGAGATTCATTCTCCATCATATCCATTCAAGTATAATTATCATTTAATGATTTAAAAATGATGTTTAAGGACTTGATATCATTCTGGATATGAATAATATAAAACCTATCCATTACAATCATGTCTTACGTAATAAAACATATAAAAGAAAACGAGTAAGTTAACACCCGAAACAACGATAATACTAAGACATTATTAACAAAGCAAAGTTAAAAGATCATATATGATATGATATTAATATATATTATTCTTGTATAATTTAATAAAAATTATTTCAATATTATACAGGAGGTTAACCTACCCCAACCAAGTAAAAGTACAAGGTAAGAGATTTTCTTATCTCACATTCAATTCCGTGAGATTTCCATTATTCGCCACTAAATTATTGAAAGCGGTGTATTGTGTACTGGCATTTAATATATATTATCATTATTATCTTTATATTCATGTTATTCTGTAAATAATTTGGTGGTTATTAACTTTTGGCCATATGACTCAGTTGATTAACGTGGTAAGGGGTTTTCATCTCACTCTTTATTTCCGTGAGATTCATGCCATATTTCCACTATTATCTTTTGTGTGGTGTATGTACTTCCCATAATTGTATTCTTTGTTTAATACACTTTACCTTATGTGTATTTACATTTTAATTGAATGATACCTCTTTCATGGGTTGTATGTTTCATAAGTTACCAAATTGATAAGGGTTTACTTCACAATCTCTTTAATATCTGAGGTTGTCTTTACGTAAGTATCTACAGGGACATATTTAATATCCATGTCCATATTTCATAAAAGAGTTTTCAAAGGGATTATTTCAAAGGGAATTTTTACTAAAACATCATTTTAAATGTTTTAAATATTCATTCTTCTAAATCATCCTCATTTATGTCCATGTTTTCAAAATGGTTTGTAAGGATTTATTTATATGAAAATGAATGTTTTAAAAGTGTTAATTCCATTCAAAAGTTTCAAAGTGGTATGGGACACTTTGATTCACAAATGTATTTAAATGCCTTACTTTCTAAATTGTGTAACCTTAAAATTTTTTCATGAAAAAGGGATATTTCTCTCAATAATTTTTAAAAAAACATTTTCATCCATGTCAACATCCTTTGATGGATTTTAAGATTATTTGAAGTTGATTTATTATGATATAAAACTTCCATATTGTAATGAAGTTTTGTGATATGTTTGACTGCAGATGTGTCATTTATATAGCATTCATGGTTTATGAGTAAAGTATTGACATTTCGTATGCTAGTTCCAATAAGAATGTTTATGTTATATTTCAACCTTTACTTCATATGAATGTGTTGGACAAGTATGTTCCAGGTTGGGGACTGGTTAAAGTAAGCCCTCCAGGTTGGGGACTAGTAAAAGTAAGCCCTCCAGGTTAGGGACTGGTAAAAGTAAGCCCTCCGGTTTGGTCTCCGGTTATTAGAGGCACTCCGGGTTGGTGTCCGGTTATTAGAGGCACTCCGGGTTGGTGTCTGGTTATTAGAGGCACTCCGAGTTGGGTTCCGGTTACAGTTAGCCCCAAGGTCTTGGGACGAGGCCTTGAAAAGAAATTAAAGTTTAGCATTATGCATTCCATCATTATGAAAGTAGTTATTGATTTTGCATGTGATTATTCGATTAGTAGAATATCCATGTGAATAAGTAAATGACATTATTTCATTTTACTTTTTCCATACTATGTTGAAGTTAAAGTTTAAAAGGCTTTTGTTTTAGTAATGCATTGACTTAAATTTTTATGCTTAATTTGAATGTTACGCTATATTGTTATCCTTACTGGGCATTTGAGATCACCCCTTTTCTATGTTTTATTTTCCCCAGGATGTGAAGAAGTAAGTTATGAATGACCTGTAGGGATATTATGAGGGGAAAATAGTGTGGACTGTGGAGACATTATGTTGTTGTAGTAGTTTTTCATTTTATGATGTATTGTAAAACTTATGAATATATCTAGTGTTTCCAAGGCTACTAAACCAATCGATATTTCGAGATTTGATCTTTCTTGTGATCATTCCAATGTTATGTAATAATGCACCGACTCTAGGTAACTGGGGTCGGGGCGTTACAGTTGGTATCAGAGGAAGTTTAGTACAAACCTTGGAAGATAAATTTAGATAAACTCTGATTAGAGCACGTAGACCTAAGATAAACTTTGAGGATTAGTGTAGAAGAACTTCCTAGAATTTTGGTATTGTAGAGATTTTGTGAGTTTTCCGAGCAATACATCCCTGTCTGGATACGAGCAGGTAGAGGCGGCTCTGGCACAGATGTACCTAGGGGTAAAACCCGAAAACACCACTTTGATCTAGACTCGAACGGGAACTGGTGCACGACAACGGGCCTTGCTGCACTCTTGGTTACGACACTCCCGGGGGATATGCTTAGAATAATTCTCATTTTCTTTACAAACCATTATGAAGGGTTTATGAGTATATACATCCTCAAAGGAGAAATTTTTATGATTATGGATTATATCCATAAATAGTTCAATTTATGTTAAGTGTTTTATAAGTATGGGATTATGTATTTTGATTCATAAACTGATCTAGTGTATGCCATTGTTTAGAAATGGCGCCCAGTAGAAGTAATGAGAACTCCAGCAATGCACATGATACAAAGAGAAAGAAGGATCATATATTGTATGGTCTTAAGCTAGAATTTACAAGAGAAATAGTATCGCATGTATTATCATCATATGAAGAAATAATATCATGTGTTGATAAGATAAGTAAAGAGTTTACTGAGTCCTATGGCTTTGAAGGGAAGCAACAGAAGAAAAGGATGGAAGAGAGAAAGATGGATAAAGGGAAGAGGGAAAAGAAGAATTTTCCCATATGTGGTAACTGTGGAAAGAAACACCCTGGAACTTGCCTGAAAGGAATGGGAGTTTGTTATAAGTATGGAGGAAAAGGGCACAAAGTACGTGACTAAAAGGGTAAGAAAATGGTTTTAAATGTACAATGCTTAATTTGCAAGGAGTTTGGACACTACGCGAACCTATGTCCCAGTCATCAGACTATGCCGCAAATGATGCTATTGGATAATAATCAAGTTATGATACTACCACAGATGAAGAGGAATGATTAGTGTTCTTATGTTGATTATGTCAATTGAGTGTTGTATCAACAATGTACTTGTTATAATAATTATGGAGTATATAAGGATTGTACTCCAGTACTATTTCATTAAGGACTTGAGATTGTGTGGAACAAAGAAAAGTGACTCAATAGTAGGATAAATTTTTGGAAAATATATGGCTGAGAGAATGATAAACCATAATATAGTTCTAATACCGAGGTAGTGATTTTGGAATATTACATGATTGTTTTGGATAAATTATATTGGAAATTCTTGACTACCTTGGAACTGATTAATGATTTGTATATTCCATCATTGTTGGGGTTTAAAAATTTTTTGGATTAATGAAGTATATCCAGCATTCTATATGGAATAAGGGAGCATGAATGTAATCAATAAGGAATATGGTAATTCAGGATGTTTCAGTATATTAAAAGAATACACGATGAAGGTATTCATATGCTATTATGGGGTAAAAAGGATCTACATTATGTTTACCTTCCTTATAAATGTTGGACTATGAGTTTGGTCAGAAATATTTTGGATAAATTCTAGTTTGAGATTAATTTTGGATTGCCATAAAAGGACAACCCGGAGGTCGGGCGGCAACCCGTCGCGTCCGGCAAGGCTGCGAGACTTGAACCCGCAACCGAAGGGCGACAAGGGTGTATCACCTACCACTGGCCCAAGAGATGTCCTGGATTAAATAATGTAGTTTTTTTTAAAAGATCTGGTAGATGAATTATAAATTCGTTTATTTTGGAACCCTGTACGAATAGTATAAATAGAATTTTTTTACGAGTGAAAGATGAGTTTGTGGTAGAAATTTATTAATGGACAAAACTATAATTATAAAGTAAGTATATCTCCTTATGATCTTATCCAATCTCATAAATAAATTCCTCAACATTAAGAAAAGGAACTTAGAACAAAAATGTTTTCCTAGATGGTACCTTAAATCATCACTAATTTATGGCTTTGGGATTGTTGGACTTTTCATAGCCATGTTCTCTAGCACACTCCATCAGATAATTGATGGTTAGATTTCTCTTCCATATCCATATTTTCCTACATGGAACCCTAGTATGTGTTATTTTCGGTAATCTTTATACTTTCCACTCTTTATTTTAAATAGAGGCCTCATTAATTCATTTTTCAATGTGGGATTTCAACTAAGATATTTTGAAACGTCAAAAATGTGTTATCCTAATACCCTATGTTTTGTTGAACCGATGGTATTTCAAATCATCATAGATTGATGAGTTTAAGGACCTCAATTTTATACTTGTTTGTGATTGATGACCTCAATCACTACCTATAAATATTTACATTTTTCCTCCAATTATATGTCTCTAATCGCCACCAATGTTCTCTTAATCGAGATCATAATTTGGTGGTGACCCTTTCATTTCTCATTTCCTCATATTAAGACTAAATTTTAGTAACCCAATTTCCGATGTGGGTTTTCCCACAAAGACATTTTTTACCTTTTATTTTCGAAGAACAATTTCAAATTGCGAGGACGCAATTTATTGAAGGAGGGGAGAATGTAACACCCCAAGATTTCATAGTGTGTTATTTCTTTAAAATAATACAATAACTTGCACTACACGCAACACCGAGTTCAAAGACACCATGACTTACCAAACAAGCCGTTCAAAAGAGGTTATGAATAGTATTAACTAAAATTTAAACTTTATATAATCCTTATTATTTTAGAATCCATATTATGAGTTTCTTAGACATAATACAAGAACAGATTCATTTTCAGTATTGCACTTTTATCAACTTTTAATAGTGAAACCTTTTTAAATACAATATTTTAAACTTTTTGACTAAATGGGGACATCAAAAAAATTTAAAATGAAACATCCCAAGCTTCCACAGTACGCTTTCCTTTGAATAATATAGTAGCGTGTGTTGTACGCAACTTCGAGTTCTAACACACCACAACCAATCAAACTAGCCGTTATGAATAGTAATACCTACTTTTTGAAATTATATATATTTTATATTTCAGAATTGACTTCATTTTTGGATTCGGAATATCGAATTTATCCTAAGTTGAAATTTTGGTATATTTCGGATAACTTTCATATTTTGATGAATAGTGAAAATTACTAAATTTTAATTAAAAACAACTTTTTTAATCAAAATAATTAATTGTAATAAATTATTAATTTGAGTGGTTTTAAAGTATATTTAGAATATATTTTTACCATTTAATATATTGTTGGTCATTGTACGTAATTTTACAATTAAACCGAACATAAACAAGTGTCAATCTTTTGATAGTTATTATCTCTTAAAAACAAGCTTTTTGTTTTGACAGCGGGAATTAATTTTAAATTAATTTCTGCCACTTATGTGTTTTGAATTTAGAAAAATTGATTCCATATTTGGAATCAGGATGTCCAAATTGTGTAAATAGGTAACTTTTATTTTTAGACATTTGGAATAATTACTGCGGTAAATATTTTATTTACCATGGTTAAGGGTAAATCCGGTAAATAAGGGTTAAAAAATAATATTATAATAATACTAAATTACCCTAAAATGTGTCTTACCCCTATTGGATGATACATGATCGACCATGTGAATCTTTGGGTAGATTTTGGGACCCCATGGATCCACTTGTAAGTGATAATGACACTTTATTTTAATTAAGTTAAAATGAATACAAAAATGACACAAGCATATATCATTAGAAAAACAATTGTTACATAGGGTTATATATGTTGGATTTTAGATTATAAATATTCATTAGAAAGATAAAACGATTTCCTACATAATCATATTTTATTTATAATTTTTAGACATTAAATAATTTATTTTCTTTATGACACAATGATGATGCAGTAATTACTATAATAGTGAAAAATTAAAATAATTGATATTATAAATACCCAAATAAATATAATATGAAACTTTTAATGAATTAAACTAATTTTATAGGATAATATGATATATTAGGATTGATTTAATTGACTTTTTTCGAAGTAATCAATCTTATATGAGTTTCACAAAAATCAACTATTGAATAGTGTCAAAATTGACATAAAAGAGTTCTTAAAACAAATATTATATTATTAATTGATATTAAATTCCTAAAAATCTAAGGTTCGGACAAGAGACTTATATCATGATAGGTTCATAATTAATGGACCACTTGGTGGTCTCTTGGATGTATGTAGTAAGTTTATTAACCATATTATATAAAAATACAAAGAGACATTGTAAAAGTGAAACTAATTAACTTAGAGTTAATTCTTAAAGATAAGGTTAATATAAGTACCCAAACCTGTCTAAATTCTATTGGTTGAGTTGTTTTCGACCCATCCCCACCTTAACCTTTGAATAATCAACTTTGGAGCCATTATAAACCGAATATTAATTTATTATAAACTAATATCTCTAGCTTTTCCAAAGGTGCCCCTCACCCCTCTTATAAAAGGGCACTCCTACTTCTCTTTTCTTCACACCTTCAAAGCCTTTTGGTTCAGAAAAACTCTACCAAAATACTCTCCCAACATCCCTCACTACAACCTAGAGGCCTTATATTGATCAGAAATCCAACCTAAGGATCCCTTTTGATCAAATCAAAAGGAAGAACCCGAAGAAGAGGTAATGTTTTCACCACCCCTTTTCAAGTTCCTTTCTTCTTCCACTTCTTCTTTCTTTGTTCTTACCATTCTAAAATAATAACTCCAGTATCTCACATATACTGTGATGTTATTATAAATATGGTACAAACATATTCAGTATTCTATCCACCCTTTGAACAACATGTCACCATACGTGCGTACGTACGGCTTACCGTCTCCACGTCGTGGTGTAACTGTTATTCAATATATTATTATTTGGATGGGTATAATAATGATGTGTAACTCATGTAAGTAATAAATATAACATGTTAATGATTCTGTATATGTGATATACCATCTATTTATATATTATTTTAATATCAAAATAATTATATTGTCGCTCGTGGGTACGTACGGACTACCGTCTCCACGAACGCGATGAGATTCATTCTCCATCATATCCATTCAAGTATAATTATCATTTGATGATTTAAAAATGCTTTTTAAGGACTTTATATCATTCTGGATATGAATAATATACAACCTATCCATTACAAACATGGCTTACGTAATAAAACATATAAAAGAAAACGAGTAAGTTAACACCCAAAACAACGATAATACTAAGACATTATTAACAAAGCAAAGTTAAAAGATCATATATGATATGATATTAATATATATGATTCTTGTATAATTTAATAACAATTATTTCAATATTATACATGAGGTTAACCTACCCCAACCAAGTAAAAGTACAAGGTAAGGGATTTTCTTATCTCACATTCAATTCCGTGAGATTTCCATTATTCGCCACTAAATTATTGAAAGAGGTGTATTGTGTACTGGCATTTGATATATATTATAATGATTATCTTTATATTCATGTTATTATGTAAATAATTTGGTGGTTATTAACTTTTGGCCATATGACTCAGTTGATTAACGTGGTAAGGGGTTTTCATCTCACTCTTTATTTCCGTGAGATTCATGCCATATTTCCACTATTATCTTTTGTGTGGTGTATGTACTTCCCATAATTGTATTCTTTGTGTAATACACTTTACCTTATGTGTATTTACATTTTAATTGTATGATACCTCTTTCATGGGTTGTATGTTTCATAAGTTACCAAATTGATAAGGTTTTACTTCACAATCTCTTTAATATCTAAGGTTGTCTTTACGTAAGTATCTACAGGGACATATTTACTATCCATGTCCATATTTCATAAAAGAGTTTTCAAAGGGATTATTTCAAAGGGAACTTTTACTAAAACACCATTTTAAATGTTTTAAATATTTATTCTTCTAAATCATCCTCATTTATGTCCATGTTTTCAAAATGGTTTGTAAGGATTTATTTATATGAAAATGAATGTTTTAAAAGTGTTAATTCCATTCAAAAGTTTCAAAGTGGTATGGGACACTTTGATTCAAAAATGTATTTAAATGCCTTACTTTCTAAATTGTGTAACATTAAAATGTTTTCATGAAAAAGGGATATTTCTCTCAATAATTTTTAAAAAAACATTTTCATCCATGTCAACATCCTTTGATGGATTTTAAGATTATTTGATGTTGATTTATTATGATATAAAACTTCCATATTGTAATGAAGTTTTGTGATATGTTTGACTGTAGATGTGTAATTTATATAGCATTCATGGTTTATGAGTAAAGTATTGACATTTTGTATGCTAGTTCCAATAAGAATGTTTATGTTATATTTCAACCTTTACTTCATATGAATGTGTTGGAAAAGTACGTTCCAGGTTAGGGACTGGTTAAAGTAAGCCCTCCAGGTTGGGGACTGGTAAAAGTAAGCCCTCCAGGTTAGGGACTGGTAAAAGTAAGCCCTCCGGTTTGGTCTCCGGTTATTAGAGGCACTCCGGGTTGGTGTCCAGTTATTAGAGGCACTCCGGGTTGGTTTCCGGTTATTACAGGCACTCCGGGTTGGGTTCCGGTTACAGTTAGCCCCAAGGTCTTGGGACGAGGCCTTGAAAAGAAATTAAAGTTTAGAATTATGCATTCCATCATTATGAAAGTAGTTATTGATTTTTCCTGTGATTATTCGATTAGTAGAATATCCATGTGAATAAGAAAATGGCATTATTTCATTTTACTTTTGCCATACTATGTTGAAGTTCAAGTTTAAAAGGCTTTTGTTTTAGTAATGAATTGCCTTAAATGTTTATGATTATTTTGAATGTTCCGCTATATTGTTATCCCTACTGGGCATTTGAGCTCAACCCTTTTCTATGTTTTATTTTCCCCAGGATGTGAAGAAGTAAGTTATGAATGACCTGCAGGGATATTATGAGGGGAAAATAGTGTGGACAGTGGAGACATTATGTTGTTGTAGTAGTTTTTCATTTTATAATGTAATGTAAAACTTATGAATATATATAGTGTTTCCAAGGCTACTAAACCAATCGGTCTTTCGAGATTTGATCTTTCTTGTGATAATGCCAATGTTATGTAATAATGCACCGACTCTAGGTAACTGGGGTCGGGGCGTTACAACTCTGATAGGTGGTGATGGAGAAACAAATGACATTTGTTTGCGTGGTGGTAGTCCATAATACACACAAATAGTGATTTCATAAACCGTTTGATGGATGAGGGAAATGATTTAGGTTATTATATTAACATAATAATAATTAAATTTATTTAAGATAATTTTTTTATTTTATAATAATGGTTTAAATTTAATTTAATTGGCTGGAGGAAGAAATAAAATAAAATCACTTGTTGGAAAACGTTTTCTCTTCTTCAGGTTTCTTCTTTTGGTTTGCACCAAAGGCCTTCGTTGGATATATTTATGAAAAGAATTATGATTATTGAGTTATATGAGGTAATTAGAGATTTTACTTTAGTAGTTATTTGATAAACCAATGGGTTTTTAGGGTGCCAATAGGGGAGTAAATTTTTATCCTTTTATAAGTGAGGTGAGTGGCATAATTGTAATTTTTGAAAAGAATGAATTCCACCCAAAATATTTCATGTCACAAGGCTTCATTAAGAGACAATTTTAGAAAATATATTGTATAAGGTCTAAATTTTTCCATAAAAGAAATTTTACACTAGTTTTTACATCATTTTAACACTTATCATTTATGTTTTACCGCTGGATAAATCCATTTTGGCCTTAACCGAGGTAATTAATTTAATTGATTTCATTATTCATTTTGGTAAAACAATAAGTTTAAATTATTAGAAAATATAAATTATTTTTCTTCCAATTATGGAATCCATTTGAATAAATTAAATTCATATAATTGTATAAAATTAATTTAAAACAAAATCTTTAGACGTGATGAAAAAGAGGGGTTTCAAGAAAAGTATTTTTTTTGAGAAAAAGATAATTAAATATTAACTATTTGACTAATAATAATCATTTTATGAATATAATTTAATATTTAATGACACATTATCTATAAATTTCATTTAAAATATTTCTCTTTAGGCATTATTTTAATTAATTAAAATGGAGAAACATTTTTCTTTTACAAAAAAGCATTTAGAAAACCCTATTTTTTAAACTCAAAAAAAACTTATACTAAAAGACAATATAAATTTGACTAAAAACATATTAATTATAATTAATATAAATAAATAATATTTATATTACCTTAAAACATATTCAAAACATATTGTTACTTTTAGATTATTTAATTTATTGGTAAGAAGATACTTGTTTTTACAAAAGTCGGTAATTTTAACTATTCACTAAAAAGTTACTATTTTCCTAAAAATACCAAAATTTAACTATAGTTATATTTAGATAATATGATTTGAAAAATGAAATTAACTGTTTGAAAAAAAAATTCTGAAATTTAGAAATTATATTTTTGAATGAAACTTATATAACAAAAGAGTTTAGTTAAAACTATTTCCTTTTTGATTTAAAAATTATAGAATGTTTTCATAACTTATAAAACTATCTAATGGATATTAAAAAATTTAAAAAATGATTTATTATATAACTTAATTGTTTGTCACATTATTTAACCATTTATAAATTGCATCCTCATAATTTTATTCACTTATTAAACAAGTGAGGATATTTTTCCCTCATAGCATTTTTAGATTCCCTTGTTCCCTCTAAAAAATTATGTTTTTTCCATAAAACTTAATGTGGTGAATCAAAACTTTCTACAACACATATTCTCTATGGTGAACAATTTTAATAGGATGTTCTTGATGAAGAATTTTCTATTCCAACTGAATTTTTTTGAGCTCAAAACATGATATGGCACATATTTTATTAATATTGAGACACGAAAAACATTTTGGGTCTTAGATAAACTCAGTGTTAAGGATAATTGGTAGAAAAATGATATAAATTTCTATTGGGTTTGATATGGTCCAATGAACCGTGGACTTATTTTCACCATATTACTAAAAAACATAATAATTTTTCATGGAGAAACTTTTAGAATGATATGATCACTAATCTTGAAAGAAAGATATTTCCTTCAGTTATCAATATAACGTTTATATATTCTCTGAGAAATCCTCATATGTTGATGAATCAACTAAAAAATCTCTAACATTTCCTCTACTAAATCTATTTAAATTAACTTCCTTTTTCCCACCTTATCCTAAAATCCTAGTTCCTGACACTGATTTCAATATAATTTATCCAATGGTTCCATCTGTACAATGGAATGAAAACTCTTATGATAATAAAATTCAACCAAATAGAGATATTTGTCACAAAATCCCTTGAAAACCATTTAATAATTAAAAATAACACATTCCATGGTATAAATTATCTGCTCTGACTATCCATCAGATTGAGGATGAAAATCTATACCGAAACGTAATTTAGTACTAAGGACATCTGATGTCCCTTCCAAAAAATAGATACGAACTTGTGATCACCCTCTTACAAAATAAAAAGATTAACTCTATGTAACCTTATTATATCCTTTAGTGATGTCAAGAAATATTATATAAATACATTGTATCTCAAATTATATAGAAATTTGATGATTTAGTTAATCTATTAACAATAACCCAAATCACACTATTAACATGAAAAGTCTTTAGAAATACAACCACAAAATCCATTGATATATTTTCCCATATCTACTCCAGCAATAGAAAGGAATGATGTATCCCCTTCATTAATTTTCATTCTACTTTAAATTTTTAAAAACTAAAACACTTCATGGAAAATTTTGTTTTATCTATTTTCATCCCATCCCACAAGTAATAATCCCCGAGGTTATTGTATATTTTAATAATTCCTGGATAAATGGAAAACAAATAATTATGAGATTCACTAAAAAAACCATTCCTTAAATTCAAATCATAATGCACACACAATATTTTTCCAATTCAAAAACCACCTTTTTAAAAAATATTAAAATAAGGAAACATACCCTTCTTAACATATTATATATTTTCCTACAAATATTGATTCTCTTTCCTAACTTTCGTAATTATTCTTAACAAATTCGTCTATACTGAAACCTGAAAAAATAGAGGATTACCCTATTTCCAAAACATCTAGGAAAAATTTTATCAAATAATTAAGGAAAGGTTCATGATCCAAATATAATAATATTAATGTAGAATTGTTTTTTGGGCTCAAATAATCAACCACATTGTTTTAGTTTCTTACTTGACAATGAATTGTGTAATAATAATAATCCACTATTATTTCTATCCATATTCTCTCTATCATGTTAAATTACTCCTAAGTGAATATATACATCAAACTATTGTGATAAGTATATATTTCACACTTTACTCCATAAAAATGATGCCTCCAAATTTTTAGAGAAAAAATACAATTAAATAATTCCAAATCAATTGTAGGATAATTTAACTCGCGATATTTCCACTAACATGAAGCATAAGTAATTACCTAATAATTTTTCATTAGGAAACAACAATTTCCTTTCAATGAAGCATAAATTTAGATAAAATATAAACCATTTCTATAAAGGAGGTCCAAAACTAGAGATTAACCAATCTTATTTTTAGTTCCAGAAAACAATCATCACATTATTCTATCCAGATAAATTTAACTCCATTTCTATTTGACATAGTATCTGGGCCAGATAACCGATAAAAGTTTTGAAAAAACCATCAGTAGTAACCCACTGATCCATGAAAAAAATTTATATGATATTTTTGGGTATTATCATTCATAGTTTTTTTTGTTTTAGTACGGTCAATAGTTATTCCATCATTAAAAACAATATGTCAAGGGAAAGATATTTTTTGCAACCAAAATTAATGCTTAAAATATTTCCTATATATTTTCTTTTATTTTATGTTTTGTAAAATAATCATTCAGTGTATTTTATGTTCCTATTATATTTTAGAATATATGAATATTTCATCAATAAAAATCACCAAAAACATGTCTATGAACATATTAAAAACTCAATTCATATGGTCCATAATTATAGAAGGTGCGTTTAATAACCCAAACAACATAACTACATCCTTATAATTCCTATATCTTGTCCAAAACATAGTCTCCAGAATGTTTGATTCCATCACTTTCAATAGATGGTACCCCAACCTCAATTAAACCTTCTAAAATACTAATCTCTTTGGAGAATATCAAACAAATAGTCGATATGATAAATATGAAACTTATTTTTAACAATGATGTTATTCAAGGATCTATAATAAATGAAATGTCTTACTAAATCATCTTTATTTCTAATAATCAAAACCATATTACCACATGGTTATTTTCAAGGTTGGATGAATCCATTATCCAATAAATCCTATATTTTAATTTTTTTTATTCGAAAATTTCCAATTTTTATGTTAATTAAGGGGGTATAGAAATAAGCTTTGCATCAGGTAGTAAGTCAAAAATAAAATAAACCCCCTAATTAAGAATAAAACTACAAAAATCTCTATGAAATACATCCATTTATTCATTTAGTAATGAGACCTCAATAAATTGAAAAGTTTATTTTTTTAAAAAAATATGATCTTGGTAAATTTCACTGTCACCTCTAATTAATTACCATATTCTTGGTAAGTTATCAAAGGCATGAAATCATTGAACACAACTTTATTAGTTCAACAATTTATCATAACATGATAAAATGAAATCCAAACCACACCAAGAATGATATAAAATAATATTATGTTTAGTTCAATAATATTTGTAATAAAGACTATGTCATTGATAACAATAGGAATATTTCTATAAATCTTGGTCCCTTTAATATTTCTAATAGACTTTTCAACAAAAAATATATATAATTTTCAGGTGGTGATATTCCCAAATTACATGAAGATTTAATAGAAATGAAAGAATGTGATGAATGAGAGAAAAATAGGTAATTTTCCTAATTAGAATACATATGTTACATAGATATCATGACTTTATTTGATACCCAAACATTAACCATAGTAGTAGAAAATTAATTTTCTACACCTCTTTATTTCCTATCATAATGATTTCAATTCTATAAAACTAACCCCAAACACATTCTAGAATAATTATCAAACTCATTAGAACTAAAATACCTCACCACCAGATGTATATCGACTACCCCATTATTTGGTTCTTCATGACTTTTCTTTACAATCACAACCCCTTTGATCAAACTGAGCACACCAAAATCACCTCCCTGATCTATTCAAAGATTCCTAGAAATTTTATTTTCCACCCTGTGAACATTTTGGGGGATTACCTCTAGACATTATAGTTGGTTTATTCTCCATTTCCTATCACATTGACATTTTATTACAGAACATACATATCACCAATCCCCATCTCAACTTTCTCAGTGCAACAAACCAATTTTTCAAAAAAAATTAAATTCTTGTGAAGTAATCTTATTAATAAAATTTGTTTCAACCTTTAATAAAACCTATTAATTCTTCTATTAGCATATCGAATAAAATTTGACACATACCAGGCTAATATTTTGATGTTTTCTCTATATGTAACTATAAAATATTCATCTTTTCCCCAATTTCAAGAATGGGTTTTCCATGTAGAGTCAGAAAACCCTAGGTAAATATTTCATAATGAAAATATCCTTAAATATTTCTCATACCATGGAATCAAGATCATGTTTCTCTCTAGTATTATTAGACATGACCATTATGGATCCGACTCACCTTCAAAATGGTAAATTACAAAAGTTACCTTTTGATGTTCCAAACATTTCATGACAGTAAATATATTCTATAGAAAATTAATCCATTCTTCATCTATCTCGGGGCTAGTTGATCCCCTGAAATATGAGTGATTTTGACTTATAAAATTCCCCACTATTGAAATGTTCCTACATGGATGATTGGTTTTCTCTCACGCATGGATACCACCACCATTAATAGCTTGTTTTAGCTGATCCATCACTGAAAAAAACTAATATATTATAATTACAACCATCTCAGGATGCTTATTTTGTAGGATATTTTACTTTTGGTTCCTTACCACCACATATTCCCTATTCCAATGTGGAAATAAATTTTTAATAAATATAGTTTATATGAAGTAACATGGAAGTATTTAAATGAAATATCGTTTCTACTTAACCATAAATTGAAATATTTCAAGGGTAGGCTATTATAATTACCATAAACCCCAAATTAATCTAAACCGACCTCAGATAGAATCTATGATGACCGAACCATAAATATTGCATAATATCATGTCTTAGTTAATAATTTAATTTCTTTTACATTGAGGATGTTTTTAGATTTAGAGTTTTAGAGAACTAGGGCATTACTCATACATTACCAAAAAATTAAATACAAAGTGGACATTGTCGATTTCAATCCATTTTTCTTAGAATATAAATATTTTAAAATAAATTGTGATTTATTTTCATGGAAAAATATTTTTGAAATTAATTTTTACTTCTCCATTTTAGTTACCCATCGTTAAATCTTATTATTTTTTTTAAAAACATGCGAGGAGCATAAATACCTCAATAAGGGATGCAAAATGAATAAAAACTATTAGTTTAATAAAAACATGGAAACTTATATAACTTTAAATTTATATTCAAAGATAATTGATAATATTAAATAAAACATTTTCACATGAAAAAATCCCATATTTTTTTCTCAAATGAATCCTTAAAAAACCATAGAAAGCTATTAAAACCATTTTTTGTAACATATAACATCAAATTCATAACCCATTATAAACCCATGTCAGAAGTAATTGAAGTCCAAATAAATCCATAGGGGAAACCCTTTGGTACCTCTATCCTTATATCATATTAATAAAAATAAAATTATCATATTAATTTTAGTGTTTTTTTGGGTGCAAGCATCATTTAAACTATAACGGGATCACCTAGTGATATCTCTGTGAAACCATCAAATAAGTCGTAATAGGATCAACCAACACAACTTAGATCCACCCATTTATAATGTATAATGATAGAGTACCATATCATGAAATTTTTTTTTTACTATTTAATATTTTCTCATAAAACACTTGAAAAAATCTTTTAAACTCATAATGAAATCACTTTTTGATATCAAAATACCATTTTCAATTAATAAAAAATTTTCAATACTAAAATACACTCTTCTTTTGGAAAAACATTTTCAACAGAAAATGTAACCAAAAAAGGAAAAATATATTTTTATTTATAGAAAACATGAAATCATGAAAAGGAATATAGAAATAAAATAATGGAAAAAATAGTAGAAAAGTCATTTCCACCCTATATAACATTCCTTTTATCATTTGTATAAATGTTATATACAAAACATGTAAAAAGTTTCATTTTGAAAGAAAATTAAAAATAAAGTAAAAAGATATATAAAACATACTTTATAAATCATTTATGCCCATAAAAAATTCATAAAAACATTTTTATAGCATGGACATGGAAAATGAAGAGTTGGAATGAAAACATTAAAAAAGGATTTTTGAAAGAAAAGACCCTTATTAGCTTAGAAATATTTGAAACATAATCCCCATGAAAGAATTACATTAACCAAAATTTTAAGTACCATAATAATTTATAAATTAATGATATAACATATAGTATGATTTTTATATACACCTCATAAAGAAATATAGGTTCATAACATTAAAATATTCATAAAAAAAAGAAAATCGAGACGAAGTCCCTTACTTTGAGTCCAACTTGTCACATATATCTTTACCTTCTTGAAAAATAAACATATGTTTATTTTTTTTACTTTATTGGGAGATTTTTTAATGTTTATTATTAATTTTATCTTACTTATTACCATGACTTATAAAATTACTTAATAAATTATGTTTACATTGGATGTTTTGACCATATTCAGATTGTGTGTCAAAAATGACTTTGGTAGGCTGACTATGCTCAAAGAGGTTATTATTTAAATATATCAAGAATATTAATCATGAAATAGTAATCTTATTTATAAATCAAATATACTTTTAATCCCAATAATGATTTTTTGTTTTGAAAAATGATTTATGTTATGGTCATGGAGAGGATGAGCTGTACATACACATGGATAACGTTTCCATTTCTTGACAATTACAATGGAAAGAAGGTATGTAATATTTTATTTTTCCAAAATTATCATAATATAATATATGAAATAAATATTTTAAATATACTTATATATATAATATATATGGCGTGGTGATGAAAATAGAGTCGCATCGCTTCCTAAAGGTGGTAGTCCACACATACACGAACGTCGTTATCACGTTTTGAGTAAGTGAAATGGTGACCAATAAAATGATATTTTATTTTTTAGAATGATAAATACTTCATTAATATAATAATTATTTCATTTATAGCTCATATATAAATTATATTTTTCCTTATTACCTTCCATGTAATGCATTAGTGAAAAATGAATCACATCGCTTCATGAGGTGGTAGTCCGCCTTACACACGAGTGACATTATCGTAACCCATATGGAATGAAATGTAAAAAGTTATATATGATATAATGAATATATAAGTATAATTATGTTATATAAAATAAAAACATTATACTCCTCATAATTCCCAACCGTGAGAGGTGGTATTGGAAAAATGAACGACTTCGATTTGTAAGGCCATAGTTCGTTGTACACACGAATGATGATTTCATAACCCATTTGATGGAAGAGGGAAATTATTTAGGTTATGAAATTAACAAGTTAACTCTTAATTATATTGAAGAATTTATTTTATATATAATCGTGGTTTATGAATAATTTAATGGGGTGGAGGAGTAAATAAAATAAAAACACTCATTGGAGAATGCTACCTCTTCTTCAAGTAACTTCTATTAGTTTACACTAAAGGCCTTTGTTGGTTAGAATTATTCAAAAAATAAGGCTTCTATATTGGGATTATGGATGTATAGAAGTTACTTGGGATGGTATTGGCTTATAAAATTATTTTTTAATATTTTAAGAGAGGAGGATAAGAGGTTTCCATATATAAGTGAGGTGATCTGTACACTTGTAATTTTAGAAAAGAATAAATTAAACCCATATTTTTTCATGTCATAAGGATCCAGTAATAAAATATTAACAATAATAGAAGGTATAAGGTTCAAATATTCCAATTAAATAGATTTTAGAAACGTTTTTAGGGAATTTTGCTGTTATATTTTTAGTTTAACCCCTGATAAATATCTTTTTACCTATACCATGGTAATTATTTTTTACTATTTCACTATTCATTTTTCTACAAAATTAGGTTGAAATTATGAGGAAATATAAGTTTTTATAATTAAAATCATGGAATCCAATTTACCAAATTTAATATAAATAAGTGGAAAAAATATAATTTAAAACAAAACCTATAGATGCGATGAAAAAGGTTGTCTTTAAAGTTGAGTATTTTTTTATTAAAAGACGATTCAATGTTGAATCTATGAATAATAATAATCATTGAATAAAAATAAATTAATTTTTATTAATATATAATATATAAATTTAAATTAAAATATTACCCGTCAGGGACTATTTTTATTAATTAAATTGGAGAAACATTATGCATTTCAAAACTATTTTTAGAAAAACCATTTTTAAACTAAAAAACAGACATATGATAAAAACCAATAAAAATTTTATTGAAAAGTTATTAATTATAATTAATATAACTAAATAATTAATATTTTAATAATAAATATATTAAAAAAAATTGGGTTATTTAAACTATTTAATTTATCAAAATGAAACTTTTTTACAGAAATTGGTATTTTCACTATTCACCAAAAAATTAATAATTTCTAGAGAAATACGAAAATTTCGCCATAGTTTAATTTTGTTATTCTAATTTAATAAGTGGTATTAGTTTTTTTTAAATTAAAGTTATAAAATTTATAAATTAATCTTTAATTTAAACCACATATAAGTTAGGAGTTTAGTTAAAGGTATTTCATTTTTTATTTAAAAATTAATTAATATGTTTATAACTAAAATAAAATTCTATTTCTTATTAATAATTTTATAATTATTTATTCTATAATTATGAGGGATATTATAAACAAGTTAACTATTATTCTATTGACACAACTAAAGTGAAATGATTAACATTCTTGTGTATTTGGATCCAAAAAATATGTTGAAAAAGTATTTTATTGATGATATTCTCATTATAAGAATCTTGAAATGTATAAGAATTTTACTAGAATACTATTTCATAAATGAAGTGAATTCGTTTTTTTAATGGTACTATGAAAAGTGATTTAGTGGAAAGTTGAACGTTTTGTAGAACACATGATTAAGGAAAGATAAACTTTAGTTTGAGCTCTATGTTGAGATAATAATGAAAATTACACGGTTATGGTATAATATTGGTGAAAATGAAATTGGGTAGTGATTTGATGGTTTATGTTATCATGGTTGAATTTTTATATATATTTGGTTCTATGGAATACACTGGACACCCTATGATTTTATTTTTGGAAGCATGAATGTCTTCATTAATGTTTTATATAGATAAAGGTATTCACAAATTTGTAAAGTGAAATTAATAGGCAATTTATATTGTCTAAGGAATATAATTTTTATTTAGTGAATTTACTTCTAAATTTGGTAAGACATATTTTTCATGAGCCTTAAAGCTAGAGATTAAGTTGGAAATTGGGTGTCATTTGATAATTTTTTCAAACCATTTTGGTTTTTTTTCAAATATATTATTACACTTTTATGTATCCTATGATCTGTTAAAAGGTAATTTTATTTATTTTGGAATAAAAAATCCAATTGGATAATCATTTCCTAAAGTAAGAGATAATGTAGAAGTTTATCAAAGCACAACCAAGGGATTATATTGTGATTGTGAAATAAAATTGAATCAAATAAGTATATATTCTTTTAATAATTACCCAACATTAGGAAAAGGATCTTGAAATAAATTATTTTCTTATTATAATTATTTTTTATGATATAAATAACCTTTTCCCCACATCTGGTTTATGGATTTAAGGCCATTAAATTCCTCCTGACTAGATCATATATAACTCTCCATTGGTATTTGGGAATTAATTTTATCTTATATGTACACATTTTCACTTCCCATATATTTTAATTTTATTTTTTAAAACTAGTATGTGATTTTTTATATGAATGTTTTTACTTCCCCTTATCTATTATTAAGAGGAAATTTTATTAACCCTTACTGTGATGTTGGGTTTCTTTCAGTAATAGTATTTACAAATGTCAAAGCCTTAAATATAAAGATAAAATTTGAGCTGAGAGGATTATATTTTTTATAGGGGGTATAATGTAATAGACTAAATCATTACAATACATTTATTTTAGAATAAATTTAATTTCTCCAATATCTTTCTATCCATGCGACACCAGGTTTTAATGAAACATGATATTCTATTTTAATATTTTATAAAAATGAACATTCTAACATTACTATTAAAATAGTGTTTATGAATAATAAATAATATATTTATATTTTTTTACACATTTAAATTAGTTATCCATTGATTATAAATTAAAATAATAAGAATTTTGAAGAAAAGTAAATGTTTTTAGAAAACTATATTTTTCTCTAATAGACGGTTTAGTGGTGATTTGTGCACATTATTTGAAGTTAAATTTACCAATTTAATAAAATTTATTTAAAAAGAAATTATTTTTTAATCTTAATATAAAAATTATCTTATTGTTATTTTTTGATATTTTTTTAAAATGTTTTAGTTTTCAATAAATAGTGAAAATACTGAATTATAATTGAAAACTGACTTTTTGTTTAAATTATATATAAGTTTAATTTATATTTTTAATTTATATTAAGGTATGATAAATTCCATTATATATATATATATATATATATATTAATCCAATTTAGGTCATTGGAATAATTTTCATTATTAATTTTTATAAAAAAATTGAGAATATTTGAACATTTTATCTTAAAAACCCTCTTTCTCATCGCATCTGTGAGATTAATTTTAAATTAAAAATTTACACATAGGTGAATATAATTATAAAAACTAGTTTAATTATTATTTTTATCATAATTTATATTATCTACTAATGATAACATAATTTTTTTACTAAAATGAAGAGTGAAAATAATAAAAATTATCTACAAGGGTTAAGGCAAAAATGGATTTACTGGGGGTTAAATTGAAAATATAATGGTTTAAATGACCTAAAAACATATCTAAAATATATTTTGTGGAAATATTATGAAATAATAATGTGTAATACTCAAAAATACTCTATTTTTGATCCTTTTGTCTTGTGGAAATTGTGGGCACACCAATTTATTTTCAAAAATTACAAGTGTACCACTCACCTCACTTATAAAGGGATACCCCCTCTCATATGTTCTTCACACCTTAAAAAATTTTTTTTGGAAAATAAATAGCCAAATAACTTCAAAAATTATATCTCCTCATCCTATAATCCTTATTTTTGGCATAAATATAAATTATAAAGGGTTTTGGTTTAATCCCAAATAAGTTACCTGAAGAACAGGTAACATTCTTCATCGAGCATCTTTATTTTATTTATTTCTTACCTAATTAAATTATTATTAAACCATGATGATATAATAACTTCAATGTATTATATATAATTAAATTTTTTAATGTTATGTTCATGACCTAGAAGCATATCAATTTCCATCAAATGGATTACGAAGTCATCATTCGTGTGTATGGCAGGCTGCCGACTTGTAGACCGATGTCTTTCAGTTTTTCATTACCACATTTCACGGTTGTGTATTATGATGGATATAAAGTATATATATTATATTAATTATATAATTATACCTATATATCAATAATATTTTATAAATATTTTGTACATTCCATTTCTTATAGGATACTATAACATCACTCGTGTGTACGACAGACTACCGCCACATGAAACAATGTGATTCTTCATTCACTAACACATAACAGGGAAGGTGATAAGGATAGATATTATGAATATATATGATTTAAATTAAGTAATTATTATATTAATTACATATTTATCATTATTAAAATATAATATATCGTTTTAATTCTTACACTAAAAAACGATAACATCATTCGTGTACATGTGGACTACGACCTTCACGAATTGATGTGACCCTCTTTTCATCCCCACACCACATGGATGAGATTTATAAGTATATTTTAATAAATAATATTTTATTTATGATATTATTATTATTCTATAAAGTTAAAATATCACTTAAATATTTTCCATAATGATCCTTGAAAAATGGAAATGTCACCCGTGCGTACGTATGTCCTACTATCTCCAAGATCATAACATAATTAATTTTTTCAAAACCATATTTCATGATTGGTCTTGAAATTATAATTTATGTATAAATATTATTATTATGTCGTGATTAATAAAATGGCAGTGATGTATCTATATAATATAAAAAATAATCATAACTTCAATAATAAAGAATGAATGAGAAAACAAGGTGTTTAACACCCGACACAATGAAAATAATTAAATATTACTAAAACAAGGATTATAAAACGTTATATAAGGATAATTTATAATATAATAATGAGTATGGTTTGATTATAAGTTATTAACATTCTTAAACCCTATATATCAGAGGTTAATTCATGTTCAAAAAAAGAAATTGCGTGGTAAGGGATTTCATCTCAATTTACGTTATATTGAAACTTATTTGTTATTATGTACCAATTAACATTAATTTGGTGTATATAATACCCCTTTGACATGTAATATCATTATTCATTCATACTTCATGGTATTATATGTTTAAATATGAATAATTTAATATAAGGTGATATGACCTAAAAATTACCAAGGGGTAAAAGTTATTGTACAATCTTAAATTAATTTGGGATTATAATATTTATCTTGAAACAATCAATTTATCATGATAAATTTTCATTTTAAATTATATTTACAGTAAATATAAATATTTTTGTATAATGGATAGGATTATTGGATAATCCGTATACAATTTTTATATATGGTTCTTACTTTCACTATTATTTGATTAATTTATGAAATATCGATAAATACATATCCTTTACCCAATGAAGATATTTAATGATAATTCATACTAATTAATAGAGTTAATTGATCATTTTATAATTGAAAAATTCTTTAGATATACAATGATGGGTGGGACCTAGTATAATATATCCCCTTAATGAAGCGATAAGTCTCCTAAGAAAAATAAGTTGGCCAAATTAAATGGGGTTCTATTTATAGTTTTATACTATCTTGTGAAAGGTCTTAATAATAGATGTATTACGATGATTGAGATCAGGACATCCAACAATTAAGAATTTACTTCATTAAGAATTCAATTATGGTTATACATTATATTTTGAAAAATCTATTATCCCTAGATGAATTTCATTATCAGCTTATTGATTAAATGACTTGTGTATTAGGTGATCACCTTTCCCAATTTATTATGACTTATCTTATCATGATTTTAAGCTCATTTAAATGGAATGTGTGTTTATTTATTTACATTCTCAAGTTGATTTTTCTTATTTATTCATGATAGATTTATTTTTTACTTAGCCCTTACATAGCATTTGAGATCATCCATATTTTATTTCCTTTCCCAAGGATATAATGAAGGGATATTTTAATGAGTTTACAAGGTTGTAGTTCTTTTGATGTTGTTATGTACTATGTTTTATCTTCTTCTCCCAATGTAAAATGGATTTAATGTAGGTATCTAGTTCTACAAAAATAATAAACTTATCATTCCTTTAGGATTTGACCCTTTGTATCTATGCCAATGTAATAAATTATGTCAACGACTCAGGGCTACTAAGGTTGGGCTAATAACACCATTGAAATTGACCAGTCATTGTCCAGTGTGGACTATAGTCCCATATAGTCAAGGGTTGAAATGTATATGGATAAGGACCAATCATCATCAGGAGTGGACTTCCACATGCATTTTCAGGGGTGGGAAGGGATACAGAAAAGGAAAAGACATCATCAGGTATTAAAAAAAGGTGATTTCATCATTGGTGTATGAAGCCTTAGTAACTAAATAGGTATATGAAGAAACTATTTAGAATTAGTGGTACTAATAGCCATATAATGAGTCTAAAATATCATCCTAAAAATTTATGTTATAACATCCCGTTACCTTGATCGGGTACGTTTTTCCCTCTCTCTGAGCTCCTTTTTTTGTGTAGTGTTTTTAGGTGTTTATTTATTGATTGTTTTTACAGGATACAAGAGAATTTAATTCCCTGTTACTAGGTTACATTCCATGTAACGAGGTTAAACACCATGTAATGGTTGCTGGGTTCATTCTATGAAAGTTATTCACGCTGTTAAGGGCTACACAATGTGTTGAGTTTTTACACACCATGAGTTAATTAATGATAGGTTTTTTATTTTAGGAAACATTTTTTTAGCGTATTCAGAAACCATGGGTTTTGTGACGTGTAATGGTATTACATGTCATGTAAGTTACTAAGAAGGTATTTTTAGGTCATCATTCAGGTTTTTATTTTCTATTCAGATGATATTTATCATTTACTCTTGACCAATGGTTCTTGTCCACTGATTTTTGGAGAAATATTTCCTTCTCGATCAATTCATTTGGTGATAGATCATCATTGTGGCTTTAGTGAATCTATCTAAGTGATTGAACTTTACACTTATTCATTTCCAATGACTGTGGTAGCTCCCTTTAGTTGTGTTATCAGATTTCGTGGTATTGGTTATTGTTTCTTAATGCCTACTTCTAGATCCATTGTGTGATCTCATTCTCGGGGTGGTTCCTTTGCTGGTTGTGGTGCGGTGAGTGTTTATTTTTGAGGTATTTGGGTTTCTTCCTTTCAATCAACCCCTTATTTCTAAATTGAATCTACCTGGAGATACATTTTGGATTTCAGGGCCTTTGTAGGCCTCGTTGGGTTTTCATTATTGGTGGACCCCATACGGGCATGTGAGACCTGAGTTTTGAGGAAGGTAGTTCATTATCTATCCTATGTTAATGAACATTATTGTTCCTATTTTATAAAATGATTTATAAAATGAATTGGTATGAATGTTTTTTGTGTTGAAAAGGGTTTAAAAAATGGGTTTTCATTGGTGGTTGATAAATGAAAAGAAAAAGTGTATTTTCAAACCTTGGAAATGGATTTGTAGAACGATGTTGAATTTTTTTTCATGGAATTAGAATGAATTTTGAAAATGAGAACATATATTACCATGGGTACTTAGGAGGAAGGATTACCTTTAGGACATTGTCTATTTTTTTTGATTTATTGAGATATTTTTTCATGGGGATTTCCTCTATTTCCTAGGCCCATTATTCTAGTGGAATGATATTAAAATTATTGAGGCGAGGGGGGTGGTACTCATGGGGTATTCCTATTATTATTAATCTTATGTTATAGGAACTAGATTTTGAACTTGACTGATTGTGGTATGATTTTTTTTCTAGTCAGACCAATAGTGATCCTTGTTGTTGACACATGTGCCTCTATTTTGTGTTTCTTAGCATTATTGTCTTAGCCTTGATATATTTGTTTATTCTTATGAAATATGATAGTGAAAAATGTTCCTTCCAATTGACATACAAGATTTTGTTTTAGTACTGTGAAAAAGGGGAATGTTTACCTTATTTTCTATGAAACTTCTTTAGTGATTATCATGCCATGTTTTTCTTGAAATGATCACACATGAATTTTTATACAGATACTGGCTATAGAAAACATAGGTGGGATCCTATTGATCATGTTATCTCACACCCTATGAGCTTATTTGGTGGTGTGTGGACCTATGAATGTATTCCAATACAGGGAAAGGTAGGCAACTATAGTGATGTGACAAGGTTTTGTGTTTGAAGAGTTAGGTACATTTTCAGGATATGGTGGGAGTTTTTCCACACTATCATATAGACTAGTATATTGGTTTTGGTTCCTTGTAGTTGGAATGGTCTATTAGTGATTTTGGATACCTTTACAGTTGTTTTGTCTTTGTTTTTTTGTACAGTTATGGTATATATTTATTAATTTTTTGTTTTTCCTTCTTGATCTGTGTATATATATGCCATGTGGGTGTTCAGTTTGGGATAAATTGTTCACTTTAGATTGTTGTTCTACGCCCAGGTTCTAGTCACCTACTAGTGTGGATTGGGAATACCCTTCGGGTATGTGACATCATGGGTCAAGTTCCAGGTTTGAGTGTAACTCAGGTTGGTTTATTACCAAATGGAAATAGAGGATGTTTGTCTCTAAGAGTAATTGTCTTGGGTCATCTATTATAATGGAGATATGATTTTCAAGACTTGAGAGGTATGTTGTGATAACTTCCTAGCCAACTCTTGTCTTAACAAGTCTCAAGTTTCCATGGGAAGTTTGGATATGTGTCTCTAGTGTTGGGTTTTGTTTTTAATATCCATTTCCAATAATGGTTTTCTATTTTGAACTGAGATTTTATCAATTTTATGATCATTCCTTCTATTTATATGTGCATTAGTATTCATCTAAGATGACTTCCACAAGTTTCTCCAGAGGGTGCGGTTGATTCTCTTCAATGGAATCCACTTATAAGTCATATTTTCATAGAGGTGATGGTATGTGAAGTATTAGTTGTCGATCAAAACATACCATGACTTCAGAACACAGTTGTTGATGTACATACAGGAGCTGGTGGAGGAAGAGATCGATTGAGGGAATTATTATGCAAGAATCCATCACCCTTTAAAGGAACGAATGAGCCTCTAGAGGTGGAGGACTGTCTGGATTTTATTGATAAAATATTTGACTCTTTTGAGACAAATAATAATATAAAGGTGAAGTGTGCAGTGTTCAAGATCAAGGGTTTCAGAAAGAAATGATGGGATTCTATATTCGTGGCAGACATGCATGTGGACTTGGATTTTAAGGGTTTCAAAAACCTATTATTCTAGTAGTTTTTTACAGAGTCTCTAATGATGGAAGAGACATATCGAGTTAGTCTCTTTGCAGCAAGGAGAGCATTTAGAGTTGGTGTACACCAACTGGTTGGATAATATTATCAATTTTGCTTTGAACATGGTAAAGAATGGACAAATGAAGGCTCATAAGTATCTTTAGGGCTTGTGATTGGATATCAGTTTACAAATTTTTATGTTAAATATTTCTACCTATGAAGAGAGGGTAGATAGTTCTATTATGAAAGATATGAATATTGTATGAATGGTTATATTTCCCACCAATACTGTCCTACTCAGTGGTGGCTTTAGTGGTGCGAATGGGGAGAAGAGGAAGTGGAAAGATCATCATAGTAGTGGTGGATGTGGGTATCACCAATAATCCTCCTACGCACCATCTACTATAGTTAGAAATATGCCTTTGAATTTTTATCTATGTGGAAAGGTCGGACAGACAAGGAATTTTTTTACTATGCTCATGAATATGTGAAACACTTGGGGATGTGTTGGTTAGTTATAAAACTTCTTTTAGGCTACGACTATACCTCATTTTGATCAGGGTTATTTAACTTTCGTGGACACTATGAGGTAGTCAGAAGCATCAAAAACTATAGTGCTACTGCCATAGGCCTCAGGAGTGAATCACTTTCACACCGTTGATGAGTGTCCAATAGATGATGCATGTCCAACAACAGTGAGAGGTACTATAATTATTATATATTTAATAGAAATTTGTTTTTTATACTAGATCCTCCCACATATGTATATATATATATGTTTTGTTGATAATTTTAAATTTTCAATGGAACTTATGTATTTTATAATAGAGTTAGTGACAACTCAAGTTAATAGGAAAGATAAGGGGATACAATGTCCTTATTCGTTAACAATAAATGATAAAAATTTAGTGTGGGGTTTTCTCGATCATTATTTGGATCTATTTTATGCCATAATTGGTATGAATTAGATTTTCAATAATCGGACTATGTTTTATTATTATCATCAACGTGTTTCATTTCTTTCTGTTGATGGGAGATATCATGTGTTTTAGGGGGAGTGAGACCAGAGGTCTAGTCATGCAGGACCTTCCCTTCTAGAGTATAATAGATTTTTTTCTACTATTAAGTTTTATCATGATGATGTTTTATTCAATTTTTGATCTTACCATTATCATTTGGTACTTCTGTAAAATTTTCCAAGATGAAATCTCCAATATTCATCAACTGAGAGTGGTTATGTTTACGACTGCCTCAATTCCATGTACATAGACGATATCAATACCCTCTTATCATATAGCACCATCAGAGCTGAAGGAACATAGGATTCAGTAAGAATATTTTTTGCGAAAATGTTTTGTTCACCCTAGTGTTTCACTTTGGGTAGCCCACTATTCTCTTTTCCAAGAAGGAGGAAGGTTCAGTTCATTTGTGTGGACTATCAGAAGTTGAATTGGGTAATAGATAAGAAAAATAATCATCTTCATCATGTAGATGATTTTTTTATCATTTAAAATGGGAAATGCTGTTTTAAAATATTTATCTTCAATCGAGTTATCATCATCTCATAGTTCTAGTGTATGATATACTGAAGAAAGATTTCAAAAGCAGGTATGACCATTATGAATATCTAGTGATTCCTTTTGGTCTGAAAAATGATCCTACTATCTTAATGGATATGATGATTCATATATTTTATAAATACTATTATACTTTTGTGGTATTGTTTATGGATGATATTTTTCTTTATTCTAAATCATTGTGTGATAAAACTAACCATATAGGTTTGGTTTTGGAAAATTTGAGAAGTAGACATTTTTATGGAAGTATTTCAAAAATAAGTTAAGTTCTTATGGAATGTGATTTCTAATCAAGGATTATGAGTTGATCCTGAAAAGAGCAAGGTTGTCTTTTCATGGAAATAAACACATAATGGCATTGAAAAAGAGATCTTCATTAGTCTTTCTAGATACTACCAATGGTTTATGTAATGCTTATGGTGATGGTTTGGGGTGTGTGCATTTGAAGGATGACCATGTGGTAGCTTAAAACTCTCACTAGCTTAGACTGCATGATAATAATTACCCACTTGTGATTTAGAGTATGCTTTCGTTATGCATGTGCATAAATTTTGTCAACACAATTTTTTTTGTAACGATTCAGGGTCATTTTTGATCATAAGAGTTTGAGTTATATATTTTCTAAAAAATAATTGAATATATGAGTGAGATGATGGGTATAATACCATCATACTTGTGTCTTTAATATCACCTACTCTCTATGGAAGGGGAATGTCATTATAGAATCACTTAGTAGAAATGTACCAGTATATGTTATTTGGGAATTGAAGGAGGACTGGAAGTTTTTGGGGATTTTTATTCAGTTGAACCTAGAGTATCATGAGGATGTTTCATGTTTTTTTATGACCAGTGTTCAATTATCATCATCTCTCTTGAAGACTATTTTGTAGAGTCAGTAAAAGGATTATATGTTAAGTAAAATTTGAGAAAGCCTTTTATGATGGAAAGACCATTTCTAGTTGGTCTCTATCTTCATATGGAATGATCCACTTAAGGAAGTAGGTTATTGTCATAGCATCTGTAAGGATTAATTTATTGTTTAATTGTCACAGATATTTGTGGACCATTCATCCTGTAACTTAAAATATGTATTACGACTTGAGAAGATTATTATGGTGGTTGGGTATGAAACATGACATTGCATATTATTTTTCCCACTATTACATGTGACAATCGATAAAGGTAGAGCACTTAAAATTTTATATTTTTAATTATCCTCTTATAGTGCTGGTCTAGAAATGGGATTGGATATCCATGGATTTTAATGTTCAGTTACCGTACATTCCCTGATAGTGTAATTAAATCTGGTTATTTATTGATCATTTGATGAATTTTGATCATTTAATTTTGATGAAGGATACTACTATGGATGAAGATCAGGGTAAGTCATTTGTGTAGAAGATTGTGAGGTAATATCAGAGTCCTTCTACCATTATTTCAGATAGGGATCCAAGGTTTACCTCTAGGCTATGGAGGAGTCTCCCAGAGGTGATGGGGACTCATGTAATGTTTTTCACAACTTTTAATCTATAGACATATGGTCAGACAATGTGCATAATTTAGATCCTAAAGGATATGATTTGGGTCTGTGTCTTGGATTTTGGTAGATCATGGGTTAGAAATATAAGACTGGTTAAGTTTTTTATAACAACAATAATCAGTCATCGATATGAATGGATCCATTTATGGCTATGCATGGTCACACATTAAAGTCACCTATTAATTAATCTATGGCTGGTGAAAAAGATTTGGATGGACTATGATTGGTTTAGGCGGCATCAATGATGTTTCAGGATATACATAAACATCTGGTTACAGCCCAATGTTGACAAAAAATTTATATGTATAGACAAAATTGTCCTTTAGAGTTTTATGTTGGTGACTGGGTTTTCTTAAATGTTTCCCCTTGATTGGGTCACCATCGGCTTGGAAAACAGAGAATGTTGGCTTTGAGATATGTTGGACCATTTGGGGTGACTATCGTCTTTGTCAGGATGCTTATCCATTATCATTTCAAGTTCAATTGATAGGCATTGATGATTTTTCAACATATATTACCTTAGGAAGTACCATCCTAATCCTAATCACATTCTGAGCTGGGAATAAATTGAGTTAGAGTTATATATTTCTATTCTGGAGAAACCAGTTGAGATCATTGACTCTTAAGTGAAATTCTTGCATGGGAAGCTGATTCCATTGGCCAGAGTTCTATTGAAATATGAATCAGATTATCATGATCCTTGGGAACTTGAGGAATTGATTTGGGGGAAATTGCCTCATCTTTTTTTAGGGATTATATATTCTTGATAAATTCCTCACGACATAAAGTCATTATGGTGGGGAGTTTTTAACATCATGTCACCTTTATGGGGTATATTTTTTCCTCTCTCATAGCTCTATTTTGGGAATGTATTTTTAGGTGTTTCTTTCTAGATTTTCTATACGTTGTCGGAGAAAATCATGTTGTGTAACTAGGTTACACACTATGTAATGGTTGCTGGGTGCATGCTGTAAAAAGGATTCATATTGTGAATGGTTACATGACATGATGAGTTTTTACATGTTGCATGTTAATTTAATAACATACTTTAATCCAAGGTGATGAGTTTTTTCTACATATTTGAATATCATGGATTTCAAGGCGTGTAATGGTATTATACATTTTGTAATTTTCTGAAAAGGGATTTTTAGGGAATCATTCGTGTTTTGATTCCCCATCTAGTCACTATTTCTTTTTTGTTCATGACCATAGGATCCTCTTCTCTAACATTTTGAGAAACTATTACTTCCAGATCGATATGTTCATCATTCAATCTTAATTTCTGTTGTAGTGCATCTCTCCAGGTGAGTGATATTTTCAATTATTTTTTTCATTGATCATGGTAGATATTTTGAGATGTATTATTAGATTTATTGTTATGAATTGGTGTTTCTTCGTTTATTCTTGAAGAATCATTTTGTGGCCCCATTCCAGGGCCCATTACTTTTTTGGTTGTAGTGTGGTGGGTGTTATTTCTTAAGGTATTTGGGTTTCCTACTTTTTGTTGATCCTTTGTATCTTAACTAAATCTATCTTGATATATTGATTGGATTAAAGGGCCTTTGTAGACGTCTTTAGGTTTTCATTTGTGGATCCCATTTAAGGCATGCACAACCTGAGTTTTAAGGTAGGTGGTTCCATATATAACATATTTTTATAAACCTTATTGTTCCTATTTTATAAATTTATATTAAAAAGGAATTAAAATTATAATTTTTCATGTGTTGAAATGGGATTTTAATGAAAAATGGGTTTTCCATAGTTGTTGATAAATGGAAATAAAAGATTTATTTTCAAAGCATTGAAATGGATTTGTGGAACGATTTTGAAATGGGTTTTCAAGGAATTCAAATGATTTTTAAAAATCAGAACATGGGATACATTGGGTACTTTGGTTGAATGTTTAGCTTGGGTCCATCATCTATATATTTTTGTATTTATTAGAAGATTTTCTCATGGGGGGATTTCCTATATTTCCTAGGATTCATGTAATAAAGGTCTGATATTGACATTTTTGGGGGGATTTACTCCCAGGGTATTCCTCTGCTTTGTAGTCTTGGGTTCTAGTAACCAAATTGTGTACTTGATTGATTTTGGTGAAAGAATTCTACTAGTATGATCAATAGTGATCCTTAGTGTTGATACATATTATTTTGTTTTTTGTTGAATGGATTTTATTTTTAAGCCTTGATATGCATGTTAATGGTTGTGGAAGATGATATAGAAGATGTGATTTAAAATTGATATACATGATTTGTTTTTAGAACTAAAAAAAGGAGAATGTTTACTATGTTTTCTATAAAAATTATTTACAAATTATCATGCCACATTTTATTTGAAATGAGAATACTTGAATTTTTTACCGAGACTTGGAATTGAAAACCTGGTTGGGATCCAATTGAGCTTGTTAACTCACACCCTATAGATCTCTCCTATGGTGCGCATACCAATATATTTCTTCCAAAGCAGGGAAAGAAATGTGTAACAATGATGTGATGAGGTTTTGTGTCAGCTGAGTTAGGTAGCTGGTTATGAGATGGTGGGAGGTTTTTCACAATATCACATGGTTTAGTTGTTTGGTTTTGGTCCATTGTAGTTGAACTTATCTCTTGAATATTTTGGATACTTTTAAATATGTTTTTCTTCTTCTTTTTTTCTTAATTTTATGTAATATATTTATTAGTTTTATGATATTCCTTCTAGGTCCATGTATATATATTCCATGTGGTTGTTTAGGTTGGGTGAAATCATTTTCTCGGGTTTTTTGTTCGATGCTAGAGTTCTTTTCTTCTGCTTGTGAGGATCTGGAATGCCCATTGGGTATGTGATAGATTGGGTTGGGTGCTAGGTTTGAGGGTAACTCGAGTCAGTTTTTTAAAAATTTACCTACCAATGTATCCTATACATCATTAGTGAAATAAATATATCATCTTGATGAATAACCTTACCACAACATGAAAGATAAAATAAATTTCATGTTCAAAATAGTATCTCATAAAGCTATTGTCTATTTACATGGGTATTCATGGGAATGGTAATATATTTATAGTCATATAGGTGATCAAAAGATAATAATTTCTATACTCCCAATGATTATCAATTAATTCATCCCTAAATCTATGATGTACTTCTTGTTCCTCAATATTGTTTTTCTATACACTTCTATATACATTAACATAGTGACCTAAAAATACCTTGTAGTATTGTGAGGTAATGGGACCAAGTACCAATTTTAAATAAATAAATTTAATGACATAAAGAAACCATTTTATTTTTACAAAATCATTTATATATAAGGACTATCAACTTAATAACAAAAAAATATTAATAATTTATTATTTGGTTAATAAACTCACTACTCATGTCACCATGTTTTTATTTCAATAGTAAACTTATTTAGATAAAATAGAAAATTTTTGAAATAAATTTAACAAAATTAATTATTTACTATATATAAATGTTTTAAAAACATAAATAATGTCATAATGATATAAATTAAATACTACGAAATATATCAAGGCTATGTATCCTCCATCATAAATTCTGGTTCACAACTAGTTCTAATAATTGGATCACCTCTTTCATTATATGATTTTTTATTAAATCGCAAATGGGTACATCGAAATCATCACTATTACATACGATTCATTAATAAAATTTATCAGAATAATATCAATAATGAAACCAAATTGTGGTTTGAAAGGGTCAGTTACATAAAACACTTATCTAACAAGTGATACAAGAATATAAGGCTCATCAGTGTGAAGCTAATGCTTCATTTCAATCACTATAACTTCAAAACTATTTATATGTAGGAATTATAATATCATTGAATCAAAATATTTAATTTCATTATATGGACACAACCATGTGCATATTAATCGAATATGATTATTCTCTTGATAACTCAATAGTATGATACACTTTATGATAAAGATTTCATGTCCAATTCAATAGTGAAACTATCTATTGTTTCACATACCATGTAAATGTCATGTTGTGTCATTTTATTTTCTCTAGAAATATTTATAATTAATTTGAATCCATTGAAGGCCATTGATTTATATTCACAAGTACCATTTTTTAGATCCAATGAAAATGAAATGATCTCACTAGATACATCATCTGTTGGTAAAATTTAAACTTGTAATATATCAACATTTAATATTAAAAATGTACGATTAACTCATGTATAATAATAACTATGTTACATTTGATTTTAACTATATATGAAACTACTGACAATGAAATTACTAATTTCTCTTAATAGATAAATAATGATTCTTTATTTTTAAAATTTATATATTCTCTCTAGTAAATATGGAATTATTAAGTTGTTATAATCTATAAAAACATTATCCAAAAAATCCATATTTTGAAAATTAATTAATTTATATATTCATAAAATAAACCATGGTTTAACAAAATTACATAAGGATTCATTTTCCACTCTTCTTCACTCAAAGTATATGGAAAATAGGATTTAGGTATACCCATTGTTTGGTGAAGTTAAATAAATGTTGCTTTAATGGGATCATACTACCCATATTTAGTTTGCATAAAATGATTAGATATTTTAGCAACATTATACATGTATATTGAATAAAAATACATGCATTCCTATGATAAATATCCTTTCATAATGGATCATTTAGAATGATTCTTATTCATCACATAACATTTCATCATAAAAATCATTAGTTTTATAGGATATGTCTAGAGATATAAAAAAGACCACTGAAATGAAATTTCATTGAATAATACATAATTAGATATGAAATACATATAGAAAACCATAGAGGTATTTTCCCCCAATCATATAGAATGAACGGTGAAATTTTTTATAATTTATTTACAACAGTGCTCATCCTTTTAAACAAAGGACTTCATAAAAGTGACATCACTAAATAATAGTGTACCTCACATTTTATGTTATTAATCTTATAATGGAAACCATAATAAACACATGAAACAATACACTAATTTCATAGGTTATAATATATTTATGTTTCACTTATCATGTATTAATCCATTTAGAAATGTTACTTAAATGACCATCTAAGAAATTTTGAATTTTCAACACCTAATGAAATTCTTTTTGTATCTACATTTTTCAAAAAACATATGTGGGGAACATTCCATCGATTCTATCCAATTAAATACGGCTATATTATTAGTTATATTCCTCAACTATTTAAGTCATTAAATGATCAAAAATAATATTTTATTTTTTCTTTTACATTTGAAGTACTACTAAGTAACATTTCATATCTGGTTTTCTTGATATTAATTGCATCCAAGAAGTTCTATAAAAAATATAATAACCAATAAATAAATAAAATCATTAATTTCACTTTCTTTAATTTTTATCAATATTCTAATAGACCTTACTAATTTTTTAATATATTTATTAACCCTTTTTGAAACTTAAACGACAATTTTATATAAGGATATAATCCTTTAAACTCATTGAGGTTCATCTTCCTCATTCCAGAAATCTTTCCTACAAAAATATTTTCTACCATAATCCTCCCGATGATCTTGAAACCATGTTCTAGATTCATCCTTTATAGACTCAATGAATCAATATAATGAAATATATACTCATATTTCAAATAATATCCCACTTGAAGGATCCCTTAAGGTGTTTAGGATTCCTTAAATGCATAGGAAAATTTTCATTTACTTCCCCCCTACAACAAAAGTTAGTGTATCTATTCCACCTTCTGGAAACCCAAGTAACATTGAGGCATATTAATACATTATAATTTCCCATACCAATACCTCAATGAGCATGTTGTTATGATTTTTACATTTATTGATATTTCATTTTTTAAACACCCCATCATCTAGAATATTCTATATAAAATTATATTTCCTCTCAATATAGATATTTCATGAGTGAAACATTAAATTATTATCTAAGTGGATTGAACTAGGAATATTAAAGAATAAAACCCCTTATATCTCTTTATGAGTTCCTTTTATAATCACCTCAACCAGATCATTTCCTTCCCTAATTCTATAATGTTAATATACATTTCATCCATTTTGGACATGAAACTACCATATGCAATCTTAACATCTAAATTATGATAATTCCATTAAAGGTTAGCACAAAGACCATAGTACTATTTATGCATCCATATCCCCACTAAAGTTTGATTACATATAACCCTATAATAGATCATTTATTCCCAAAATTTTTTATATATTCTAAACCTTTGAGATATCATATAATCCACTTATTCAATTTTCCATAAAACCCTTCAGATGATTCACAATGTTTTCCTCCTCCAAATAATAATGAATTAACACCATATTTAAATTTTTATATTTCATATGTAAACTGTATGATAAAATTAAACTTTTAAATATCAGTAAATATATGTGTTTTAAAAAATTAGAAAATATTTTCAAGAAATACAACTGATTATTTCAATAAACCCCTTTCACAAATAACATAGAATTTTATCACTTACAACTATTTGATTCCTATTTTAACTAGAAACCCCATTTTTTTTGCAGCACCATCTCTTCTTTGGTAATTATACCGACTCATGAGTTATTTATATATGTAATATATCCATTTCATTTTAATAGAAAAATCCCACTTACTTGAATCATTGAGAGTTGCCTCTTCTTCTAAGATTAAGGGATATCATCCATTTTTTAGAAAAAAAGTAGTGAAGAATAGTTTTGAAGATTTGAAATGGTCATATGATTCTAGTTTACCTTTATAAAATAACAAAAAACTCTTTTATTTATAGAATAAATTCATTTGAAAACCTATATTATAGATCTTTTCCCAATATTCTAAAGTTCTATTATATTTAAATAGTTCTACCATCCATTTTGACTCTCCTAGAATATCTTTTTTACATATTTCTTTTTGCTAATTTAGAACCTCTAGAAAATTTTTAGATAAATTTGGATAGTTTTTGTTGATTATTTTCTATTAACCCCATTTTATACTATGTTTTAGTAATTTCATAATACCTTCTCAATGAATAAAACATTCTATCATCTAATGAAATTGTTATTATCATTTTTCAAATAATGAAACCTAATGTTCTCATTACCATACCAATAATATATATGTATGTAGGTGAGAAATTCAAAAACTTCAATGGGTAAAACATTAAATTGTTTCCTAGGCTACAACTCTTTTTCTACAATAGTGTAGAAGAAATTACTTCCATGAGAAAAGAGATAATATTGATAGTTTTTTACCAAAAATTATTTAATAAACCTATGTGTAAAATCATGCTTCAGGTATTCTAAATTAGTTAATTTTTCTTCACATCTATTATACCTCTGAGTTTTAGTGTTATAGGAAAAATATTTTTAGTTCTAATTTCTTTTGTTTATAAAAACCTCTTTAATTATATACTATTTTATTCCCCATCATTATTCGACCTTAATCACTAATTAATATTTATAAAATAATTTTCTACCATGGATATGCATTGAATAAAAACTCTAATGACCTTAGACTTGTGAAACACATCCTGGAGTTGAGAGAAGTTTGGTGGAAGCATCTATAGATTGGATAATATTTCGATATGATCAATAATTTAAAAGGGACCGATATACCTAGGTAATAGTTTCCCTTTCATCATAAATCTCGTAAAATTATTCCATGGTGAAATTCCTATAAAAAACATGGAACTAAATCATACAAATGGTTGTCATCATAAAATTTCTATCGACATTGTGCCTCCCTTATGTGTTGCTGAATACATATAAACTTATTTTCCATTTCTTCAGCTATATCAGGTCCCAATACTGTTATTTATCTAACTTCATCCAAAAATGTTGGAGTTATAATCTTAATTCCATATATGGATTTATAGGGTGACATCTGAATGTTCAAGTGAAATCTATTTTTGTATGATACCTCAATTAGAGGAAGGTGTTTATCCCAAACCCATTTGAAATACAGATAAAAAGATTTTAACACAACCTATAGGGTTTGAATTGTTTTGTTGAACTAAAAATCTTTATAAGGGTTATATTTAGTTAAAAAACTCAACTCTGTATCAAGATATTTTGGGTAACTTTTCCAAAACATAAAGTTACACCTCATATCCTGATCAAACACAATGGAATTTGGTACTCCATGTAACCTTACCACCTATTTAATGTATATCTTGGACACATGATCTAGGGATAAATATTCTCTGTTAGAGATGAAGTGTGATGATTTTATAAGGGGATAGACTATAACTTGTTCAACATTATACCCTTTATATGATTTTGGGAGTTTAAATAAAAAATCCACAATAATTTTTTCACATTTCTATTCTGTTATGGGTAATGCATGTAACATACCCATAGAAATATGTATCTTAGCATTAACTTTTTGATATACCAACCACTAAGATACAAATTATAGGATATCCCTCTTCATTCCATCCCCCATAAATATCCTTTCAAACCTCTATACATCTATATACATCTATGATGAATAGAGAATGAGGATATCTAATCATCCTCTAAGAAACATTTTTTCAACTCTTGTATGGATAGAATACATACATAGATCTTGAAACTTATCATTCCATTATGATGATATTTAAACTTAAAAACATATATGACATTCTTTTGCTTCTCTACATCTTTTTTATCTACTCATTTAATCTTCACTTGGACAAATGGTTTAACATTAAATTTTGAAAGATAATATTTATCCAGTTATATCATGATTTATAGATCCATCTAATAAAAATACATAAATATTGGATCTTTTGTGACATTCATCATGTCTAAGCTAGCATTATCCTTTCATCTCAAATATCGACCACTTTGTTTTATTTTTTTATATTGAAATTTATTGAGTAGTCATAATCATTAGTCAAAACTGACCAACCTCTCTATTTCCAATTCAACTCAATCTATTTTAATACATGATTTTAACTTTTTTTATTGGTATATATATCAATATTTTCTCTATAATGATAATTTTTCAATATCTTTAATGGAAAAAATACCATAACTATCCTAAAATAACGAGATGGGTAATTTTTTCAGGAAAAATCAGTTTTTATGAGGAATAATATTTAAACATGTCAATTTTCATAAGAACATATCCCAATACCTTCTTAGATGAATCAATATAGATTAAAAACCCTTATCCACTATCGGGTAATGCAAGAATAGGTGAACTGAATAATCTTCTCTTTAGTTCGTAGAAAATTTTATCACATTAATATATCTAGAGGAACATGGATCCCTTCAAAGTTTACATGGTTAGTGCAATAGGTAGTTTTGAAAAATTATCCACAAAATTTTCTTAATATTCTACTAATCTAAGAAAACTATATATTCAGTGTCTGTTTTTGGAATAAGCTAACATTCCATCACCTCTATCATTGATTGATCTACTAATATACTCCTTATTGAGATTAAATGACCGAAAAATGAATCAGCTTGCATACAAAATTCATACTTTGAAAATTGAATATAGTTTCTTCATCCAATGGGTCTTTATTACAATTATCAAGTGGTCTTAATGATATTCCTTTCAATTTTAATAGATAATAATATTTTTATAAATACTAGCATAGAATAATCAAGGTATTGTCAAAATACCATATTCATTAAATCTATAAATATAGTGGGGACATAAGTAAGACTAAATAGGATCACTATATATTCATAGTTTCTATACCTAGTATGGGATACTGTCCTAGATATATCGTTCTTATTGAACCAGATTTATTACATCTAGAATGATGATCAATTTTAGAAATGAATTAAGATCTGCATAGTTGATCAAGTGTATGAACAATATGAGGTAGATGATACTTTTTCTTGATCAGTATATTTTCAACCTCCTAATAATTAATTAAAAGTCACATCAATCCATTTTTGCGTAGGAAAAACATGTGCACCACAAGGTGACAAACAAGGATGACTGAATCCATTTCATGGTTCTCTTTGAGTTTCTTCTTCAATTCCTACATCTCAATCAAGGACATTCAATATTTAGTTGTTGAAATAGGTGTGGAACCATGTGTGAGTTCTATTTATAACTCAAATTCATGTTTTAGTGGAATTATATGAAACTATTCTATAAATACATCATAAAACTCTCACACAATAGGCACATTATTGTGGTTGAGTTTCTCCCCAACCATATGAGATAAGTACCCCTCCAAAATCAGAATCAAAACTAATATAATGGATATGATTACACTTGGAATTTTGTATTTATCATTATACTGATATATGATCATAGGTAATTTTTAAAGATCAAATTCAACATCCCTTCCTCAGTAATTAATGTGGGATTTATATACATAAAGACAATAAATTACTAAAATAACATGAAATTGAATCATATGAAGAATGAAAAGATTTTCTAGAAGCACATTATCAAAAAATTTAACCCAAGTGGAATCATATACTTGAGTTGTGGTCATTTTAGAATTATGGATTTTCACTTCTAATTAAATATATAATAATTTGGGTGAAATATTGATATCCTTATTGAAACCTAAAATATGAAATAATGGATTGATCTTGAATTAAACAAGACATCATTAATTAAATAGTGGATTGTTAGTGTATCTTTCACCATGACGCTATCAAATCCCTCATTATAAATAGATATCATAAGATACTAAACATTTTCTCTCTTCTAAAGTGGTTGATGCTGTGGATCACCATCATTAACCTTTGGATTTGAGCACTAGATAGCATAATTCCTATACTTATTACATTTGAACCACTAGAGTGTGGCTGGTGACTTATGTTAGACAATATTTCTATTTATTTCATCGACTGGATTATTCACACCACTTATAAAATATTTTTATTAATCGACAACCTCCCACACTTGAAATAACTTCTTGTTCCTTTTAATAACTCATGTAATTTCTTCTTCCAATATTATTTATCGGAAGGATTTTGAATCTTATTATTCCTTCCATGCGATATATCATTGGAAATTCCTCAGAACCCTATATTATTCTTTTCTCACTATCATAAAGAATGTCCCCAACTTCCATTTCGACTTTTAGTACTTATACAATGATATATTTGCAGCTTCCAAAGTCCCTTACGGATAACAACCATTGGATATTTGGTTTTAATCCACTAAAGAGTTTTCCGGCCTTACTTACATGTTTAATGATAATACAAGAAGTATATCTAACCATATTTGAAAAATTATCTTCATAGGTACTAACAGATTTATCACCCTTTTGCTTAATATTGAGGAATTCATTCCAAATTTGTGAATGAAGAATAAAATGAAAGTATTAATTTAAAAATAATGTCATAAACTCATCCCAATTCAAGGAGTAAATTTCTTCTACTGTCCTCATACTCTTAATAAGAGTCCTGCATTGATCAACCTCAACTTTCAAATAGTAGACAGTTAAAATAAATTTTTCATGCTCTGAACACTAGATAATGGATAATATCTTTTTAGTGTTATTGATTCATTGTTAGATAACTAAGGGATTGGATAAACCACAAAATAAAAAGTATGTTTCCTCATGATGGACTGAAAATAACTCTTTGTCATTTGGATTTTCAATATGATTCATAGATTGAAAAATTATGGTGAGCATAGAAATGATATTTTTCATTCTAGATCTCATAATGTTTGGTTGTTTAGGAGGAAAATAATATCATTTTTCATCACACTCATCATTATGATGGTTCCTTCGGTTTTTATTCATTGAATAAAAACAAATATCATTTTGTAATAAATAATAATCATAGTGGGGAACCACATAACCATTGAAAAAAACCACTTATAGGAAGTATAAATCAGGACACATTCTTTTTTAATCTCTGAAACCTTTGGATTATCCTAGGTTATTCTTAGTGACCATATATTTAAATCAGTCATGATCATTCATAAAGAGTTTGGGAATTTCTAAAGAATATCCCTAAAGAGTTTCAAAGTAGTTATGTATCACGACCCATTATCATGCACCGAGGGATGATTGGGTCCATCTCATTTCACCCTTTTTTGAGTTATTACCTCTAGGTACCTCTGTTCTAGATCCATATCCACCTATAGAATCTAGAAAATTATTTAATTACCTAGAGAATACATTATATATCTTTTACCATGATTACAGTACATTTTCCTATACTTTAAATCAACATTAGACATATCCTTTGAGATATTAATAAAATTTTCTCATCCTTGTTTCCAACGGTAAACTAAACCTTTCCTATGATACCAAATTTAGAGACCTAAATACATCATATATAGGTATCACATCTTAATAGATAAATATTAATTATATTTTAAAAATACATGCACATGGACCATAATGGAATAGTGCCTTTGGAGACTAGGTAAAAAAATATTCTTATTGAATTAATGATATTCAACATAACCTGTAAAGATATTCTAATTTTTTTACTATTAAAAAACATAACCTCTATAATAATTTTATTCCTAACCTAGGAAAAAAGTTAAAAATGTTGAAATCGGATGATCTTTATTGGTAAACATGGGAAATACATAAAAATACCACAAGAATAAAGGTATACGAACATGACCATAACACATGAAAACCACAACCTAGAAATGAATTATCAAAATCTTATGTCATGAAAAAAAAATCGGAATTTAATAAGACATGAATCATAAATGAATCAAATAACAAGAGCCATGAGAACATAAAATTTTAATAAGGAATATATTTGTGGGATAAACATAAGATTATAACATTTTTAACAATTATAAATTGAAACAGGTTCATTTATTATGTTATGGAAATGAAATTAGGCCCTCACATAAATTTTTGGACATGAAACCAAGTTATCAAATTACCTTACAGACATAAAATACTGGTCTATGTATAACACTATCAACATGTAATCAGGTTTATGAAAAAAAAATTGTGAACATTTTATAAGGTTAATTCATAAAATTGTGAACTTGTAATCAAGTGCATGCATATATTATTTATTAATGAGTTATCCATATTTACCAAATTAATTGGAGGGAGATATAGTTCCAACAAATTACATAATCTTTAAATCTATGTTCCAAAGGATGATTAAATATTCATCATATCACAACCAATGAAAAGGTGTCGATTCCTATTGACAATTAATTATAGTATAACCCATGTAAATAAATGGGTTTAATAAAAATATTTTTCTCATAATAATAAATCATATTGATAATGAATAAATATTGTATCATTAGATCATATCTCTAGAAAATATTAAGTGACATCAATAAATGTAATCTTAGATGGAAAATTATTTTGAAAAATCACATGGAACATTTTTTCATGAAAATAACATTTACACTTCCAAAGAAACTTGATTAAAACATATTTTTTATGAATATTTTTAGTTGAAAATAATGCTGGAAAATTTTCAATAATTATTTAGAACAATTATTGGTCATGATGGCTGAAAATATAGTATAAATTAGAATAAATACTCTTTTCAAATTTTTGGTAAAGTCCAAACTGGAATTTTTTGGAAAATGACCTGAAGATCCATTTCATTTTTTTGATAAAAAGTAGAACATGGGTAAAAATTTCATTAATAAATAATTTTTAAAATGTAAAAAATTATTTTATAAAAAATTGTTTTGGAAGAAAAGGGGTTTTCAATTGAAGAAATAAATAAATATGATTTTTCTGAAAAACATTATTTTGAACTCTTGAGTACATAATGAGTAAAAAATTAATGTGAAATATGTATTGTCATGAAATAACTATAGTATGAAAAATTTTCATGATTTTATTTGGAGATGATTTATAATATTCCATCATCAAAATCATAGACATTAACAATCTCGATAAATGATGAGATTATATTATAAAACCAGAACCACTTTGGTAAAATTCAATCATAGGACCCATGATAGAGAGATCCTAAAATGGATATGTAAATAAAACTATTTTTAGTGAAATTATCATAAAATACATTAATGGGAAGTATAAATAGTAAATAAATGAAATAGGTGGTGAATATGGAATGTATCTCATAGAAGTAACAAGTGAGACAGAAATCCCATATCTTGAGTTCCTATTTCTTTAAAAGAACTCTATAATTATTTATAATAAATATAAATTTATTATAAATAAATTTAAGGATATTAATCATATATATAATATCATATATGATGTAATTTTAACCTTTTATTACCCATTTATTAATAATCTCTTATTAAAATTAAATTTCGGGTAATAACTGCCAACTTTTTTCACATACGTTTTGGTTTGGTATTTTTGGTACTTTTAAATTGATCATGGTTAAATAATTTCATAAATTTTATACATCATATAAAAATCATATATATTAATTATATATGTTTTTAGAGTAATCCATTAAAGTTATAGATTGAAAATGAATTACACTGTTCATGGAGATGGTATGCCGTATGTACGCAAGAAGGGTGTTTCCATTTTCTCGACATATGGAATGAGAGGAAGGTAAATAAAAATTATTTATCTAGAATAATTATTATGTATTACATATCATGTATATTCATTAAATTTATCTCATATTACCTCCTATGTAAAAAATAATTTTCTAAAAATATTATATCATTTAGCGAGGTGGTAGTCGACCATACACATGATAAATGTTATTGTATCCCAAAATAAATGGAAAGTATTATGGTGTATGAGATAATATATTTTCTGATGTATATTAATATTAAAAATATCATATATATACCTCATATCCATCATCATACCCAACTATTAGAGGTTTTGATGGAGAACATGTCACATCAATTCATGAGGCAATAATCCACCACATACATGAAAAATGTTATCGTTTCTTATTTGAGGGAAGAGGGGATGGTTGTAGGTCATGAAATTTTTCACATAAAAGATTTTTTGAGGTATTATTTGGTTTATTTTTTTACTTTCATTTATCCTTGTGTCCCCCTGAGTTTTTGGTGAAAATTGATATTTTGGGCTTGATAGTAGGTGGCACACAGTTGGCTAATGGTTTTGGGAAACCGTGCACCCTCACATTGGAAAACATTTGTAAAATTTTTATTTTGGATAGTAGTGAGTACATTGTTTTGAAAAATATATGGGATAAATGTATATACTGTTCCTATTATATAGTGAGGGATGCACTATTTCAGCATTGTTTTAAATAATACGTGGGATGACCATACAGCCTATCAATGTCATTAAAAAGTGGAAATTTTCCCTTATTACATATCTAATTTTAAACCTAAATCACCTGCAATCCATAACATATAGAATATTCTCCATGGTAGATTCGTATAAGACTTATTGAATCCTTTTTACATTAATATTTGGGTGGGTTTAGTGTATATTCATAAAGTAATCATCAAGTAATTCTATTTACTCTTGATTTCTCCCTTCATCTAGGATTGTACTTCTATTCTTCTATGTTTCTTCATTTCTAGTGGTTTATTTTATCTAATGAGGATCTAATATTGATATTTTGTGTAAAATAACGATGGTTGTTATTTGAAATTTCCATTATAGGGTCCTATGGTGGTGAAATTGTAGTTTTCTAGTGAATCCCAAAAGTTTCCAAGTGAGAGGTTTGTAGTTTCATGATTGTACATTATTATATTAGTTTGTCTTTATTTAATAATGGTTTAAATATTTACTAGGGATTATTTTTGGGGTGAAAATAGGGCTTGAAAAGGTTTGAACATGAACATGTGATGTAAATGCGTTTTCTGAAGGAATGTTATCATTTTTCATGTGTTATTCATTTTTGTGTTTCTTGAGTATATTTATGCCAAGTGTGAATGGAGTAAAATGCGTTTTCAAATAGATTTAATGGTGTGAGTGAGTTAAATGTTTATTTTATAAGAGAAAATGAGGTTTTTTGCATTTTGGATTCTTTATTGTCAAACATAAATGTGTCTCTAAATTTTGAAAGTGATGTGAAGCATATTTTAAAAGGTTTTGTTGTGAGCATGAATTTGAAAGGGGCTTTTCACATGGAAATTTTTGGAATCCATATGTGTTCTTATTTTTTGTGTTTCAAAATGGTTTTCATAAATTTTTTTATTGGTGAGAAATGTATTTCCAAATGTCTTTGGTGTGCATGGGAAATGGAAAGTGGTTTTGTTAATGAACAATCTTGGTTTTAATGCATATTTTGATCATTAGATGAATGTGAAAATTTGAAAGTGGTGATTTAATTTTGTGCATATAGTGTTTGGGATGTGTACATGGAAGTGATAATTTATGTGATATGTATAATGGAATTTGAGTACAAAATGAATCTTGGGTATCTAGGTGGGTGAACTAGAACTAGTACGCTAGTTGAATCGATATTGGTGAGGCCTGGATTCATCTTGTAAGACTGATGATACAACACTAACTAAAAATGTGATATGATTGATGACCACTAGAAATTTTTATTGACTCTACTATAATGGAACATACACGAGATCACTTTTGGGTTGGTATTATGATATGGAGACCCCTAGAACCTTGAGATGAATCTTCTCTATGAGGATATAGTTGGTAGTTTAGTTGGAGGAATTTTATCACCGAGGTGTAAGGTTCATAGGGACTAGCTTGTGCTATTTGACAATAGGGATTTTAAAATGGTTATCTCATATGACATGATGCTTATGTTATGCGGTTATAAACATCATAATATAGTAGAACTTCTGTAAATTTTTATTTCAAGAAATCTTATTTATTAAAAAACAACTTCCATAAAAAGTGTTTCTGGGTAATTATTTTAACAAAATTTTATCTTAGAAATGTTTGAAATATTTTTATGTAAGTGTGAATGCTTATTTTTATTCTAATGTCATAGAAAAGAATATCACTTTTTGGTGTAATCCTAATGGGTTTTGGCACACACCTTACATACAACTTTGTGTATGTAGACATTGTTTTGTTTGACCCATGTAAAGAAAAGATATTTAATTGTGGTGATGATGGATCTGGTTGATAGTGTTCCACTTCATGTAGGTGGTTGTGGTGGTGGTGGAGGATTTAGGGTATTTTCCCTCTTATTTTGTGGTGGGTTTTGGGATAGTTTTTCTGTTCTCATTATGTTTTTTCACTTTTAGTTTTGGTTAATGTTATAGAACTTTGAATCTAAAAATTTATAAACCTCAATTGGTTATGTTTATCAGTTATGTGATGTTTTTTTTTCATATTTATATAAATGGGTGAAATTGTTAACAAAATTTATTTTTGATACCCAACCATTAGTTTACAACCCATGGAGATTGGGAACATCCTTTGGTCCATGCCAAGGATCGAGTCATGTGTTTAGTTAGATGGAATCCTGGCTTGGTTCATAAAAAAACGGTATTAGAGAATGCCACACTCTTTTGGAGTCATGTTTTTTGGTAGGATTCTAGATTGAACAACTCTAGGATTTTCAAGTCTAGAGGTTCTAGTTGCAATTGGGGGGTCTGGAAAACACACCTCGTGACATGACTTGAGTTACCCTAGGATGTTGGAAAATTTGGGTTGACTTCTCCTGGAGTTGATACGTACATGATTTTGACTATATATGGACACTAGGTGGGGATGAAGAAGTTTGGTTAACCTTTTTATTGTTTTTTTATGAGATTTTTTTTTGATTTATGTGAATGTTGGTATTTGTTTGTTACCTGAAATTTTTAGAATTGTTGTATTGATGGTTTTCCTTGAGGTTATTTCTTGTTGTAGCAACATGCCTCCTCAGATACTTCCTATGAAACTGTGAGAATAGGTTGTAGGGAGTTCCTCCTCAGTAATTAATTATAGATTAGTGGAAGTAGTTGTTTGGGATTTTCTATTTTTGGTTCAAGGAGAGGTATCTTGATTTTTTCAGGTCAGTGAATCTGAATCAGGTCTTGGAAAGGAAAATTATCAAGAGTTCCTCAAGAATAAGACTACTTTTTTCCAATGTAGCATAGAACCCTAGGAATCAGTGGAGTTTCTTGAGAATATAGAGAGGATGTTAAAATTTCTTAACCTTACTAAGGAATTTATAGTGAAATATGATTCATTCATATTGGATGTTCCTAGTTGGAAGTGGTGGGAATCATTGGTGCAAGCTGGTAAGTACAACCAGATGGGTTGGATAGATTTTAAGGTCATATTAAATGAGTAGTATTGCCCAAAATTTTTGGCTTATTCTAGGTCCTAGGAGATTCTTGAGCTTAGATAGGGAGACCAGACTATGGTGGAGTACACTAACCACATTGAAGAGTTAGTTTGGTATGCATTCAATGAGTAGCTAAAGTCTCAGAAGTTTGAGATGGGGTTATGGAAAGAAATATGATCTTAGGTATTCTTTTTAAATTCTAAGACTTATGTTGATGTGGTTGATCATTCTATGATAGTGTAAATTGATCATAATGAAATTTATTATTTCTATAATGTAGTGTTAGTAGTAGAAAGTGGGATTTTATCTAAGAAGAAGATGAGGCAGGATGAGTAGGGGAAGAAGGGAGGTTGTAACTCAGGCCATCCATCCCAGTTGTCTTTCTCTATTGATTTCCATGTTTGTTCCGTCATGTTCCATCACTGTGGGAACATAGGAAATAAGTAGTCTATATGTTCATATCCACCTATACCTTTCCATTGATGCAGAACTATGGGAAACATGTAGCGATTTTCTAGGATGGATCACCCATATCAGAGAGGTATGGGATCTGTATATTTTAAGGGGATGCCAGCCTGGTCAGAACTATCTAGGACCATGGGATCTCAGTTTAGAGATCATGGTAGTATGGATAGATCATATTGGAGGTAGATTCAGTCCATGATATATCCTTAGGAAAATGTTCATTCTCAGGCTGAGGAAGAGATGAGGCAGCTCCATGCTATAGATCGAGCACTAGTGAAATTAGATACATGGACTATAACAGTTTTAGGTAAACATCATATTGAATCATATTTATCTATTTTTCTATTGGATACTAGTTTCTATTTTTATTTTATTTATTCCCGTATTATTGATGTGTTAATGTTTCCAACCAAGATTATGTCATATGTGATGGATTTGGTAATGTTGCTTGGAAAAAATTGATATAAGGGTATCAGGTGTCCATATTGTGCACTCATCGTGTCGAGGGATGAGTTGAAATGATATTTTCTTGCTCTAGAGATGATATTATTTGATGTGATCCTTGGTATGTATTAGATGGTGTTTTTAGGCCCACATCGATTGGTATAGGTAGCGAGTGAGTTTTATAGAACCAGATGGCGGTACATAGGGTTTCCAAGGCGAATGAGATCCTCTGTCAGGACGTGTTGGACCTCATTATCTAGAATTGGGAAACATTTATTTTATCATATTTCATCTCTTGTATTGGAAGACAATTAAGGTTCTCTTAAGGGTGGATTACCTACTATGGTGGATCAGCTACCATATTTGTTTCCAGAGGATTTCATGGGTTTTACTCTAGAGTGTGATGTAGATTTCTCCATTGATTTGAAACCAGGGAAACAACCTATATTTTTTTCCCTCATACCATATGGCCCTAACCAAGTTGAAGGAATTAATGGTACAAATAGATGAATTATAATCCAAAGGATTAGTATTCCTGAGCATCTCACATTGGGCCGCCCTATTTCTCTTTGTAAAAAGGGTGATAGATCTCTCCGGTTGTGTATTAATTACCGAAAGTTGAAAAAGGATAAAATCAAGAACAATGACCCTTTTGAACATGTTGAAGTAATTTTTGATAAGATTATGGGAAAAAATTGGTTATACTAGATTGATTTTCATTCCACGTATAATCATGTAAGAGGTAGATAAATTTATGTTCTAAAAAAAGCATCCCTAAGTAGGTATGACCATTTTGATTATTCGGTCATGCCTTTCAGGTTAAAGAATGATCGAACAAACTCTATGGAACTTATGAACAAGGTGTTATATCAGTATATCAACTCATTTTTCATGGTATTTTAGAATAAAATCAAGATACATTATTTGAACGAGGAGGAGCATGGGTGGCATTTAAAGACTGTTCTATAAAACCTTCAGGATCATCATCATTATGTGAATCTTTCTACGTGCACCTTCTGGATCAGGGAAGTGAAGTTCCTAGGTTACGAGATCTTAGAATTAGGGGTTTTGGTGGGCCCTAATAAGATAAGTGTAGTGATTTCATGGGGACAACTGAAGAATGTGTTTGAGATCAGGACAATTTTAGGATTGGCTGGGTATTACATGACATTTGATTGAGAGTTCACTCGGATCGATTCACCCACAACGACACTTACAAAGAATTGCGTAAATTTTTAATATTACCCAGAATGTCAGGTATCATTTAAGGATCTTAAGAGGTGGTTTTCCATGGCCCCTATGTTTATTTTCCCGAAATATAGAAATCTATATGTGGTCTATTTTGATGCCTCTAGTATGGATCTTGGGTGTGTGAGGATTCATGGTGACCATGTTGTGGCATATGGTTCTTGAAAACTCTTAACACTTAAAAATAAAACCCCAAACCATGACCTATAGTTAGTAACAGTGATGAAAACCTCAAATATATAACAATACTATCTTTTTGGGGATAAGTCTATGGTTTATTTGGATGATAAGATTTTAGCCTAAATTTTCTTCTAAAATGATCAGAATATGAGGAAATTCTATTGGGTTGAGTACCTTTAGGATTTTGACATTGATATCATGTATACCCCATGAAAAGGTAATGTGGTGGCATATGATTTGATTAGGAAAGTTCTAGTGCAAGAGTTGAAAGATTCCAGTTATGAGTGCACTCTAATGGTGATTTTTGTTCAGATGCACCTGGATACCAAGGATCATAGTGGAGGTGTGTTATAGGATAGTGTTCAGCTAACACCTTCGCTTCTGGAGTTGATTTTGAATGTGTAGACATGTAATGTGGTATTGAAACAATCTATGAAATGTTAAAATTGTGCAGAGACTCCTTGGGATTATTCATTGTCTCCCACGACATTATTGTTCTTAAAGGGTCCCTTTGTGGTTCTTTTTTTATTGTGGGAGGTGGGGATGTAGGTTTGAAACCAGTCTCAGTGGGACATTCATCATGGCACCACCAAGATGTTTTTGATGTGTGTCAGTAGTTCTAGTGTCTAGGTATGAGGTGATACATAGATGACTTTGTATCGTAGTGTTATACTTTTCACCAGGTTAAAGAAGATTACAAAAGGCCCTCATGTTTTCCTCATCTTGTACCATTACCACATAAATGTGGCATGATATCACCATGGATTTTATTGTTGTCTAGAATCACACTCATTTAGGATGGAATTATTTTTGGTAGATGATTAGACACCAAACCAAATCCATACATTTCATTCTAATCAGGGATTTAACCAAGGAGGATGAGTTAGGCCCGTTTTATGTTCAAGAGATAGTGAGGATTTATGGTGTGCCATTAGAAATTATTTTAGATAGGGACCCCCATTTTACCTCATGTTTTTGTTAAGGACTTAAAAATGATATGGGTTTATAGGTAAAGTTGAGTACAACATAACACCCTCAAATGGATGGTCAAAATGAGTAGAAGAATCATATCCTAGAAGATATGATCTAAGCATGTGTTTTGGATTTTGGAGGTTCATGGGATAATGATTTGGGATTAGTGGAGTTTTCATATAATAATAGTTATCAATAATCTATTAAAATATCTCCCATTTAGGTACTTTATGGTTGGCTGTGTAGGCCCCCTTATGTTGGGTAGGAGTGGGAGAAACCTCATTCTTAGGATAGAACATTGGGAAAGAGACTTTGAATAATGTCAAGTTGATCAAGCAGTGTTTGTTGATAGCCTAGATTCACAATAAATACTATTCTAATAAGAGGCACAAAGTTTTTTATTTTTTTGCAAGTGATTGGGTGTTTCTAAATGCATCACCTTTCTTGGGTCACCATCATTTTGTTAAGAATAGGAAGCTAACTCCGAGGTATGTCAGACCTTTTGAGATCACTAAGAGGATTGGTAAGGTGGCATTGAGAATACATTTTCCCTATAAGTTTGTTATGACCTAGAGTTTCATCAATGGAAATTCTCTTCTTATAATTATTTCTCCTAGTATAATCACATAATATTACCTTTAGAACACAAAACAATCTTTATAAGTGAAGAATACATGAAATTAAAGGTATCTTTAGAAGTTAAGGAACATATAACAATTGTATCCAGACCTTTGGAATAATAATGTGACCATTATGAATTGTAAACCAACCAATGTAATATTAACCTCTCCAATGAATGTATAAATAAAATTTATCATTCTATAATTGAAAATAAGGTATAATTATATCATAGTATAAGTAAATATATATTTTTAAAATTATTAGTAAGGTGTTGGTATTTTTATATGTCAAGAATATTTTATTACGATTTTATGATTAATTTAATAATTTAAATGAAAATTTTACTTCATGAAATTTGTTAATAAATTAATATATAGATTCTAAGATAATTTTATGTGATCTTAAGTGAATTTTAAATGTGTTAGAAAATCATTTTTAAATTTAAAATTGGTATTTTTCAATTAAATTGTGTTTATAATTAAATATTGAATAATTCAAAAAAAGAAACTTATTTTTGAAATATGGAGTTCATTTTTGGATTATACACATCAAAAAATGGTTAGGGTGGTTTTTTGGTAATTTTTTGAAACACTTCAATTTTCAGATGAATAGTAAAAATACAATTTTCTAAATAACCGGTATATCTTAAATTACATCATTCTTGATGTAATTATGAAATAAAAATTCTTTAAAATTATATTCAGAAATTTTATATTTAATTTCATAAATGGTTCCTTAAAAAACAATAAACTGAATTTCTAAACCTAAAAAAAACTTTCCAAAAACCTAAAGTCAAAAAGTGATTCCTAAATATATCATTTTTATTTCTTTTCACTTTCCATTTAATAAATTAAAGAATTCGAATTATTAAGATGATTTAAAGTCTTAAAATAATTATATTATATTAATATAAGATTTATGTTTTCAAAAAATTACTATTACAAGTATATCATTTGATATATTATTTTATTTGATATTTTATTCTAAAAACCTCCTCTCCTCTGGTATAAATAACCCCTCTCCCTCTCCTTGGAGAAACATTCCTCTCATCCATTAATTAGCCTAATATATACCAAAATTCGCCCTATCATGCATCTTAAAATACATAGGGACGTTCTGGATCCCTCCAACTCCAATCACCAACGGTGTTACAGTTTCGTGCTAGAGAAGCTACACTGAGGAGAGAGTAAGACTCTATTAAATCTTCTCTCTTTTCTTAAACATTTTTCCATTACCCTATCCATTTGAAAAAAAAACATGCTAACAAATTTATTATAAAGTACATTAAAATTATATTAATTATGTTACCCTTTTTCAATTATAATATTAATGAAAACTATAAATTTCATACTTCCCTTTCCCTCACTATCGACAACGTCCCGTTAAAGGATGGTTAACCATCTGTAGAGATGTTTCCAAGATAATTATTATAATCAACTTTATGTATAGAAAATATAAATTTTATATAATATATTAATATAAAATTCAATTTATTATATTCTTATGAAAATAATTATACTAATTTATATATTACATTTAATAAAGAGTGAAATTGTCGCATGACGAGAAATTGTTCAGTAAAATATGATGTAAAAATGATTCAATTTCATCAAATAATATTATGAAATAAAATGAAATAAAAATAATTGATAAATATTTTTTTAAAATGACTATAATTAACTTTTAAATAATTTTTTTATTAAACATAAATTCATTATTTAGGAGGCACAAAAGAGACTCAATTAAACAGAAATTAAGGTAGGAGATCCACTCTATTTCACTTTTATTCAAGATTGTACTCTATGTTATTCCATTTTATGTGTAATTAATAGTGATGGGGTTTTATTACACACCTCCCCATACTATCCTTATGATTTATAAAAGATGATAAATCCATTTCTCTCTCATTAATCCCTCTTAATTTCACCTGATAACATGCAATATTCCATAAGGGAATCTACCTGGACCTGCTTTATTTTTTCGGGTTAGTCGTCATTCTTTTTGCCCAACTTAAATCCAATATTATATTTATTTACATATTCTAATTTATTTTTATATCTCTAAACTCATGTACCAATATCCATTCATCATTTTCTTTTGGGGATATACATGCTTTTAAGTGATTCCATTCTCAATACTACCTGATAACCAAACCCGTTTTATGGGAACTTCCCGGATTATTAACCGATTTCAAGGAAAATATATCATCTATTTTAAGCCACCATTGTCTTTATAAAATCATTAGTTTGAATTATAAAAATCTTATGGGTTAATTTTTGGTGTTTTATAAAGTATTTTTCCCTTTTCTATTTTAAAATCTGTTTAGTATTTTCCTTAAAACCTATCAAAAATGTTTTTATGCCATATTTAATGAATATTTTTCTTATATATTGTCACTTATACTTGAAAATAATCAGCATGATATACATATATATATTCCTTCATGAATTTCCACATATATTTTAGTTCCCTTCTTTCGTTGACACTTTTGTGTTACACCCATCTGTTATGCTTTGTGTCATGATTGTGGAACCCAATTCTTTCCATGGGAAATGATTATGTTTATTTAAGATTGATTATGAATGATTATTTATGAGGAAACCATATTCATGAAAAGTTAATATGGGTGTTCTTATAGAGCTCTCCAATACATCAGGTAATGTTAAGTCTCATGAGATGTTATGTATGAAGGACTTGGTGGTTTTCCTTGGCTTGTGCTACTATGTGAAACAATCTTGGTAGTTAGCCTTGAATTATACTAAAGTCATGTTTTATGTTGGTACCAAATTTATATGACCCCATTTTTATATTATCCCATGTTTATATGTTATGATTCCATATGTTCCATGCTTTTTTATCATTATGTCATGCCTTCTAACCAATGTGCTAAAGACTTATTCTTATGTATACCCCCTTAATAGGCTATTTAGCTCATCCTTTTGATCATGTTTTCCCCAGAATATGCTGTGAAGATGTATCATCATAATGGAAGCTAGGGGATCTTTTTTAAGATTAAATAAATATTTTTTTTGTCCCATGTTTTATGTACACAGTTTTAAAATACACTAGACTTCACGATCCATGACATGTACTCTGATATACAATTATGCTTATAATCAAGTAATGTTATGTGTTAGAGGTAAGGGTAGCTATAAATTTGATGTTAATTCATGATATATTCCATTTATCTCATATGAAAAAGTACATCCCATGTTCTTCTCATGTATTTAATTTGGATGATTTGGAATTAGAACCTAATTTTTTTTGTGTTTGTGTGGCCGATGCAGATTATGGATTATACAGAGAAAGGGATTCATGGGAATTATATTATATTAGAATGAGTTATATGGAAACATTATAGTGATGAGCATGATAATTGGTAGTACAATCCTTTTTTTTGAGTAGTAGTATCCATCTTTGTTCTCTAATGAAGCTTCGAGTTGGCATTTCGGGGGCAGAAAGTTTTCATGATGAGGAGAATTGTCACATCCTTTATTTTTTTGAGGTATTAGTTTTTTATTTTGGTATTCCATTTTTCATTGGGTTTTACCTTGTGTTTAAGTGGAAATTTGAGATTTTGGGCTTGAAATTTGGTGGCAGATGTTTTGCACATGGTTTGGGGAAACCGTGCACCTTAACCTATGAAGCCGGGTAGAAAATGCTCTTTTTGGACAGTGGAGACCGCACAGTTAGCACATAGTTTGGAAAAGCATAAGGCTAAATGGGTGGCTTGTTCCTATTAGACAGTGAGGGAAACACCATCTCTACACAGCTTGCAAAACCCTATGCACTAACCATGAAACCTATCTAGGTAACCAAACAGTGTGAATTTACCCTTATTCCCAGTTGGATTTTCACACTAAATCACCTCTAATCCACTATATATAGGATTTTAATTCATGTTCACTTCCTACAAGCCTTCATGGATCCTTTTAGAAACTATCTATCAGCGTTTTTGGTGTTGACTCATCAAGGAATCATCAAGTAATTCTCCATCATCTTGATTTTCCCCTTTTTATAGGGTTCTTCTTCCCTCCTTCTTCTGTTCTTGTTTTTTAGCAGGTTATTTTACATAATGATGGTCTAATATTGATAATTTGTGTGAAATCATGATAGATATTTATTGATGATGCCGTTATAGGGTCTTGTGGTGGTGCGGTTGTGGTTTCCCACCTATTTTTTGAAATTTCCAAGTGTGAGGAAGGTGGTTCACTACTTTTAAATTATTATATAAGTTTAGATTTCTTCATTGATTTTTTAAACATGTCATACAGATTAATATTTTTGTGGGAAATAATTTTTGAAAAGGTTTTGACATTTCCATGTGTTGAAAATGAGTTTTCTAAAAGAAAATGGGTTATGTTTTATTTGTGATTCATTTTGGTGTTTCTTGAATATGTCTTATGCCATGTGTGGAAGGTGTGAAATGATTTTTTCACAGATATTTAAAGGCATGAGTGTGTTGAAAGTATATTTTCCAAGTGAAATGAGGTTTTTTCATGTTGAATTATTTATTGTGAACCATATAAATGTCTTGGAATTGTGAAAGGGATGTGAATCATGTTATAAAATGGTTTGGATGTCAGTATTAATTTTAAATGTGATTTCACTAGGGAAATGGTTGGAATCAATACGGGTTCTTATTTTTGTGTTTCAAAATGGGTTTCATAAATTGTTCATGTTTTGAGAAATGTATTTCCAAATATTTTTGGTGTTCATGTTAAATGGAAAGTGGGTTTGTTTATTGAAAATGGTGGTTTCCATGTGGGTTTTTGTCATTATATCAAAGTGAAAATGTGAAAGTGAATATTTTTTTTCTAATGATGATAGGAATTTGGATGAGTTGGTGATGATTTATGTGATATGAGAAATGATATTTGATTACAAAGAGAATACTAGGTATCTAGGTGGGAGAACTAGAACTAGTACACTAGTTGACCCAACTGTGGTGAGTCTTAGATTCATCTAGCAAGATTGACGATACACCACTATGTAAACATGTGATATGATCAGAGACCACTAGAACTTTGCATTTACTCCTATACAGGGAATCATGCATGGGAAATATATTGGTTTTGGCTTATGATATGAGGACCATAAGAACCTTGGATTGAATTCTCTCTTGTGACTCATACATGGGGACATTGTTTTTAGTTTAGTTCAAGTATTTTGGTCTCCAAGGTATGAGGTTAATAGGGTGACACTTATGCTAGTTACCTATAGGAATTTATCCATGGTGATCTCTATTGACATTATGCCTATTTAATGTGGTTATAGCCATTGGTATATGGTAAACCTTTTGTTCATTTTTATTTAAATCATGCTTATTTGTGAAAAAAGGTTTCCCTTAAAAAGTGTTTCTTTGGAATGTTTTCCTTAAAATATTTTCTCAGAAATGTTTCAAATACTCTTATAGAAATTTTAATGTTTATTTTTCTTCTACTTTAATGGAATGGAATATTTTTTCGGGGTGGAATAAAACTAGGATTATTTTACACCCTATATACACCTTTCAGTGTATAGAGACTTTTCCATATACAAAGAAGGTAAAAGAAAAATCTATCTTGGTGTTGATAGAGGATCCTATTTCTAGTTGTCCACTTCTTGCAAGTTTAGGGGGTGATGAATTTTTTGTAAGGTCTCTCTTATTTCATTGAGTTTTTTGGTATAGTTTTGTTGTTCTCATTCCATTGTATTACTTCTGGTTTTAGTTAACGTTATAAAACTTGGAATATGAAAATTATTGTCTGTTATTTGGTTTTATTTTTCATTTATGTGTTGTTTATTGTTTTTGGTTTTTTATGATTTTAGAAATTGGGGAAATATTTTCCAAAATGTATTTTTGAGACCAAGACTCTAGTTTCCATCCTGTGGGGATCATGAACACTATTTGGGTCATACGATAGATCAGGTCAGGTATTGGGTTGGATAGAATCCCAGCATGGTTCAGGACAAACATAACATAAAAAAATAATAGTATATATTATAAATTGATGTTATTATATCAGTATGGTTTAACAATAATTAAAAAGGTGGAGGAAAAAATATAATAAAATAGTCAATTAAGGATGTTACCTCTCCCCTAGACAACTTTTTATGGTTTGCACCAAAAACCCATTATCGGTTTGATTTATGACCAAAATAAGGCCTATATAATGAGATAAGAGAATTAATAATGGTATTTTTGTATGTATTAGGCAAAAAAATGTTTTTATGTGTTAATAGTAGAGGACAGGGGTGGCCATTTATAAGTGATGTGAGTGGAGCACTTGTAATTTTTTAAAAGAAAAAGGAGTTCCCATGTCTTTTCTCATGAAAAAACTCCAAAATGGACCATTATCAATAATATATGATAAAATGTATAAATATTTCCATAAAATGGGTTTTATAAACTTTTATATGTTATTTTACATCTTATATTTTAGTTTAACCCCCTGTAAGAACATTTTCACCTTAATTACATTAATTATTTTTTACGAATTATACTATTTATAGAGGTAAAAAATTATTATGAACATATTATAAATTTTTAAATATTATGATTCCAAATATATAATTCATTTTTTGAAATTCAACTGACAAGAGTGGTAGAATTTAATTTAAAATTAATACTGCAGACATGACCAAAAAGCAATTTCCAAAGAGAAAATTTGCATAAGTATATGAAGTTTTAATTTCCCAATTCATTATGAATTTAATTAAAATTTAATAAAATTGATTAATAAATATATAATTATACTAATTTTAATTTTAAAATAATTTTAAAACATTTTAGGAATTTTCAAATGTTGTAAATCATATAAAAAATTCAAAAAAACCAGTATTTTTCACTATTCAATGAAAATTTAATCTTTTTAGAAAATTCTGAAGTATTCATTATAATATAAAATGTAAATGTAAATTTAAAAATTTTAATTTATTTTTTCAATTGTTTTAAATTTGTATGAATTACTTTTATTATTTTCACACAAAATACAATTAAAAACTTTTCTTTAAAAACTGTATTTTTGAAACATAAAATGAATTTGGTAAAAATTAAGTAGTTTTTAATAATTTTTTTTATATAAAACTATTAAAATTTATTATTAAAACTTATTTATTAGTTTTAATATTTATATGTTTAATGGATAGGTTATAATGGCTATGTTTAAATAATAATATTAATAATATCACACAGTTTTTAAAACTCAGTGTTGTGTGTAATAAAATCCAGACATAGTGTTGCGTATAAAAAAAATTATCAATGAAATTAAATTTATTCAAAAAAATATATTTCATAAAATATTGTTTTTTTTACACTCTTATCCTTTATCTCATTGATTTCAATATAGACATTATATACTAATGACATACATATAAAACTATGTACCTTTCAAAAAAATCCATTCCTAATCAACACTATCCATTTCTTATATATTGACTCATATAAATAGAATATCATGGAATTTCTAGAATAGATAATACCATATTTCTATCCATTATAATTTAAAGTCTATTTTACTAAATTTATCAATCTTAACCTTTCATTTTTTTGACACTATTCCTTTTAAAATTGATAAATCCCACAGAAATGTAAAATCATACAGGGGAGAATGTTACATGGAATTGTCCTACTATTTGTGCCAAGAAATACTAAACCATAATATATAACACCACTTATTGGGTCTAAAACTACTGATTTTAATGAAACCAACTAAAAATTTAATTTAAGAACAATTTATGGAACTTCTGAAAATGATTGAACATGTGAGATTTATGTTCCAAACCTGAGAAGAAAAAGAACAGCTTATCCACCACACCAAATCAACACCCTCTCACACTCAACCAAAAAAAATTCATAAAAAATGATCGATGTGGAAACACACACTCACACACACACACTTTCAAAATGATGAAAAGATATTATGTGGCTTGGACTTTAGCCCTACACCATGGGATAAAAATGCTACTTTATTTATATTGGTGGAAGTAGAAAGGGATATTACAAGTTATAAATCCCTATTTACCCCAACCACCTTATTTATAGTGGATCCCGACCCATTTTTTAGGTTCAACACCATTTTAAATTCATGGGGATCCCCCCATTTTCTTAGACACCTCTAATTTCCCATATAATTCACAACCTCAATCACCGAATTCTAGTGAATAATGAGATATCTCCTTACCTAGAATTTAGAAAAACCCAGCCTCAACTCACATTTTTTTCACTTACATACTTCCATAATTTTGAATTTATCACTTGGTGCAACCACCTAATGAATATCATACATCCTTTTCCAATATTCAATTATGTTTACATTCCACTAGGGTTATTCTTTCACATGTTTTCATTTCTCTTCCAACCAATCGTGGTTATAGATGTTCTACCTCTATTGAAATTTACTAACATAAGCCTCCTCTATTATCCATAACCTAATTTTCATATTCACTCCTTCTATAATCAAAGAATTAAAATCATGAAATAAGTTTTCAAATTACTAACACCTGGTATTCATAGGTTCCTCCATCATTAATTTTATTTTAAACATTATCAAAATCATCATCTAGATTAACAGATGATTTTTTTTTCCTATTCTCATTTCAACTTGAATTGTTCTATATTATGTGTTTTTTTTTGAAACAAATGGAAACTGATTAGAAATCAATATTTCCATACCAATATTTTTAGGTGATTTAATTTCAATATTCCTTTAATCATTTTTCCTTTATGATACCACACATGATATGTTAATTGGAAACCATTTTTACTAATATTGTAACTGAATTTATCAACTGTTATCCATGGTGGTCCAATATAATCAGAACAAAGACATCCATTTAGTTGGACATATGAATCATTGATGAATGAAAAATCCAAAATCTTCAAACCCTTTTAAAATTATTTTGTTATCTAATCAATATTTTACACACAACATCTATCCAACCAAATATGAATAAATATATTGTCAGTAAAATTGAGTTTTTTTAATAATAAAAAACCAATAGAAATTGAAAATATTATTACCCATTAATTATAATTTTATTCATACATATATTTTCTTTAAAATCATTTAATATCCATTAGATAATATATCGCCATTAATAATGGTAGTTTATTTTATATAATTTTTATATTATGGGATGGTTTTTTCTAAATGTTATGGGAAATGAGAAATTATAAAATATGATTTCTTATAAAAACATGGAGTTAATTTACTTTCATGTATAGTAGAAAAATCTTTTAGCTAATCCAAGATATTTTTTGGTGTTCTTCATTATCACCTATGAAAACACTTTCTGCAATTACATTATTCCACAATATTTATGTATAAAAATGATTCAATATATCTTAAATGGTTACCATTTTTTTATAAATTATAATTTTATTATGTTAACATTGACCTTGATAATGGATTTTATATTGAAGAAGTTAAAAAGGCAATGTTGTTCGTGCCACTTTGTGTAAGAGATGGTATTTGTTTTCAATGGGTGTCAATTGATATCAATGATGATCATCATGAATAAAGTAACTCTATTAAGTGAAATGGAGAATGAAAATTCGGATTATTCATTCCACTAATCTTAATTATAAATAACATGTTTCAAAATGGATTCACTATTTACCACAATAAAATTAAATATGAAGAAGTTGAGGATGGAATTTGTGTTCTTGGGTGTCCATGCACTTATATTGAATTAAAGACTTGGTTTTTGAACCATGTATTTTTATAGCCTTACAAAAAAAATTGATCATCCCACTAGCTGACCAGCCAACCTTAACCCAAGGCACCTGTAGGACCAAAGGGGTCAACCGCACCCCTAGGGGAATCCATCCAGACCAGCCCGTGAGTGGTAGTGCCATGTGTAGGCCCTCAAGAGAGCATAATGAAAAGCCCGTGTATAGTTGGGATGAAGCCCTTGTAGAGGGTGGAAATCGAGTACACATGCAGAGAAAATGGTATGGGGTCGTATTGTGGAGGGAGGAGGAGTAAGCTGACAATGTGGTGAGTGTGTTTATTGATAAATTAAATTCCAACCGCATCTCAGTTTTCATGTGGGATGCAGAATAGTGGGTACCATTCATCCCTTAAAAACATGGAAGTAATCATGACCATCCATTAATCCAGTATAAGATCTTGGATGCACTCTTCATCCCATGTACTGCACTCTAATTACCACCATCCATGTTTGATCCGAGCTGATCCAATAACTGAGGAGAGCTTGGGTCATCATCTTTAACCTCTAAACCCTCGAAGGGCTCCTGATTCCACAGTTTGCCATAAACCCATCCACACCTCCCTGATCGACCATCCACCGCCATTTATGATTAAATCCACTACATTATTTTCATAGGGAAGCCACAAGATCATGCATGAAATTTCATTTGCATGCATTGAATAAAATAGTGATGTTTGAATGTGGCCGAAGAAAACGAAGTTGTGAGGCCACATCAGGGAGATTAGGTGTTAGTGATTAATATTTTAATGTGATTATTAGTGCATGCATGTGATGGTTTCATGTGGGAGGATAAGGTTGCGAAATAAAAAGGAAACAATAGAAAATATTTGTATATATCATACCCATGGTTTAAACATGATTAAACCATGATCTTCATGGTATATATCAAGGAGTTTGAACACAGAAAAGATTTGATCTCTACCTATAAGAGGGAGAACCACCAATCTGAGAATAGGATGCTTCTCCTAAGCTTTCAATGGCTCTTATGTTAAAAAATAGATCATTTCTTGGGTTCCAGTTTGTGAAGGGAAAGCAATAAACCACAAATGACACTTGGTTTTTGAAGAGAGGAGCTGTGAATTATTCTGGGTTCATGAAGAAGTGGCACCACGCACCATTCTGGTTCTACTAAGAAAAGGTCTCATGAACTAGGTCTAGTCCCGTAAAGTGGATAAACACATACCACTTGGTTCGTGAAGGTGAACCGCAAACCATCTGGTTTCTCAATTTAGAAACATGCACCACTCAGGAGAACCACGTACCACTTTTTATGTGAAAGAGATTTACACTCTGTGTGTGCAGAAGTTCCATGCATCCCTTGCATGAGGAGGATCCATGAGGCATTCTAGTTTGTGAAGGAGAATTTCACAATCTATGAAATGAATAAATTCATACCCTAAATATGAAAAAGGAGAACAACTCACCATAATAAACGCATAGAAATTTGTGTGTTTGAAGAATAATATGGACCATATGCATGATGCACATGAAAATCGTGTGCATGATTTGGGACACTCGAGTGTACAAGAACAAGCCAAAAAGTTGACTAATTCTATTAGAGTTTGATTAAGAATCAATGATAAACACATACATAACACATAAAATTGAATGAACTAAATAAGACTTTGGGTGTGATCTTGTAAAGAATCAAGGAGGAAAAAGTGAATGTGATAATATTATGCACACTCACATGCATACGTAAAAGGGTGAAATTCAGTTGAACAAATATTAACTGTCCCAAGAAGAAGGGAAGAAGAAGAAGTTGAATAAAGGGAGGATTTAATATAAATTCCACATTAATGATATCATGTATATATGTAAATAATAAAGGATAATAAGTTGTTTTTGATGATGCCTATTGATCTAATCTTCATTGCTTGAACAATCACATAAGTACTTTTGATTCTGTTTGAAAAGAAGAAGATGTTTTAGTGCATTTAGTGATTTCACTAAAGGATGATACTGAATATAAAAGAGCATAAATTCAGGACATCGATGCAAGTAGTGTGTTTTGGTAACAGAGACAAAGACTTCCATGACAATCTATAGATGAGGCCTTCAAGTCGATAAACTGAGTAAGACCTCTCCCAAGGAAGTGAGCTAGGGGAAGTCAATAAAAGTCATCCAAGGGAAGTAGAGAGATATCCATGAACCTTTACGAAGGAAGTGTGCTTGGGATAGAGTGATTGTATCCTAATCTTTGTAATCCATGGCTATAGTATAATTGTTTAATTTGGTGTGACTGACAACCTGTCGACATATTCTCTTTAGACATATAACTTAGTGGTGAACAAAGTAAAAGTGTTGTGATTTCCTTATAAATGTGAATGATTTAATTAATACAAATACCCATCATATAGGATTAAAAAAGTTCCTACCAATGTGAGAGAAAATCTAGTAATTAAGGGAAAAAAGTGACCCCCTGATTCAATACCATCTCAGGGTTTTCTGGGGTACTTCAATTAGTATCAGAGTTAAAGGTTCACGTATGTTGGGTACTCTATATTAATTCTATTCAGAAGAGGATTTATTTTTTCTTTCCTAATTCAAAAATGAAAAAATTCATTATGTATAATGAAAATGTAGTGTTTGGTTCTCCATGATTTTACAATAATAAAGTAATATCAGGCTTGGAATGTAAATATTTCATGGCTCAGGTTTCCACTAAAAATAAGGACTCCAGTACAAGTGGTGATGATGATCAATTTATAGCCCCACATGAGCTTGTAATTGAGAAACTAAGAAACTAACTCCATGATATTCATAATGAATGATCTACCTTTGTTTGTAGAATCTTTTAGTATATGTAGGGAGTGATCACCAAGTTGGAAAGAGAAGATGACAATATGGAAAAGGGGCTAGAATAAAAAGTTATGAATTTTTAATGCTCTACAAACATATTGAGTCCCTTGAAATGAAATAAGGAGTCAATACGACCTTAGATGAAAAGGTCCATGCATTATATGATTAGCTGAATAAGCGCAAGGATTTCTAGGGGTTATATTTGGAAGAAACATCCAAGAAAATCATGAAACATGATTCTTTGATACAAAACAAAGTTAATATGCATGGAGATGAGGTTGAAATATTAAAAAATAATTGTGAAAAGTATATTATCATGATTTAAGATTAGAATATCACCCTCAATATGGATTTCCTAAAATTTTAATCCCAGTTGAACAATCTTGAGAAGACACATATTGAGCCTTTACGGAAGAAGGAAAGAATTTATGTTGGTATTCAACGTTAAATGGATGATTAAATTATCAAAAAGCCTTCAACATGTGATAATAAGATCATGAAATCACTCAATGATCTATCCCAAGTAGTTGGGAAAGAAAATTCACCATCCATACGACCTTGTACTAATGTTTCTAAATCTGTTTCTAAAAAATGTACAGGTTGTAAGAAAAATTCTAAACAAGTATGGATGTGGAATGGTGATGAGAAACCTACCACCATGGGTAGGGTGGGTAGGATAGAGAATGTGTATTCTGGTTTCCTATATAAAACACACCATATCAAGAATAAGCCTTAATTACCTTGTCCATAAGATATCATGAATTCAAGATTTGTGGGTGAATGGTGGTGCTGTAACAAGTTTTGGAATACTGAATTAAATTTATTATAAAATACTCAAAATATAAAAGTTAAATAGAAGCCCATTTCAAGGGGGGATAAATCCATATAGAAATAAGTAACATCCATAGGTCCAGAAGCATTAGTATATTACAAACAGATTTGAAGTGCTTGACAACGTCTATGATGTATACAATGGAAGTTGTCACCATGTTGGTGCATTCTCATCTCAACATGTATCCAATTATGATAAGAAAATAAGATCAAAAAATCTATCTTGGAATGAAGAATCTACCTTTGGATGAAATCATAATAATATTTTAAAATCATATTCTCCCAATAAGATTCCAAGAAGTAATGTTGAGAATCCCTGTGATTTTAAATCAAAGACAATGAAGGGTAGCTCATCCAAAAGAACATCTAATAATGATGACACTCCAAAGAAGCCATGTAGAAGATCCAATATTGATTCTATAGTTTATAATGACATATTAGGGATCTGTCCAGAAGATTTGGAAATAATGAAAAAATAGAAGATGCACAAGCTAAGTCTAGTTTAAAAGTAATTAAAAAGATTTCACTTAGGGTTAAAAAATTCATGTGTGTGAGGTGACACAAGGCTAGTCACACTGTTAGGAATTGCATCTCATTTACTCTAGCTCTAGAAGAATCCCTCAAGAAGATTAAAGTTTCACCATGAGATTCTAGTGCTTTAAAATCTCTAGAAGAATGAATGTTCACACTAATAGAAGTGGAAGAAGTAATAAGATCCGCACAACAACAGACAGAATTGGAGATCAAATGTGAAAGTGTGAAGAGTGGAGAAAATGAAGTATCTTGGTTAAGAAAATTAACTCAACCAAAATGTTGATATTGATAAAGTAAGGAATATCCACCTTCTTCCCTTGAATTTTTGGGTATTTTATTTGTTCTTAAAATACTAGGAATTGAAGGTGAAGCAAGATCATAGGGGGTGAACTTGAGAAGTTTTCCCATGAGGGGTAGATAGATGATGAAGCTTCCAGAGTTATTATTTCAATTAGTATCAAATTTAGTTTTTATAAAATTCAATTACCCTAAAGATTTTCTAAAGATCATGTCTTTGGAAAAGGAGTTTCAGGTTGATTATTCCTAGAATGATTCACCTCATAGCCTGGAATGAAATTTGAAAACTCTTGAAGGAAAGTATATGAGTTCTCATCTCACATGGTATTATGATCAGTAGATAATGGAGAACATTATTTCATAAATCAAATCCTCTTGTTTTCTACATCGAGCATAGATCATATAGGATTTGAGTGAAATAATTGATGCAACATTTCATAAGAAAGGAATGTTATCCTCTCTTCCATGAACTTTTTATTTCATGTCAATATGGGGGGAGAAAGTGAAATGAAAGCTTTAGATGTAAAAAAAAGTAAAGGGGAGAGAGATGACTCCCCTTTAAATATTACACATTAATTTAATGAACTATAATGTATTGAAAAAAAATAAAATGGGGGAGATTTTTGGGACCATTTTTTGTATGAGATTGTATTTATTGTCAATGGGTGTCAATGGATGTCAGTGATGATCAACATGAAGAAAGGAACTCTCTAAATTGAAATGGGGAAAGGAAATTCAGAAGATTTATTGAACTAATATAAAGTGCAAAGAAAATTTATCAAAAGGGATACATTTTTTAGAAAAAAGAAAGGATAAAGAAGTTGAGGATGTAATTTGTGTTCTTAGGTGTCCATGCACACATATTGAATGACACACTTGATTTTTGAGCCAATTATATTTATGGACATATTAAAAAAATGGACCAACTCACTAGCAGGCCAGGAAACCTCAACTTGGGGCACATGTAGGACCAAATAGGTCAAGCATGCCCCAATGGGAAACTAGCCAGACCAGCCCACGAGTGACAGTGCTGTGTGTTGGCCTGGAAGAGTGCATGGGGGAAAGTCCAGTGCATAGTTGGGCCATAGCCCGTGTAGAGGGTTGGTGTCATGCGTGCTTGTAGAGAACATGGTACAAGGAGGTACTGTGGAGGGAGGAGGAGTAATCTGGTGATGTGGCGGAGTGAGTTGATTGATAAACCAAATGCTAACTGCATCTCAATTTAAATGTGGGATGTAGAGCAGCAGGTATTTTTCATCACTTAAAAATGCAGAAGTAATCACAATGGCCCATCAATCCTAAGAAATATCTTGGTTGTACACTTAATACCACATAATTCGATATAATAACTTACAACCATGTTCGATATGAGCTGATGGAACAAACGAAGAGAGTCTATGTCATTTTCTTCAACCTCTGAACACTCAAAGGGATCCCAATGCCATTGTTCACATGTGACGAAGCTGGAACTCCCTGATCAACCATCTAGACACCGTTGATGATTGAAAAAACTTCATTATGATTATAGGGAACCCACAAGATCATGCATGTAATTGGATTTTTATACATGCAATAAAATAGTGAATTTCAAATGTGGATAAAGGAAATGAAGTTGTGAGGCCCTATCATGGAGCTTAGGTGCGAATGATTAATATTTTTATATGATTATCAGTGCATGCACGTGATGTTTTCACATGAGAGGATAAGGTCATTCACATAAAAAATAAACAACTGAGAATCTCAGTGTATCTCATACCCATGGTTTAAAGATTTTAAAAATGAAATCTTTATGGGATATCTTGTGGAATTTGGATACATAAAATATTTGATCTCTACCTATAATTGGAGAACCGCTGATCCGAGAAGAGGAGGATTTTATCATGCTTTTGAGTGCTCCTATTTTAAAAAATAGAGTATATCTGTGCTTCCAGTTCATGAAGGTCAATCAAGAAACTGTGAACCACTCTCTATTCGTGAATAGAGGAGCTGTGAATCGTTCTAGGTTCGCGAAGAAGTGGTACCAAATACCATTCTCATTATGCAAAGAAAATTTTCATCGAACCAAATATAGTCTAGTGAATAGGTGAACCACATACCACTTCGTTCCCAAAGGTGAACCGTGTACCATATGATTCCAAAAATGAGAATCGCACACCACTCAGGAGAACCGCATAACGCTTGGTACATGAAGGAGTTCCGCACTCTCTGATCAGCGGAGTTTCACACAACCCGTGTAGAAGGAGGATTCGTGAATAGTTCCAGTTTTTGAAGGAGAGTTGAACATTATATGAAAAGAAAAACTTCATACCCTCAGTGTGAAAAATGGGAAAATGGACACCATAATAAACCTGAGGTAGTGTGTGTTTGAAGAACATGGGATACCACATGCATGATGCACATGAATATCTTGTGTATGATTTGAGACACCTGAGTGTTCAAAAAACAAGACAAACAGTGGACTAACATCATTTAAGTTTGAATAAGACTCATGGATAAACACATACGTGATAAATATAATTGAATGAACTAAATAATACTTTTGGTGTGTGCTTATAAAGAAGGAAGGAGGAAGAAGTGAAAGTGAAAAGATTATTCCTGATAACATGCTTATGTAAAAGAGAGATGTTTAGTTGAAAAAATATTGACTACACCAAGATGAAGGGAAGAAGAAAAAGTGTATGAAAGGGAGATGTTCATCTAAATTCAACATGCATGATCTCATGCATAAATGTAAAGAAGAAAGGAGAAGTTATTTTTTTATGATGACTAGTGAGATGATATTCACTGCTTGAAGAATCACATAAGTACTGGTGATTCTGGTCAAAAATAAGAAGAAGTTTTAGTGAATTAATTGATTGAACTAAAAGATAAGATTGAATATAAAAGTACATCAATTTGGGACTTCAGTGCAAACAATGTATCATACTGAATAGAGACACTGAATTCCATGGAAATCTGTTGAAGAGGCCTTGACATCGATAAACCATGTAAGACCTCTCCTAGGGAAGTGAGAAAGGGGGAGTCAAATGAAGTTATATGAGGGAATTAGTGAGCTCTTCCTAACCCTTTTAAAGGTGGTGTCCCTGTGATAGAGTGATTGTGCCCGAATATTTGTAATCTACAGCTAGTGAAGATTAGTGGAATTTGGGGTGACCAAAAACCTATTAATCTATGATTCTTGTACGAATCCCTTTATGGTGAAATAAGTAAAAGTGTTGTGATGTCCTTATACATGTGAATGTTTTAATTAATTACCATACCCATAATATAATTTTAAACAAGTTCCTACAAATTTGGGAACAAGATCCAGTAAAAAAGAGAAAAATATGACACCCTGATTCACCCCCTCTCAGGGTGGTCTGGGGTCCTTCAAATGAAACTATTCATGAAATAAATTTATGTATTAAAATATATATCTAGACCATAATATATCTTATATTTCTTTATAAATAATGTTCAAGTCATCACTCGATGCATTTCTCAAAATCTATATATAAATATATTTTATGAGAGTTACATGATTATAAAAGTATATGTGGAAGAAAATATATTTTTTAGGATAAAATGACAGATGAAATATGATTGTATAATTATAAAATAATAATAATAATTCAATAATTTCTTATTGAAATAATACATATAATCATGTAGTTTTTATTGTTGATAATTGTGTGGGATTAATATTATCCATTTCAAGATATATTAGATCACCATGGAAATATAAATAAAATCTCTAATTATTTTAGAATATTTTAACTCTATCTATTGATTTATGAATTAATTATATAGTTTATAAGTTTAAAAATTAATATTACATAAATTAATCATGAAGGCTCTTTCACAGATGGCGGAAGCTCTCCCGATGGAGGAACCCTAACGGAGATGCCCAATGCATGAGCCCCTCCCTCCCCTCCGGAGGGAGGGAGATATGTTCGAAGCTTTATCCCCTTTACCAACCCTGATATCCTTTCCCCACTCTCGTCGATTTCTCTGTACCCTAAGGTGGCTGGCCTTTTCAAGGGAGCGCCCCAGATCTCGATTTCTGAAATGGAATTCAATGTCGCTTCAGATCTCTACAGGACAATGCTAGTGGCTCATTTTAGGGGTCTTCATTCGTCTATTGATGCCTTTAACAAATTCATGTTTGATTAATGGGGACTCCAAGATCGCATGGTGGTAGGTCTGCTTGACTGACACCATATGATGATTCACTTTTCTTCAGAAGTCGATCTTAAGGCTACTTGGTCCAGTACTCCTCGAGCTCTCAATGGATGTAACTTTTTCCTATTTTGATGGTCCTTCCAGTTCAACATGAATCGGGATGAGTCGATGATGGTGGTTTGGGTACGTTTTCCATATTTACCGCTCCCTTTTCAGAATCCCTCGATTTTAAGAATGTTAGGGAACTTGGTAGGTAGATATTTGTGTTATGATAATAGGACTTCTGCGGTGTGTCATCCTATCTCCACTAGCATTTGTGTTGAGGCTGATGTTTCCAAGCCTCCTATAGAATGGATTTGGAGTGTAGTTGGAGAGGAATTCAGATGGAAGCAACAGGTGGTGTTCGAGTTTTGGCCTGCATACTGTTCATGCTGCCATCGGTTTGTTCATTCGGTTCTTGGATGCCATCATGGAAAAAGGGTTGGGAAAATGGTGGTCTCCCATACAGAAGGGTCTTAGGCGCTGGTCGTTCCATCTGGGATCCAGCAGCCTCGGGATACTGGTAGGCGTGGGACTATTCCTACGGTGATGGAACGCGAGGATCCAGTAGCTGAGTCAAGGGATCAACTTCAGCAGTGGGTTCCTTCAACTTCTTCAGTGGCAGTCAATCATGTTGTTAACAAGGAGGTGGGGCCTCAGGTTTTTTATGTTTTTGCCCAGTTATATAGTGATTTGGGTTTGAATAGAGAAGCAGTGGAGGGTCCCTTGGCTGTGGTTAGGGGGGATCTCATAGTTTTACCCATTGAGGAAGGGGTGGTGAGCTTGTCTGGGAGTGGAGTTCTAGTTCCCGAAGACTCCCATGCCCGAGGATGGGAGGAGTCCAACAAGAACTTACAGTTTATGGGTCGTGGGTATAAGAAAGATGAGGCATCAGACACGGTACAAGGAAACCCCTTGGGGAATGCAAAAGAACCCCTTTGCGAATAGGGGAGGGGAAAAGGTACGATTGTCCTAGGGTCCTTAGACCCAAACACCTTCGGTGCCATCAAGGTAGGGAAGCTGGGGAAGGATAGCGGGCCAGATAAAAATGCTTGTATGGGTTTAAGACATACTCCCTCCAAAGAAGGTCTAGGTGTGGAATTGAAAAACCAGTTTGAAGGTTTGGAACCTCAAGAAGAGTCGCATGTGGAAGATGATTCAGGCGATGTCGGTCTTAGCCTTTCCTCAATGGAAAGTTTGGACTGTGTCCACGGGAAAAGTCCCCACAACCCTATAAGGAAGAAAGGGAGTAAAGGAAATCGGGACTCAGGAAAATGCATTGTGGTCTAGGGGAAAAACCCAAGGGGCGCAAATATTATTCTCATTTACCAAAACTGATGGAAACCAGGTCCACCAAGAAATGTGGAAGTAAGGGGAACAAAGCCCTTCATGTTGGGGATAGTGGTGATCCAAGAAGAGATCCAAGAGTGATGGAAGAAGAGGTAGGGGAGTGTTTGAAGCTCATTATACACCCCAAGGAAGAAATTCCTAGGAAAGACCTCAGACCCAATGCCTCTAATGAGGATATTTTAAGAATTTATGAAAGAAGTGTGGAGGTTGAGATCAATGACGGGCAAGGAGAGTGGATTGACATGAAAGATTGAATCATTTCCGGGGGTTTCAACCAAGGAAAAATCACCATGGAAGAATTAATTAAGACAATGGAAAGAATGATCTCTCATCTTTAAGACCTTATCAAGGAGGATCTCGGTACTTAGGTTAGTACCCTACACAGTGAATTATATAGAGTGTCTGACTTGAATCAGCTTAGTCTTGTGTTTAATAATTTTTGTGAGCTCCTTCAGCACATAGTTATCTATGTTTTGTGAACAATGGTTTCCCACTTTTCCATAAAGTGTATTTTTAATAAAAAATTAAATTTGGATGGAATATTTAGAGGAAATGGATAAAAGTGATTCTAATACATAGTTAAATATTTTTTTATGAATTTTTTTACATGAATAAATAATGATATTAAATCTAATGAGATAAAGACTCTTTATTTTTCTATAATATTAAAATATTCATTAGATATAAAAAATATAATAATAGTTTTGATGAAAGTACAATGTAACTTTGGAATAAACAGAAAAATTGGTTTATTTGTGTTGATTTGAATCTATTACATAATTCAATAATATTTCATAAATGGGAAGATATTAAAATATTCGTAATAGATAATTAGGGAGGATTAATTCCCCATTAATTCAAAATAAAAAATATATGATGTGAACAAAACTTCAAATAAAGTAGAATAATTTTATACAATAAATTATAAAATATATTAAAAAATTATTTTAGTGGTTTAATTCATTTAAAAATATTTGGGAATCAATTATAGGAATTTCTATATAGAAAATAGAGTTATTTTAGGTACTCTTTATAATTGATTTCAAATTATAATATCCAAAAACATAACTAGAACACATATACACCACAAAAAGTTTAAAAAAAAATCCACAAGTGACAAATAATTGTGATTAGGGAATAAAAATAGATTGAAATTTCATAACTCTTTCAAAAAAACTATGGATTGATGAAAGGAGAAAACATAGACCAACTCTTAGACACATTTCTAAAAAATAGTTTAGGGTTATTTTGTGGTAGAGATGATTTAAAAAGGACCAATCAAGTCGACCTTTATAATATTACGAAGAATACCTATATGATTGATAGAATTAGGGAAATAATCATAGTGGGATATGGTAGTTCTCCATAAAATTTTGTAAGGTGGGGTGGGGTGGGGGTGTATGTTTTTTACAATTAAAGATAGTGTACCTTTTATTCCACTGGATACTAAAATATTGAAAAAAGTACCTTATACCCACAACCATAAAGTATCATGGATATATGGTTTCATTTGATTACCCTATAACCACAAATATCAAAGATAATGGTTACATTTGAGTTATATACAAAAGATATATTAATTAAATACATTGTTCATGTGATAAATTTTTCCATGTGATAGACTATGATATGGGTTTATAATAAGGCACATAATTTATATTTTAATACACTACATGAAAAATGATAATATATAAGTAATTCATAATCCTATTCCTTCACAAAGAATCTTATTATACAATTCTTGTGATTATTATATGATGAAATAATGTAATAGAGTGTTATATTGTTGAAATTAGGATCTCCTATATATTATGTTCTATTAATAGTCATTTAATCGAATGAAATGTATGAGAGAATATGGTGGATGTGATTACAATAGTTATAACTGAAGAAATTAACTCGTATGTTATGAAAGGTATGAATAAATTCATACATAAATTAGTATTGGTCTAAGAGGATATAAAAAGAGGTGATCACCAAGAGATTGTGTTCATGTGATATTTTTTAAGCCTTGGTAAAATATCTCTTCCTTCATGTGAGGTTATCTTCCTCCTTTACCATGATAACTAATAAAATATGGTAAAGTGAATGAGAGTCCTTCCAATGTGTCAAGAAATTAATTCAGCCTATGAATACACCATGGAGGAGGGAGTATAATGGATACCAATAAGGGATATCCATCAGGCATATTGATCGAGTATAATTTAAGATGAATATATGGTGTAGGGTTCACTAATTATTCTTCATTATATATATATATATAACAATGTTTAGTTTCAATACATGGTAGATATTGGGATGATATTTCTTATCATTTCCAAAGAATTGATTAAGTGTTAATCGGTCCATAGAAACCCATCAATGATATTAAAACCATTCCATGATAATTTGATACTCATAATTATGTTGGAAATGAAGAAACATGTTTAGCATATGTTAATAATATTGAAAATCATTAAAAATGATTGGAATTTTTTATGTGGATATTTATACAGAATTGGATGTTGTATGATATGATAAGCCAATACAATAAAATAAATGGCATCGTAGGTGGAGACACAATTTGTTTTTTCAATATTTCACTATATCATAACATATGATGTATTATATTATATAATTTGATGTCATTGTTTCATGTGATGAACATAGTTCATCATATAATAAGGGTGATACAACACATATTATTGAATAAACTAGTCTTTATGCCAAAGGATGATATAATAACTAAAGATTATCTTTCATAAAAGAAGACAAGTTATAGTTCTATCTATAAATTACAACATCCAAATATTATTAAATCTTATATTCATGAAAAAAAATTCATTTTTGTAGAGTTTTAATTATTTATTAAATTATATGGTTTATAAATTTTTTACAAACCATATAAAATATATTTTGATATATTTATTGAATTTAAAAATTATTTATCAATTAATTAAATATAAAAGTTTTATAATTAATTATTAAATGTTTTTTAGTCATTTAATAAAATAATTTAAAAATATTATTTGTTAATGTAAAATACCTTTGAAATATACATTAAAAGAGTTATAATTTAGATATAAATTCATTATATAGAAATTATAATTGTAATTTTTTAAGTGTATAAATTTAAAAATAAGGATAAATATAAAAATTTTATATTTAAAATTATGAATTATTTATAATTGTTAAAATTTAAGGACTTATTGAAGGAAAATATTTAAACCATACCAAAATGAGTTTTGATAATTGATATAATTAAGTTTTAAATAATATTAAAGTTATCATAAAATGAATATTTACAAAATATTTGAATAGTTTATATATAAAATGTTAATATTTCAGATATTACGTAATTAAATTACATATAATGAATAATATGAAGGAGTTAATATTAGTAATGAATATAATGTGTTTAAATTTATTTGATTATGAAATGATCATAATGAAAGTCTAAGTCATAAATAGTTCATAATTTTCAGATTTAGGAATTTCTCAAAAATATTTTATATCATGCTTAAATGTATGAATTATTAATTTATTTATATATATTATATTGTTTAGAATTCATGAATATAATTTTTATATTATTAATGAATCTATACTTTTTTTTAAATTGGTTTAACAAATTCAGTTACTTGCATCTAATGAGTTACATACGTGGTATAATAATTGATTTATATTTACATTATTTTTTATTCCTTGAATTTGACTTGTAAAGGATATTAACTTGAATTAAGTGGATAATTATGTTATATATATACCAGGTAATTAATTTTAATGTAATTGAGATTATTCTTGAGTAAATTATCCTTTGACAAAGGGACTTTGGTTCAGACTTCTCACTAGCCTCACGAATCATGTCTTAGCTTGAAATGTGGATGGTTTGTGTCTATTTCACCAAGATTACACTTGTGAGTGTTATTGATTACTTATAAATTTAATCATTTACATGAAAGTGTTTCATTATGCTTGTGAATGGGATTTATTTACATGTGTATAAGTATAATTAGATTTTAAATTAGGTTAGTATCACTGGATATGAATTATGTAAATAGTTGCAAATCAATATTTAAAAAAAATTGGCGGGACCAATATTATTCCCCACTAAATAATTAGAAGTATGAAGATATTTAAATGGAGATAATTAGAAAATATTGTGAGATAAACTCCCCTAAATGGAGATAATGAGAAGATATTTAAATGGAGATAATGGGAAAATATCGTGTGTAATAAAACAAGTAATAAGGTTAAAATAAGAGTTATGCGCCTCATTTTTGCCATTTTTAGGTTACACATAGCTGGGAAATCCATAGAAGGGATACTCAAGTAGTGTTATTAAGTTTATCCATATGATTGATTGAATAAATAATTGCTCACTCAAATATACAAGAGTCATATATCTTATGATTGGAATAATGAACTACGTAAGTAGCTATATTGTGAGATGAACACTAAAGTTGACTCATTAGTTAGTGAAATATTGATTTTGGATAACTAATGGAAATGTTAAAATTTAAAAAGGCTCATCATTTTAGTGGGAACCTCTTTAATAAAATCACTTATTAAATGAAAGTAAAATATAATAATCATCTCACAAAATATTATATTATAGATATATTTCATCATCACCATAAATATTGACACTAAGATAAATCCATTATAGGAGAATTATAATGTAATTAAATTCTTAAATTGGTAAAAATATTAATAATTATTCTTATTCTAGAAAGAAAATTCTATGTGTTAAAGAATAACCTTCACGTGTAACCTTATTTTGATGTTTTTCAACAAATAAATATATATGATTTTGAGAAGCATAAAATGATTCACTAAAGGATTAATGTAATTATATAAAAAAGGAAAAAAAGGACTTTATTATTCTTACATATGTATTCAATATTATTGGATATATTAATGTTTTGGAGTGAGTAATGGTTTCATCTAAGGGTTTATATGGTTATAAAAATTATTCTATTTGAATTGATTTGGAGATATGAATTAGTTAGATAAAAAATTTAACTATATTTTCATAATTTTAAGGATATATGATCTAGAGTATGATTTTATGATATTATGGTTTTTTATGAACAATAAAAGTGGGTAAAATTTTAAACTGGAAGAAGAAAAGTTAGTTAGAGAGCACAATGATGTGTCCTTATAATTTCCATCCAAGGTCATAAAAATTTTAATGTGAAATCAAGAGGTAAGGAAAATTCTTTTATAATATAAATTTATCTAGGGTACTTTAAGGTGTTTAAGAACATATATGGAATGTCTGTGTAATGTATCAGAGTTATAGAAATCAATTTCTACATTTTAAAGTGTATATGATACAAAATTGTTGTTTTATAAGTATTATAAACACATAGGTGTTAAAAATAAAGGAATTAATTTATAGATATTATTGTTTTTATTATATTAATAATGAAAATGGTTTTCAAATAATGGGCTTGAATATTAAAAAATATATCAAGATCAGATAGTTCTCAGTAAATGAAGAGTATATTTTTCTCATTTATTTTATAAAATAAGAGAAGTTTTTTTAACAAGATTTGTTATAAACAATACTAAAAAAAGAGTTTATTGGAATTGTTTTATCATATGGACACATATATTTGTAGAAGGAATTATATAGATAAATAAAAAGTGTATAAAAACTAAATAGTGTATAAAACATAAGGATAATTTGTAATTATATCATATGAGATATAATAAGATAGGTTATTATGTATGGTTTTATTAATATTATTAAAAGAGTATAAGAATAAAAAATATATCATTTTATAAAAACTTAAATATCCACTTTATCATTATTTGATATTGTCTTAATATATACATTTATCATGAAGTAAAATGATAATTTTCATCTCATAGTACATATTTGAATTAACCATAACTAATGGTCATCATAGAGTATTGTAGTTTCTGATGAAATGTTAATGTTATTGTGAGTAGGATCATATTTTTATGATATAAAATATTCTTACGATGTAGGAAAAAGGTTGTTTTTTCTAGGATAAACCCTAAATTATTCCACATTTATTGGAATACATGATATATTTGGTAAACGAATGGTGAATGGTTTATCTATTTATTTATCTATAATTGAGGTTGGAGAGATAACAATCATGATAACATTCATATTTTTTTATATTTCTAACATAGTCCACAAGTCTTAGCTAACCAGAGGATAGTTGGGTATGTTTCTGATAATGACCTTTGTTGGAGATTAACCAATATGAGATTTTCATCTCATATAATGAGTATAACCTATGAGCCTTAAAAATTAATAGACTGAGGAAGTGTATGTCCATAACTAAAAAATATATATAATATTATTACCTATTGACTGAGGGTAATGTTATATGATCATCCACAATGGTGAATTACCTATAATGCATTCATCAACATAAGAATTCCATACCTAGAGAGTCAAGTACTCATGAATAGATATACACGATTGACATAATCTGTGTCCAATGGTTACTCAATGACTTGGATATATTTATAATAATAAAGTGAATTCTTATATATGATGCTACTGGTGGATATAAGTATAGAGATACATGTATTTGAAGGAGATAATAGAAGATCTATTTATCAATTAAGTAGAATTAATGATTTTATAAAAGAAACTGTTTTACTATTTTTATGAATTTAATAATTAATATTTTATTTCAATGTTATAAAGTTGCATGTGATCACATTTTTAATTCAATGAGAGTAGTAAAACATGATCACGTCCTTTCATAATGATTTAGTTTATTTTATTTGATGAATAATTCATAACAACATGAAAAATAATGGAATATATATTGTTTATATTTGAAAAATCATAATTAAGGAATCTTATAACAATGATACATGATCTTTCACAATATATTTTTTAAATAATTTAATAACAATAAATATACCTTGGTCTTGAGTTCTTTCTACATTATAGGTGTTGATCAGTCGAACCTTGTCTGAGTTGTATCATCTTTTCATGAATAGGATCTATAGTATAACCCATATAATGGTGATCCACACATGAACCATGTTCTCTAAATGATGATGATGGAACATCAAGAATAAGAACAGATGACCTATTCATCTTGTGTTTTTCATCTTTATCACAACACAATCTCTCCATATTTAGTATTATCACTCTTGTCTCTTTTTCCAAGGAATAGGAAGGATACAGATGATTTACCTCATACATGAGAGGAAAAATTGAGAGACTTTCTTCATAGAGAGACATCTTTTGGGAAGATAAATATTGACCACAACCTTCATTCAATTATAATCAATTAACCATTTTAATAAGATAACAATATATATATAGTTAGGTATAAAAAATTTATATTTTAGAAAGGTCCTTATCTAATCTCTAACTCCGCATAACCCCATATATAATAATAATAATAATATAATTATTATTTATTTTATGCACACATGTCTTATAGAAAATTAAAATATGAATAAATAAATTTAAATTCATCTAAATGATATTTAGTATATAATTTCCATTACCGAGAGATAAATACAACCAATATAACTTCCTCAAAATTTACCTAACCATGAATAATAAATATATTATTTATTTTATAAATAAATAAATATTATATTCATTTTCTTCTGAAAAAAATTTAATTTTAATATTCTCATTACTTAAATAAATATTATTCATTGCCTTGTGAATAAATCAAGAGATAAAGAAATATTTTATAATATGGAATTGTTAACATACATTTATTTTATAATTTATCTTACGTATAAACTGTGACTAAATAAATTTATCAATAAATTTAGAATATATATAATTTATCTATTTAAGAAGAATAATATTAATTATAGTTACTCAACATTAGTAGTATTTAAATAATATAGATCGAAACACTAAATTCAAGACCCTCCATGCCTCTTCCTCAGTTCCATTAGGTAGTCTCGACTAAAGACAATTGTCAATGTCTAAAAAAAATAATGGAACCCATAGAGGAAAACATTAATGAAAAAATGGTGAAAACCACATACAGATGCTCATTATGCAATATAATCCATTTTTCTTGATATCTCATCATGCAGGTTTCATACACATGTCATCAACCTATATTCTTTATATATCTCTATTTGAATTTCTAAAATAAATTCATCAATACACCCTAGACATGGATTTTAATTTGACATTTTCATTCCAATCAAAGGGCTGAGATGTCAAATTCTAAAAATACGGAAGAGATAAATACATTCTTGATTAATTCATTAATTAAATGTCATTCATGTAATACACAAGCATATCCTAATTCTTCTTGAACATACAACATCCTGATTTTGGATAATATATCAAATTATATAACTCATGATATCTATTAATAATAATCTTAAAGATTAAGGATCATTACAGATATTTATAGAAAAGAATAAAAAATGACATGTAACATGTTGAATTCATATTGGTAGGTATGTCCTCATAATATTCTATCATGGATATTACCATGCTTAAAATTCATTAGATGAATCCCCATCCTATTATGAGTATTAATAACCTGGTAGTCAATATCCTATGTTTCCCATAATAGAATGTTTTCTTTTCTATAGGACAATGTTTAGGAATACATTATGGAACCTTAAGGATCTCAACATTTTAGTGAAATGATATATCCTTTTGATATGATAGATATCCAATAAAAATTATGAAATTAATGCAATAAAGAATAATAATCATCATATGATAAGATAATTTACTAATATTAATGTCTTTATGTACTCTAAACTTAAAAGTAGTTGGTTATAGGGACCTAAATCCAATAGAATCTGAGTTTCACTAGTTCTAACTAATATCAAACTTGAGTTCACAAGATCTCAAATGATAGTAATTATTATATTGAGATAAATGTTTAGCCAATGGGTCCACCATGTTTTACTTCATGGTTACTATGATCACCATGACCTCACCTCTCAATGATAAATTCCTAAAGAGATGATACCTTCAATTTATGTGATTCATCTAATAATGTTACCTTGGCTCCTTTATAGGAGTCGTCACTACAACATTATCACATTAATATGTGATAAGATATTTACTTCTAGGGATCGCATTAATATCTTGGATTAATATACATATCTATACTACTTTTGTTGATTCCTTAGAAGTATAAATATATTGATAATATATTATAGAATAAATGACCCATAATTTATTGAGATCTTCTATCTTAAAAGTCCTCTATTGAGGGTGAATATATATCCCAACCATAGTCTCAGTTCACCATGATTTATTTGGAAGGTGGAATATGAATATCCCTTCATAACTAGTTCATCATTTCTTTTATAAGCCACAAATATATAATTTTTACACTTTATAGACATTAGGATAACCTTCTATAAAATGGATTTCTCTTAGATCCATCATATTTTCCCTACCAAGCTCAAGGAGTAATTAATAACTAGAGCGATACATATCATGACATACTAGATAGACCCTTACACTAATTCATATAGGATCCTTGGAATCCTTTATCTCTCCTCAAGTGTCTAAGGATGAATTTTATTTAACAGATATATTTCATGAAACATTGTATGAAACCCCATTTTGTATTGTTCTATACTAAATCTCATCAATATATTGTTAATGCTTATACTTTGACATAATATAAGTAGCTACTTGGATCCCTCATGATGGATCATGATGCCAAGAATGTATTCTACTTTGCCTAAGTCATTTAGGGAGATGAATGCATTCAACCACATTTTAATAAAATGTAATACCGGTATATCATTTATAATAGGTTACATATCATCAACATATACTATTAGGAAAATGACTTCACTCCCACAAAATTACTTACAGATACAAGGTTCATATAAAATGATCATGAAACCAAATTTAATAATGGATTCATCAAAATAAATGTTTTTTGATATATATGTTTTGTTTAATCCATAAATGTATTTATAAAATTTTATTAAATTATTAGAATCCTTTAGAGTTGAAAATAAATTTTCTTGTGTTATATAGACATATTTATGAGGGTTACTATTAATAAACATTATGATTTACATATATCTTCGAAATCATATAACCATGATAATATGATATGGAACATATAATTCTGATGGATTTCAGCATAAAAATTAGTGAAAATTATTTTTCTTAGTTTATTATTTAATTATTTCTAAAACCTTATGTAACTATTTTATGTGACTAAAAATAATATAAACTCATATTATATCATTTTATATGAATATTCAATACATATCCATATATTTCACACCCTAGAAGACAAAGTTTTAGTGTCTTTGAAGATTAGATACATAATAATTTTATTTCACAACCAATCTTCAAAATTTCCCACAAATAATATTTAAACATGGTACCCTTATGTAGATATCATACTTTAATGTCTTCTTTATAACCCAAGGAAATAGAAAAAAGGGTGATATTAGATTCTCCATAAGTGTAAATATAGGCTTCAATAATTGATGAGTATAAGTGAAAATAAGATAAGAATAATTGTATGAGAAAATTTAACATCCCAAAGCCTTTTGGTTGTGTTTATTTCATTTATTTTTCAAATGTAATAATTTAATAGAAGTGATGTGTTGGTGGTGGATTGAAGATGCACCCAATTAATACAAAAGACCCTCTACTCATAAATTATGGTCAAAGAAGAATAAAGAGTTGGAGGCTTGGAATGGATAAATTGATATATTTCTAACAACCTAAAAATTAAATTACTAAAATAGAGAAAATTTATAAGAGAACATGATATGTGATAAAGGAGGAATTCTAGTACTATAAATAATTTGGAATATTAACAGTTTTTCAATAGTTTAAAACTGCACGAAATGTTATAATTAGCGGTAAAATGACTTGCTAATTAGGGTTTAAAGACCCTTGTCTTCCAAGAAGGATATTTTTGTGTTATTAAACATAGAGATTTTGATAACTGTGGTAAAAACATAGAAAAAGGATGAAATGAAGGTTTAGGTTATCTAAAATATGATTTTTAGTTCATGATATTGAAGAACTCAAAACAGTGAGTTTGTATATGTTGTAAAGTCCTTGGGAATAATTTGAAGTGTTTGAGAATGTTCCACATAATACAAATATTTTTTAATTATTTTTGAGTGGATTATATTGACTAGAGTAGAAATAGAGGATGCTTGGTTCAAAATGTAATAAAATCTAAAAAACATTCTCAGTTCATATTCCATGTACATGAAAAATAGTAGAGGTTAATTCTTACAGAGGTGAATTATATCATAGCCAAATCCACATAAAAAAATCCATTTTATTCAAATTTTTATATCTAGAATTAGTTTCATATCCAAATTTAGAGAATATTTATGTAATTAAAGCTCAATATAGAAAAATCCAGAGGCATAGTCGGATTCCTAAAGTTAGGGGTTCTTATGGTGTAATTGAAATTTGCATTGTAAAATATTATTATATACCTTAATGTTGTCTCGCTTAATAAAATTCCACATAGTTGATATCATCTTTTAAAATTTGAATAATGTAACGGAATTGGATCCAACATAAGTAGATCCCCACATACTTAATTTAATGGTATATAAATTCCACACTAGCATTCATATTGGGGAATTTTTCATATATATTAGGTGAAAATCAAAAGATTTTCAGAATTCGTATTTTGAAGAAGAAGATCGATTATTTATGTGATGTATCTCTTATTAAAGAATTAAAACAGAAAATTTTTTTAAGGGTTAGTTATTTGATATTTGATGATAAATATAAAAAAATATTTATTTATAGAAAGTTATGGGTAAAGATGTCACGACCCGTCCTTGGGGCCCGTGCCGTGACTACCCCAAGCCCGCCTTCCATAGGCCAGGGGATGGCGACTAGCACCAAAGGCGTAAATCCTGATAATTGGGAAGGCATTGCCTTTATAAAAGGTAAAAAAACACTACAGAGTATAAGCGGAAGCAAAACACTAAGTACAAAAGAAAGTGCTGAAAAGTAAATGGGTCAGAATACAAACCCATATGAAAGTACAACTACAACTGAACAAAGTACAACAGAAAAAGACAACAGCTGGAAGAAAGGAAGCAGCTCCTGGGTCGTCCTCGTCGGATCCTACCTGAAGGGTAGGTATAGATGGCCCAGCTCCTGGCCATCCACCACATATCCTACCTGAAGGGTAGGTACAGATAGCCTCCTCAACGCTCTCGCCCGTCGACCTCCTCCGTGTGTCGTCTTGTCGTGTAGTCCACCTCCGGGTACTGACTCGTCGTGTAGTCCACCTCCGGGTACTGACTCGTAGTGTAGTCCACCTCCGGGTACCGTCCAGTCCTCGAACACTCGGTCTCCGTCAACACTGCCCGTCGTCTGCAACCAACACAACAAGGTGCGGGAATAGCCTGTGCAGGGGTGAGTATAACGATACTTAGTAGGGACCCCGAGACCCTCAAGGTCTCACTAAAACCAACAAGGATAACCACAAAGAAGATCTCAACAGATAACCTCTACTTAGGTATATGCCCATACATATACCTAAGTTATCAAGTAACCCATCTCAATCCTGAGGAAACACAAGGATTGTGAAAACAACGGATAAACACTACCCAGGTATATGCCCATACATATACCTAAGTTATCAAGTAACCCATCTCAAACATGAGTTAAACACAAGGTCAAAAGTCTCAGCTCAAACTAGGATTTTCATTATCGAAACCACAACTGCTGAAGAACCTCGTCTCTAGAGTGTACAGTGGTCTTGTCACGACTCCGAGGTACTGCTCACTAACATAAGACTGCTGTATTACTCCACCTATCGAGTATTGCGAGCCTGCTGCTACAACCAAGCGCTCTCCCGTGCCGCTACAACCAAGCTCTCCTCCGTTGTGGGTCTGCCGCTACATACAAGCGCTCCCCTGTGCCGCTACAACCGTGCGCACCTCTGTCGTGGGTCTGCCTCTACAACGAAGCGCTCCCCTGTGCCGCTACAACCAAGCGCACCTCTGTCCTGGGTCTACCGCTACAACCAAGCGCTCCCCGGTGCCGCTACAACCAAGCGCAACTCTGTCGTGGGTCTACCGCTACAACCAAGCGCTCCCTTGTGCCGCTACAACCAAGTGCTCTCCCGTGCCGCTACAACCAAGCTCTCCTTCGTCGTGGGTCTGCCGCTACAACCAAGCGCTCCCCTGTGCCGCTACAACCGTGCGCACCTCTGTCGTGGGTCTGCCTCTACAACGAAGCGCTCCCCTGTGCCGCTACAACCAAGCGCACCTCTGTCCTGGGTCTACCGCTACAACCAAGCGCTCCCCGGTGCCGCTACAACCAAGCGCAACTCTGTCGTGGGTCTACCGCTACAACCAAGCGCTCCCTTGTGCCGCTACAACCAAGTGCTCCCTTGTGACGCTACAACCAAGAGCACCTCTGTCGTGGGTCTTCCGCTACAACCAAGCGCTCTCCACTGTGCTTTCTGTAACACACTGAGTCGTTCGATCAGCAGTCGTCAGGTCTCAGTCGGCTACACGGTCTCCGTACTCCGCACGCTCGTCCCCGGGAGGGTCCGCTCCACGAGCTACAAGTAGAAACTCCAAGTATCTCAAATTCCCACGAAGAAGTATCTCAAAGGACCGCCTCGTCATAGAGGTCTCAACGCAACAGACGGCGCGTCAATCGGACGCCCGGTCTGTGAGTTATTGGCCTTTTCTTTCCAGGGGCCCGGTTGGTTTTTAAGGAAAAACCAACCCGACCGTACTCCACCTGCGTCCAAACCTCAGGCGGAGTGAGCCAAAAGATCCATCTCACTTAGAGGAATCCACCAAAGTCGACGGCACGTCAATCGGACGTTCGGAGCTCAAGATATGAGTGTTTCCGCTCCGAGGGCCCGGTGGGTTTCGTGTACGAACCAACCCGGCCAAACCCAATGTTTTCCAAAACCTTGAGTGTGATATACCGAAACGACCGTCTCGATCCAAGGATCGCATCCCTGCTGACGGAACGTCGTTCGGAGGCCCGTAGCTCAAGTTACGGCCAAAAGACCGAAAACGGTCCGAAGACGGGGGGTCTGGGCCCGGGCCGACCCAGGCCGAACCCCCCTGGGTCAGCCTGAACCGGGACCGGGTCAGACCCGATTCGGCGCGGCCCGGTCCGGCCAGGGCACGGCCCGGCCAGTCGGGCCGGCCCGGCTCGGCTCGGCCGAGCGGCCGAGCGAGGCTGCCGTGGGGCACCGCCCCCGCGGGAAGACAGTGTTGCGGCCCCGTGTGGGGCCGCGCTGGAAGCAACGGATGCGGCAAGGGCCGCGTCCCGTGCGTGTGAGCCGGACTCGCGCGGACACAGGTCCTCTGGCTGCCACCGCTACGGCTTCAGCCGCGGTGGCCTTGTCCGCCTCCGGCTGCCGGCGCCGCCGCGCCGGCGACTCGTGCCGCCTGGGACTTCCGCGGGCCACCAGAGTTGCTCCGGTGGTCTTTTTTCCTTCCCGTCTACGCCACTACTCCTCCCGGGTCCCATTCTTCACTGCAGAAACCTCAAATCGCCTTTCCGCCATGTTTTGTCATCTCCCGCCAAATCCGCACAACAACGAAGAACTGCGGAGGGTTGTCGGGCCGTGTTCGTTCGGCCCGCACCCTTCGCATTAGGCGATAACAACCGGGGAGAAAATAATTAACATATCAAACAACAATTTTAATGAATTAAAATTGTTCTTATTAACCGGGATCTTCATTTTAAAAGAGACGTTCACGGGAATATAAAACATTCAATAAAACCCCTACCTCGTCAAGTCGTTGCACGCGCGTTTTCGCGGATTTGATCGCCGCGGAAGGAGGCGATCGTCGCGTCGTGGAAAGGCATCACGTCGTCACGGAAGGGCGTCGCGTCGTCGCGGAAGGGCGTCGCGTCATTGCGGAAAGGCGTCACGTCATCGCGGAAGGGCGTCGCATCGTCGCGGAATACGGTGACGCGTCGATGAACTCCGAGGTTCAAGAACATGAAGATTTAATTATATCAATTAAATCCACATGTTGTTATAAACCACAAAGAAGATTTAAAAGAAACCCTAAATCTCCTACCTCAAGCAGTTGGTGATCGGAGATCGTTGTGGGGAAGAACGTCTCGGAAGAAGCATCGTCAATCTCTGAGGGTTACAGTGTTCTTCGCATTCTTCGTGAAGGAGGATGAAGGCACAAAGTTGTCAAAACCTCTCAACGAGCATTTTTCCAGAAGTCACGCGTTGGTCTTATTTTATTATTACGCCAACGGATTGAAAATAGGTTAAGAAACGATTAAATTAATTCATCGAATTAATTTAACAAAATAAACAGCCCAATTAATTGGTGCATTAAGAAATTAAGAAAACGCGTCAGTTGACATTCATAATGACAGGTTTTTGCGGGTGCGTTACTTAGCGGAAAGAAACGGTGGGGCTCGTGCGGGCCCCACCTCACAAATATCCTACCAAGAGGGTAGGATATTTCTGGATAGCACCCTATCCGTAACAAATCATCTTAAGCTGCTTTAAGTGGCTTCAAGTGGCTTCCAAGCGGCTTAAGTGAAATAAAACAAAGTTTGTCGTACAATTTATTTTATTTCTCAACTTTAAGCCCAAAAATTAAAAACCACATCCGAGCAAATGCAACTCCGGAAGAGGCGTTTCTAAGCAATTACCGGCGCTGCAATTCCATCGGTGCCCTCAGAATTCGATTCCAATTACCGGTTCAAAATTTAGAAAAACCCGCTCGTCCGTTCACTGAACATACCCGAGTCAAACTTCGGAAAATGATTCCGGGCACACCGAGCCTCGGAATTAGGTGCCGTCAGAAACTACGTTCTTGTAAAATTCAAAGAAAATTAAGAAAAAAAAATTTCCTTGGAATTTACGGTTCTTTACAAAAGAGAAATAAAAAATGCATTTTTTCAGAATTCAAAAATTATAATGAATTAAAATCTGATGATACTTGAGATATACTTATGGGTTATTAATATCGTGAGGATTTTTTAAATCCATTATCTGATCATGTTATGTAAAAGAAAAAATTATATGAATTACTTCACATATTCATTGATGCTGAAAATAAGCTTCACCAGTTTTCAACAATAATATAGATGAAGAAATATCAATTCAAGACATATATGTTTTTGTGACTACATGATCGTGATCCAAGGTTATTGTGTGTTTTCATATATTATAGAAGGAATGATAGTAAACCACCCAATCCAGAAATGAGTTAATGATGCAAATATATTTCTATGAAAATTATAATATAATGTCTGTAATTTTATTAGAGATATAATGAGAAAAAATGTGACCAGATCTAATAGTAGAATGATAAGAATATATGTTTTCTTATTTTTTTATTTCAAGAAATATAAATAAAATGTTTCTCTAAATGTATTTATAGAAGATTATTTTATTCATCCTAGTTAATGTATCTTCAAAAGAAATTTCTCAGGGAATAATTTATTAAGTCATGCATTGAAAATCAAATAATGAAAAAAATGATAATTCAATAATCATGATTTTGAATAATAACAAAAAATATTACCTAGATTTTTATTTGAGGTAAATTACTTGGTCAAAAAATATTTAATTATTTTAAATGAATCTTTCAATTCATTTAAGAAGGTGTGAATCTTGTGGAAAGGAGAAGTAACCACTACTTTATAGGAGTGTGTAGATTGAGTTTTAGAGAGTAGAAGTTCTATGTGAAATTAGAATACCTCTCAATGAAAAAGAAGAGAATATTCTGCTATATATTATAAAGAAGAACGTAGAGCTGACCATCATTATGATACCAGTTTTATAGATATAAATATGTGCGATGAATAGTTAATAAAATCCAGTGAGTAGGACTTTTGATGACCTAAAAAGCTAATTAGACATTATGAAACAAGATGCATGAATTTAGGATGAAAATAATTTTTCATTCAAATATAATATGTTGAGAATAAGGAGAAGCATTATGAAGATGCAAATTCATCCTTATATTGAGAAAAACCTTATTCTAGGGAAAAAATAAAGGGGATCTCTTTTATATAAAAAGTGGGATTCCATTGAACCTGTGTGACTTAGGGTATGGAATAAGAATGAATTGTGACTTAGTGATTATAGTATGATGTTGTGAGAGGAATTACTATGTGAAACCTTCATTTTTCTGTATAGTGATAATCTGACATTATAGGTGTGGAATCCCCAAACAAATTTAATCAAAGCACTATTAAAAAATTAATTTGTTAGAGGGGGTTATTTTTAAGATTAGATATGGTTATAACCGCCTCTAAATACATTAGTAAATATTATTAGGAACCATCACTAATATAGAATCCTTATATTATTAGGGGTGTTTTTGATGAACCACTTCAAAAGTGAGGGAAAAATTAGCATTAGTTATTTTAGAGTGGTTTTAAAACCCTGATAATTTCACAATAAATTTATGGAAATAGATAAATTAGGGGAGTTTTCCAAATACCCCTAATTGAGTTTTAAACATAATCTTGAGGGAATTTGATACCAACCATAATATTTTTTAAAGAACCCCCTCATATACACACCATGCCCCCGAAGGTCCAATGTCTGAGTATGGGCCCAACCTCCCTTATTCATATCATGCCCACTATTTTTTAAATAAACCCTCATCTAGTTCCCATCAACCTTCCGTGCCCTACACGCTATGCCTCCCCCTCCCATAGTTGTTCCCATTCTATGTGCGCCCCACTTTTTTGCCCCTCCCCCTTCCCCTCCTATCACATGTTTGTGTGTGGGAACCACCCTCCCCCCTCTATACGAAATACCCCCACCCACCACCTATGTGTAAAATGGGTACCATTGGGATTCGAAGTGAGGATTCTCGGAGAGGGACGATGTAGTTAAACCACTCCCCTAATTTTATTTTTATTTGTATTTTCCACATTTTATATTTATATATATTATATGTTTATTCAAATAAATATTATTTTTATAAAATATTTAAATTTATATATGTATATTAATATAAATATAAATAAATATATATAAATATATATGTGTGTGTTATATATATGAATATCTATATATTTTCTACACACCTCTATAAATTATATATTTACATATATTTAAATAAAATTTTGTATACATATATTTACAAATACATTTATATCCAACACACACAAACCAGACACAAATGAGTGTATATATATATATTTAAATATTTATAATTATTTTCATACACATATATATTACATCTTTATATATTACCCAAATATATTATATATTAAATATTTATATTTTACCAAAAAATATTATACATATATATAAATATATATTTATATATATTATATTTTTATGCACACAATTAAAAAATGGTATTATATATATTACATACTTATATGAATATAATATATTATATATTTGTTTAAATATACTTATATGTGTACAAGTATATATTATATATATGATATATATAATATACATATATTATAATATAATATTTACATCCAGATATGTTTTTTTGAGTATTTTTACGTAAATATATTTTACATATATAAATATATCTATGCATATATATAGTTATATTATTTATACACATATATATTATATATTAATTTGAATCCTTTTATATTTCTCTTAATATAAATTTATTTATTTGTAGATATTTATATATATATATATATTGTATTTTTATATTTAATATACATTTATAATATTTAATATAATAATATATATATATATATGTAATATAATATAATATATATTTATAATTTTTTTATATACTTACATTTATGTATTTAGGCATATTTTTATTTATTTAATGTATTTATATAATTTATTTATATAATAAGTTTATAAATGATTTAAATACGTTTATATAATGTCTTTATAAGACACATACACACACATTATGTAATTTGGATATAAATTTAAAAAAATAAACAATATTAGAGTGGGGTTAAACACCCCACAATTCTAAATACAAAGAAGTGGTTACGAACCACTTCTAATTACATGCTTGTGTGTGGAAGTATATTTCTTTATAATCTATTATTATTATTATTATATAAATTCTAAATACTACAAGGGTTTTCATATGATTTTATAAATAAAATATATTTATACAATTCATTTATTCTTTTATATTATAATGAATTTTATATAAAATAATTTTTTTTTAAAAATATATATTAATGTACAAATTATACAATTATATTCTTGTATACATATAAATATGATTAAATAAAACCTTATAAATTGTTTATATAAATATATTTATATAAAATCTTCATATATTATATTTAAAAACATTTTTATATTGTATTTTAATAATATATATATATATGGAATTTTTTCATAAAAATTGTGGGGGTTTATAACCCCCAATCTCTTAATTTAGTGGGTGTTTTCAACCCCAACTACTTTCTTAAAAAAATTCATATAATATATATATAGGGTCCCAAAAATATAAAAAAATATATAGTGCAAACAATTATTAAATTAATAGAGGTTTCACATAAAAACCTCTATAATCCAACAAAATACTAAAAAAATATTGATACAACATTTATAGGGGTTGTGAATATCCTTTAAATTAAATGATAAGAATGGGTTTTGTATAACACCATTTATGTAAATTATCGGGAAAAGAAAAATTACTTAAAAACACGAAAGGGAAAAAATTCATGGACAACAACCAATAAATTAACGATCAAGTTGATTTTTGAAAAGAATATATGTTCCCTAGAATGATCCAAAAAGGTTAGGATTCTAACCAAAATCAGCAAGCAAGATGATCTAAACATTCGACACTTATAAGTAAAAAAACAAATATTAATTGGTAGATATTTCTGCTTCCGGATATTTAAACATATATCTATTGAATAATCACACAATATTTTAGTGTGTTCAACTTTTAAAAGGCTTAAATTAATAGGGATAAAAGATAAAAGTAAAAGGAAACCTGGTAAAAGAATACATTCTCCCAAGAAAAAAAATCAACCCATGAAGGGTGGATTTTAAATAGTTAAAATCGTCTGTGAGGCATGAAATATTGTTGGTCAAAACTATGATATATTCTAGTATAAATTTTTTAGGAACAATAGTGTTACTAATGATAAAAGGGAGTCAACACAAGTCAACAATATATTGAAGAAATGGAGTATTTATTCCTTGAGAGAAAAATAAATTGAGAAGAAATATGAACCATCTACTCCTAGGAAGGTAATGGAGAAAGGTAATCATGATGTCAAAACCATAAGATAAAATTCCTTTTGCTGTGAAAAAAATAGGATATCACATAGGCCATTGAAAGATTAACATTAATGTTAAAGATAATGGGAGACAGATGAAGGAAAGAAGATAATCTATCCAAGATATATATTATAAGATTTAATTAGAGGTTGAAACTCTTTATAATGAAGTTGAGAGACTTAAAAATAAGGGAAATGTCAGATATGATGAGGAATTACAACAATGGTGCAATAAAGAGTCCAAAATAATTTAAAATTCAAGAAATGAATTCCTCTATAAGTGAATTTATTAAATAATAATGGGAACTCACCAGTAATCTTATGTTCTAAATTTTTTTGTTACTATGAATAAGTATAAACATGAATGGAAAGTAGATCATGAGCCTAAAGCTTGTCTAAACATATGTCCAGATAAGTTGGAGTCAGGTAGAAATATTGAGAAAGTATAAAATAAAGCCATATATCTTATTTACAATGTCACAAATCCTATTCTATCTAGGAAGGAAGCTAAAATTTAGAGCAATCCTATGCTTCGGAAAGGTTGAAAATTTTAAAATGATAAGGTTGATGAAAACATAAAGTGGTCTAGATATTAAATACCTACAAGGAAATTAATTTTTGGGTTGAAAAATCTTTCTAAAACATGTACCTCAATTTGAGAAGATACTATAAGATCCATCTTATCCTCGTATTTTTTAGTAGTCTTTCAATGATAGGCAGAGGAGTTGATGAGGGTTAGAGTGTATTGTGTTGAGGGGGAGCTCTAGAAATGAAAAAATCAACCAAAAATTTATCAATAATAATTGAATCTATAAATATAGACAAGTCATTCAAAATTTGAAGTTTGTAGATTTATCCCATTCTACCATATTTAGTTTAACATGTATATATTATTTTTATCAAGGGGGATTTTTTATCTAACGAAATGGGTAAGAATTGTTAGTTGAAATATTTTAATACATTTGTTTAACTAAGTGAAGGTTTTGAAAATTTCCTAAAAAATCAATATGTTTTTCTTAGATCTATGAATGAAAATATTAGTATGACATGTTAATATGTGGAAAACATTGTTATCTTGACTTTTCACTCTTGTTTTCAACAAAGGGATACACCAAATATACCTAAATACGATTTTTATGACATATTTATAAGATAAATGAAATGATTATTTTATTTTCGATGATTCAATGTGGTTCTATTTTTCTAATAAACACTTTCAACTAGTAAGTAGTGACTCCCACAGAAATTACACTCAGTGGTATATTAAAGGGTATATGAAATGAAATTATTTCCATCCCCTAAATATCAAGTGATATCATAAAAAAATAAGTGAAATTTTTATGTGATATCAAACATTAAATTGGAGATGAAAGTGAAGGATCAACCTACCATGTCAATAAAGGGGATACAATATTACCCTTTTTATTAAATGTAGGAGATTTTACCATTCACATTAATTGTTATACGGGTGATATTATTTCATTTACTTTTAAATGAAAAAGAATATGTGTTTTGAAAAAAATAAAAAAGGGGGATATTTTTTCGGATAGAGGTTGTGTTTGTTTTATTTTATATCAAATATCAGGTCAACATTCTTAATGGTATGATTCAGGTGAAGAAGAAATATTCAGTGAAGAAGTGAGTATCCAATCAGGAAAGAGAAGTTTCATCCATGATGATTAAATGGAAATGAAAAAACCACAGGTGCATGGAATAAATTCCTAGATATATTCATTGGATTAAAAAGTTAAATAATCCATATGGGGATCATAATTTATACTGGATTCTTTAAAAAGTGACTATACACACCTAGATAAAGGTTTATGTGAATAGAGAGAGATTAGGATAGATTTAACAAGGCTAGACCAGAGTTGGTAGTGGACCTCGAGGAAACACTTTACTTAGAGTATTCTATATGCTATAACACCTCAGAAATTAATCTTAAAGAGTTTGAAATAATTTTAACATTTATTATAGTATTTTATGAGATTATTATAAGATTTTTCTGAAGCTATTTAAGAAATACGAAGTTATTTTGAAGCTACCCATAGAAATAAGAATTTTGGAGTTCATGAGAAAAATGGATAAGTCTTGAATGGAAGACATTACTTTCAAATCTTGTGACTTTTCTATTGAATGTAATACTACTAGAAAATAATTTAAATTTTTGAGGAAATAATAAATCTTTTAACTAATTCACATCACAACATCGATAATAATAAATTTTTTAATTATAAACTTTTATCATATGACTTCACTTCCCATTAAAATACTTTTAAATCTGATGAGAATTTACAATGAAAAGAGAATAAGAATTTTTTAAACTGAATGAAAAACTTTATCCATTGAGATTATGACTCTGAAAATAAATATTTTTCAAATTTATGTATTTAATTTTACTAGTGCGAGTCTTCAACACTTAAAGATCTTTTCAAAGTTCTAATGGAGGAAAAAAATCAAGCTTCCCGATATCTAATCTGATGAAGTTGGAATTATCTGGGATGGTATAAGATATTTTATTTTATAGTATAAATATCATAAAAACTAAAAACGTTTTTTTTATAAAATATTGGTAAGAAATTGAAGATGATCACTATCAATGAAAAGGTAATATCGAATAATAATGATTAATCAAGTTTTTAGAATTTGTTATTTTTGAAGAAATAAATCCCAAAGATTCTTGTGTTATTATACTGAGTTTATAATATCACGATGCTTATAAAATTCATGTTCCATGAATTTTTTTTTGAGTAATATTGAATGAAAATTTACAATAATTATATTTCTTTATGTTTAACATGAAATTATTAGGTTTTCAAGAATAATGTGGATAAAAAATATCACATATTGATCTATGGTTTATCAAAGCCTATATAATTTGATTCAATGCTATTTGAGGTTTCATGAGTAACTAATATTGAATTATAAGAATTTTCCCAAGACTTCAGAAAAGATAAGAAATCTAGATTTCTTGAAAATAGAAATAAAATATGAGTATCAACCCACAAATATGATTTACTCCAGATAGTTTTAGAGTTGAAGATATATAGTATGGATTATGTGGAACATTTGAGAAGGAGGATCCATGTCTGCTAGAGAATAAAGAATATTTTATTTGGTTCTATTTTATAATTAAGGATCATTTAATAAGTGTATCCATATAATATACCATATATAGAAAATTTGTGTATAATAGTTCATTGAAACCCAAACTAGGATTTATATTATGGTTATTTTCATTGGAAACCACTTTTCATTCTAAAAATACAATTTATTTTATTTAAAAATAAATAATTACCATAATTTGTACAATATTTCATTTGAGTTTGAGGAAACATAGAATAGAATTTGGAAAGGAAGAATCCTATATATTGTGACTATAAACATGATAAAAACTGAGAATATGAGAGGACTAAAGCGGTTAAATAAGAAGAAGATTAAGGAGAAACTACTGCAACCTACCAGAAGATAGAAGTGAGAGGGAAAGATCTTACTTGTGTGATGAATTTAATATTTCAAGGAAATAATACTAGACTGTGTTAAAGTGAATAAATCCAAGTAAGATATATTTTTGGATGAATTCATGTGATGTGAGTTTGAGTATTGAGTGAATAGATTCATAAGGGATATGAAATGAGAAGAATTTTAGAGATTGGGTTTCATGATATGGGTTTCTAAACATTTATCCTTTCAATTATTTTGAGGTGAAAAATAATATATTATTTGATTATTGTAGTTAAACATAGTGATTATTGTAGGTATACTATAAAATAATGATGTATGAAGAGAACTAGTGGGACCTGAAGACTTTGAATGTAGGATAAAGACACCATTACTAGCATCATATATGGGAGGCTTGTCACTTATTCAATATAGTGACCACACATGTGTAATATTATGTGAAGAAGGTTTCAATATGGTCCCTATAAACCTATTATAATTGGTAAAGTTGATTACATTAGATAATCAATGACTCAATGGGAGTTGTCATAGTAAGAAGTAAGTTACCCACATTAGGGCCAAACCATTTAAAAACAACTTTTTAATTTCCACCTTTTGTTTCCATACCACATATAGGTGTCAGGAATGGTAAAATAAAAAAACATTAATTTAAATCTAGAAAACTGTTAGATATTAACTACCAAAGGGGATTTAGAAATCTAAATAACTATTTTTTTGTTAAATTTGGCTTACACCTTATTCGCCCCTCTTGGGTGTGTCTTCACGATCCACCAGGACAATATAATATTTACCATATTTGAAAATATCATAATATAGTTATAATAATATATTAAAAGGAATACCTTTTCTCTAACATAAATCTCTAAATTTCATAACAGATTATTGACTTAGTTTTTCTATAAACATTGTGCATTTTTAATGTACCAGTATATGGTTTGAATATTCTAGGAAATATCTATTGTACACCTCAATCCCTTGGTGTTTTAATCATCAAAAACAATATTTTGTGTTCTAAAAATTTCATTGGTTTTTATTTAATATTTTATGTTTTAGTATCTTCATAGTTGAATATCTAATCAAATAAAGGGTTCAAGAGGAGCATATAAGGACATTCTTGAAGGGCATGTTGGATGTTTCTAACTTCTAATTAGAGGAAGATAACTATATTTATATTTTTTCTTCTTGTATTACTTTAGCTCTTCTAGGAAAAGTTACTCACTAATGGGGTCTAGATAGTCCTGGGGATGGCTGACAAGACCATCAGATAACTAGTGAATTCTATATACAGATCAGTGGAGCTTTCCTAGAAAGTGAAAAACATCACTGTTAGATGTCCCGTCCTACCACTCTCACATCCCAAAATCTCTATTAAAGTACATAGACCTTTGAAAACACCACGGTAAATAGAGACGGTATAAATACAACCATAAGAAGGTTTGGATAATTGTTATTACAATTTGATACATTTGTGTGTTCATTAGAACTCATTTGTTCCTCCATTGTTGTAATCAATTACTCCCTCATTTATTCATATATCTTTCTATCATTTTTATAATTCAATATTACTAAGATAATTGATAGTGTGTTGTAAAGGTGTTTTTATTAACAAAAGATCCTTTTAATTATTATTCTTATGTGGTCACTACCACTAAAGTGAGAGGTTTTTGGGTTTCTTTCCTTACCACTGAAAATAAAAAATACTACAAAAATGGGCAAGAAAAGTGCCACATTTTATCAGAACTAATAAAAAAGAGTTTATGAAGGTAATTATTTATCAGCACTAATTAAAAGTGATGATAAATGGTACCGTTATAAGTTCTTTTTTAGCACTGATAATGGACTTCGTTATCAGTGCTTTTTTAGCACTCATAAAGGGCACCCTTTATCAGCACTTTTCTAGTGCTAATGAAACCATAGTCCTATTTTAAAAAATGGGTTGTACAGTGCCCTCTATTTATCATTCCCTTAAGTTCTCGTGGTACTATACCCATGCGACAACTACCCTCCCCCCAATATTCAATTTGCTGAACCTCTGCCGCTATCCATACTCCACCGTGAACCCTACTCCTTATCCTCCCCCTTTAACCCCTTCCACAGATCCTCCTCTGCACGAACCTTACTTATCCTCCTCCCCAATGAACCCTACTACCTGAGAACCCTACTCCTCCATTTCTAAATGTTTGGAGGCTCCTCCCATGAACCTCCCACTCCGTCGGTCGCGCCTTCCCTCCCGATGTAGCGCAGAAGGCTCCCTAACTGATAAACACTTCTTCTCTCCCTCCATCACAGGTGCGATCTACTATAGGTAAGTCTGCCACTTCTTATTTTTAATTTTATCTTTTCTAAAGGGTAGGGTTCCATTGATAGGATTTAATATTGTGAGTAAGGGTTTAATATTATTGTTTTACATAAATCTTTCTTTGCTAGGTTTTTTTTGTGGTGCGGTTGAGGTGCGATCGGGGTTCCACATTGGATTTCTATAATTTCTTCACCAAATGTCAGTGGTTCCATGCCGTAAAAATTCTATAGGTTTTTAATATGATTTTTTGTGCATTTATTCTTGTTCTATAAATTAATTTTATGGTGATAATAGTTTTTTCGAATCATTTTTCATTCCTATGTGTTTGAAATGGATTTTAATAAAGGAAATGGTTATGTTTTGTGTGTGTTGTAATTTAATACTTTATAGAAAGGGTATTATGGGTTGTTTGAATGGTGTGAAATATGTTTTTAAAGGAACTAGAGGTGAGAATGGGTTTGGGTGTATGTTTTAAAAAGGAAACAAAATAATTTAGCATGTTTGGCTTGTTGTGAGTTTTTAAATATGAGTTTTATGTTACTCAAATTATGAAAGGTATGTTTTTTAAATTACTCATGGTTTATGTTTGATTTTTCAAGGGGTCTCAGCCCATGATGTTTGTTTATTAACAGTATGATCTTCTTGTGTTTCATAAAAATAGAATTTTTCAAATGTGTGGGTATTGGAAAATCTATTTGAAAGGGGTTTTGGTGTGTATAAAAATATAAAATGGTTTTTTTATAGAAAATAGTCATTTCATTGAAATTCTTGGCATTTTGTTGTAGAGGAGTGGGGTTCATGGAGCCTTCTTTGGATTTTTTCATATTTCAATGAGAAAGGAAAATTATTTAAATGATGTATTGGAAATGTTTTTATGGTTTGATTGTGATTCTAATAAATTTTTAATTTCTATTAATAAAGTATTTATGAAGTGTGAGTTGGATTGGAATTCTACTCTATTGTTTATGGTAAATGTCTAGATTACACTTTATATAGTGTATATTTTTAATCTTGTTTGTCCCTCATGATTTACCCTTGAACAATTTACCCTTTTTGAAAGATGTTTTATCACTATTTGATATTTTTATCCCCTCATGTGGGCATTTTTTTAACACTACGGGATTGTTGTTTATCCCTTTGTAAGAGAATGTGATTTTTTATAGAATGGATGTAATATATGTGTATAGATATTAGTTACATGTTTTGGGATTGTGAGGGAGAGTTATTTCATATCCTTTAGATGTTCATGATAGAATTTATGTTCACTAACTTTAATTTTCTATTTCTTATGTTATTTTGGGTAACAAAACCTATTATATTCCATAGTAATTTAGGATAAACCATGGTTATTTTTCTTCCCTGCAAACCCCATTAGGTTTGGAAATGTCTCTACTATATTAGTTTTCTCATCAAAATTGTATCTTTGTTTTCATATTATTTGAGTTTTGTCACTAGTTTTTGGTGGTTTAATGTGATTATTTTATTGTGAATGTGGTTGCTGGTAGGGGTGGTTAAAAGGACGTTTAATTTTTTTCTACAATGGTGGTGGGTGCTAGAACTATTGGTAAGGGGCTGGAAAGTGTGTTGATTTTGATGTGGGCTCTATCAGGGTTCTGCTGATTTCCAAATATTTATTGGAAATGGTTTGGCTCTATTAATCTCTATTTTTATAAATAAGTGGTTGTATACTACTATATTTGGATGTATGATTTTGGGTATTTGAATCATAAATAATAAAATTTGAGATTCAAATAGGATGGAGATGAATAATGATTGGATGGATTCTAATCATTTGACAATAGAGTATGAGAATAAGTGAAATAGTTCATCAAGTTTGTAAAGGATGATGCAAAGGATGCTTCTAAAATCCATTGTCCATGTTTACATTATTGTTATTCTATACCAATTACTCCAGATGAGTTGGAAGAACATTTAATATGTCACAAAATAGATCAGAGTTATAAATGTTTTAATAAACACGGAGAAAAAGAGAATGTATCTACTGGTTGGGATAAAACTATATTTTATGGATCATCTTATATGATTACAAATATGGATAATGAAGAAGACCTTATATAGGATGTGATTACATATGTCAATGATGATGAATATTGTATTGAGTAAATGACAAGGAAATTTAAGTTGAACTCCGTGATAGCCTAATATTGTTTGAGAAGTTAAGGAGTTGTGAAAAGATTCCATTATATGCTGGTTGTATAAAATATACAGCATTGTCAGATATACTAAAGATATATAAATTGAAAGCAGGAAATAGATGGAGTGATGTTATTTTTATGGAACTTCTTTCTCTCTTGAATGGCATGCTCCCAGAAGATAATGAGCTCCCAAGCCTATCATATGAAGCTAAACGAATGCTACACTCGATGGATATGATTTTTGAAAGAATACATGCCTGCCCGAAATAATGTATATTGTTTCTAAAGGAGAATAAATCACTTAAATAATTTTCAAAGAGTGGTGATTCTCGATACAAGAAAGATGAATCCATTTCTATGAATGTTGTATGATACTTTCCAATCATTCTAAGGTTTAGGCATCTATATGGAAGTGAAAAAACTGCAATACAATTATCGTGGCATGAAAATAAAAGAAAAGAAGATGGGAAATTATGTCACCTGGATGAATCTCCTCAATAGAAGAGAATTAATCATGAGTATACTGAATTTGGAAATGAACTGAGAATCCTTTGTCTTGGGTTATCTACAGATGGAGTGAATCCTTTTGGTTTTCAAACCAGCAATCACAATACATGGCCTGTTATGTTAGTAAATTATAACTTTCCACCCTAGTTATCCATGAAATGGAAATTCACCACATTATCAATTCTTATATCAGGACCAAAACAAACAGGTAATGATATTGATGTATATTTTTCTGCTTTGATCAAGGATTTGAAGTTATTGTGGGATTCAGGTGTTATGTTGTATGATCCTTATAAAAGTTAAGACCTCACGTTGTGAGTGATGTTGTATCAAACGATAAATGATTTTTCTACATATGGAAATTTGTCAAGAATTAACATTAAAGGAACTCAAGGGTGTCCCGTGTGCAAAGAAGATACAAAATCAATTAGGTTAAAACATTCCTAAAAATCTGTGTTTCTAGGACATCATAGATTTATACCCCCTCAACCTAAGTATTGATCTTGGATGACATCATTTAATGGATGTTCAGAACAACACACTACACCATCTCCACTAACAGGTGATAAAATATTTGAGAAAGTAAAATATGTGAACACTGTTTTTGGTAAAACATTTTTGAAAGACCTTACAAAAATCGATTGGAAAAAGAGATCAGTTTTTTTTGAATTACCATACTATAATTTTCTGTACGTCAGAAATTTTATTAATGTGATGCATATGGAAAAAAACGTATGTGACAGTGTTATCAGAACGTTGCTAAATGTCCCTAAAAAAACAAATGATGGAATTAAGTCAAGGTTGGACATGGTTGACATGGTAATAGGAGAAGGGTTGGCTCCCGTGAAGGGTAAAAATAAAATGTTTCTTCCTCTGGATTCTTACACACTTTCCAGGGAATAGAGATATCAATTTTTCAACTTCTTCAATGATAAAAATGATCCATAGGGGTCTTCAAAAAATACCAAGAACATTGTGTAAATGAATTATTTGATGTTAAGAGGTTATAAATCACAAGACTACCATGTTTTGATGCAATATTTAATTATTATATATTTAAATTTCATTTTTTCCAAGAATCTTCATCATACATTAACCAAACTTTGTTTCATTTTCCAAGATATATGCTCTAAATTTTAGACCCAGAAAAATCTCCAAATATGGAATTAGATATTTTAATCATATTATGTGAATTAAAAATGTTCTTCTCGCTATCATGATTTGATATGGTGGATCATTTGATGGTTCACATGGTGAGAGGGATTTGACTTTGTGGTCTTGTGTACTATAGATGGATATACCCCACTAAATGGTATATGACTATTTTTAAAGGGTATGCCAAAAATAGAATTCGTTATAGGGTTATATTGTGGAGCGATATATCATTGATGAAGCCATTGAATTCTGTACCGAATACCTATTTGATGTGTAAATCATTGGTCTCATTAAATATCATCACACTGGATGCATTTAGGGTGTGGGAATTTATGGATGAGATGTTGTGACAATCAATATTACAGATCGGGAGTAGGCCCACCTTTATGTGTTTTATAACAGTTGGGAGGTTTATCTATATATTGAAACCCAAAAATAAATTCTTAGGCAGTTGAATCCATCAAGGGATAAAAATTGGATATCAAATACACATAATCACCAGTTTATATGATGGTTTAGGGACCATATTTTTAAGGAGTTAGATGAAAATCCGAATTCAATTTTAGAATGAATTCAATAGAAAGATGTCGAACAATGTGTGTATGTATTATCTTATAATTGTAATGTAATTAATGGTTATAAATTCTATACAGATGTACATGATGAAGATAGTACCATGAAAAATAGTGGAGTTACACTTGTTGCTGAAGTGATGCACGTTTTTGGTAGTAAGAACAGAAATCCAATTTATGCGAATATGTTATACTTTGTCATTATCAAAAAAATACGGGATTTAGATTATATGACATTCCTATTACTGATTTTTCAATGCAAATGGGATGATAAAAATGTTGGTGTTGAAATAGATGAGTTGGAATTTGTGAAAGTTGATTTTAGTAAATAAGGGTACAAAGACGAAAAGTTTATGATGTATTCAGAAGCCGTACAAGTATTTTATGTTCTAGATCCTACAAACCAAAAGTGGTCAATTGTTCTATTATTGCCCAAAACTACTGAAGGGTCTAATGAAAATTTAATTGAGGATGATCCTTTCAGTGGTATGCCACAATCATTTCATAGTGGTCCCAATGTAGATGACATTTTTTATGTTATAGAATACCATAATGAAGGTATTTACATAGTCGATATAGGTGTCAAATCCCTTCAACCCTTGAAAAAAATAAAGAGGGTTAAATAAACAGGTTGTTTTTTTGTAATATAGATCTTGTTATCTCATGTTATTATCCTATCATTATTGAATTTATGTAATATAAACTAATTGTTCAACCACTTTTGCAGATAATGACTTCTACACATTCTGGTGCTCATAACCTCGAGGCTAAACAAGTCTCTCAAGATGCTGCTGCTATTTCTGCTCAAAGTGTAGAGCAACAACAAGTTTCTAAACCTACTGTTTCTCCTAGTGTTGAGGTTCAACAACCATCATCAAATGTTGTTTCTACAATTTCATATGAACATATTGATGATGTTGATAATTATTAAATAGTCGGGGATGAAGGACCGATGTCATAGAAAACACATGTGTGTCGTAGTTTGATGGTGTTAGCCAATGTTCTTAAGGAGAAAAGAAAAGTCATTAAATTTGATGTCGGATGGAATGCACGAGGCCAACATGTGAATCCCATCAAGGCTATGTTTAGTAGTTACATTGGAATTGTCACTCAGTAATGCATGATGATTGACATAGATTCATGGCAACATTTTTTGTTCAGGTTGAAGGCTGTGATCTAGGAGGAAATTACAATAACAATATGATATTATTTATTTAATTAACTAGTAAATAAATTATTGAAACAATGTCTTACTCTTCTCAATCCATTACAGAGTACATTTATAGTAGATGGTTCACACAAGAATTATGTACTAAGGCTGGCAGGAAGGATTCATCAAGGTTTTACCATTATTATAACACAATGTCACCTAAAAGATTCCAAAGCTAAAATTAACCCACAACCACCTCTTGTGTATGCTCACCTGATATCCCAAGAAGAATGGGATGCATTTATTGGACACCGTGGGGATGAGAAGTTTCAGGTACATTGGATCTGATAATACGTTGTTTTAGGATGTGTGTATTCATCACTTTGATTATCAATACTTCATTTATGAAACAACTCAGTACTAAAAATAAGGAACGTGCATCAAAACCAACATACATTTATTATAAATAAAGGAAAGAGTACACTTCACTAGAAAAGAAAATGGTACTATTTTAAATTTACAGAAATATTGTTATGTGCCAAGAAACAACATCATAATTATCTTTCTATATTTATATGTAGATTGATGAGTCTAAAGCCAAAGACACTTCCATCCCACGTCATGTGCTATGGAAGGAGGCACGCGTGAGTAAAGAAGGTAATCTAGTAGATGAAAACACACAAAAAGTGTGGGAAATATATGTAAGTATGACACAATATTTTTTTAAATTGATATTACAAAAAAATTACTTATTTTCCTATATCTGAAAGTCATAGAAATCGGATACTCCTGTAGCAGATGCAGACCTATTACTGATGGCTTTGAAGAGGCCAAAACAATATGATTATGTTCGAGGTGAAGGGTTTGGGGTGTCACCCTGAGTATATTTTGAAAAAAAACAAAGTTTTGATAGAAATGAAGAAATTAAACAAATGAGAGAAATACTAGAAACTCTTGAAGAAAACATTTCTAAGACATGGAGAGTTTCTAGAAACTTTAATGGGTGTAAAGAAAAGAGAAGAAACAACTTAGGAACTAATAGTGCATACAGATCCCGCCCCACCCTCACCAGCTTTGAGGTGAGCCATTCCCATCAAGGAGTTATCTTAGCTGTGGTAATCAATATTATAAGAATTATTCCCATGAAATTTGAATCATGCAAATATTGATACTTTTACTACACTAATATTTTACAGGGTCATAATGAATTTGATTTATATCTTTCAATAGCCAACTATCACCTTGTAGTGAGGGCTATGGTATTCAAAATCCTAGAGGACAAGCTGCATAATTGACGACATTCAACACATCATCTGAATTTGATGATTACAGTAGATCATGATCCAAATTTAGAGCAACAAATTCCACTTGATGATGATGATATTCATACAGTTGAAAATTATATTGGGACATTCATTGCATGGCTGTCACAACTTTTAAGAGTACATGTGGACAAAGAAGTGTTTATTTCCTTTTGTTTCTAGCTAAACCATTTATAATTAATGAAAATAAATGTTTGAACCAATTAATGTAATTATGGATGGAGAAAGGGAAGGGGATGATAAGAAATGTGGGATCAAAAGAATATAAAGGATTAACCAACCGATACAAAAGATATACAGAAATCACAATTACACCACCTGTTCTCTATCCACATTTACTAGCATTGAAGGCTCATGTGAATACAAAGCTAGAAAGTGGTAGTACTCATATAGTTGTTTTTGAAAAGAATATATATGGAGAAGAAATTGAATATTTCGGTGCTGCTAAAAATGTAAATGACATCCTTGAATAAGATTAACTAGGCGTCACAACTGTAAATTTTTATATGAGGTACACTACTGGAAAAATGATTTTTCCCAATGCTTTTGTACCAACGGTTTGTAAAAACCGTTGGTATAGGTACCCTTTCCCAACAGTTTGGCCAAACCGTTGGGAAAGCCCATTTTTTGGCCACCTTTCCCAACAGTTTACCCAAACCGTTGGGGAAGGTTGAATTCTGGACCCCCTTTCCCAACGGTTTGGGAAAACTGTTGGGAAAGGTTAGCCTATCCCAACGGTTTGCCCAAACCGTTGGGAAAGGTTGAATTCTGGACCCCCTTTCCCAATGGTTTGGGCAAACCGTTGGGATAGGCTAACCTTTCCCAACAGTTTTCCCAAACCGTTGGGAAAGGGGGTCGAGAATTCAACCTTAAACCAAAATTTCGAAAAAAAAGACCTTTCCCAACGGTTTTGAAAACAGTTGGGAAAGTTCCTTTGATTTTTTTTGTAATCTACCTACGGAGAACATTATATAAATCAAAATTTAAAATAACTAGAACAATACATATATATATTTATGAAATTATTTTAACAAAAGTCATGTTAGATAAGTGTTTAAGTCATTCAGTTATAAACTATAGGTCCTGGGATCAAATCCCACCGGATGATTCTTTTTTGAAATACATATACCAACGGTTTTGAGAACCGTTGGTATAGATTTTCTAATTACTTATACCAACGGTTTTCAAAACCGTTGGTATAGACCCTATACCAACAGTTTTCCCTAAACCGTTGGTATAGACCTATTGTCACGACTTACTTGCCAATGGTCCTCCAAACTGTTGGTATAGCCTATACCAACGGTTTGGGGACCTATACCAACGGTTCCAAACCGTTTGTATAGGGTTTTTTCAGTAGTGGTATGTTTTCATGATTTGATTTTCTAAAAGATGATATAATGTGATAATTATGACTGAATGAATTTTATATTATTGGTAGGCATATATATGAAAAATGGTTGAAGGGATTTTCCCATGAGAAAATATTCATATTTTTTAAACCTCATACCACATGTACACAACTAATGAAATTATAGCCATCAATAAGGGATGAAATAGTAAAAGGCTTGTTGAAAACATTGGAAAGAAATATTACGGATGATATACTCTTCCTAATACCAACCATTCAGGGGTAAAACTCTAAGATTATAGAATATTAATTATATTTTCCCTTTATTTCATTACTTATCCTTTTTTGTGTTTTTAGGCAAAATTGGCTGCTAATTGTGGTGAACTTGGATACTCTAAAGATTTTTTTTCTAGATTCAATGCGAGGATATCCAACAAACCGACCACACATGATGGAGTTTTTGAATCTGTAAGACACTACATCCTACATTTTAGGTATAAACATCATGTTATATAATTTATATTATCTTTTACATAAGATTCTGTTATGATAGAGAGGTGTACCAATATCGTCTAAAAAGGAATGAGGACAAGGGATAAGCATAAGGAGGCAATCAAGTACTACACCTGGACAAGTATCACGGTATATATAATAAAATTTCACTATCCAAACACATATCAAAACAAGTTACTTATTCTTCTAATGATCAAAGTTTTTGCAGAGTCCAAAACAAACAAAAAGAATATATTACAGTTATTATGTTTGTAAATTCATGAGAAAGATAATTTTCCATCAACAAACAAGTATCCCAAAATTGGTATTTTATAAAACAACTACTATTTCATTTAAATTATTTATTAATTATTTATTCATATATTTTTTAGTACTAATGTTACTATCAAAAAGCCTCATATTCACAAGACAATATAGATTTGTTCATAAATGAGTGGTCTGCATTCCTGATGAAAGATTTTACACAAATATAATGAAGATATTACTTGGGGAAGTGTACAATTGGCATACATTTTTTAGAGGGGTTCATAGAGATCAAAAGATGAAACATTTTTTTATGTAAATGTTCATAGTAAAATTTTAATTGTTATTAAATAAAACATCCTTTATCCAATGAGATATTTTGACATTTTAACTGATGAAATGAACTAGCATCATGAAATAATGATGAACCGATTTTCTTTGGGATTTGGATAAAAAAACCAGTAAATTTCCAAAATACCTTCATGTCACTCATGCCCACTCACATTCAAATAAAATATGAGTAAACGTATCCAAACTACATTGATTGTAGTATGATCATCGAGATTCTAAATGGATTCCCATGCATTAAACATTTTCATTTGTAGAAATTAAATGTTTTCTGATTATCCATAATATGAAAAATAACATTGTTGGAACCACCTTCTTCCACAGGGTATCCCCCCACACATTATTGTTTTAAAATTATCATAATGATCCATGGGTCATTTTTGACATGTATGAGTCAACCCCACCTCAATCTGAGGCATGACGTGACTGGTATCACTCAAAGTGTCTCTATTTTGTTTAAAATGGACAAAATATTAAGTGAAAACAACAACTAACATACAGAAAACAAATAAAACACATTCATATTATGTTGATAATTTAGGAAAAAAATACATGGGTCATTTGTGATGTGTACAAATCAACCCGCCTCAATCCGAGGCATGGTGTGATTGGTATCACTCAATGTGTCTCTATTTTGTTTAAAATGGATAGAATTTTAAGTGAAAAAAACAACAGAAATACATAATACCAACGAAATTCATCAGGATTATGTTTTTACTTTATCATAATGATCCATGGGTCATTTATGACATGTACGAGTCAACCCCAGCTCAATCTGAGGCACGGTGTGACCGATATCACTCAATGTGTCTTTCTTTTGTTTAAAATGGACAAAATTTTATGTGAAAACAACAACTGGAATACAAAAAACCAACCAAACACATTCAGATTATGTTTATACTTTAGGATAATGATACATGGGTCCTTTTTAAAGTGTACGAGTCAACCCCACCTCAATCCGAGGCATGGTGTGACCGGTATCACTCAAACTGTCACTCTTTTGTTTCAAATGGACATAATTTAAAGTGAAAACAACAACGGACTTATGAAAAACTGACCCAACACATTCAGATTTTGTTGATAATTTAGGATAATGATCCATTGGTCATTTATGACGTTTACGAGTCAACCTGCTTCAATCTGAGGCACAGTGTGACTGGTATCACTCAATGTGTCTCTATTTTGTTTAAAATGGACTTAATTTTAAGTAAAAACAACAATTTATGTACAAAAAACTGACCAAATGCATTCATATTATGTTGATAATTTAGTATAACGATCCATGGGTCATGTTTTACATGTATGAGTCAATACCTCCTCAATATGAGGCACAGTGTGATCAGTATCCCTCAAAGTGTCTCTCTTTTGTTTAAGATGGATAGAATCTTAAGTGAAAACAACAACTGACATATGGAAAAACAACCAAAGACATTCTAATTGTGTTGATACTTTAGGAGAACGATCCATGTGTGATTTTTAACATGTTATAGCCAACCCCACCTCAATCTGAGGCATAGTGTAACCAATATCACTCAAATTGTCTCTCTTTTGTTTAAAATGGACATAATTCTAAGTGAAAACAACAACTAACATATGGAAAAATGACCAAAAACATTTGTATTGTGTTTCTAAATTAGTCCAATGATACATGGGTCATATTAGATGTGTAATAGTCAACCCTTCATCAATATGAGGCACAGTGTGGCTGGTATCACTCAAAGTGTCTCTCTTTTGTTTAAAATGAACAGAATTTTAAGTGAAAAGAACAACTGATGTACAATAATCGACCAATCACATCCTTATTATGTTTATACTTTAGGACAATGAACCATGGGTTATATGTGACGTGTATGAGTCAACTATTCCTCAATCCGAGTCACGATGTGGTCGGTATCACTCAAAGTGTCTCTCTTTTGGTTAAAATGGACAAAATTTTAACTGAAAACAACAAATGACATACAAAAAACTGACCAAACACATTATAATTGTTTTTATACATTAGTATAATGGTCCATATTTCATATTTGACATATACAAGTTAACCCTTACCCAATACGAGGCACGGTGTGACTGTTATAACTCAAATTTTCTATCTTTTGTTTAGAATGGGCATAATTTTATGTGGAAACAACAACTAACGTACAGTAAACTGAAAAAAAACATTCATATTGGTTAGATACATTAGGAAAATTATCCATCAGTCATATCTGACTTATATGAGTTAACCCCACCTCAGTAAAATGCACGGTGTGTCCGGTATCACTCAAAGTGTCTCTCTTTTGTTTAGAATGGATAGAATTTTAAGTGAAAAAAAACATACGGAAAACTAATCAAATGAATTCTTATTGTGTTGATAATTTTTGAGAACTATTCGTGGTTCATTTTTGACATTCATGAGTCAATCCTGCCTCAATCCGAGGCATGATGTGACCGGTATCACTCAAAGTGTCTCTATTTTTTTTTAAAATGGACAGAATTTTAAGTGAAAACAACTACTGACATATGGAAAACCAACCAAACAAATTCAAGTGGTGTTGATAAATTTGGCCAAAGATCCATGGGCCATATGTGACTTGTAAGAGTCAACTTTTCCTTAATATGTTGCATTGTGTAGCGGGTATCACTCAAAGTGTATCTCTTTTGTTTAAAATGGAAAGAATTTTATGTGAAAACAACAACTGAGGTTTATAAAACTGGACAAACACATTCAGATTGTGTTGATACTTTAGGAGAACTATCCATGAGTAATTTTTTATGTATAAGAGTCAACCCCACCTCAATATGAGGCATGGTGTAGCTGATATCACTCAAATTTATCTCTTTTGTTTAAAATGGACAAAATTTTAAGTGAAAACAACAACATACATATGAAAAATTGGCCAAATGCATTAATATTGGGTTGATACATTATTCCAACGATCCATGGGTCATGTGTGACATGTACAAGTCATCCTCTCCATAATAAAAGGAATGATGTGGCCGGTATGACTCCATTCGTCTCTCTTTTGTTTAAAATGCATTGAATTTTAAGTGAAAACAACAACTGACATACGAAAAACTGACCAGACACATTTAGATTTTGTTGATACATTAGTAGAATGATCCATGGGTAATTCTTGACATGTATAAGTCATACTCTCCTTAATCCGAGGCACGGTGTGACTGGTATTACTCAAAGTGACTCTATTTTGATTAAAATGGACCAAATTTAATGTGAAAAGAACAACTAACATACAGAAAACTGACCAAACTCATTTGTATTGTGTTGTTACTTTATACCAACAATACATGGGTCATTTTTGATGTGTACGAGTCAATCCTACCTCAATATGAGGAACAGTGTGGCCGATATCTCTCAAAGTTTCTCTCTTTTATTTAAAATGGACATAATTTTAACGGAAAAAAAACAACTAACATACGGAAAACCGACCAAACGCATTAGTATTGTCTTGATACTTTAGGAGAATTATCCATGGGTAATTTTGGACATGTACAAGTCAACTCCGCCTCAATGTGAGGCACAGTGTGACAGGAATCACTCAAAGTATCCCTCTTTTGTTTAAAATGGTCATAATTTTTAAGTGGAAACAACAACTGACGTATGGAAAATAATCCAAAAGTCATTACCTATAACATAAGACACTCAGGAAAGCCTAATAGTGTCCTAAGTAGTATTTAGAAAATAAAAACCAATTAATAATTCATTGAACACCCTAAATATAAAACCATTACCCCTAGAGTTCATGGTGAGGGATGTAAACAAAGAGGAAAGGGATATGGAGAAGAACGAAAGGGAAAGAAAAAATAATAGAGGATTTAGATTAGATAAATTTTAAAGATAAATTGCTCTTAAATTAAATTTTGTGAAGGATATGGGAAGAAATAGGTTGAAATACTATAAATTATGCCATATCATTGGCAAATTTCATGGTCTATTTGGGTAGTTTTCCAAACCGTTCACCAACGTTTTGGGAGCTGTTGGATAAGAAACCCTCTTCTATACAGTTTGGAAAAACAATTAACTAACCATTTTCTAACTGTTCAAAATGACTTAGTTAAAAAATAGATCTATACCACAGGGTTTCTTCTAACCGTGAACAACCAGTGTTCTTAATAACTCCCTCAAAAAGGTATGTTGCATGGTTTTTACTTGGATTCATACAACCCATCCTTTTCCTATGTATGTAAAACTGTAAAAGTTCAAAATGAATAGGAAACTTCCCCATGAATGTGTACCCGAATGGGTTTTTCTAAATTGTGTCCCCCAATAATATCACTACATGACTACTAATCATGAGTCTAGGATAGAAAAAGAATAAGCATATATCTCCCACCATTTATAAATTATATAAATGGCATAAAAAGAAGACAACACACCGTAAGATAAAGGCATCAACAACAAGAACACATTTCATTAAGTGTCCCAAGAATCACCCAAATCTATATAACTTGAGGAATCTACCGGGGAAAATCACTAATTCCTAAGATAGTATATCCCAAAATGAACTTGAAATTTATAAACAAATTCCATATCCAAGCTTGACTTGAATCTTAACCACAAAAAACATAAACAATAACTCACATGCATGCCTTAATAAAAATTTAAATAAGGTTATCACATTGAACACTCTCTATATACTTTATATGAGGTAATTTAAGATATCATTTTATAGAGATAATATTTAATGTATCCTTTTGAAAATCATAATTAATAATTAGTACATCACATTAGGTATGGATTTTTCCCATCATTTGATCCCAAATTGACTAGCACTGCATATGTTATCTGTGTGATCTGCTTGATTGATATGCTGATTTTTTGCAGGTCTTTTTTTGGGTGTTCTAATTCATAATTTCATGTTATACCACGCATGGAATTTATCAACGCTCAGCTTTACAACACTTTTTTCTCACTGTTAAATCCCATTTTGAGTGCTGATAAGGCTTGTTTTTTGTAATAGTGAAAGTGATATATTGGGTTTCTTGCTTTATCCATTGAAAAGAAAATATATTTATCTTTATTTGGAATAATGGATACCATTAGAGAAAAAGGATTAATCTAATACCCTGATTCCTTCATAGATAACATGGAAGTACTCTAGTATGGAATTTTCACCGAACTTCTTTTTCAAAGTGTTATGCCTCATCTTTTATTTTAATTTTCCACTACACTTAATCATTATTTTCAACATATATCATAATTATATAATTATATCCCAATTTTAAATTTTAATTTTAAAATTCAATTCACATCCCTAATTGAATATATTGTAGACCAGAAATTGATATTAGAGTTATCTATGGTTTCTAGACCATAACATGTTTCAAAGAATGATAAAAAAGGATGGAATCTACCTATATCACCCATAGTTCGCTCAAAGGACATTATATGAGTATATACCCTTTCAATAATCACTTGGATTATAGTGTTTGAAAAAATGACATGTATACTTTTATTAAAAGAATATGATACCCTATTTAATAAATAGTAATGCATGGTTATAATACCAATAAAGAATCGATGGGAAAATGTAATCTTGATGATATCACTACCTTTGAGCTTGATATAAATGATATGAATGAACTCCATTATGAAATAAAAAAAATAAATTTAATATAATATCTACATGTTTAAATGATTTAGGAATTTTCAAATTTATAGAATTCACACATGAAGTAATTAATAAAGTAAATTACACTAGTATAGACTATTATTTTATTGACTTTGTTCATTTTACCAAACATCTCAATAAATATATAAATGAAATAATGAATCATTTAGTATATTTTTTTAATGGTATTAAATCTATTGGTGGTGATATTTATATATAATTTCTTTTGAATGATATACTTATAGTTTTATAAAATTCTTTGAAACGCATGATAACAATGATTCAAGAATCAAAAGATTTTAAGAATATGCTAGATGAAGAACTCATTGGGTCTGTCATAACCTATTATATTACCACAAAAATTCATGGTAAAAATTAAACCAAATAAACAAAGTAAAAGAAGACAATTTTCTTTAATGAAATAAATAAAGACTCTTTTAGGAGTTATATGAAAATGATCACTTATCCAAGAAGATTAAAAAGTTAATGAAGAAGAAGAAATCACTGAATAATACCCAATAATATAATCAATATATAGAATTAAAGTTAACATGATATTATTGAAATAAATAATGGAAACATAAATATGGAGTTCCCCAAAATCAAAAATAAGATGCAAGATAATAATAAAATCACGAATTCCTTCAATGTATCTATATAGAGTAAAGGTAGTGAAACCTTCTCCTCAAAAGACTCAAGTGATGATCGTTCCAAATATCTCACGAACCAACACATGATAAATAATGAGGAAAAATTTATAAAGATATAACAACAAGTATATATATGGTATTAGGATATTAGGTTCTCAAGACACATGTGCAGTGACTACTCTGAGTTCAACTATCTTGAAAATACTGACTAAGACCATATAAATTTTTGTGATAAATCAATGAGTAATATCATCAGAATATCTTCTCTTGGTTTATAAAATTCCACTAATATAAAACATTTTTAATTTATTTATGGTTTGAAAAAAATATCTATGTATTAGTTGATTATAGGATAATGGTTTTAAATTTCCTTTTAAAAAATAATTTTTCATGTTATTAACTATATGGGAAATGTTTTATTTTATGCATAACAATTTAAAACTATCTATGTGGTTTATTTAAAATCTCATTCACGTCAAAATTTTAAATGTTTGAGTGAAAATTATAGTAATTCATGGATTTTTTTAAAGTTTCCTTGGATATTTTAGTACACACACACACTTTTAAAACTCATCCAAATTCATTTAGAATGATATTTACCTAAATTTCATTTACGAAAGTCAAACTATGTATAAAAATTTCCAAATCAGAAAAAAAATTTAATCTAAAAAATAATTTACCACCGTAAGCCCATTGATCTTATTCATATTGATATTTTTGGACCAGCCAACGTTTCACGTAAAGGAGTAAAACCATAATATTTATTAATTTGCAATGATTATAACATATTAACATTGGTTTATTTCATGTCACATAAAAACGAAGTTTATAATGTCTCTATTAAATATCCAATGAAGGAAAAAAATAAAAAAGTATATAATATCACATCAATTCTTAGTAATCTTGTTCAAAGCTTGAAAATAGTGATTTTGATGAACATTTCACTTCACAAGGTTTTAATAATTCCATTTCTTCTCCTATGGATTCCCAATAAAAAAGGATTGTTGAAGGATATAATTTTACTATACTATATATTATAATAACATTATTGAATTAATCCAAAACCCCTAAAATATTTTGATTAAAAGGTATTAAATACTACCTATTATACATTAAACTATTTTCTAAAAAGACCCATCCTTAAAAACACCCCATGCGATCTTTGGAAAGGGAAAGGAAATCAAAATTTAACTATTTTTTGCTCTTTCGATGAAAATTATATATTCTTAACACCAAATAGAAAATGGAAAAATAAGAACCAAATAAAATGGTGGAATTTATCATAGGTAATATAACTCAAGTAAAACATCAGATCATTAATAAATTGAAAAATACCATAGAAGAATAAATTCATATTAAATCTAACTAGAATTTTGTTAAACCTCATGCTCATATTAATGGTGCGGATGTTTACCTAGAAAACCAAACCTTTAATGAAAAACCTCATTCTATAGAAATCAAAGTTGAGGAAGAACCATAATTTACACCATTACCCAATGAATAAGTGAAATATCATGACTAACACCTAGAAAATGTTATTGGTTATTTTCATGAAGGTACTCATAGTAAAATATAAATTTCAATTGAGGTTTAACATCATGATTATTGATTCATAATTATAACTGAAAAAATATTACTTATCCAATTAATGATGATATTTAGGTACTTGAAATACAAGAATATTTTAAAAAATTTATAAATAATAACTTTTGGACTCTTGTGGAATGATCCTATAATAATCCCATTTTTTGTACCAAATGGGTTATTATAAATAAGTTAGATGATCGATGAAACATCAGTAATAACAAAGCTAGAATCATATCCAAATACTATAATAATGTGGAATCACTGATTACAGTGATACATCTTCACCCATAACTAGGATTGAATACATTAAGACCATATTGGAATTTACCACTCATTTAAATTATATACCTTTTCAAATGGTTGTTAAAAGTGTTTTTTGAATGAATTTATTGTTGAAAAGTTTTTTTTGAAAGAACTCACAATTTTTAAGATTAAAAATTTCAAAATCACATTTTATGTTACACAATTATATTTATCATTTAAAAATATCCCATAAGGATTTATATAAAATGTTAATTAAATTTATTTTAGAAAATAATTCAAAAATAGAGTAATATAATATAATTTTTTTATTCTATTTAAATAATCTATTAATTGTTCAAATTTATTAAAATGTGGCTATTTTTGTTTCTACAAAAGTGTAAACATGTAATGAATTTTTATATTTAATGAGAAACAAATTTGAATTTAGTATAATGGGAAATTTAAATTAAATTCTTCGTTTTGAAATATATTATCACAAGGATGGTATTTCTCTATACTAAGTAAAAAACCCAAACATAAATTTTAAATCATTTTAGAATTGATAAAGTAGTTGAAAAAATTAGACCTATGATAACTTATTGTAATCTATCATTTGATGAATATGTTAAATAAATAAACATTACGATTTATAGAGGTATATTGAGAGCCTTCTTTACTTTACCATTACTTGACTGAGAATCATGTTCAATTTTTTAGTTGTGCTCATTTCAATAAAATACTAATAAATTACATTTATAATATCTTAAAACAATAGTAAAAATTTTAAATGTTGTATGAATATTAGTTTATATATTAAATTGGAAATTCTTTTTAATATATAAGTTCTTACAATTATGATTTTGGATGATTACAATTGGATTGGAAAAGTAAAAGTGGGACTTTTCACCTACTTGGAAAATCCCTGGTCTTAGGGTGTAGTAAGAAAAAAACTCTCATTTATCTTTCTATGAATAAAGTGGAATATATAGACACATGGAGTTGTTACAACCAAATTATAAGGATATAACTCACTCTTTTGGATTATGGGCTTATGTAAAATCATTTTTCAATTAATTGTGATAATAATAATTCCATTAGTGTTTCTAAGAATCCAATTCAGCACTCTATCACCAAGAACTTTGACCCGATGCATTGCTTTTTGAGAGACATGTTTTACAAATGAGATGTTGTGATAGAATTTAATATAAAAAATATTTAATTAGATGATATTTTCACAAAAACCATCTCTTTAGATATTTTTTTATTTTTTAATGATAAATTAATAATGATATGATTATTTCTCTTTCACTAAACATATGCAATCTTGAGGTCTTTTTATATCTCTATTTTTTTTAAAATCGTGATTTGTGAATTTTCAAAATTTTATTTAAATATGATGTAAATGTTAATTTTGTTTTGATCTCTCATGAAAAATGTTTAATTAAATAAATTAATCTTTGTTTATTTAATTTATTGTCCTTTTTATCTCTAGTTACATAATTATTATTGGGATTAATCCTTTTTATTTTTGAAATTTTTATGTTTGAGCTAACCAGGTTTCCACTAGCTAACCGAAGGTTCCTTATTAGGTAGATAATGGGATTCACAGATTCATTGGTTCTAAAAAACTCCCACGGAATCATCTGTATAAGTTACAAGATCACAAATCGTGTTAATCTAAGTCCATTTATGCTAGATGAGGGAGGGTATTTTAAGACAAACCAATCTCCCATTTTATTTCCACTCAATTTTTCTCCTCACCACCCCTATGGAATAATCTCATGAACTTTATCCTATTATAAAATTGATTATATATTAGTGGAAATGTTATTTTATTTTCCAAATCCTTTTAATTAATTTATACTTGATAAATCATGATTTTTCCCTTTCACATCATTTCCGAAAATCTAAAATTGTATTTTTTTCATTTCAATCATGACCACCCATTATAACTGATCATATTATTCTTCTAAATTAATGGTAATGGGTGTAAATTCATTTACTCCTCCTCTAGTTGAGAATTTTCATCCCATTTAGAAAGAAAAAATCATTATACAGGGTTGAATTATCAAACCTTATTGGGATAAAAATTCTCATCTTGAATTAAAAAGCCTCATTAATTTACATGAGTTTGATTTATTATTTCAAAAAACCTCTAGATAAGTTTTTTTACCCTTCCTTAATCAAGGTATTTTATTCTCATCTTGTTTTTAACCATGAGTATGGTTATGGTTACATATATTTTAATTTAAATAGAACTTCTTTTTGACACCTATCTTGAATTATCTGATGTCATGTAAATTCCACAATTGGTACCATATTCCTTTATTCAAGGTGACTTTATCCTCGAAAAAATATCTGATTGAAGAGTATATATTCTATTTATCTTGGGATTATATGCCTCCTCCTTATTTAAATGAATAAACCTCTCTCAAAAAATAGAATTTTTCAGAGGGCCATTCAAACTTCAATAGTCTCTTATATTTGTGACCATGACACATCCAAGTTTATTAATATATTTTATTTATAATTTATTTGAATGGATGTATATTTTAATCAAATTTTATTTTATATTCAATATATATAAAACATTTCCTCACAACCTCAACTATCTATGGAATTTCCTTTTCGATTCTTCATATCTCATATATTATGCTTTGTTGGAATCAATATTAGTGACATAAAATATGAAATAATTTAATTATATATAATTAAAAAATATCTCATGGTCAAATTAATTTTTATTTTATGGAATACATGGAATCAATATTGTATTTATAATCATTCTGAGATCCAAAAAAATTACTCTACCTAAATGAAGAATAGAGTCCAGGGAATTTAAATGCCTGAAATTATTTCTAAGGATTATACCATAGATGAAAATGAAGAAAATTATAAAAAATATAACAAATTATAGGATGATGATTATGATTAATATGATGGGGATACCAAGGCTAAGGATGAAGGTGATGATGGTATTGAGGCAGAGGATGATCCTCTTTGAGATAATTCTACAGTTGAGGGGTAGATATTGTCCCACAATTCAAATTTTTAGGCTACACCACCGGGATGTGAGTCTTTAACAACTGAGATGTGTCTCTATTTAGAGGGACTTGATCATTATTTCACCACCCTTGATATGATCATTTATCAGTGACTCATTGACATGGAGTGCACTACCTCGTCAAACCTGGAGCATACTATGTAGATAAACACAGATCCCTGAGACATTAAACATTTAATTATGCACGATGTTATCCATTGTGGTCATCGTTTACATACTTCTTATATTGAATAGAATATTACTTTATTTTCAAATTTTTCAAAATTTTTTGTTTGGTATTTTATATGGTTTAGTATAGATCTATTTTAAGTCTCTTGAATCGATCATTAAATGAATGTATTTCATTATGAATGAATCTAAAATAATATTTATTTATCTAGAACTATACATGAGTTTTGTTTTTTATAATCACAAATGCGGACTAGGGTATCAAATCTATTATTTTTCTTTAGGGGGACACTGAGTTTGTTTCTCTTATGGTCTATTTTAAATTGTCAACTTTGAAATATTTTTGAAAATAAATCATCTTAAATACTTATTACTTGTTTTAAAACTTTATTAGTATTAATTCTCAATAATATTTCATGTTATGAAAATAATTTTATAATTTTATTTTAGGTTTTATTATGAAATAATGTAATTTATTTATAAAATATTTTTTATGAATTTAATATGAACATTATCTTTAGTTTTAATATTTATTAGATTATCCATATTTTATGTATTTGTGATCATTAAAAAGGGTTATATTATTATACCCCTCTTTCAATTGGTCTTTTAATTATCATAAACACTATTTAGAGTACTAAAAAGTTCATTTGATGTGATTTCATCATTTATTTTTGAGTATCTTCATAAGTTATCAACCAAAAAAACAAATGGTGGAAGACGAGCATGAAAGTCCATTAATGAAGGCCATGTTGGATATTTGTAGTGACTATCCAGAGGAAGACTGTAACCCATAAATTAGTGCTTCCAATATCACCTCAAAACTGCTAGGCCCATCATACAACTTGTGGTTACTCAATGGCATTTCAGTGGGGTCTATACAAACTTAGAGAGGGCTTGTAAGCCCACTTGTGAGATGATGGAGCCTACCAGTTGTCTGGTAGAGTTTTTGTAAAAATTTAATATAGACATTATTGGTTGTCCCCTCCATTCAATCTCACCTCCCAATGACTCTATTGAAGTATAAATACCTCCAAAACAACCATGAGACCACTATATTCTATAAAATACACCCCTAATAAGCCTTGAACCCTAGGATATACCATTTTATAAAATTATGATTTAAAATAAACTCATTTGGGATTCCATTGTGGTACTCGATTTATGTCTCTTTTATTTATCTATATTTCAATAATTTTTATGTTTCATTAATACTAATATAATTGAGGTACTATTTGAAATGGTTTTTTCTTTATATACCAACCCTTATAATTCTTTTTTTGGGTTCTCACTGCCACCAAAGTTAGAGTTCTTTGGGTTTTTTCTTAGACACTAAAATGAAAGTGTTGTATTGGGTTTCACAATTTATCCATTTAAAATAAAGTGTATTTCTATTTCTTGGGTATATTTGATACTATTAGATAAAAGTTATTAATTTAAAATCCTTAATAATTGATGGAGGAGATGTTGGATGTCAAGTATTGAGTTTTGGTTGAACTCTATTATCAATGTGTTGTTCCTTCAATTTAATTTTAATTTTAAACTATATTAACTATTTATTTTTAATTTATCATTTAATTTCATAATTGTATTACATTAATTTTATTAATTTATAAATAGAATTCACCCCCTCATTTCCATCCTAATCAAGTAGAAAATATCTTGATAAATATCTAGTCCTAGGAGCCTTTTATCTATAGCTTCACCCAAACATGTTATAGTTCTTCACATCCTCCCATATAGCGCCTAGTAAGGTTCCATATGAACATTAGAATGTTAAATATTGTTACATAATAACGTTGCTAAAGGTTTTTTTGATATTAAAATCCTTTTCAATAAATTTTACATGATCTCAAAATATCATCTAGGGATTGAATGGACCTCTCAGATTGACTATATATCTAAAGATGATATGCATTGTTAAAGATCAGCACCAAATTCAGTGATTATTGAATAATAATCTATAATTTATAAGTAATACTAATAACTTGATCAGATAAATTTGAAATTTATAATATATATAGTCTTACCACTTCCTTAATCTATATTCTAGAAATTTAGTCAAGGAAGAAATATTTTCTGACAACAATGAAATGTGATGACATTGTAAGAAGATAGAATACAACAAAAATTATATTATAGCCTTTATATGTATTTGGTAGGAAAATGAAGAAATAATTTAGGTTGTTTTCAAACTTACATACTATAATGGGTATTGGTTGTATCATCACCTTATAATTTTAACATTTTTCAATGACATGCTGGATTATAAAGAATCAACATACATACTCTAGAATATTCCTTTTCATGCTATCCCACAAAAATCTATTTTTAATATCTCTATACATATTTATATTTCCAGGATGGATAGAGAATGGAAATAAATATTCTTTATCCAATATATCTTACTTAAATTTTGGTATTGATGGAACACATATTTGGGTCTTAAACATCATAATTCCATTATCTTCATGGATGAACATCAAAATATTCCTTACCTTATTTTTCAGCTCAGTATATTCCTTCTATGGCTTTTTGATATTCACATTGATGTATGATTGAGAATAAATTTATGAAATATAGGATTTATTCCCTTCCCTTTTGATGTTAATTTATATCCTCTATAAATAAATGAGTATTGGATCGTTTTTAATCCTCATCCTATATTGATCCTTTCTACTCAAAGTATCAACCAAATTTTATTTCTTTTCCTTGGGGTATAATGTATTAAGAAATCATAATCACTGATCAAATCTTGACATCTCTTATAGTTCATATCAAAGCCATTTTATGTGGTTATATACTTCATTCATTTATGATCAATATAGATATCACACTGTTCACTATTGAGATAACACCTCCATATTTTTATGGAAGAATTTCTGAGATTATCTCAAAATTGTGATTTGGAAATTTATATCCTTAACCATCAATTATATGGATAAATGTTCTACTACCATGTAATTTATCATAATGAAACATTCCTATATATTCCTTGTATCATCATTATATATGAAAAACCATTCTCAACTGTAATGAAATAAATGTACATGTGTATTAACCAACCTATTCTTAATTTCCTCGAATCATTCATTACATTCCTTTGTCCATTGAAATTTCATTTCCTTATGAGATAACTTGGTTATTATATTTGATATTCCTAAAAAATTTCTTAGAATATTTTGATAGTATCTAGGAAATCCAATAAAACTACATATCATAGTCATAATTTTTAGTCTGGTCCATTATTCAAAATCTAATTTTTTAATGGATCCACATATATACCATCACTTTTGATTAAATGACTGAATAATAAGACTCTTTATAACTATATTTCACAATTATTAAAATTGAAAATCAATTTCTCCATTATCAAGGTCTTTAAAAAAATACTCAAATAATCTTCATGTTCTTCCATTCACTTGAAATATATATGAATATCATCTATAAATAACTCAAAAAATTAGTTGAGGTAATATTTTAAGAATCTATTTATTATATTCATGATGATATAAGGGGTATTAGTAAAACAAGATTGAATTATTATAAATTCATACCATCCATACTTCATATGAAATGATATCTTGGGTATATCCTCCCAATTTTCCCTTAATCAATGATATCTAGATCAATGTTAAATCTTTGGTAAGTATTGAGACTCTTATATTTGATCAAAAAAGTCATCAATATGGGGTATAAGATATTTTTTCTTGATTGTGATCCTTTTAAGTTTATACTAATTAATATAGAGACAAATTAACCTTTCTTTATCCTGACAAAAAATAATTGACACACCCCACAGTGAATCACCAAGGTGCATAAATCCATTATCAATATTATCTTATAGTTTCTAATTAAATTCAAGAAACTCAATTATATCCATTCTATAATGATTCATTGGAATAAGTGGAGCATGATGAATGAGTTATATTGAATACTCAGCTTCATGATTCATGGTAGGAAAAAAAAAATCCTTTTAGAAATATATTGATATATAGAAACATGACAGGAATAACATCAATTTTTAGTTTCTCCATAAAAATTTGTGATAAATTCCCTCATAAATATGTATAAAGACACATATAATGGTAACAATTTCCATTATATGTTTATAGTCATCCTTTAATCGATAGATGGTCATATGTTTATTTTAGATATGAAATGAGACTTCCCTTCATCAGAAATTATCATGGTCTCTATTTTGAGAGTACCAATCCATGACCTAAATCATATAAAATTCAACTATATGGTGAATAATAATATTTTTAAGAAACAAAATCTAATAATTTTATATTAGAGAAGATTTATAAACTTGAGAACATAATGTTTTACTATATTTAAATATTATATACATATTCACTATATTTCACAACCAATATTCAATGTTTTCCAGAAATAATATTTAAATATGGAACCTTTATAGACATATAATATTGAATACTCTTCTTAATAACTCAATGAAACTGAATGAGAAGAAAGGGTTCACCTAGATGTCCAATAAGGGAAAATATAGGATTTAGTAATCAGAGATAATAAGATATCACAATATTAGTATAAGTGTATGAGGACATAATAAAGTTCCATGATTATAACATATGAAAACCATACCCAAGAAAACATAGAAAATAATTCATGATTTAAATAATAAGGCCTCAGAATGACATAAGAAAAGAATCATAAGAGTGGTGAAACATCACTCAATGTTGATCCATGAGAGCATAACATAGGTATATGAATATGGAACAAAATAATGCCACATACATAAGAGTAGAACATAATTTAATTTATTATGGATTAGTATCAAGGTTGTAATCAATGTAGCACCCCAGACCTACACTCCCAGATCAGGTGCCAGAAATACATACTTTACATACCAGCTTAGATTTCTACTGTAGATTATCAGACATAACTATTCTATAATTACATAGATTAACGAAAATATTTTTTTACAAGTATTCTCAAGATATTTTAGCTCTATAGTTTTAAATAATCTAGAAAAATTATAAACTAATAAATCCCATGTATTTCCCAAGTAAGGGAATTTTTTTCACTATATAATAAACCACCTAAACCATAATGAGTCTTTAACATCTCCCCTAAATATCAACACAAGTTATTTTCATAGGAATATCATGTTTAATAATTATATTTATAGCCTAGGGAAATGGAAACATAAGATGTGGTGATCTCAAATGCTTAGTAATGGAAAACATACACGTAAGGTAATCATGAAATAAACATGACCAGAACATTACTACAAGAATAAGTAATCAACACAATGTCACAGTAAACTAAAACTGATAGAATAATTTAAAAATGTATAAAAATAAAAATAAATAGATAACATGGATAAAAATAACAGAATTCGTGGACATGGAATGCATAATGTGGGGAATATTGTTATTTACATCAAGGCCTTAGCCAAGAAATAATTATTCCCATCAAGGTTGTAGCTAAGATATATTGTAGAATTTGGTTGGAATACACTAAATACTTAAACATATTAGTCCTATGAGACCTATCGATGCATCGAGGGGAAATATAACACCCAACCCCACAAAAAAAATTTTTTATGTCCAATTCCTTCATCAATTGAGATAATCAATAAACAAAACATAATAAACTTTTCCAATAATCATCTATGATGAAAAAAATGGAATGTAAAGAACTTCCCATAGTTATAAAATAATATTCATTCTAGGTGAATATTATCCCATCTAGATTATTTAAAATATGTTGTTGAAACCATATAGAGAACTGAGTATACAACTAATTCCATAATGTAATAGCATATTCATAAGCCATCATGATAAAAATAGTGCTTGTTGAAAAATAATATATCATCATGTAACAAAAAAACATAGAAGGATGTTATCATTGAGGGAAAAATCATTTAAAAAGAATGATTCAAAAGGAATCATCAATAAAGCAATGAAGAATCAACTTTTTTTATACTGGGACTTGAAATACATAAAATATAGTTATATATTATATGATAAATCATGAAACAAGAACCCCGTTATAGAAAATAATTATGAATCTGATAAGTGAATTGGGAGAAGAAACATATTTTTTAACATTTTCATAAGTGAAAAAGTTATATATCCCTCTTAAATATAATTTTAAAAAACATGAATTGAATGATTTTAAAATAATTTACTTTTAAAAATAGTATCTGGTAATTTAGTAATGAAAATTACATGATTTATTTCTAAAAGAAACATGGTTTGAATGAATAATTACACAGTTTTAATATGGAAAACATTTTAAAACATCATAATATGCCCTTTTTTAAAACCCACAATATAAAAATAGTAGTAAGTTATCTTTGTATTAAGACATTTTTTTCTGAAAAAATGATTATAAAATAACTTATTTTAAAATATTTTGATGGGATAACCCAATTATTTTAGAACAAATTCCAAGATATAACTATTTTACTCAAAGAGAAATATTTGAGCTACCAAAAACCAGATGGGACCACTTTGTATATGAAGATTTTATTTGTTGTCAATGAGTGTCAATGGATGTCAATGATGATCAACATGAATAAGAAACTATCATAATTAAAATGGAATATGGAAACAAAATATTGGTAGAACTTGATACTAAGATTCATATATGTGTATTAAGAGTGATACACTATCTACAACAATTAAGGATGATTGGAGTGTTCTTTGTAAAGAGTAAAAGAAAAGGAGAAAAAGAGGTTGTGCAGGTGGTTTGGCATTTTATATTTGTAAACACTTAGTTTTACACTATGTAGTTATTTTATATGCCTTTACCAAAAAGAAAGGTTCCACCCATGGAGGACAACTGAGGATCTCACCTCAAGCACATGCGGGACCCGAGGGGTCAACCGTTCTCAAGGGAATCCCTTAAGACTAGCACCACAAGAGGCAAGATGTGAACGTGCCATGTATAAGTTGGCAAGTGCCACATAGTGGTGAACCCATTCAGTGTGGGAATTGGATCTCTCTCAAGGAGAAAAGTTGGAGCTAAGAGCATTCCCAAAGGGTGAACATGGTACGAGGTGGTACTGTAGATGGAGGAGGAATTATCTGAGCTACTGCTGTCATAGCATGATTGAGAAGCTGTGAGAAAACATCACAGAGTATCGATGTGGGACAAGTTTTTAATGATGATGAACTATTCTCGACTGTTGATCCCTCAACAACATGCAGTCTATCATCTGATCAATCACGAGATTGATCCCACGCATCCAAGCTGCCCATCTGATCTCCATATTTTCTGATTAATGTAGGGCCATCCGATCTCCTCCACCAAGGATGTCTTCAATCTCCGGATACCCACATGCACACATGAACTCGGAGCTCCATCCAAATGATGATCTCTCCACTCTGGTCACTATTTGAGCTCTGGTCAATCCCTTTTTGATCGACTTGATTCTATGATCAAATGCATGAAATTAAATTTGTATGCATGTGGTTGAAACGAAGAGAGAGAGAATGGCCAAAGAAAACGATGTTTCCAAGGCCACATGAGTTCAGAATATCTCTACATAGGTTTGAAGATATTAAATAACTAAATATTTCTTTTATTCAAGGTAGAATATTGAAGAGAGGATTGAGTGGATTTTGGACGTGGAAAATATCAAATATTTACTTATAAAAAGAGACCCATCGATTCAAGGATGCGGCTGTTGCATGCAATCCTTCAAGAGATCCTATTTTTTGAGAAACAGAGCCTCTTCGATATTTAATTTCAAGAATGAGAAAGAACAATCTGTGAACCATTTTATGTTCCTGAAGAGTAACCCACATACCGATCTGGTTCGCAAACGAGTGAACCGCATATCACTCTGGTTTGTAAAGAAGAAGATCTACGAACCACAGCTAGTTCGTAAAGTGAATAATTGTGTATCAATTTGGATTTGGTGAGAAACATTCCCATATACCACCCAGCTTGACCAAATTGCACACTGGTTCATGGTGAAGAGAGTTCTACAAGGGGAAGTACCACATACAACTTAGTTCGAGGAGTATAACCACATGCCATTTGGTATACGAAGGAGGACCGCACTTCGTGTATTAAGGAATCCCACACATCACTTTTTTGAGGAGGAGCTTCATACCATCTTGGTTCATGAAGGAGGTGTGCAAAAATTGTGCACATAGGAGCTCTATACACTTGGTGTGAAAGACAAAGGAGAAAACAAGAAACACCATGCCATATAAAAATTCACACATTTATGTTTGAATAAAAACACATTCATATAAATATAAGAAAATAAAACTGAACAAGTGTGTGTTTAGTAAGGTAGAAGGATGATTGTGTATGGTGATGGGAAATTCAGTCATACGCATGATTTTAAGAAGAACACAATTAAATGACAAGAATATCTGAATCAAGTGTTAAGTAAATGAGAGAAGTGGTCATGTGGGTACTAAAAGGCCCCATACCCATTTGGGCCTTCACACAAGAAAGAAGAAGATAATGTGCAAGCATACGTGAATAATTTGAAATGAAGCATCCTAAACCAAGGGTTAACATGTATAAAGGAGTGAAGAAGAAGATAACATCTATATTTTCACATTCATGGTCACATGCATACATAGAATAAAAGGAGTTGATACTGGTGATGCTTAGTGAACTGGTTTTCTATGTTTGAATAATCACCAAAGATTTTTTGATTTTGGCTACATATATTAAGACGTCCTAGTACATTTGGTTGTTTCTCTTGAGAAAAATATTGAATGTTAAATAACATCAACTCTAGACCTTGATGAAAGAAAAGTCTCATGCTGAATAGGAGACAAAGACATTCATGCCAATCTATTGAAGGGACCTTCACATCCATAAACTGATTGGGACATCACCAATGGCAGTGAGCTGGGGGGAGTCTATAGAACTGATTCAAGGGACACAATGAGCTATCCTTGAACCTTGTAAAAGTAGTGTGCTTGGGAAAGAGTGACTATACTCGATCAATGTAATCCACACCTATTGAAGATTAGTGTAATTAGGTATGACCGAAAACTTGTCAGTGTATGCTCCTTGGACATATCCCATAGTGGTGAACAAAGTAATAGTGTCTTGTCATCCTTTTTCATTTCAATGTTTTAATTATTTCACATATCCATCATACAAGTTTAATTAAGTTCCTATCAAAGTTGAGAAAAAGATCAAATAAATAGGAGAAAAAGTTTACACCCTGATTCACCCCCATCTCAGGGTGACCTAGGTCCATCAATTGGTATCACAGCGAATGGTTTTACATATGTTGGATACTTTACAGTAATTCTATTAGGAAGAGTATTTGAGTTTCTTTACTGATTCAACAATGAAGAGCAGTCTTGATGAAGGTTTAGTTATCTCCGAGTAGAAATCTATACCCAAAAAGACCATGAAGAATTGGAAAAAGAAATAGAATAAGTAGTTGAAGAATTATCTCATGAATAAAGAAGTTGCAGTGTCTGGTTCTCCATGACCTTCTAATAATAGAGAAATATCAATCTTGGGAAGTAAATAAAAGGTGGATCACATTTCTACTAGAGAATAAGAAGACAATCCTATCTCATTCTCATGTGATCATGAGAAATTAAGAACCTATCTGCATGATATTACTAATGAAATAGTTCCTGATATTTTTATAACAATTCAATGTATGCAGGATAATATTACCCAATTGGGAAGAGAAGTTGATAATATAGAGGAAGACTTGGAAAAGAAAGAGTTTGAATGTTTTAATCTCTACAGAAAAATCGAAGCCTTTAAAAAAAAGAGGGAATCAATAAGACTCTAGAAGAAAAGATCCATGCATTTAAAGATGAGATGAAAAATAGAACTGAAGTAAAGGTTATTAATTCAGAAGGAACATCCATGAAATTCAAAGAACTTGACTCATTATTACAAACCAAAGTCATGTTTCATGAAGATGGTGTTGAAAGATTGAAAAATTCTTATGATGAGAGGATGATCATGATTGAAGATCAGAAGATCATACTCAATATGGAATGTCTAAAATTGGAAACCCTGTTGACCAATCTTGAGAAGACACATATTGAGACTTCAAAAAAGAATAAAAATGTTTCCACTGGTACTCAATGTTCACTAGATGATTATAAATCCAAAACCTCCAAATTGTGATAAGAAGATCATGAATACAGTCATTGATCTATCACAAGCATCTGAGAAAGTGAAGGTACCATCCGTACCCACTTGTACTATTGTTTCTAAATATGTTTCTTTTAAAAGTGCAGGTTGGATGAAAAATTCAAAAAAATTATGGATGGGGAAAGGTCAGGAGAAGAAATATACCACCATGGCTAGGGTGGATAGGAAGAAGAGGTTAGAAGATGGTTACCCTAGTAGAGCACAACCCTTTAAGAAAAAGTCCCAACAACAATATACCAAATATATCAAGAAGAAAAGATTTGTGGGTCAATGTTGGCATTAAAATAGATTTGGGAATTGTGCACTAGATTGATGGTACAATACATTAAACATAAAAGTACAGAGAAATCCTATGCCAAAAAGGAGAAAGACAAATAATAAGAAACAACATCAACAGATCCAGAAGCATCTATTTACTGCAAATAGATTTGGAATGTAAGACAAAATCTATGCTGTATGCAATGGGAGTGGTCACAATAATAGAACATGATTATCTCAACACATATATAGAGTTAATAAGATCAGAGGACCACATAATCCATCTCAGAGAGAAAAAACTAACATGGAGAGAATTCAGAAGAATAATTAAAAAATAAAAGTCTCCCAAGAAGTCTCCCAGAAGAAAAGGTGAGAAGTCCTTGGATTCAAAATCCAAGAAGTGGAAGACTTGTATGTCCCAAAGAATTTCTAAAAATGATGGCACTATAGAAGATTCCTAGTGGAAAACACAAATTTACTACCATTGTTCCCAGAGACATATTGGTTATCTAACCTGAAGACTTGGGAAGAATGAGAATGATATGAGATGCATAGGCTAAGGCTAGTGCAATAGGAAATAAGAAGATTTATCATGATGATAGAAAAGTCTTTTGTGTGAGGTGCAACAAGGATGATCACACTATTAAGAATTATAGTTCATTTATTCCAGACCAAGACGATTTCCTCAAGAAGATGAAAGTTGCACCAGAAGATTCAAGTTCATTGAAAGCTCTTGAAGAATAAAGACTCACACACATCAAAATTGAATAAATTTTAAGATCCATACAACCAAATTCAGGGCTGAAAATAAAATGTGAAAGTGTGAGGAGTGGAGCAAATAGAGCATCTTGGTTGAGAAAATCATCTCAGCCTTCCAACTCATATCAATGAAGTAAGGATGATCCACCTTATTCCCTTAACACATTTTGTATTTTACTAATATTATAGGGAATTAAAGGTGAGGAAATCACTTAGGGGGAGAACTTGAGAGGTGTTCCCTTGAGAGGGAGACACATAAAGAAGAATCTCGAGTTATTATCCTTCAATTGGTATCATATTCAATTACTGTGAAGATTGTATGAAGATCATGACATTAGAAATGGTATTACATCTCTCAACATTGGTTACTCAAAATAAAATTATTTTACAAAGGGAGAGTAACAATGTTAATCAATGACATAAGAATAATGGATGTTCTCTAAGGCCACTTATCCATCCAATTTCACTTGAATGTTTTTGATGTATTTGTTGAAGTGAGAATATGAGTTTCAGGTTGATAATTTGACATCACATTTATTATCCTCATCCTGGTATGAAAGAGGAAAGGTCCTTGAAGACAATTACACGAGTTCTCATCACATGAGGTATCATGATCAGGGGATAATGGAAAATAATTTTTTCTAGATAAGATCATCTATTTTTCTACATAGCAAATTGCTCAAGTAGGATTAGAGTGAAACGATTAATAGAACAATTTCTTAAGTATGGACTGATACCCTCTCTACAATAAACAATGTATTTCTTGCCAATAAGGGGTAGAGCAAGTGATATTAGAGTTAAAAAGTGAAAGGGAGAGAGCAGATAATTTTGACATTAACATGCTCATTTTAGAGAAAGTTGAAGTATTGAAAAAAATATAAAGGGAGAGATTGTTGGTACCACATTGTAAATAAATATTTTATTTGTTTTCAATTAGTGTCAATGGATGTAAATGATGATAAAAATGAAGAAGGAACTCTTCAATGTAAAATGGGGAATGGAAACTAGATATTGGTTGAACTTGATCCTATGTTTCATATATGTGTATCAGAAGTGATAAATTGTCTAAAAAAATTAAGGATAGTTGGAGTGTTCTTTGGAAGTAGTAAAAGAAAAGGATAAAAAGAGGTTGTGGATGTGGTTTGGGATTTTATATTTTTAAACACGTAGTTTTACACTAATTAGTTATTTTATATGAATTTACCAAAAAGAAAGTGGCCATCTATGGAGGCCATATAAGGTCCTCACCTCAAGAACATTTGGTGAATGAGGGGTCAACCATGTTCGAGGGAAGCCCTCAAGACCATCCCCACACAAGGTAGGGTGTGAGTGGGCCATGTATAAGCCCAAAAGTGCCACACAGTGGTCAACTTGTGCAGCGTTGGCGCTAGGAGCGCACCTGAGGAGCAGAGTGGATGCTAAGAGTATATGCCCATAGGGTGAACACGGTATGAGGCAGTACCATGGAGGGATAATGAGTAACTTGAGACACTGACTCCGCGTCTTGATTGAAAAACTGTGAGAAAACATCACGGTGTTTCGATGTGGTAGGGGGTTTTAATGATGAGGAACTAATCTTGACCGTTGATCCCTCAGCGATACATGATCTATAGTCTGATCAATCATGAGATTAATCCCGCTCATCCAAGCCATCCATCTGATCTCCGTGGTTCGTGATTGAAGCAGGAATGTCTGATCTCCTCCACCGAGGTTGTCTTCAACCTCCGGACACCCGCATGCACCAGTGAAGTAGGAGTTCTAGCCAAATGATGATCTGGCCACTCCATCCACTATTTGAGCTCTATTCAAGCCCATTCTGATCGACTGGATTATATGATCACATGCATGAAATTACCTTTGCATGAATAAGAATTAAATGAAGAGATAGATATGGAGATAATAGATGAGGTAAATAAAGTTTCCATGGCCACATGAGTTCGGTATATCTCCATACGGGTTTGAAGATATTTAAAAACCGATGATTTCGGTTATTCAAGGAATAATCTTGAAGGGAGGATTGTGTGGATTTTAGATATGGAAATGATCTAATATTTACATATAAAAAGATACCATCCCCTATTCAAAGAAATAAATATTTCATCCAAGTCTTCAAGATCTCATGTTTTCTAAGAAGCAGAGCCTCTTCAATATTTAAGATCATGAAGGAGAAAGCATGATCCGTGAACCATTTTAGGTTCATGAAGAGTATATTGTGTACCAATTTGGTCCATGAATGAGTGAAATGTGTACCAATCTAGTTCTCAAAGAAGAATAACTGATAACGACTCAAAGTTTGTGAAGAGAAGGGCCCTCATACCGTTTTGGATTCGGGGTAAAAAGATATCACATACCACCTAGATTGATCGCATACAACTCTGGTTTGCAGTTTATATAATCCTGTGAGGGGAGGTCCCATGTACCACTTAGTTCATGGAACAGAACCATGTCCCATTTGGTACGTGATGGAGTACCACACTTCATGTGTGAAGGAAGACCACACATCTATTGCGTGAGGAGGAGTCGTAAACCATCATGGTTTGCGAAATAGGCATTCACACTTTGTACAAAGAAGAGATCCATACACTTGGTGTGAAAAAAAGTATACAACATGAAAAACCATTCCATATAAAATTCATACTTTTATGTTTGAATATAATCATATTCATATAAATATAAGAAAATCAACGTGAACAGTTGTGTATTAAGGAAGGGAGATGGAAGATTGTTCATGGTGATGGGAAATGCATTCATTAGCATGATTTGAATAATAATACAATTAAATACCAAGAATATCTAAATCATGTGCTATGAAAATGAGAGAAGGGGTCATGTGTGTACTAAAAGGCACCATACCCATTTGTGCCTTTACATAAGAAAGAAGTAGAAAATATGCATTCATACATGAATACATTGAAAAGAAGCATCCTAAACCAATAGTGCATGGGTCTAAAGAAGTGTAGAAGAAGAGAAAATCTATATTGTCACATGCATGGTCACATGAATAAATGGAATAAGAAAAGTTGATTCCAATGATTCCTAGTTAACTGGTCTTCAGCGTTTGAATAATTAAAAAAGAATTTGTGTTCCTGGCCTAGAATAATAATAAGTCCTTATAAATCTGGTTGTTTCACTAGAGAAGAAGATTGAACGTTAAGGAACATATACTATAGACCTTGATGCAAGTGAAATTTTAGACTGAACAAGAGGCAATGACTTTCATGCCTATCTATTGAAGGGACCTTCACGTCCATAAACTGAGTGTGAATTCATCCAAGGCATTGAGCTAGAGGGAGTATATAAAAGTGATCTTAGAGACACCGTGAGCTATCCCTAAAACTTGTAAAGGTAGTGTGACTGGGAAAGAGTAATTTACCCAAACATTGTAATCAATTTCTTGTGAATATGAGTAGAAATAGGTAGACCAAAAGCTTGTCGGTGTATGCTTCTTAGACGTATCCCTAAGTGGTGAACCAAGTAAAAGTGTTGTGTCGTCCTTATGTATGTGAATGTTTTAGTTACTGCACATATCCATAATACAAGTTTAATTATGTTCCTACCAATGTGGGAACAAGATCCAATAAATAGGAGGAATGTTGACACCCTGATTCACCCCCCTCTCAAGGTGACATAGGGTCCTTCATGACCCTTACGGGAAAGATATCCCAATAGGTGAGAAATATATATGTAATGATTTATATGGTAGTAATTTTTATTCCTAGAAAACAATGAGTTAATACTAAATAAAACAATAAATGAGAATAATGTACCTGAATTATATAAAATATATTTTAGAGAACAATCATAACAAAAATAATGAATGATGAGTTAACAAAATCCTTACTATTGAAGAAACAACTAAATTAATAGCCACATGAATAAGGGAAAAATGATTGGGATAATAAATCCCACTAAAATAAATTATGATAAAAATAAATCCTTGGGATGAAAACAAACATATAAAAAACATGGTGGATAAAATGTATTGTGTCACAAAGAACCATAATTGAGACTATGAAAACCATTACCTTATTTCCTTCATAGTCAAAATTACATCTATCATACAATATAAAAAAATTACCTATCATAATAACACATTTGTGTTAATTTTTAATTTATATAACCTTTTTAATTTTTTTAATTATCCTCGACATTTATATTAGTTAATTATTATTTATTTTTAATATCGAGTGTAAGTAATTTTTATCATTTTGAACTAGAATCATAAAAATGGTATTTATATTCATTATTATTAGAAATTTTATAATCCCAAGATAATTAAATGGACTAGAATAAATTTTCCATTATAGTTATAAAGTTAATGTTTAATTCCATGTTAACTCTTGTTAAAAAAAATAAATATGTAATCAGTAATGATCATGTTTTGATGATTCTTAATGAAAATTCATTTTAATGATTAATGAATTTTGAAATAATGAAAACATTATTGAAACAAAATTATTATTTAAATAATTATTTAAATATATATTATTATAAAATTAATTATGTTCCCAAATTCATCCATGATATAAATTTATAGCATTTGTCAAGTAGGCTGTTAAACCAACCTGAACATTAACATACCATAATTAATATATGATAATATGGTTGTTTCATTGTAATATCATTATATTATAATAATATTATTATTATTTATTGTTTACTATATTTATATATCATAATTTGAATGAATTATAATACAATTAATGGATATAAAAATATTACTCAATATGGATATAATTAATTTCCTTTTAGTATCCATGTTTCAAATGAATGAATTAAAAATGATCATTTGTTGATTATATTATTACTAAGTTATCCAATTTTTTATATAAAAAAGTAATTATATTATAGAAATAATATATACCCATTAATCTCATTCTCCAGACTATCAATATAAGGAGATGATGAAAAGAAAAAGGAAATCGACCATTTTGTGGAGGCGGCAGCCCACATATACACATGGGTGGTTTGTTCAGTTTTTTATAGAATGGGTGGAATGAATAATTTGTTCTATGATTAAAGAATAAAAAATACTTTATTAATGTAATATTTATTTATTAAATTCAGTTTTAGTAAAATCTGTGTAATGTGTTTAAGGAAAATGAAGCATGACACATCAGGTAGGTGGTAATCCATACACATGCATGAATGCCATTTTTGTCTTCCTTGAGGGAAAATGGGAAATGTGGTTAATGGTTATTACATTATAATGTTAAAATTAGTCATTCAAAAAATAATTATTTCATTACACAGGGTCTTGAAAATTATAATTTTAATGGTAAGATAGAATGAAATGATGTTAAAGAAAATCTATTACTTATGTTTTAAACTTTGAGTTTTTCAAAAAGAATAACTTGGAAGATGAGAGATTTGGATAATATTTTGTGACCATAAGCTCAAGGAGGAGGAAAATTATTTAATGGGTAAGAACCATTTCGATGTTTTTATAGGAAACCAAATTCTAGGAGTGGTATTGATGGTGTTGTGAAAGGCACCTTTTATAAATGAAAAGGGACAAATATTTTGTAAATAACAATACATTTTTAATATTGGGATTTCAATATCAAAGAAAGTGGATACAAAATAGATTAAAAATGGAGTGTTTAGGTTATATGTTCATGAAAAACCTAAATCACTCAATTATATAATTTTTTAATCATGTTTAGGCCATTTACCTGCTAGATTATTATATTCACTATTTTTTATGTTTCAGGCCATTTACCTGCTGAATTATTATATTCACTATTTTTTCCATGGTAACTATTTATTTCCACGATAACATATCTATATGCAATAAATTAAATGAGAACATATTAAAAATTTTGAACCAAATAATTTTTAGAATTTAAATCCATTTTACTTGATTCAATTTGTAATATTGAGAAAAAATTATTTTAAAACAAGTATTATAAAATGTATTTATTTTTTTATAAAAACATAACTGATGTTCTAAAATGTAAAATACTTATTTTAAAATAAAAATTTAAATTAAAAAACATATAATGTTACTTTTAAAACATATATTATTTCATGAAATTTAGAACTTATACATGTATAATAATAATTTCAATAAATAATTATATTTGTAAAAATAATATTTTTTAGTGTTCACCTTAAAATTAATATTTCTAGATGAATCCAAAAAATTAATCCTAAGAATATATTTTTATTTCTAGAAAAAAAATAATGTCAATTTTTTGAAATGACAATTCTAAAATTCATAAATTCAACTTTTTGATAAAATCATCAAATTTAATAACGAACTGTTTTCTAGGAAATTGATATTTTCAAAAGTTAACTGTTATTATTATTATTTCATATAATTTACCAAATAAATTGTTTTCAACTAATTTTTAATATCAAACATATTTTACCATAATTAATCAGATGTTTCTTAAAATATAAATTCATATCGAATAAAAAATAAATTTTTGGAAAAATATTTTTTTATACATAAAATGGTCTGATTAGTCATATTAAGAAAATTTATTATGTTTTTATAATATTAAAAGTGAAATTTATTTTATTTATAAATATATTTAAAAATTAGGTTACTCCTATTATTTTTTAAATTTTCCTAATTAATATTAATATTTTTATATAAATATATCATGGTTTTATTTTAGTTCGGTGTTGCATGTGGAGAAAGCTATCAAACACATTGAGATTATTTAAAGGATGTTATATATTAAAATATCAGGGTATTACATTTTCCCCTTTAAATAAATTATATACTCAAGAATTTAGTTTTCAAATTAAAAATATTTCATTGTATTTATATGGAAAAGTAGCTTGAGGTATCAACATTAATAATAGAGGGAAGGCTAGGAAACCCACATATAGGCATATCTCTATATTATGATTCTTTTAAGACATTTAGTAAAAACTACCTCACATATTTGGGTGTTAATTTTTATATTTTCTCTCCTTGAGTTGTAGAAATAAATATAGTGATAAATTATTAATGGTTAGTAAGACATTTTTTTTGTAATTAGTATGCATATAGATGCATAAACACACAACACACATGAATATTTAATCTCCCACACTTATTCAACTTGGTAGCACTAGAAGGAGGCTGAGGTTAAATGATGAATATAAATAAGAATTATCTTCCTCCTCATAAGGATAATTAAGATCCATGATTTGACCAATTTTCTCCCATTATGGTGTATCTACCTCTATCATATTGGGATTCTCCCTCTTTAAAATATATCTCAAATATACAACTACAATAATATAAAACCACCCTTCTCTTCACTCACTTTTTTTCACTGATCCTGAAACTACATACTATGTGGAGACCGCATGAATAAAGGATGGTGGGGAATAGATTCTCCACAAAATCCTCATTAGGTGGCTCTTAATCTGTATAAACATATACTTACAAGACCCAAATTATTTTCAACACGTGATATATAGGATCACATGATTTTGGGAGTCAAACCTAATTCTCAAACTTCTCACTGCCTAATGGTCACACGACGACCTCACCCCTTTTCACCTCAATCTCATGTCATGTTGTGACAGAGACAGTGGTGGGGGTTTTTATTTGACTTGCACAATTATCATGTATCTTTTAACTTATATGGAAACATTGGGGTTTGTATGCAGCTATGGTGAATTCATGGATGTTGATAAAAATTACTGAATATTATCTTCTACTATTATCATGATGTTATGATCTATCCATATAGGATTATAGTTTTTTTATCTTACCCCATCCATATTTCAATAATTAAGATGTTGTGGGAAATCTAACAATGATTTAGTGAACATAGAATCTAGTTTAAAATCGACAATCCATTACCATAATCATGTGAAATTCATCTAATAGTAGATAAAAAATATCCATCATTCCCTAAAAATAAACTAAGGGCACAATAATAAATATAAAAGAAGATTCCTTAGATAATAAAATCATAATGGTTGTGATTTAATACTCATTGAAAAATTCCTAGACATGATAGGGTGGCTAGAAAATAATTCTAATAAGGAATCAATAACTTTTGATTTGAAGATAATTCTGCATTCTCCACTTCATTTTCATGAATAAATTCTGGTGGTTGGACTATCATAGGCTTTACCTAGTTTAATTTATCTTTGGGGATACTAATTTTTTTTATACTTTTTAGCCTATAGTTATTTTAGATGAAACTATCCCACTCATAGTTCAATATATGTCATTCATAGGTCAAGCTATTTCATTATTTTTTCAACCTAGGTTACTCTTTGTTTGCATTTTCTCATAATCCAAAAAAGTTTCCATTGAAGTAACTAGGAGATTAAACCATCATATTGGTTCATAAAGTTAATATGATCAATGAATGAATATATACAATGAGTGTCAACCAAGTATGTGGTTAGGCCTCTTTGTCATGCACCAGGTGATGATACAGTTAATACCAAATTTTCCCCTTTTAAGGTTATTACCACTATGTAAATTTACACTAGATACTGCATCCACATATAGTATCCAAATATAGATATAAGTTTTAGGATAGCACCACAATTACTACTTTACCAAAACATTAGTATGTCATCATATACTTAGAATTATTAAAAGTATTCCGACTAAAGTTATCATATCTTAAATATCAATTAAAATGTGCATTATTTTATTATCATTAAATAATATACTATCCTAGAGGGTTATATATACCTTTGAAATTATGATCAATCATAAATTATGAATCCTAAAATTATCATCAATAAACATCGTTATCCTTAAATTTATCAATAACCTATTATAATACAAATTATAGAACCCTAGATCCATACTCCCAAATACGGTTCAAAAATCACATAATTTAAATTGTAAAATCAACACCAAATATAGATTCTTAGATATATCTATCACATAATAAATATACTTAAATGTATCAATTTAATTACACATATTTCCATGAAAATTTAGGTTTATTGATTTAGATAATTATGAAAAATAATAAACTAACTAGGTCCTTGTCTTTATCAACTAATGGAAGTTTTTTCACTATATAAGAAACTAAATAGTCCATAATAACTTTTAAACATATTACCTAAATCTCCACACACTCTATTATATCAGGAATTTCTTATACAATAATTTTCTTAATAACCTCAGGAAATGAAAACAAAAGAAGGGATGAGATAAAAAACATAGTAATGTAAAACAAAAACAAATGAAATAATGACACAAACATGAAATAAATATTATGTAAGGAATGATTAATCATTATAATTAAATAATCTATTGAAACTATTAGCATAATATATCCATGAATAACAATGAAAATACGTAGATCAAATAGATACCGGTAACTAATTTCGTGGTCTTGGAATGAATAATTCCAAACATCTTGATCTTATCATCAAATAATCATCTGGGAAATCATTAGTTCAATGAAGTACCAAACTAATACATTTTTCTAAATTTTGAATAAATACTCCAAATACCAAAACATGTTTTTCTCATGATACCTATCGATTGCATCTAGGGGATATAGAATATTGGGTCCCACCAATAACAACTTTAAGTCTAATTCATTCATCATTTGAGATAATGAGTAAAAAATACATAATAAACATTACCAATAATAATCTATGTTGGGATAACAAACATAGATAATGGGAAAACATTCCCCAATCAATAAAATTACATTCTTTCTAGGTGAACATCATCTAATCTAAATTATGTAAAATTTGATGCTCACATCGTATTGAGAAATGAGGATAGAAATATTTCAATAGTGTAATAACATGATCATAATCCATCCCTAGAAAAAATTTATATGGTTTAAATAGAATATAACCCTAGTGTAACATAGTGTACTTAGAAGGATGTATATATAGATGAAAAATATCCTTTCAAAATAATGCTTCGAATAGTATCATGATAGAAAGGATCAGGAAAAAAATTGTTTGATTTCGTGATTTGAAAACCCCAAAATATAAATATATATTAGGGGATAAATTATAAAACATGTACCCATTAGGGAAAAAATTTTTGATTATGAGAAGGATAAATGATGCTAAAACATAATAGGTTTATAAAACATTGTAAACATTGTCTCAAGAGACAAATTTAGGGGTAACTTTAGAAAGTAATTTTCAAAAGGTGTAGTGAAAGATTTTGAAATCATTTAATTTTAAAAAATAATCTCCAATAATATATCCTTTAATATAACATAATGGTTTTCTAAAAGAAGTGTGGTGTGGAAGATAGAACAAATGGTTTTGAAAGGGAATCTGTTTAAAACATCTTAATAGACATTTTTTTAAAACCCATAGTTAAAAAAGAGTAGTTAAAACTTTTTTCCATTAAAAATTAATTTTCCCATATAGTATTATATAATATAATATAATAAAATATTTCCTTGGAAGAACTTAATCCTGGAATAGATAATTCCATGATAAAAATTAATAACTCAAATTCAGATATTTGAGTTAGTAATAACCCTTCATGGGAAAACTGTCCCAAGAAGTTAGAAATATTTGTTAAAGGGTTTATGTGGTATTAATTTATATATTTATAAATCAATGATATAATTACACATAAATAATTAAGGGACATAATGTACCCTAATTATATAAAATAAGTTTAGGAGAATGATCATATATCAATATGTGAATGTTTAGTTACCAGAAATACTTACCACTGGGGAAACAAATGAATTAATGGAAACTAGAAAAAGGGAATATGATTTTGATTCATGATCCCATAAAATAAAAACTTTTTTATAAAAATACATACATATTTATAAATTCACAATATAAAGAAAATATTTTTCACAAAATGTATTTCTATCAATGAATTATAATTGAGATAAATAAATTCTTAACTTAATTCATGATTAATTAAAATGTTCTATAACATACTATATAGAAAAAATAATAATCTTAATCACCCATTTAATAAAAATTTTCATATCTATAACATTTTATAAGCTTTATTTATAATTATTCTCGATATTTATGTTAGTTTGTAATTATTTATTTTCTTTATCGGGTGTTAGTAATGTTAATTGTTTTTAAAATAGTTTCATAAAGAAGGATTGGTATTAATTATTGTTAGAAGGATACTCATCCAAATATAATTAAATATATTTTAATTTAAGTTCCTTGATATTTATAAAAAACAACTTCATTACATGGTAGTTTTGGATACAAACCATGAAGAAAAAATCAACGATGTTAATGTTACAACGATTCTTAACAAATGAAGGGTATTTTATTAATTAATTAGTTTAAAAACAATGATAAAAGTATAGAACACGTCAAATCATTATTTATATATTTATGTACTATAAATTAATTTCTTATAATTATATATGATATAAATTCATATCATTGTTCAATTAGTCTATTAAGCCGACCCAAACATGAACATACGATGTTTAATGAATGATTATATGGCTGTGTAGTTGTAATATCCTTATAAATAAAGAATAATGATCTTATTTAGTTTATATTAGTGTGATATATATAAATTTATTGGAAATTTAAGAATAATTATTGGATATTAAATAATATATAATACAAATAAAAATATTTTTCACTTAATATGATTATTTTTAACAATTAAATTAATATAGGTCATTTATTGATCATATTATTAAGAGGTCCAAAAATTTTTCATAAAAGAAACTTAATTAAATCACATAAATTATATTTATCGATTAAAAAAATTATAATCACTATTTATTTAATGTAGTTATTAAAAGGTAAAAAGGAAATCATTTTCTCCTTGGAGGCGATATCCTTCATGTACACACGGTTAGTTATTTTATTTTCTAAAGAAAATGTAAAAGGAGTAGTATATTTTATCATTTAAGAATTTTAAATATGGTATAATTTTCATAAATATTTATTAAATTCAACATCATGGACATCCATATAGTTTGGTTAAGGATAATGAAACCTAACTCTCCAATGATGTGGTAATACACACACTTTCATGAATGACATTTTTTTCCTTAAAGGAAGTAGGGAATAGTCATTAATTGTTATTAAATAATTATAATAAGATTAATTATTTTACTAATAATTATTTTTTATATGAATCTTAAAATTAAAATTTTTATGGTTAAATATAAATAAAATAAGCTTAGGAAAAAATGATTACACATGTTGAGAACTTTGAGTTTTCCTTGGATAATTACAAAGAAAAGGGAATCACAGGACAATAGATTGTGGAAAGAAGCTGAGGCAAGAGGATTATTAATATAAAAGAATTAAAAATTCAAGAGTTTCAGGAAGAATATGAATAGTACGAGTGGTACTAAATTGGTGGTGAGAGGACCCTTTTATATTTTATAAGAGATGTAATTTTTGTAAATACCCATTACAATTTAGTAATGGGAACTTAATCTAAAATAAAATAGGCTCTAAAATTTAGAAATAATAGGTTGGCGAATAGATAAGGTTGATAAAAACCACAAAAACTGAAATATATACATGTTCTTATCATGTTTCAATACATTTATCCCTTGATTTTTTACCTTTACAATTTTTTTTCCAAAAAAATAGTTTGTACATAATTTACCATATCTATATACGTAAAATTAAAATGTTCCATATCAAAAAATTAGGCATATTGATTAAAAAATTAATTTAATTTTATCTAATTTAATTTCAAAAATTAAAAAAAAAAATTAAAATAATTAATATATAATTTATTATATCGATTTTTGATTAAATAAATAACATAATTTCTAAAATGTAAAATATAGGTTTATAAATTAAATATAATATTTTAAAACATACAATGTCTAAGATATAGAATTTCATTCAAGGTAAAAAAAATATTTTTAGTTTTTTCCATTTATTTATCCTTATAAACAAGAAAAATATCTTTAGGGTGAGATTAATAGTGTTTGTGGTTTTTTGGAGCCCAAAGCCCAGAGTTAAAGAAATATGAGAGTATCATGGATAGTGCTACTGGTTCCTCCACAAGTTGTACAACCCTATAAGGGTGCCCAATAGCCTGTCTAAACCATGAAAGGGGGATTTGGCTATATGGGGCTCAGATAGAGGGTGTGCACGGTTTTTCAAACCATTCAATATAGTCTGTGTGGGGTGTCCCCTTAGATAGTGGGATGTGCATGGTTATAACATAGTTTGGCCAACTATGTAGCCAAACCATTCAACCATTATTTTTTGTGAATAATTACCTTTTTACCCTCTCAATTGTTTATGGAACCCTCATAATTTATTCTTTTCCAGTGGACACAAAATCCTCCCCTACTCCCTTTTGAGATCAACTAAACCAAAATCTAGGATTTAGTGTTTATCCTTTATCCATAATCTAATTCAACAACCATTTATCAAATCATTTTGCCACAAATATTATATATATCCCCTTATCTCCTTTCATATTTCTTCTTCATATTATTGAATATATATTTATTAGAGATCATAATCCTTGTTATCAGGGCATTTGTATATTCTTGTTTTTTCATATGATCTAGAGAAAACAATAGGCTGACACTAGATGAGTGTTCTAAGACTGAATAAAATTATGTGGTCTAAAACGTTTACATATGTTTTTATTTTTATTTTAGTGTATTCATTGTACCACATGTCATACCATCCGGTCATAGCTTTTAAATTAAATGATAGGAATTTAATTAATCATTGCACCTAGTGGTGATGTACATTTCTTATTGAGACTTCGTGGGTGGTTATCCACCCCAACCTATTCAACCCATTAGGTGAGTTCTTTTATCTTCCCTATGTTTAAACCACCCCATTTTTTGTGCGGTATTTCCACCCTTATAGAATGGTCCATTTTCATTTAAATGAGTTAGTTGGATATGATCATTCCTTATTTTATTTATTATTCAATGTTACTTAAAGGGTTAAATGTTATTAAAGTGATTAAATGAAAATGTGGAATTAGATGGATATTATCTAGTATTTTACATCATTATTCTGATAATTGTATTTTGGTATGCACACTAACATGGCCTATGATACTTTCTTGATGTTTTACATATCGACGTCAAATTTACTTCTTATAATGGTATGTAACCCATTTTTTATGGTATGGAACTGACTTCGGGATTTATGTATGGAACCTCGGACCTATAGGTATGATTATTTTGGAATGAAACCAGTTAGGGGTTTGAGTAATCACACATCTTACCCCTAGATATGATTATTTAGGGTGTGTTACGAATGAGAAAGATCACGGTACGACACATATGGATTCCTTATACAATAAATCTCATAATATTGGTCACCCTAGTTACACACCATACAATATGTCCTATATAGACATGGTAATATTTTCTCATGTGGATTATACTAAGATGCTTTTCACATGATACTGACACTTTAAATATATATTGAGTCCCACCTATTATGTCATATTCTTACTACGGTAAGGGCTTATAGACATGTTACTGTTATTCAATTTATATCTTAGTTTTTATACCTTCACACAGTTATGGTTTATAAATATGTAATGCATTTTTATAGAGACCATTGTTGGTGTCTTACTGAGTATAAATCACATGCTATTTGGGATTCCAATTAGCTCCTATACATACTACATGGATGAGTAAGGGATATGAAAAAGCTCTCAATTTGTGATACTTGATAGATTATAGCATGAGAGGGGGGGATTCATAGGTCCATGGTATAGACTATGATACAAACTGAAGATAGTATTTTGGTATTTTTGGTTCATTTTGTATAGCTATATGTATGAGTTCCTGCTACCATGTTTGCCTACTTTCTTTTTGATTTAGAGACATGACATTATATCATTTTCTAAATGGTATTTGAAATTGCTTCTGATGGGTTTTTTATTATTAAGACTTAGATGATTTATATCCACTATTCTAGTCATAATTAATTATGCTTTCTTTATTGTGTTATCAATTATTTAAACTTTTTTGTGACTCTGATTAAGAGGGTACTGACTTCCCACTGTATTGACATGAACCCAAGATTCTATTCTGAATCCTCTATCATATGGGGAGGTTCACTTGAGTCCTTATAACCAATTGAGATCAGTTACCTAAGAGTGAACTAGGTTAAGGTAATTTCAAATTGGTAGTAGAGGTTTGTTTTATTTTCCTTAATTTTTTTGTATGGTAAAACGGTGACTTTGGCATGTAAGAATTTTGTAGTGATCATGTGCCTTGGAGTAGCTAACCAACATACAAGGAAAAAGAAAAATTACTAAATATGTAACCTTTTGTTCTAGTTTATGCATGTTATAGTTATTTGATTCCACAATTGGGAGACTCACATGATCTCTGATGTTATTATTGTTATGAAATTGGAAATGTTTTTATTATTGGCCCAATATGATAATAAATCAATTGTTATACATTATTTATGGAACCTTATAGGATTAATATTTCCTAAATTATGACATGCCATGTAGGTTGAATTGCAGGACTGTATGAAACTTATTGTACATTCCTTAAGTGATAAATCTCTTATGAAAATTATGTTTCTACTAGAACAAAGGGATTATATAATTGATTATTAAAGTTTATGAGTCATTCTAAAGGGTCTTTTTTCATATAAGTTGATGAGGAAACCTTAACTAATAAATTATCATACATTTGAGTTATGTGATAGAGGTCACATATACTAAAACATTATTTTATTTTGAATACATGAATTTCATTTGTAATATAAAGAGTTCATGTACCTCTATATATTGGGAATGAAGATTCATTTATTTAAATTTTATTATACTTCCCATCACATTCATTTATCAAATGTAAATGTTTGAATGAAGTTAAATGAATAACCATATGTAATTTATAAAAAACATACTTTTATAAAATGGGAATGTTGTTTTAGTCAATTGGTTTATGATATAAATGGAATAATTGATTAATATTAAAATCTAACATGGGATTTTTAAATGGGGATGTCAATTTCAATTTAAAGTGGGTTTTCCTCTATGACACTCAATTGAAAGTCTATATATCGAGACAATTAATATGAATCCTAGAGCATGATCCAGATTATAACTTAGTAGTGGGTAGTAGGTAGTGTCTCTTTTGATCATTATGATCATTCCTACCACCCATACATGGATTTAAGAGCATACATATGGGGTGTGTCTCTTAAATATGAAGGATTGTACCTATATTATTAATTTATTTGAGATGATATTTTTGTTAAATAATATCTATGGAGTGTGATTGGAATTTTTAGAGACATCCCCCCATGAATTCATTTATCCATGTTCCCGAATGGTGGTGAAGACCATGCTTCAGGGGTGGTGGGCCCTGTGCTGCCAGTTTTACTTCTAGTAGTGAAACCTGTGGCCCCTCTGTCTCTTCCCAATATGGGCGATAATGCCTAATTTTATAGGAAATATTTTTGGATTATGAAAACAATATAGGGGGATCCACAACTTTTTTCTTCAAAGGAATAGATGACATACGAGTTCCAGCAATAGCATCCGCCCGAATTTTTGGGGGATATGAGTCCCTCAAGCGACAAAGTCATGGAGAGAGTCCATACTGTCTATATTAGAGCACCTAGAGAAACCTCATAATAGTATTGTCAATTGAAATATATATATATATATTCATTTAGGCTCAACAAATTTTTGGTAGGATGCCATTTCTTAGGAATATTTTCATTAAGGTATGGACTGGAATGGTTTTTTGATAGTCTTCTATGAATTTTTTTCTCCTTAGACACTGAGTATTGACCGATATAAGGAGTTCAAAACTAGCACCATGTCACTATTTTATTTATAGATCACTCATCTCATTTTAAAGACCTTAAGTTCATTATACCTATATATACCAATAAGGATACATTGAGAAATACATATTTTTAGGATGTGATTAGGCATCCTATTCATTCTTAGGTGAATGTTTTCTATCATGTATGATATAGTAAACTAGGATATTATTTTCAATCACAACCCAAGGAAATATGGAAGTCTGGATTATAGTGTACCAATTTATTATCCTATTACTGAAGTTTCTAGTGCCATAAAGTGATTATTTTAGACCTATCACGAGGGAAGTACAAGTTAGAGTTCACATACTAGTTGTTTTGTAGTCTTTCATAAGTTTGAGAAGTAGTGGAATCAGAAAAATCAGTGTGAGAGGTCCCCAATTGAGTGTCAATCCTATTGTAGGATTTTCCATTTATATAAGTTTTGTAGATTATTCCCTATAGTGGCTAGATAGAGAGGAGAACCACTGACTCTTGGTCGTATAGAATGATATGAGGCTATATATTATTAATGGATCTAGAGTGATACTAGCCGGTTATGACGAGTAGGTGGACATGGTCAAGGGATCTAGACACCTATGCCATAACATTAGCAGAGTGGGAATTCTCAAAGATTTTATGTTTTATCTTAGAATTGAGGAATTTTTCTAGTTTGGGAAGTGGAACATGTTCTAGGGAAGAAGATTCACGAACCTTCTGTAGTTTGAGGTATGATTTCAGTATCATCTACAATATAATATATATTATCTGAAACATGGTGTTCAAATTCATTTATTTGTGTGGTTATTGTGGAAAGCCTTATTCTCAAAATTCAATATTTCATTAGGTTGATATCCATTGACACTCATTTGGGTATGTATTCAGAGAGTGTAGGATAGTGTAAGGAGTGACCCTTGAGAGACGCAGTAATCACTTCATATAGAGCTTAATTACTCTTTACATGATGGGATTTAATTCCATAAATGGGATGAAATGAATTATTACTTATCATGACCTCATGGATTTCTATCACCCCAATATTTCTTTTGAATCACTAGAGAGTGTAAATTATATTCACAAGGGTGAATGGGATGTCACGTTAGGTATAATTATAATAGATCATTGTGGATTTATTGTAATGATAGCAAAGATTGCTATCCCTTATTTGGATTATCATTAAATACATCAGGTTTAATTCAGTGATATAGTAGATCATTTCTGGAATGTCTTCCCTGAAGAATTTTTTGGTTTACCTCTTGAGAGAGAGAGATGGATTTCTGTATTGTTTTGTTTTGGAGAGCTTCATTAATGTCCATGAAACCTTAAAAGATGGCCACTACCGAGGTTCTTGATCTCAAGAAACAACTATAGGACTTTGAATATAAGAGTTTTATATGGGATTGATGCTTCTCCAGGAGCTAATCGATCCTTTTCAGAAATAAGGTATATGGAACACTTATGATTTTCATGGATTATTGAAATTTTAATTAGATTACTGTGAAGAACTTGTATCCTTTCCCTCATATAGAAAACCCCTTTTACCAGCTCTTAGGAGCTCATATTTTCTCATATATCAATATGAGGGTTGGCTATTACCAGTAATTTCTTAGACCTTTAGACATACCTTAGACAATACTCATATTCATGGATTTGTGAATTGATTTCTCCATTCGTATTTGGATATATTTGTGGTTGTATTTTTGGATGATATTTTGGAATATTCTCATACTTTATATGAGCAATAAAAACATATTTATATCATTCATAATGATCTAATAGAGCACCAAATATATGCTAATCTCACTAAATTCCACTTCTTGATCGATAATGTAAACTTACCGAGTTAAATTGTCTTTGAGGAAGGAGTATCAATTTACCTAGAGAAGCTGGGAGGTGAAGTTACCTAGGAGAATCCCAATAACTATTTTTACATATGATGTTTAATGGGGATATCATGTTATTGTATTCATGTCCATCAAAACTTTTCACGCATAAAAGAACCTCCTACATGATTGACTAAGAAGTGTGTGATGTTTATACGGTCAAAATCCTGTGGGACAATGTTTTATAAGTTTAAACGAAGATTGAATTCATCACCAATACTGATTATTCTAGATCCAAGTAGAATCTATGTAGTCTTTTGTGACAAATCAGGTATTAGTATATGAGATGTTTTGATGTAGGAAGATCAAGTATTTTTATATGGGTTGTGGTAGCTCATGACTCACGAGTGGAATTACTTAACACATGATATGAAGATTATATATGTAGTTCATGATTTATATTTTTGGAGGGAACATAATCAAGTAGATTTTTTTATGGTGTTTATGAGCCAAAAAAATCCTTAGGTATATTTTCATGAAACATGACTTGTTTCATTGGAAATGAAGGTGGGTTGAATACCTATAGTTCTTCAAGTTTGATCTTGCCTATATTTCTGGTAAAGGAAATGTTGTAGAGGATTATCTCATTTGAAGGACAAAGACCCATGCAGTTCTAGAGGATAGTTGTGAGTGGAGACTTATGGACCTATTTCTGGTGATGAACTTGGAGGTTAAATAACACCTTAATTAGTATGTACATTCATCTTTATCAACAAACTATTCACTTCTAAATAGAGTGAAGATGATTTATTTTTCGGAATCCTAAGGGATTAGTCCTAAGAGAGAGTATTTCATGTGAGTATCTAGTGCCAGGTTGGATCATTGATGAGAATTATGTCTTATGAACCAATGGATGTGTCTAGTTTCCTAAAAAAGTCATTGAAGAATTAATGCAAGAGTTTTACACTACTACATGTGTAGTAAATCCTTGTCTTACAAAGAAGTATTATGAATTCTGTTTCTAGTATTGGTGAAATAGAATGAAAAGTTTGATAGCTGGTTTGGTTACTAGGTGTTCCACCTATCAACAGGAGAAGGAAAAACAATAACAACCAACATGGATTTTATATTTATTTCCCATTAATTAATGGAAATGGGATGGTTTCAATATGGATTTTGTGATTAGATTACTGATATGCCCTTAAGAAAGTGATGTAGTATTGGTGATCGTAGAGAGGCAGAAATAGTTTTCTCACTTAAAACCTTTCATAGAGACATTCTCAATATTTGAGATTAGGATAATATATGTCTGTGAGAATATATGTTTACACTAGGTCCCTCATACTATCATTCTTGAAAGGAATGCTCATTTCATGAAAAGTTTTTGACACCGGTTACATAAAGATTTGGGTAATTGGAATTTTTTGAGCATATTATTTCACCCTCTAGCCAAAAACTAGTAGGAATGGATGATACATGTACTATAGGACATGATATGGGCATGTTTCCATAGTTTTATAGGTTCTTGGGAGAAAAAATTACTTATTATCGAGTCAACCTACAATAAAAACATTCATGAAATGATGAAGACGAATCTATATGAGGTCATATATTGTATGTCATGTCATTCACCATTGTTCAATTTAGAGGTAGGTGATATAACACCACCTAAATCTTTTCTCATTAATGAAACTTCATAGAAGGTTCATTTGATCAAGAAATGAAGTTCTACATCTCATTCAAGAGAGAATGTATACACCGATCGTCACAATTGACCACTATATTTTGAGGTGGGGAGTAGGGTTTTCATATGGGTATGAACTAGACTAGGACATAAATGGTTTATATGTTATGGGAACATTTCACCATGGGTTTTTGGAGTTTTGAAGTTGTGGAGAGTTTTTGTCCAGTAGCTTATCAGTTGTAGTTAACTTAACGGTACTGAGCTATGCCTACTATATTTAATATTTCATATCTTCATTGGTACTATTCAAATCAGATTCATATCATTCAGAATGATGAGGTTATGTTGGAGGTAGATGCACCATTTGAGGATAATCCTATCAACATTATGGACCAAATCATGAGGTCTATTCGAGGTAGGTTGATTCCTTTGGTATGGGTGTTATGGTAGCATGCCTACATATAGGATGAGACTTGGGAGAAGGAGAATGATACACATGCTCAGTGGCCAAATTTATTATCAAATGATGTTTCACCTCCCTTGGATGGGAAACACGGGGATGAGTTTATTTTATGGGAAAAAATGTAAGACCCTAGATTTTCTAAAAGGTACAAAACCTTGTATTTTTAGTTAGTTTCCTTTTTAAATACTTATAGATGTTAAAAATAATATAGTGGTGAAATGAAGAGTTTATGAAGGGTTTTTTAGATCCCATAGCACTGGGTAAAGGGTGAAATATGAGAGGTGCATGTTTTGCGAATGATTTGTGATAACCATGCACCTCAAACTATATAGACATGTAAGGGTTCCCCATAGTTTTTCAAAACTAGTTGAGGGAGGATTTTCCCATGAGGGGAAAATACCGAGGGTGTGAATGGGTTGAGAAATATTTTCGAAACTGAGCATTGTAGGCTACAAAGGGTGTAATCCCTGGAAAAAGGGGTGTGCACAGTTGGGGTACAGTTTGGATAACCATGTAGCCAAACCATGCGACCTTTTTTGTTTCGGGTTGAATGACCTTTACCCCCACTCTCATATTATAGAAACACCCTCATTTCTTATTTTACAGTGTACGTACAATGCTCCCTTCCTCCCTTTTGATATCCTCCAAGTGTAAATTTAGGATTTGGTGTTGGTCTTCCATCCAGAATCTAATACCACCACCATTTATCACAGTCGATCTCCACCTATAAAATCTATATTCCTTTAGATCCTTTTCTCTATCTTCTTTATATCAACAAATTTATTTTGGTGCGATCTCATATGCCCTATTTTTTGGGTATTTGTCTATTCATACATTTTCATCAAATATAGACTAAATAAAAGTCCAATATTGGATGATTCTTCAACTAAAGTCTTAATTTATGGGGTCTATACATTTTTCGTAATGCTTTGTTTTCAATTTAACTATCACCTTGGTTCCGTAGATTACACCTCCCGGTCCTTGCTTCTAAATTAAATGATAATCATATAATTAATTATTTCACTTATTTGTGATGACCTCGTAGAACCTATTATAGGTTACATGTTGTAAACTTCAACCCATTCCACCCATGAGGTATGTTCTTTTATCGTCCCTATGTTAAAACCACCCCATTGGGTGTGTTATCTCACCACGCTTGTAGTGGGGGACCTTTTTAATTTAAATTAATTAGTTGAAGAGGATCATTACACATTTTACATGTTATTAAATTTTATTGAAATGGTAAAATATTATTAAGTTTATTATATGATAATCTTGAATGAGATAGATATTCTCTTAGATTGTGCCCCTTTATATTGATAACTGTAATTGGGTATGGACACTAACATATACCATGAAATTAATATACATGATTGATGTTGTGCTTCTTGGTATGGAATTGTCTTCTTAAAAAGGTATGCAACCTATTCCTTTATCGTATGACACTGATTAGGGGATCAAGTTATGGAACATATGACCCCTAGGTATTATTATTATGATATGGAATAAATTAATGTATCAAGGTATGAAACTAGTTACCCCGAAACATTTTTATTTATTGTAGGGAAATGATGAGGAAGATCAAGTTATTGCATCTAAATTTTTTGTAACCATTATATATTTTGAAAGAGGCTAAATTGGTTATTCATAGTGGGACCTAGCCCGTGTATGCCTGATACTATTTTCTAATGCGTTGTATGTTTATATGGGTTTTAATTTCAACTGGAATGTTATATATATATATATTGGCGCTCTTCTGTTCTAGACTATTCTTATTACATATTGTTCTCATGGACTTCTCATATTTATTATTCATGTTATATATTTCCTGTTATACTTATACATGGTTATGAATTATAAACACAAACTTGATTTTTTATTGATACCAATTTTGGTGGTCCATTCACAATATCTCACACCCTAATTGGGTTGTTGTTCAGTACCCTTCAAAACATCATGGGTGCAGGTAGAGATAGGGGAAAACACATAATTGAAAATACTTGATTAATAGTAGCATGGGTGTGGGGGAGCATAAGAGAAAGATATGGAATGTGATGCTATCTAGAGATAGTATTTTTTTCTTTTTGTATAAATTTATGTATTTGAGCCTGCTTCAATGTCTTTTTCTTTTTTTTAATTTAGAGACATGACATTACAACATTATGTGTTGAATATTTCTTTTGATGGATTTTTTTATTATTATCAAAGATTTTTTTCTCATTTTGTTTTAGTTTTTAATTATTGTGCTTCTTCTATTTTATTTTCCATTATTTACATCGTGAAATTGATTATAATGGGGTAGTCTCCTCGCTATTCCACCATGGATTCCTGCTTCTAGTCAACATCATCTAGAACAAGGGGAGGCGATCTTGAGGGATGGTAACCAACCAAGACCAGTTACATAATAATGTACTAGGACTGAGATGTTACATAATGTTAATAAGAAATCATCTATCATTTCATGAAAAAGGTTTCATAAATTTAATAGTCGTACATATATTCTAATAATATAATTAAATCATGGAATTTTTAAAAATTGATATTTTTAATTATTTACCTTAAAATTAATCATTCTATAAAAAAAAATAATCCTTCGATTATATTTTAATTCTATGTTTAAAAATGATATAAAATTTAACAAATTAAAATTTTAGAATTTTTAAATTCAACTTTTGTATAAAATTAGAAATTATAATGAAAAACCATTTTATGGGAAATGAAATTTTAAAATACAAAATTTTATTAGTCGTTTTACATATCAATTACCAATTAAATTAGTGTTAACAAAATATTAATATCAAACATATTTTTATCATAATTAATCATATATTTCCTAAAATACAAATACATATAATATAAAATTGTAAATTTTTAAAAAATAGTTTTCCAAAAAAATATCTTATTATAAATAATATGTAAACTAATTGAAATGTAATTCATATTAAAATTAGTTTTTATTTTCATTATATGTATAAAGTACCTAAATTGGATAATCCAATTACGTTTAACAGACAGATTTAATATTTTTATTTTTATATAAGCATATCATGGTTACGTTTTTTTTTCATGTGAAGAAAGATATCAACCACATTTGGATCATTTAAAGGTAGTAATATATTTAAATCATCTAGTGTTACAACCACATAGTGGATAGATTCCCATAGTGGTTTGGGTTTACTCCCCATTTCCATTAAACTATAGTGGATAGTCCCATAGTTTATTTGGTTTACTCCATAATACCTTAATTATTATCCCATGTGATATAAATATTTAATAAATGGATTAGAGGGATATATGATTCTAGTACCACCCACATTTTTTTGAAATACAAACATATGTGTTCTATAAGAACATATTAACATTCATTATTCCTTCATATATTATTTCACTAGTGGAAAAGAATTTTGTATCATGATAATGTCATAAAAAAACTATAATCCATACAGAGAAACAATATTGATTTTATCATTATAAAATATACCCAATAAAGATTAAAAATAATTAATGGATATTTACATTTATTAAAAATACTCTAATAAAATAATTAGAAATATGTTTTGAAAAAATAGATAAATATTCTATCCTTTTGAGAACATTTAACAATAATTTTTTCCCATAATATGGGGAGTATTATTTTTATTGAAAAATCATGGGAAAAAAGAAAATAATTTTAGTAACAAAGAACAGTCATCGTGGTGTATAAAGGTTGTTAAGTGGTAAATTCGAAAAACATATTTTTCAAACTTTTGCAGAGAAAGTCAAAATTGACCCATAAAAAAAGGATAAAATGATGTTATTTAAATCTTTTTTAATGAAATTAAAATATTTTTTAATTTTTTTTTCATAAAATCATTTTAATATATAATAATGTTCTTTAAATATTATAAATAATATTATATGGATTATAAAGAGTTCGTTAAAATACATTAAATGTTTTAAAGAGGTCAATTTAAATAAAACCCATTATGAATTTGGAAACCCCTGAATCAAAATGTCATGAAATATATTACATTAGATGGATTTCTATATACTCATATTTTTCATGAAAATTAGGAAAAATAAAATTAATGGGTTGTATATATGCCACAGAAAATAAATAAGGTGGTGAATATAGAACATGTCTTAATAAATGGAAATAGGGATTAGAAAAAACCCTTACCCCAAACATCTTCTTGGTCGAACATGCTATAACCTCCTCCTATATAATAAATGTATATTTATAATACATATATATAATAATGATATTCATAGTTATATTTATATTTGAAGATAACATCCACATATAATTTCTTATTACCCATTGAGACTTAATTCTTTTCTAAAATATAATTGTTTGTGTTAATAATACAGTTTTCCAGATTCCAAGGTTTCAGTAATTGCACCGTACTCATGGTTTAATAATATAATTAATTATCAAGAATTTTTATAGTATTTTTTTTATATTTATTTGGAGTCCCATTGTCATTTAAGGTATTATATGATGATGATTTCATGGAAAGCATAAAAAATTGTTTTACTAATTTTTGATAACATAAAAATAATTGATTTTATTAGTGAATAAAAATATGTATATGAATATTATTGATAATTTTAAACATTAAATAAATAATTATTAAATATTATTTATAGTATATAAAATATCATACTCATTCATGACATAAACTTTTATAAATTTTTTTATGTAGGTGGTAAAACCATCCTAAAGAATAGTGTGTAAAAACTACTAAATATATACGAACATTTTAAATTATATTTATAATATATCTCTTATATAGGATTAATAATTTCATAAATAAAATATATACTAATTAAATCCATTTTATAAATATATATGTAATTTAGTGACAAAAAATAAAATACATTTCTGATGGAGGTGGTAGCCCACACACACACAAGGGTAACCATTTCATTTTTCAATGAATGGAAGGAAGTCAGATTATGGTTATTACATGAACATAATAAATTTTTAGTATACTAATGATACTTATCTCCTAAAATTATTGTGTTTATAATATACTTAGTAGAGGTGAAATAATATATAAACTTGAATGATCACGGTTAAGACAAAAATCTCTCCCTTGGATATCCTCCATTAAACTGCTCATTAAGCCATATTAGGATTGTATTATAGTGATAAAAGAACATCTAGTACATGTTTAATGGTGTTGGAATGTGATTTGGGAAATAAACAGACCTCAGTATCCCAAATTTAGTGGTTTATTTATTAAATTGGAAGAAGATGCACACTATCACATCCCGAATGACAGAATAGTTTTATTGCCTTTGTAAAATAAATATATACATGAATCTTACATTTCATTTGAAATTATGAAATATAAAATAGTGAAATTAGAAATTCCATATCCTTGGACTCACTAAAATATTAAATATTTATATCATGGGTAAGGGACAAAATAAGGGTGATCTCAGATTCCTAGTAATAGTTACATATAATGTAACCTATCATGAATAAATAAATAATAATCAATAAAGAATAACCAATATGGAATGGTAAATATATGAAAACTCATTCTATTTAATCAATAACTTGAATATCATGATAATATAATAAATAATCAATATGGAAATGTAAATAAATGAACACACATTGCATTTAACAAGTAACATGATCAAAAAATTCATCCACTGAATATATCTATGAAATATGCCATGGGATAATAATAACTAAATTTTTCATTAAGTAAATGGTTAATATTTAATTTCATGATCCCAAAAATCATAATATATATAGAATAAATACATCTCACAAGACAATTTAAAAAATGGGAAACCCCATTTAATGCTAGATTACAGATCCACTTCATGAGACTATCAACGCATCAAGGACATATACAATTCTATGATCCACCCATCACTATATATACTCTTAATTTCTCATATATGGAATGATGAATTTAATTCATGAATCAATAATCCGTATAAAAAAATATCTATATTTTGTAAAGAATATAGATATATAAATATTTTCTAATCAAAAAATAACATTAATAATAAATCACCAAATGTAAAAATGATATAAGGGTTAATAAAAAATCATATAAATTATAAAAAAATTATCTTTAAGATAAATAAAATGTACAATGATCGCAATAAAATGGATGTTTGAAGAGAAAGTTAATGTAATAAAATTAATTAATAAAGTGAATATTATTACTTTCCATGGTCAAATTGGTCATAGACCATCCCAAGAAATAGCATGTATGGAATAAATAAAAATTATACATATTATAGTATATATAAAATAAAGAATTGTTGTCCTCTATGAATAAAAATACCCAAAAAGATAAAATTAATTTTTTTGAAGAAAATCCCATTTTTTACTATTAAAATAACATTAAAAGTCTATAAATTTCAAATATATTAAGATATATAATTTATTATTATAGAAACATATAAAAATAGAAATTAAGACTCAAAGAAATGAGTGTTCATGATGGGGGAAAGGTTTTTTTCATACAATCTCTATTAAAAATAATGATTCCTTTCATATTTTTATAAGAAAAGTAAAAATGAATGTTTTTTCAGAAAATGATAAATAAAATCAATTTAATTTTTTTAATTCCAATTATGGGTAAAATTAAATTAAAATTAATAATAAGACATTTTTTATTTGTTTGGAAATATAGATTTTTAATGGAACGGTTTTTTCACTAATGAGAGAAATGAAAGGAGATTGGTGAAAAATAATTCATAATCTTTTATGACAAAAATAGAGTAAAATTATATTATTACTTGAAAAAATTTTGAATAACCCATGTAGAATAAAATTAATCTGTTTTTTTATATAATTATTAAATAATTTACTTTAATGTAAATTCAAGTATAATTTGTTCTAGTTATAATGAGATTGGAACGAAAATCAATACTGCTCTAGAAAATCATCTCTCAAAACCCCCATAAAAGAGATAATTTCAAATAAAAAAATTATTTCCATGAATATAAAGATATTATTGAAGAAAAATATTAAATGGTTATTCTATACACATTATAAAAGAATATAGGTGTACAATATGACATATTTCCCAAAGAATCCAATTCAAGATGAGAAACCCTTATAATGATCCAAACATTGAAGTGATTATAAATTAATGGATATACTTTGTGTATCAAATGAAACTACACATAAATAAAGTGTAAATAAAACATAATAGACTCAAAAGTAATTATAAACAGAATATTAGAATATCAAATACAAAGAAGAATTAATGCAACCTAGTGAAAAAAATTGAGTAATGAAATTCTTCATGATGTGGTAATTTTTAAGTCATGTCCCATGGGGAGAAATAATTAAAATTAAAAAAATAAAATACCATGAAGTATTAAGGATTCATTATATTACATGTAAAAGGGGGATTATATATACTATATAAATAAATTTGTTTCATAACCTTACAATATGACTCAATGAATGGAAATTAAGACAAAATCTCCTACCTCACACTTAATTTTTTGTTAAACAAGAATTAATATTATAAATAATGGTTATAATAATGATATAAACTTATAATAGAACCATATTTATATATATAATGTCATATATAATCCTATTACAACATCTTAACACCTATTGGTTAATCGTATTTTATTATTATTTTTGTTTTGGGTGTTAATTGCCTTGTTGTCTCATGTGTGTGTTGTCATTAATGTTCTGGTTATTGTGTATCTAATATCAATCTATAAATATTAAATTACATTAATTTTATAAATATAATATTTAACTAATTTATTCATTTTTAAAACTCTTTTTGAAATTTCTTCATGGAAAATGAGTCACATCGCTTCTTGTAAACGATAGTTCGTATGTACGCACAAGCAACAATATTATTCTTTTAATGAGTGAAAAAGTAAAAAAGTTAGTGGTTTGTTAATTTTAAATAATTAATATAATGGAATACTTTATATATATATATTCATTATTTCTTTCATTATGACTACCCTTTTTAGTTAGTGATGTGAAAAATTATATCAGTTTGTGAGGTGGTATTCCACCATACACAAAAGCGATGGATTTATTTTCCTTTTGATAGTATAGTTTCTAGTGTTATTATATTTTAATTTTTAATTCATAATTTTAGGTGAAAAAAAAGAAAAATTTAAAATAAAGTGCTTAGAGAAGACAATTAGCTTTATTTTGAAGAACATCCTTTATATATCTTATTATGGATCATAGCCTAGGTATTTTGGAAAAAACATCACCTCTAAATTGTTGATAAAGTTTTTTTGGATATTTTTTTAGGGTATGGTTGGGTAACATGGGTTGATCGGTGTGAATAAGGGAGGGAAGAGATATCCCTTTTATAACTGAGGAGGAGTGACCTTATTTGTAAATACCAAAATCTATTAAATAACAAGAAGTAAATATCACCAAAAGTGCTTTAAAAATTGATAAATAGTATTTTATGTATTTTATAGTTGAGAGAAATCTCCATCACATAAAAATAAATATTTTTAAGATATATTCTTTATTAACCTTTATGTTTTCTTACTTTTACTCTTTTATTTTTCACCACGGTCATTAGTTTATTTCTCACATGAAATTTATCATTTTAGCATAAAATAAATTTAGACTTATTATATAATTTAGATACAATGTTAACAATTTTAAACCTAATTTCTCAAATAATTATTCTATTTAGGTTTAAAATTAATTTAATATACGCACTTGTAATACATAAAACACCATTTTAACCTTAACTGTGGTAACTAAATTCTAACATATTTAGAAATAATTATGACCAAAAAATAATTTTTCAATATTTTAAATTATTAATTAATATTGTTTAAAATATTGAATCCATTCTACTAAATTTAACTCATGTAGGTGGAGCATTTTTATGTTAAATAAAGTTGCAAATAGTGTCCAAAAACTGGTTTTTATGAAATACATGTTTCTAATACAAGATTATGTTAGATTAAATGTTTTATTAGAGATCATAATTATATGGATTTAAATTAACATATTCATATATATAATCTATAAATTTCATTTAAAAATTTACCTATTAGTGGTTATTTTAATTAATTTAAATAGATAAAATGACGCATTTAAAATTACTTTTTTGAAAAATGTGTTTTTTAAGATTAAAAATAAATTTAAATTAAAATTTGGTACAATGATGAATGAAATTAAAATAATTATTTTAAATAATAAAAAACAATATTAGTATTTCTTTGAAAGAAATTTTAATTTTAAATTACACAATTTATTGAAAATAAATGAGAGTTTCATTAAGAGTGGTAGTTTTCTCTATTAAATAAAAGATCACTCTTTTTATAAAATACCCAAATTATCCCCCTAGCATAATTCAGATATAATTATTTAAAAAATTATACTATTTCAGTAAAATAACTTTTTTAAATATTTTTTTTTTAATTCTATATAAAAAAAGACCATTTTTGAAGAATATGTATTTTCAAGAATAAAATAGATTTACTAAAAATTAAAATGATTAATTAATAATAAATTTTCAATAAAATTTAATTTAATTAAAATTATCTTCATATATTTCATAATTAATTTAATTCTATTTATACACACAAATTCGACCAATATGTTATTACAGTTATATTTAAATATTATCTCATAGTTCGCTGTGGATCAGTGTTGTGCGTCATATACATTATCAAAAATAATTTCAATAAATTTAAATATTTTGGTTATGTGTATGAAATTAGTCTAGGAAATTATATTTATTTAAAATAACTATTATTTAAAATATCACGGTGTCACATTCTCCACACCTCTATTAAATTGAATCTTTTCAATTCCAACATGTACTTGGAAATAAATGGTATAAAATTTTGATAATTCTTCGGTTTAAAACCCACATCATAAATGTGTTTAATAAAAATTTCATTGAAAAATTTTAAATGGTATTATCAATGCCATTTAGAATAAAAGATAACAAGGTTTTCATGTGGAATATCGTTGTTGGGAAGTGAAAATATGGTCATGGAATTAACGCCTACATATTTTAGATAGTGATAGTGATCATTGATCATACAAAATTAAATAATAAAGAGATAGTTAAAAACAAAAAATAGATATATGATGAGTTAAAATACCATTTTATTCCTCAAATATGAATTTAATAAGATTTTTGTTTGTTTCAAGATCCTTTTTTTAAATTTGAGGAATTATTTTACAGTATAAGAACATAAGGAAATGTAATTACATAATAAAGTAAACTTTATAATCACAATTTAATCCTTTTATTGTAGTTCAATCAAATTCAACATAATATCTTACTCTATGAAATTAATATCCAAAATGACATTTTTATGACTAAAGAACCAAAATTATCTTTTAATGGATCGTAATATCCATAAAAGAGTTACATCTAGTTCCATTTTCCAATAAATTTTCCAAAAAAATATGGTTCACATGAGTTATCCAATAAAGTAAATTGATCCTTAAAACTAACTATTAACTCCACTAGATCAAAATTAATATTTATCCATCAATTCATTTATGTGAAAAAATGAAATATAAACTAGAACATCACATATTTGAGTGGTAGTTTCTAAACTCTTATCACCCTTTGGTTGGGGGTTCAACCCCCACAACTTTGATGGATAAAATGGGTTGTCATGTATCATGTGAGTTGTCCATTATTCCAAAACAATATTTATATAATTATTATAACATTACAAAAAAATATGATAAATATCCTCAAAAATAAAATCAATCATCTAATAACTTTTTTAATGTGAAGGGTTTTCTAAATGACTTATTTTTTTTAAAAATAAAATATTCTTAATTGAATATTATTACATTAACGTCAATGATTTTATTAACCATAATGTTTATAAATAAATTTTAAATTTTTTTCGTAAAATAATAAAGAATCATTTCTCAAATAACATTTTCACTAAAACATATACAAAACCAAAGGGTTGAATTCCCATAAATTATTTCTGATATTATCCTCAATCGTGAAATATTCCCATGATTTTTTTTAAGATGGGTATATATTACATTAAAAATATGGTCAAACTTATACATATTATCCCCTAACACTTTAGGTTTAACCTAAATCATTTATTTTCGTAATCTATTCAAATACTTTATAATGGTTCATAACATAAATGTAAATTTCCTTTAGCATATACCTTGGGAGTGTTATAGGTGTGTTGTAATGAACATTTTCATCTACCTGTAAATGATTGATTCTAATTCCCAATGATCCTTTTTAGGGTTATTATACAAAGGTACTAATATTCCACAACCATGTTCATTTTTAGTACCCATACATGAGTGTATTTCAAGTAGAACCACATAATATATTATTAAATTTGTTTAGGATGATCTTCTATAATTATCATCAAAGTCTATCATACAGTTATGTTCTCTAAATTATTTTTTCCCTAAATATAGTTCCAAAGGTTTTTACTAAAATTAATTGGATACCAACTACAAATAGCCTGACCTAAATAGCCTAGATTCAGTGGTTATTTTATTAAATTGGTATAATATAATAGTTACCACATCCTGACGGACTGATTAGTTTAATAGCCTTAGAAAACTAGATTTATAATTTAATCTCACATTACATTTGAAAACATGGAACACAATATAGTAAGAGTAAAAATTTTGTGACCTTTAACTCATTAAAATAATATTTCTTCACATCATGGTGAAGGGAAATAAAAAACAGTGAGCTCTGATTCTCAATAAGAGTTATGTAAAGTGGAAGATATCACAAATAAATAAAGCATAATAAACAATGCATAACCAATACAGAATTATATATATCTTACAGACATTCAATTTACTCAATAACTTTACTATAATTATTGGATAAGGAATAATCAATATATTAAGCTAAATGAATCAAAAGATAATATTAGTGAAATAATATCATGGTTGAGAATAACCATATTCTTAATGAAGGAAATGCATAAGATTCAACAACATGATCTCAAACATCATGATATATATACCATCATGACCATTCACAAGATAGTTTAATACTATAGGTAAAACTCCATATAATGATAGATTTCTAATTTAACTCTTGATAATCTCAATGCATCCAGGGGATATATAATTCCAGGCCCCATCTATCATTTTATATCCAATGAATTCCACTTATATTTAATGACTAATTTAATTCCTTAATTAATATTCTTTATCAAAAAAATATTAATATTTAGTAAAAAATAGATATTCACAAATATTTCCCAATTATGAAATAACATTCATAGTAAATAACCAAATGTAAAAATGATGTATAATTTAGGAAATAATCAAATATATGATACAAATTATATAATATTTAAGATAAATAAAATGCATAATGGTTATACAGAATTGAATGTTTCAAAGGAATGTTAATTACTAAAAACATAACGAGGAATGTGAATTTCATTACTTTCTTATGTCAAACTGATCATAATCCATCCAGAGAATGAATAAGGATGGGATCAGTACAATTATACCTATCATAGTATATGTAAAAAAAGGGTTATTCATATATAAATATAAATACCATAAAAATTTCATTCAATAATTTCATGATAAAAATACCATTTTTTAATTTGAAAATCACTTTTAAAACATATAAATTTATAAAATATTTGGAAAAATATTTTCATAGAAGGATAAACTTGTAAAATCAGAAAATATTCTTTAAATAAATGAGTGGTCATGATGACTGAAAATTTTGGTTAATACGAAATAGCTTAAATAAATATTCATTTCACATTTTACTTTGAAAATTTAAAAATTACCATGTTCACAAAAAAAGAAATATTCATTTTAAAAAAAATTATAATTATGTATAAAATTATTTTAATCAATCATAATAAAAAAACCTGGATAATTTTTTTTAAAAAAACAGATTTGGAAGGAAAATGATTTTTGACTAAAGAGAGAAGTGAAGTCAGTTTTTTAAAAACATTTTTCTATAATTTTAAATACCAAAGAGAGGAAAATTGTACTATTACATAAAAAAATAATGAATAACAATAGGATAATAAAATTAACAATTTTTATAATACATTGATCAAATAATTTACATTAATGTAAATTCATGAATAAAGAATCCCATTTAAACTGGTATTGAAATAGAAATATTTACTGATTTGGTAGCATTTGAATCATAAAAAAAATGAAAGATATTAATTAAAATAAAACATTAAATAGAATGAATATAAACTGATTCATTATATAACATAAAAAATGGGAAGTGTAAACACCTAATAAAAGAAAATACATTTATAAAATTACATCAATCCCTAAGAAAACATTTTGTGATGACAAACCATTACAATAATCATAATGTTTAACTAAGAATAAATAAATGAATGGATTATATGTATCAAATTTAAATCCACATAAAATATGTGTAAAAACTATATGATATAATCAACAGTCAGTACACACATAATCCTAGATTATCAATGATAGTGTAAAAGTAATGTAACTTAAAGATAAGAAATTAAGATATGAAATTCATTACCACATGTCAATTTTCAATTAAAATAACATTAGATAAAATAAAATAAATTAAAAAAATAAAATATGATGAATTAAGAAATATTAATAATGTTACATATAAAAGGTTCAGTATATACACCGTAAAAATAAATTAGGGTCATAACATTACCATATTCCTTAATGAATGAAAATTGAGACAAATTCAATGACCTCATGATTTTTTTGGTCGAACACACATTAAGATACAATATAATGGTCATAAGAATTTTATTATTTTATAAGAAAATATTATTTATATTTATAATATCATATATTATCCTCATACAACATATTACATCACATTCGTTAATAATCTATTATAATTATTATTACTTTAGGTATTAATTTCCTTGTTTTATCATTTTTTTGGTAAGGAATTTTCAGATTATTGTTTATATGATATATTTAAATAATCTATAAAATTATATTATTGTTTCAAATATAATATTTAATTATTTTATGTATTTTAAAACCCTTTTAATAGTATACATGGAAAATGAGTCACGTTGCTTTGTGGAGACAGTATGTTTTACGTACACATGAGAAATCATATCATCCCCTTAATGGGTGAAAGGATAAGGAATAATATGTTATATTACTTTTATAGAATTAATATAATGTCATATTAATTATATATATTAATAATTTTCATCATTATGACTATCCTTTTGAGGCGATGATGGGAAAATGTTTTCATTAATTCACGAGGCAGGAGTCCTCCACACACATGAGCGATGACTTCCTTTCCCATTTGATAGAGGAGGAGAAGAATAAATATTATCCCATAAACATAATAACACCTATGTTTATTTTATATACTATTACTATTTTATTATATGTTTTATGACATAATTTAAGTTGGGAACATAATAATGAAAAAGAAAGATCTTAGTGAAGATAATTACCTTCACTTAGAAGAACCACCTTTGGATCTCTTATTAAGACAATGTGGGTGGCCTTAAGGGAAGACCATATGATATATATTGTGAATATGGTTGTTGGGAGAGGGATTTTATAGGGGTTTTCATGCCATGTATCTTGATAGGTGTGAAGAAGTGAAGGGATGGAGTACCCTTTTGGTAATTGAGGAGGGCTGATATTTTGTTAAATACCTAGAACTATTGAATAATGGGAAGTCAATCTCTCCTGAAGTTCCAAAAAAATTTGTAAATAATGCATTTGGGTGATTTTATGGTTAATTAAAATATATAACACATAAAAATAATCATTTTTAAATATGTGATTCATTATCCTCTATGTTTTCTTAATTATAAAATTTTATTTTTCACCATGATAATTAGTTTATTTAACCTATATAAATTATCCATTGAGACTAAAATAAATTGATACTTAATAAATAATTTGGAAACAATTATCCTGAATATGAAGCTTAATTTATCAAATAAAAAATAAATATGTGTGGAAAATTAATTTTATGATAAGAGAATGCCATTCAAAAAACCTCATTTTAACCATAACTATAGTAAATAAATTTTACATCTTTAAAAATAATTATGAACACGAATTAATTTAACCATATTATATAATATTCATTATGGTGATTCTAAATATGTTTTTTTTCAATTTAATCTCACATAAGGGTTGAAATTTATTTTGAAATAAATATGAAAAACGTTTTTGAAAATAATTTTTAATGAAATGCATTTTTCAAGTATAAGATAATATTACATTAACTATATGACAAGTGATAATCATTATATAGACTAAAATAAATATATTTATATAATATATATATATACACATTAAATTTAAATATTTTTTATTAGTGGTAATTTTTTATTTAAAAATGGATGAACATTATGCATTAAAAACATTTTTTAGAAAAATGCATTTTTATGCCTAAAAAAACTTGTAAAAAATTGGATATAAAGAAGATTAAAATATATTTAATATGTTTAAATATAATTATATAATAATTTTTTTACTTATAAATAAAATTATAACATATTGGGGATTTAAAATGATGTTATTTATTAAAAAGAAGTAGCAATTTTACAAGAATCTATATTTTTCACTATTTACTAAAAAATTACCCTTTTTAGAAAAATAAAAACATTTCACCCTAAGATAAATTTTATATAATGATTAAAAAATGATATTTTTTATATAAAATAAAATTTCAAAAATACATATTAATCTATTAGAGTTACAAATATAAAAAGAAAAATAAAACCGTTTTTGAAGAACATATATTTTGAATCATAAAATGACATTACTAAAAATTTGAGTGATTATTTTTTTAGAATTTATCAATAAATTATTATATGTTAATAACTAAAAATATATATTTTATAATTTAGTTAATTCTATCTATAAACTCCAATTAAATGAATAATTTATAATGGTAATATTTAAATATTATCTCATTGTTCATTTAGGCTTGGTTTCACTTGTCGTATATTCTATCAACCATAATGTATATCTTATAAATTCTTAGGGATTATATAGAACAAGCTATCTAAGAGATTAAATTTATTTAAAATAAATTTACTATAAAATCTATTGGTGTATGAATACTTCTCAAACTAAGGTTTTCAAAGTGTGTATACAACTGAGAGGCGAAGGGATCCTTTAATAAAAAAGGGGAGTGAAACCCTTGTAAATATTTATAAATGTTAAATATAACAAATTTTATTCTCATGTAAATTGTGAAAATTTATATCAAATTTTAATATACTATGGTGGAGGCATAAATAAAATCATCCAATGAAATAAATATATAGGTTTTTATTATATTTGATGCTTTATTCCTTTTTGTTAACCCCTTTTTAATCCATATATACCATTACTATGATGACATAAATTTTACTATGGTAAATATTATTTATGAATAAAAATAAAATGTAACTTATTAATAAATTTAAAAATATAATTTTAAATATGAAAATGATTTTATAAAATAAAATTTCTACAAGTGAGAAAATTTAGTTTTAAAATATGTAAAATAATAAAACAAATTTATTTTTAAGAAAAATTACCACTAAAAAGAAAAAAATGATTTCACAACAAAATAATATATTGTATTTAATCGAATGAAATTTGATAGTTTATGGATAAAAAATAATTGTTTTATTAATTCCATATAAATAGATAAATAAATTTATCAATGTGAATACTAAATTAAAAGACCAATATAATTTTTTAATAGAGTAAAATATTACATAGATTCCGAAAAGTTAAGCACGAGTTTTAAAATTAAACATAATATTTTAAAAGATTTAATTTTTTTACATAAAAAATAATTGGAGAATCTAAATGTTTTATATATTTTCAATTCATTAATCTATCATGATTATTCCATAAAATTGAAAATATTTATAATGAAATTATTTTTTCACTATTCAACCAAATATCAACCATTTCAAAAAATTCCTTAAATTTCATCCTGATATAATTATAACATCCAAAATTAAAAAAATAAATTTCATTTTTTCTAACTAGAATTTTAAATTTTGATAAGTTTAAATTTAAATAAATCAAACACAACATTAAATAAAAGTATATGAATTTAAACAATTTTTTTTGTTTATCCATGAACAATTAAAGTAGTTTGAATTGATTCGGTATGTATGTTTGTTTTAGTTATATTTCAATATATATGTTTTTATTATAATAAATAATTATTCACTTTAGTTTAGTGTTGTATGCATCAAAATCTATCGAACATGTTGAATTTATTCCTTATGGAAATACCTTTGTAAATCATGGGGTGTTACAATATTCATCCCATATAGGTACTGAATTTTACATTCATGTACAAATTGTTGAGTACTAATTTGCAACCAACATTCTTTACATCCATTAGAATATGTACCGAAAACCCCGCATTGTTTTTCCCCTAGAATCCATCTTATATATCATGGTTTCTTTCCATCTTCCATGTTCTTTGCTACATAATAATTCTTTTTAAGACACAAGATCATTATTATCAACTAATAATGAATCAATATCTTCAATCATAAGGAAACCACATATTATTACCTCTCAAGTAATTGTATATACGAATTATGTTTATAGAAAATCCTATTTTCGGGGAGATGTGGAAGTTATTCATAAACTAACTATTACATATTCTAAGGAATAACATCATTAACACATAAATGAATCCCACTATATTTTTAGGGATGTTCTATCTCTAAATAAATATGGGATGTATGTTGTCCTTAACCCTCTTATTTAAGAGGTTCTATTGGTAATATAATTTAGTTTCTCAAGTTTATCTTATGCATACAAACTTATTTCCTTGGGGAGATAAATTTTTACAAGAAGAAGCCTTAACAAATTCTTTATAACCCACACTCTAATATGTGACCACACAAGTTTAATTACACATCAATGTTCATATGAAATTCCATTTTATAAATTTATTGGAAAGAAGTTTATTATGTGTTCCACTATCTTCAACACATATCCCCAATTGGTTAATAGAACACTTTTCTGGCTCCCCATTGATCTCACCTTGTCCAATAACTTTAGGTTCCTCTTATAACATAAACTATTCTATTGTACTATATAAATAGTATTGGGTTGAAATGGAATATCAAACTCTTATAGATGAACAATGAACCTATTGGTTTACTTATTCTCTTCCAAGATATGAGAAACGATTCTTCATCTTCTTTCCAAGATGGTACCCAACTTCATTTTTTGTATTCCATGAATTTGAAAATGGAATTTAATTATACCTTATTAAGTAGAAAAATCCATATTTAATAAAATTAACAATAAAAATTATGAATTATTAGTATCCACACCTTATTTAAACATGAAATTGTCCACACATATCATTATAAACCAATTAAATAATCTATTTGGTCATCTTACCTTTTATACAAAATATATTTTTAGTTGTTTTTTCACTGAAATAATCAAGAAATTTTCCATGTATTTTTTGTTTAAAGCAATCAAAATATTAGTCTTATTATAACCTTTTTTGGATCTTTATATTTATATTACCAAACTGGTGATTCCACTATTGGGTTTGATATGTTTCCTGAAAAACTAGTTCTTTATCAATTCTAAAAACATGGTTTGTGTGATTTAACACATAAAACCACTTTTAAGATATTTATTACCTTAAAATATTCTATATTTTAAAAATTATAAAATTATATTTCTAAATTTGAAAATAAAATCTTCTATATAAAGATCGGATATAGAATTAGTGTATCTAGTAATATATGGTACATAATGATGATTCTTCAGAAAAATACAAATTCTATTATATATATTTATTGATAATATCCAATATCCTCTCTAGTGATTCAAGATCTCCTAGAAGACCATATATCCTTCTCATCCAATAAAACTCTTATAAAGCTACATTGTTCTAATAATTAGATAAAATGTAAACACAAAAAACATTATCCAATAGATAATTTTTATAAATAGAAAGAATTAAATTCAGAATGAACATACTTAAATATGTTCCTTGATTAGTTTTCATGGTGCTGTTATTCTTCTAGTGGCCTTTCTTACCACATAAAAAAGAGATGACTTATTTTTTCCTTTATTTCCCAATATATTCCTTCTATTGAATAGTAATGATGAAGGTGAATTTCATTTAGTGTTAGTCTTTAGAAATTTATATTCTCCCTTACTCTTATTAACATTAGTATAAATGGATTTTAGTTCTTTATCCCCTTATCTACAAAGATAATTAGAGTAAGGGGTTCTAGAAAAAACTCCTTGATGTTTTTCATGTTAATATTTAAAACATCATTAGAGAAGATTTAAGGGATTGAAGTAAGTATGGGATTGGTGTGATATTATTTAGGTAGGTTAAGACCTAGAATATATATATTTTAAATGTAGTTAGTCATCATGAATATATGAGGTACAATTGATGCACCCTCTCCATATTCTCACTAGAGGAGTGCCTTAGTGTTATCAAACTTCTCTTTCATCTCTCTCTCATGATATATATGATATAGATTATTGAGGATGATATAATCATCCATGTTCTCATGAACATTATAGTGATCATCAGTCATATATGATAACTTAAAAGTCCATATAGTGAATCATCTATGTGTTTTAAGTAGAAATAATTCTACTCTTCACTAATATTTTATGTAGACATATCTATAATTAGGAAAACTATAAAATAAGTATTAATTTATTATCCTTTTGTAATGATAAATAACCTTTAACACTACTAGAAATTACACCGTGATAGAATACTATTTTTATATAGTATAAATTATAGGTATTTTAGTGAAATTTCTATTTTCTATAGTAAAATATAAAATAAGATTATTAGTACATTAACTTGATTAAGAAATATGTGAGAAAAAAATATTTACCTTATTAGTCTCCCATTATTTTATCATGTGATAATATCCCTCACCAATAGGATCAGTGTTTCATGTGGTGCAAAAATTCTTGTGGATAATATCAATATTTATATTATAATAACCTAGACAATGGATATGAAAGTTTAAATATCATTTTTTGGTAGGTAGTCATGTCCAATGTGAATTTAAATTTCCAAGATTCATTGATCGAACTCCCCAATTCTAAATTCCTAACACATATTTCCTCAACACATGACTCCAAATTTTTATTTAATAGACTATATAAATTAAAATCAATACAAATTGGTTAATTAGGCCCATTATCTTTGTCAAAAGATCATGATAATTTAATGTTCCTAGACTATGGCCAATTTTATGCCTTAACATGGGTTTTATCTTACATAGAAAATGGACGGAATTTTGTATTAATATTTACTTGATGGATTTTATTTACTTAAGCATAAAATTACATATTTTCTCTTTTTCGTGGCTTATTAATATAATTTTGATTTTTTATAATTAATTAACCATGTATTTTAAAAATATTATGCATAATATAATTATTTTACTTTATCTTGAATGTCATATCATCATATTTTGTTTTATGTGATCACATTAAACAACCTATAAATATTCAAAACATAAAATATATAACCCTAATTTATAAAAATAATATAATTAAAGTCACTTGATCATGATCTATCTAATGATTGATTTACTAATTTGATAATAAATATACATATTCCCCTTGTTAGATGCTACAGATGACTTAGCTATGTGGTACCCACTACTAGCTCTAGCTTTTCAACATCACTATTATAAAATGATATATATCACTGGTGCTCACTCCAACACCCAAATAGTCATTGGGATGTAGAATGATACAATGCTGGCTCAGATCTCAAAGAAGAATCCATGCTCAATCTTCCATTATTAGAAGTATCCTTCTAAGACCACGAAAAGGGAGTAACATGTAAGGTCTCTGAACCACAAATTGAACTCATTCTCTATCATCCATCTATTTTATATCTCCATAAGCTCATTGATATAGAATGAGTGAAAGAAGAAGTGGTAGTACATATCATGAAATAGATACTTGATGATATCCCATGAGACTGTCAACTCATCATGAATCAGTGGAACAAGGCTCCACCAATGCCCAACTGCTTCGTTGAAGAGGCTAGTTTCCAATACAACCACCAGATAAATTGGTGTACATATGAGTTTGAAAACATAGAGAACCAAATCCTTACAATTTTCTCATATATGATGGTGTATATCACCATATAAAATTAATGGTATATAATTCTAGAACATTCAAAGGATGATAAGCATAAACACATCCTCAGTTTCCTCTATTGGGAAAATCTGCTACTCGATAGGTGTTGGTGATACTACCTAATGACCTAGAGGAAGGGGATTGTGGGATGGACCCCAAAAATGATGCCTCACCAATGATAGGGATATCATCAAGAAGTGAAGTTGGTATCTAGGCTAGCTGTCATCATGGAGGTATCATAATATTTATCAGGGGTACCACATTCTGATGATCATATATATATATATATATATATATCAACAATAGGTAGTTTAATAAAGAAGGACAATAAAAGATTAAATCCTATGGGATGCACAAACCATTATACCTAGAAAAAATGTCTTGGCATGTCAAGTAAACATGAAGGTATCCATGGTCATGGTGAATGGATACTTCAATCGCTACACCATCACTAGACTTCCTGGTTTAAGTGCAACACCCAAGACACTTATACACTATTTCCTGAAATCCTAACCAAATCCTCTTAAGGATAAAACATCGAAACATCTTCCTAAGGAATTAAATTTCCATGTTACCAATATATATTGACTTGACCCAATCCGAAGCTCAAGACATAACTACCGAAGCCGCCTCCTTAGGCCAGGGGTGGCGAAAAGCACTGAATTCATAACTAACTCATGGTGGCCTTGACCTGCAAACCTATATGAATGTACATAGGCAACTCAATGAAAATTTGTAGAGGGAAAGAATAAAATATTAAACAATTCTATAAAGTAAACCAAATACTCATGAATCTATAGAATGTAAAAAATTAAGATAGTTTAAACTGTAGAGAAAGAGGAAAAAATACTTACCCAGCCAGAAATATGTCCCAAACTTATTGAAAACTGGATAAGTAAATAGTAAATAGAGCCCAAATCATGAATCCCAAGATACAACCACCATACGTGGTCCAAGAATCCCAGTGATCCTATACTATTATAAAGTCACGGTTGCCCTAGATTTCATCTATATAAGACACAATGTGTGTGGGAAAATCCCATATAGGGGTGAGTATAAGCATACCTAGTAGTACAACCCTAAAACTGAAGTGGAAGCTGTAAGAGATACAATAGAAGAAGAGAATAGTACATAGAACAAGGTATAGTGAAAGAATATATCTCAACCCAATAAAGAATAAAAGTAATGTCATCCAAGAACATGGGGATAAACATAGAGAGTAGATAAACTATCCATTGAGTCTTCACTGCATATGGAAAGAGATTATACTCATCCAACAATGAGAATCTAAACAAGGAAAGAACATGGAATACCATGTATGTCTTATAATCTCTTGGAAGAAGAGTATACAAATCCAAGCTGTGAATCTAAAAGATATTATATATATATATATAATATGTAAAAAAACTCAAATGAGAGAGTAAAGGGATATCTATCTCATAGCTCATCTTAATAAAATAGTAACCAATATTTTCAAAAGTCATACAATTATGAACATAATCCCACATGTCTTCCCTGGGCACAAAAGTATATGGGACCCATTCATCACACCTTGATACTCTCTGATTTATGTGGAACTAAATCATACACATGGTTTTGGTCGCATCTCAAAAACGCATCTCTGTGGAGAATTCATCCCTCTTCTTTGTGAGTCCAAAGCTACATCAAACCACATATTGTCACATTGACACATAGTTAACGGGCCACAATTTCTTGGTAGAGGACCTATAACCTATTAAAATAGGTTGGTTCTACTATAATGGTCATGGAACCATGTTTAGACTCACTGGAGGGTTTCACTAGAGAAGTCTGTAAGGGAATGACGTGCAGCCCAGCTAGAGGCTTCCAATCTAAAAGGCATCAAGGACCCAAGTCCAGCGCAGTTGAAGGGTTCCACTTAAGATTCTATAGGGGACAGATACCCTGGCTAGCAAGAGGATTACACTATTGAAGCCATTGAGGACCCATGGATATCCCAATTAAAGGGTTCCACTTGGGGGTTTGTAGAGGACCCATGCCCAGTCCAACTTGAGGGTTCCACTCTAAAAGTCATTAAGGACCTATTCCCATCCCAGATGGATGGTTCCACTCATGTGTCTCTCTATATTGATCTTCCCTGACCACATCCATCATCAAGAATTTTTGAAAAAGTTTTAATGCCCAGAATAGTCCACGTCGTATCTAACAATCCAGAACCGAGAGAACCATTGCGTTATACATAGAAAAAAATCAGGATCAGCTACTCATGAGACAACATCTGAGTTCAAATGAAGGATATAAAAACAACAACTGTTTCTAACAAATTGGTTTTGGGGTATATGACATGTGAAGGGACCCACATGGTGAATGGTCCTACATCAAATCCTACCAATGTACATGGACAATATACGACTCCCTATTCGGGTAGTAATACAAATTGTGTAGGTCGATTACACAGTAGGAGACAATGTGTCCTGGCTAACCGGGACCATGGTCGTGTACTTCAGTCCATGTCCAAGTACTTGAGTACATGTGTGTGTACCTACCTCCATGTACATCCTAACTGGTTCCAATCTGTGTGACCCATCACACATGTTATCAACCGGGATAGTGTACATTACATAGAGGATGGGTTGCATGCCTTTTCATCCATAAAATATCCCAAACCCTAGCTATCACCATAGGAGGGATACACGCCATGTGTTCATATTATTAAACATCTTGTAGTCATATTTTCATTGAAATCATTGATAGATATTTTCATTAAGAATGAATTCAAACCACAATAGATCTTTCCTTGACTCAGTCTCAAAATGGTAGATCTGATATTAGATTGTGGATCTTGGTCATCGCTCATTGGAAAATGGTCTCCATTCATCATGGGGATTTTTCCATATATTTTTCTAAACATGATGGATTCAAGGTTTGGTTTCATGAACTTAAACCACCAAATCGATCATCCTCATCCCAAACTATTTCTAGATATGTGATCATATAATCAAACTGTTCCCATTTCATCGATTCTCCATGAATTTGAGGGTACGATTGAGCTCAGTACCAACCAAAAAGGTTGAATCAGGATTGTGGGGAAAAAACCAGTGATAGTCCTGAAGGAAAAATGGGGAAAATAAAATAAAAAATGGTCAATTGATTGAGGATAAGGATTCATGGCCAATCATTCAATAATGGGGATTCCAGATTTAAAAATAACTGAATTAAAAACTAATATATTTACATGGGCACATGTAGAGGCTAAAATTGGTACAGATCATAGGAAGAAGATGAATATTCTCAAAAATTTAATCAAAATGGAATAAAAATAAACATTTATGAGTTCTATATAATTTATTTATCGATCCCAGATTAAGGATGCATCCACTAACAATTTCATAAAATATGTTGTTTTTATTGCATCATTATCTGATCTGACCCGGCGTTTCGTCGAGATCTTTCAATGAAGGAGGAAGAGGTCTCTCGTAGAAAATTTCTATATTATGTGGCCAAACCTAGATATTTTTCTATATAAATATATTTATAAACATAATTTAGTTCAAATAGGATATAATTAATTAATCATCTTAAACATATCATTGACTAGTGAAGGGTCTGAATGTTCCCTACAGACTCATTTTATATCACTCTTAGGGTAAGCATCTCATTCTAGAAAAAAATGTGGTCTAATATTTATAATCTGATCAGAAATTTAAGATTTATCATATTTTATTTAAGAAGATACACGTGCACAATATAACATATACTTAATTTTTTTAATAAAATGACTTTCAGGAACACCAGGCCTCCGAATCTCACACTTTCTCAACAACTTACTCTGGAAATATATTTGTAAATATTTCATAGACATACAATGAAAAAAAGAGGTATCTACATATGGAATCAAATAAAACATAAAAAATAATGTTTAATGAAATTCCATAACTAGTTTATACCTAATTAAGGAAAATCATAGATGATTATTTTTAATTAAAACTTAGAATCCATTGATGTTTCTAAGTGAATTAAAACTAGTTTATGTGACCCATGATTGAGGAATCAATGAATTGAGGTAAAAATGGACATTTATTCACAAATAAATTAACCTATATCTCTAATAAATCTTTATAGATGCTTGATATGAATACAATCATACTATTTTACAACACTCCAATTCAAGACAGTCACAACTCCAACACAATGAATCAACACCCCAAAAAAATTGAATTGAACTGAATCTATCTACCCATTCCTACAATTGACTACCTATGGTAGTCACCTATATAGGAATAACCATACCCATGTTCAGCCCAAGACAACCCAGATAAAACAATTGATTATTTTTATCAACTTTTAAAGGCCTAACATGTCATGCCCAACCAATAAACTAGCTTCTTCATATTCATTCCCTACCTTCCTCATCAGTGACACTCATTTTACACTAGAGTTATAAAGTAGCGAATATTTTCTCTAGGATTATTCTCAATGATTTACAATATTCAATCATGGGAATGGAATACTTCTATAAAAATATTATAGTGATTTTAATAAAAGCTATACATATAAAACTCATCTAGTTAAATAAAGAACACACTTCTCAAAACTGATTTTATAAAATAATGAATAAGAGTTAAAACCACTTAATATAAATTTTTCTCATTCCCTTACTATAAATAATACTTGAATATTAGAATTTATCCCTATTTCAATTAGCTTATAATATTATTTGATATTTTTAGTACAATTATAATTTATTCGTCACCCTCTAATAATCAGGTTTTTATTCCCTTATCCCTCATATTCATATAATTTGTCCCCCCCATGATGTACAAGTGATCTTAATATCTACAATCATAGAGAACCTACCCATTGTGGGCATTCTGAGGAGAATCATAATGTCATTCCAGAATTTATGTATTTATTTTTAATGTATATACTCTATGATTATAATGTGATAATGAATGTTGAGTTTGGGGAGATTACTTTTACTCTAAATTCCATTAATATTGTTGCACTATTAAAACTGTTTCACTTTAATGTATCCCTCCAATTAAAACACACTATATACAAGTGGGGTTCTTTGGTTTGAAATGAATAGTGGTATGATATTTATTCCATGCGTGTGAGTAAGTTCATTAACTTAATATAGGAATGTTATTACATATTCACTAAAGAGAACACATAGAATTAACGGCGAGTTTAAAGATATCTTGAGAAGACTAGTGGAACCAAACCAAAATAAAATAGTTGAGGGTGAGTAAGTGAATGATATTAAATATAATTATTGAATTAATTATTTAGAAAAAAATAAACAATGATATATAACATTGGAATTTTTTATTAGAAACATATTTATTTATCATATTCATTCTATGTCCATTCACATTTCCATTTTCTTCCTATTATGCATTCAAAAAATAAAATAACCAAACATAATTTATGGATTATTTCAAAATTTGAAAACAAAACAAAAATACATAAGGGATTGAGATTGTGAAAAACCAAACCACATATAATCCTTAAGAATGACTATGGTCAGCCCTATGTTGTATTTCATGTTTTAAATAAAATAATATAAATTTTACTTAATCATGGCCCATGAAAACAACATAATCATTATTTTAAAAGGAAATGAAATAAATATCTAAAATAAATAGATGTTTTTTTCTAACCAAAATTGATGAATACTTGTGCGACTATATTGATTGTGAAGATAATTATTTTAAATTTAAAATTGAACGTCAATTTTCATCTAAAGGTAAATGATTAAGTATAATATTAATGAATTTTTGAATGTGAATGCAATGGGTAATGAGAAAAAACTCATATGTAGTTTATATTGTAGAAATAATTAATGGACTTCATTTCCAAATAATCCTAATAGGAAAATAAAAATAAAGGCTCAAGGAAATCATTATAGGATTAAAATGTGAATGATAGTATTTTGGAATAAAATTAATTTTTTATGTAAAGAGTTTTGGTGGAATGTAATTTCTCTAAGTTAATCATAAAAAAATAAAACACATACTTGAAAATCATATTAATGATGTTTAGAAGAAAGGAATATATATTATAAACTGAATATGTTTATTGAATATATATTAATCCAAGTTTCATTATATAATCACTTTATGGTTATAAATAACAAACAATCAATGATTTAATTCCTTTGCTGGTAATCCACCATCCATATGAATCATGAATCATATTTATAAGAATTTGATCACATGAAATAACTTATAGTCCCACCCTAGGTAAATGGTATATAGAAATAATACCTAATATATCCATGGGGTCTCTATAATATTGAGATAATTTAGATGGTTCTCTATATATATTTTAAAATATATCTCCCAATAAATGAAGAAATATAAAAACTTTAATGTCTAGTGTTTTTGGTGCGGTTTAAATTACTCACCTATTTTGAATTTTTAGTGTATAATGGGTAATATAACTCTTTTATTGGTCAAGGGAACTTCATTCTGAGAGGTTCTATAACAAAATGAATTTCTTTTAGATGAATCTTAATTCTAAAAAAGTGTATCATGGTATTTTTATGTTTTTAATGAATTTCCAGATGAAATCCCAATCTTTATGGGGTGCCTAGATTTAGGTTCATGGTTTTGACTGACCTTGCAGCCTCTAAAGTGGAACCTTGTTCTCTATAATTGCACTAAACATGGTTTGGTTAACCTTGTAGTAGGGTCTCATAGCCCTGTTCAAATATATATAGTATATAAAATAGTTATGTTCATGGTTTGCACATAGTTTGGTTAAACTGTGAGAAATACACATGATTACTGCCCCTTAACCAGTGGATATACATGGTATCATCACATTTTTAAAAATACAAAGTTTTCTTACTTTGTGGGGCCTAGATCTTAAGTATAAGAAACACAAAGTTTGCGTGTGATTTTCCAAACCATGCAAGCTAACCATGGAAAACATTAAAACCATGAAATTATGATTTTTCCATCCTTCATTTATTTTCTTATCCTTCTTCCTCCATGGGTCACACATAATAGAGAGGTCCCTCTCCCATTTATTACTCCTCTGGTATGTGATACCATTTCCACTTTAGGGATCCATTCTTCAATCCATCTTCATCTTTGGATCCATATTGATAAGCCTGTTATTTCTATTTCTTATCTTCTTTCTTTCCCTCCTCATACGTTGTGATAAATCCATTAGAGATGTTTTACCCTTTTTTCAATCTGTTTTTCAAAAATGATGATTTATTCTAAATCAGTCAGAGTTTGAGGTTAAGATCATTTGTAAAGGTGTCTACCAACATGAGGTTGGTGGTGATCATATTTATTTGTCGTTTAAATAGATTTTTGGTTGTGAATCTTGGATCATGTCATTGAGTAGTCTGAGAAAGACCATAATAATTTAACGGTTGTCTGATAATTCCTTAATTGAACCCATGAGACGCCTATTGGCATGCACAATCAGGAAAACAAGTGGTTAAAGAATAGTGAGTGTCTTTGGAACATGATATGATTAGATTGGTGTGTTTTTTTATTTGAATTTAGTTGTTTAATTTATTTGTTTTGAAGATTTATATACAAGTGAATTTCTTTAGATGATATCTATGGGATCATGACCAGATTTACCTGAGGATTGAGATTGTGTTAGACATCTTGGAGGAGGAAATATGACTTTTATGCTAGGAGGGTCTTTAGATATATATGTTTGGGTGATGTTGATCAGATGTTAGGTGACACATTCATTACATGAGATGACAAGGTCATCAGGTTACATGCACAACTTGGGTGATGTTGAATAATGTTGGACATTGGTTTAAGTGAAATTTTCATTGGGTAAAGAGGTTCCATTTGTTTTGGATTAGGATATTATTTGGTGATTGTCTCTCATGCATTTTTACCATTGTGTTTTTTTACTATTTATTCACACAAGATGACTTATATAATGATGTGGTTTTGACTACTCGTGTGGGTAGAGGCCACCGGTAGTTGTGGGTTAGGAATTATGGTTAGAGGTTATTTCTATAGAAATCCACAAGGATAGTGTGGAGCCATTAGTTTACCATGATTAGATATTTGGTAGGGTAAGATTCTTTTATATATGAGGTCATTGGTCCGTGACTATTTTCAGAGGACATATATCTCCATTAATTTGGACGTCAGTTATTGAGCTGATAGTTATATTAATTTGAGGGTAGAAATTCATGTGACTAAGGCATTAAGATTCATGCCGATGGAGTTAATTCAGAGCTGGGGTCCTTGGTACAAGGTACTTGTTATGGGGATTCCTTTGAGACGTCAGTTACTTGATCTAGACATGAGGTGTTAGTTGGATTGTGGTGCATGATGAAATTATATATGTGGAACCTAAGGGCTTTATCGGACTATTTTACATTAGAATATTCATTAGGATTAAGCTAATGATCCTCACCTTAATGGTATTTTAGATTTTGATAAAGCAGTTGATAGCTTCCTGGTGGCTATTGAGCACTAGGTAATCTTGTGTTTTTTAATTTCATGTCCTTCCTTTCATTATTTTTAGTATACACCCTCTAAATCAGAAATGTAATGTTGGAACACATTGGTAGTGGTATACTATGATTATTTCTCCACCCTACAAGGGCCCATCAGGATGCATGTAAATTTTATGTTGTTATAATCCATTAATGTTTCATACTAGGGAGACATATCTTGTTACTTGAGTTAGCATGGGTTGGATAACAAGGGACCTTGATGTTCCAACATCAGCTAGAGTTTCCTTTTATTTCATTTTTTATCAACATGATATATATATGTATACTAGTGGTCAGCCACGGGTGACCCTATTCTTATTATTTTTTTGTATGACTTGTATTGGTATACATGTTTAGCTAAAAATATAATGTTGTATGGTTTATTTATCACACTTATTTTATATTATGCTTCTTATATTGTATGATGTTTTTTTGATGTCTATTGTGGTTCCTCCATGGGTTGGTTTATGGTCCAGTCTATTTTTATTACTTTTCCACTGTATATTATATATTTATATGGATAATTTTTATATCGTCACCAGAGGGTAATTTCTCCCCACTATCACCCTTTTACACCCACACTACTAGTTGATATCCTTGGAAATATGGGGAGGCATGCCCAAGGCCAGTGGAACTTATCCTAAATCACTTTTCAGGTGGCTAAATGGGTCGGGGTGCTTCTAGTCTTTTTAGAGAATTTCTTGATTAGGAATTATTCATACCATTTTTCTTGTCTACTAATGATGTCAATATTTATTTTCATTTTATTTGGTCTTACTATTTGGTCTATGGTGGATTAGAGATTTGAATGTTATCAAAACTGGGTTTAGAACTCATGTTTGGGTGCTTACAGCCCCCCCACAAAAAGAAAATAACAAGTTACCAGGGGTGTGAATTACTATTATACTTTTCTCATTTCATAGTTGATATGATTTCCACATTAATTTCCATACAATGGTACAACCCTTTCTTGTTATCACATGTGATCCATGGCCTTGTACGACAAAGATAGAGATTTGGACCATTGGCCTGATATGGAAAGGGGTGTTTGGTTTTTTATTATTTTAATAGGAATAATAGAGTTTATTATATATGTTTTTTTTGAGATATAAAATGTTTGTAACTATCATTAAGGACCTAGATTATGTTAAGTGGGGTTCAGTAGTGTAAAGTGTTAATAAAGGAGGCTAACTGATTTTTCCTGCCCAACCTCTCTATGGATACATGTTACTCACCCATATTTTAAAATTGGGCCAAATGAAATCTGTTTTTGATCTGTGGTATATATATGTATGGGTATGGATCATATTGGATTTGGAATATTCAATGATATGGGGGGAGATATATCACTGGGTTGGGTGATGGGGTTTTTGTTTTTAGGTGACATGGTTTATCAGGATGGGCATGGACTGAGGCATATGTGATACGAATAACTATTATGGGTTGCTAAGTAGGACTTGTGGCCACAATTTCTCCTGACATTGTTGTGATAGGGAAGTCGTAATGGTTGTGAGACCATGCTACCTATTACTACATTCCCTATCTGCATTATATATATGTAATATGAGATGTTTGAACTTGTAATTGTATTTAGAAGTGTTCCAATTAGATGAAATTAAATGGATAATCAGGTGGGTGGTGATATGTTTCCACAAGAGTGGGAATAGGTTGAGACCCTAAAGGGTCAAGAAGATCATGAGCCATAGGTATAATCTCAGGTAAAGGTTCAGGTACAGGCATGGTTTCCCCGAGATTACACAGCTTTGGGTTCATATCTTGATGAGAAACTCAGATCATGTTTGGTACGTGTTATCAATAGGATTGATATGGGATCTTATGGAGAAGAGCCATATATGACATATATGACTAAAGATTTCCAGTCATAGCACCCCACTATTTCATGGTGAGGGTGGCCCACATGTGGCCATGAATTGGATCGAGTAGATGTAGATGATCTTTGAGTAGTTATACAGGTCTGTAGGGAGCAGGGTGAATATGGATATGTACACAATCATGGGGCCGTCTAAGCACTGGTGGGATGTTTAGATTCTGGTGGAATGACATGAGGGATTATCTTGGATGTTTTTTAAGGCCAGGTTTATTGAGAACTTCTACTCAGATACGCTAAGGGTATAGAGGGCGTGGGAGTTCTTGAGAATAATATAAGGAACCATGTCCGTCATGGAATGACCCGAAGGGTGTTATTGATCCCCATTAGTTGGAAATTGGTGTTTGGTTAACAATAACTTGTTTTGGGAATTATTTTACCTGATAACATAATCATAAACAACCAATAAATGAAATAAATTATAATTCGTAATAAATAACCAAACATGTATTAACAAATTTCCACATTTAATGTTTACAAATTATGACAAAACCCATTAAATAATACAACAAGGGAACTAAAACTGCGTACCAATCCTTCAAAAAATGATAGGATCCACATGTTGAGGCCACCTCTATCAAGATCCACAAAATAAGACCACTAGGACCTTAGTCCTCCATCCCGGTATACTATGCCTTTACCTGAATCAATCATACACTAAGATCTATAAACACACAAAGGGTTATGTAGGGTGTGATCCAAAGTCTAGAAGGATTCCACCCAAAAGAATTATTCCATGCTATAACATCTAAAGATAGAGCAATATTCACATTTTTTTAAAATATTTGAAAACAGTTCTTTCAGGGGTTTTTTTGAAGGACAACCATGTTCAAGGGAAACACTTTAAAAAGAAACCATTTTTAGCATGGAATAATTTTAAGAACAAAAAATTTAAAGGAAACATATTAGAAGGAAACTTTTATGAAATAAAATTTCTTTAAAATGGAATACACTCAAGTTCCACCATATACTGAAGGATGACACCTCTTCATATAAGTCTCATGTCATAAGAGTGCACCATGGGTAAATTCCTATGGTTAATATAGCTTGATTGGGACACTAGAACCTCTCACCATGGTGAAACATTGTATAACAATCACAAACGTCAATTTCCTCATGCATGTGCCACTAGAGAAGAGAAACATCCAAAATTCTAGCCGTGATCAATCATCATCATAGTTTAATTTGTGTTGTAATCATCAATCTAGCTATATGAAACATGGAATTACGGCTTTTGTATCCCTAGTTTACTAGTTTTAGACTTCCCACCTAGATACATAGTATTCCCTTGTTCCCAATCCCATTTCACATATTACACAAATTATCACCTTTTAAAATATTTTTCAAGCATCCCACCCATTTTAAAAAACAAACCACTTTTTATTTCACACACACAAAAATATTTTAAGAATTAAAAATTGATACCACTTAGATAATTCAAGGGACACCTTTTATAAAATTATAAGAAAAGAAAATATTTAGTTAAACCTTGTTCAAGGGGAAATCCAACATTTTTTAATCAACAAACACAAATAAGCTTTCCCTAAATCAAGATTCCCATCATTTGATCAATTCTCAAGGAAAACTAAAAGTGCACAATAACAGAATGATCATTACATAATAACTCATTTCCATAGAAAAACTCAATTCAAATAAATTATTAATTTAAGATCCATGAGAAACACATTTTTCACTTTCCATAAAAGGTACAAAACCCCTTTCAAGAAACATCACAATGGAAAACACACACAATATAACAAATTGACCACATAAAATCCATTTTCATCACATATATAGGTTAAAGAACTTCAAATATTCTTTTCATACCAAAAAATTATCTTAATAAGAATAATAAATACACAAAAAATCATATCGAACACATCTATAAATGATAAACCATGGAACCACCTACCTTGAACAAATAATATTCTGAAAAAATATGCAAAACCACCCCCAAACCTCTAACAAACCCTAAGAAGGAATGATTTGACCAAAGAATCCAAGATTAGACCCTAAAAAATAAGAACTAACACTATAAATAGGACCCAAACCAAAGAGGAAAATGAACCTCAATGGAATGAGGAGAAAACCCAAGATTGATGGAAGAAAACAAGGGAGAAGATGACTTACCTAAAGAACTAAAGAGAAATAACACAAAAAATCCACCAAGGAGGATCCCAAGGGAGAGGAGAAAGAGGGGAGAGGTGCACCTAGGAAAAAATCTTGAGTGAGGGTGAGAGAGAGGTTCTTGGGGGATTAAATGTTTGGAGATATAAAGAAACCCATAAATTTTAATGAGTTGGTAGACCACATAGTTAGTCTAAATGGTTTGTCAAACCGTAAAGTGACAATGTGACTGCCTCTACCAAGGGGGAAACCAAACATGTGGTTTACAACACTGTCCAACTTACCATGATGAAGCTGTGTAGTTGCTTCTAGCTGTGAACCAGACCTATCAAACAGTTTGTTAAGCTGAGGAACACAACCACATGATAGCCAATAGCTCGACCTATTTCTACTACATAGTTTTGTGTCTAGGTCACACAGTTAATACTAACTGTGTGCCAACTGTGAACTATGGTCTATCCATAAATTTTTTTCAATTTTTCTACAAATAAATCAATGTGAACCTAATGGAATAGATTAGAAAAAAGGATAAAAAGAATTTATACTCCCCTAAAAAAATTCAAACCTGTCACACCTAGTTCCCATGAGAATAATTGAGGACCTGACTAGAACTAGAATAAAGTTGTATTAAAAAATGTAGGTGTGACAATTCTCCCCACCATAATGCTTTCCTCCCCCAAAATTCCCTTTCATGGTTGATTAAAAAACCAGAATTGATACACCTTCTCATCTCAAGGATATTCCTGATGAACGACAAATAAGAAGAATCCAAGAACACTATAAGCAAGAAAAGATGATTACAAACTAAAATTAGGAGATCAAAATGGAATCTAAACTATGTTTAAAATTCACTCAAAAGTTATAATACCCTTAGTTGATTGACCAAAAGAAAAGGAATTTCTGTGATGCATAATATGAAATCTTCAGATAGAACACCTTAAGTATTTCCAAATAATCTCAATCCACTTACCTGAGAGGAGATATAAATACAAACTACACTTAGATGGACACTCCATCGACCTTATTTCAACAAACCTATTGGGTACACTTCGACATAAAATTTTACACATGTAAAAGAGATTGGGGTTAGATAGCTCAAAAAAATACTACCCACTTCTAAGACAAAACGAGGATCAAATCTGAATTTCAGGCACAGGGAAGCCCGGACAGAGTCTCCACCGTTTGGAACAAACTAACACCCAAGAGAAGATCAGAATAGCAACATAGGGAGGCCCAAATAGAATCCAATCCTTAAGGAGTATGATACCGTAAATTTATTATAGAGAAATTTTATAGAGACCCATGGCGGTCTCCCCACCAGTAAAACCACACAACCCACTGTCTCACATAAACCGATGAGAGAAACCTGTAATTGGATGACTTGTGGGATTCTATCACAACCCAATATTCAACCAAAAGGTATGAGACTAATGAAATTACAAACCAAATAGAAGAAACTAAATGTTTCAGAATTCCCATGGGAGTTAACATCCTTAAATTATTCCAAAAAAATAAAAATAAAAAAACAGAATGGAAATACACGGCTGTTAATACCCAGACAATCACACAGAGAGATTCACCCACAAGGGTACAAGCACCAAGGTTCTTGAAAAAAAGAAAAACACACATTTTTATTACCATGGAGTAACTCTTTCAACCATGTGATTCGTAATGATGAAATTTGGTCTAAATTTTCTCTTTCATCAAATGAGACAATTTTGGAATGAAATAGCTGCACGAGAGACTTAAACTATCTGCATCTCCCATACTAAGGACATAAGTTAGAATGAGAACCCTTACACCCTTGTGGGTTTAAAACTAAACACCGGATTCACTATATGACATACATATGGAGCTCTATTGATTGAAAAATTTAATACTTCATAGTATGGATTTGAAAACCCCTAATAAAAACTTCTCCTATAGGTAATATGAGAAACTTCACCACACTCCAGACAAAACCGATAGAACCCAACACGCCACAAGACCCACTTCTCCTTAGCATGGAATTTTACCAAGACAAGAACTGAAAATATGAACACACTCCATTAAATTCCACCTAGATTAAGTAACATTGAAAGTAAGTTGACTTGGAGAAATAACTTCATTCCGAACAAAGAATATTAGAATTCCCCAAAAGACAAACACACTTCTATTAAAACAGAAGTTCTCAAATGGATCCACAAGAACTACCTTTGCATTTAAAAGAAACAAAAATATAATAGATTCCCCAAAACATGAACCATAAAACTAATAGAAACATTTAATGTATAAGAACCATTAACCGAGTCCCAAGTAGCACATGATTTATTAAAACTACCATTAAAGCCTCTCATGACCAAACATTCCACACTAGTGGCCTAGCATGAAACCATATTTGGGAAAAAACAATGAATGGTCTAATGACCTTTAATACAATGACTATAACCAACAATCCAAACCTCTTTCTATTATCCTCATTGTAATTACCTTCACCTCTTTAAGGAAGGGCCTCCAGGATTAATGATTCCCAATTATACCTCTGATGAATCAATAAAATCAATAAACTATGATTTCTTTTAAATCCTTATACATCCAATATTCTACTGTGACATGACTAAATTAATAAAAAAAGATGGGAGGAAGATTCATCTTCTAAAATTCAAGTAGAGTGTCATTACATTGATCAAATGGAGTGCCTTGCAATAGTGGATCACCAGTGGCTGCACTTCAAATTTGCATCGATTATTTATAGGGGCATATTCTAGTCAACAAGGAAACTGAGATCCCAGTAAAACTAGTCTATAAGATAAAATGTACCATTGAAAAAAACCAACACATAGATAAAACCACTCAAGGTATTCTGAACCCATCAATAAGAACACCATTACCATTTTTTCAAAGGTCATCTTACTAACAAAACACAATCTGAAAACACCATTCAAGAAAAGAGAGTTTTCAAGCTCAAAACACCTCACAACAACATTCCAAAAATAAAAAAAACATCCTCCAAACCATTTATTTAAAACCACGTTTTAAAATTTAATTGGATTGGTGGGTTATACATTCACCAATGGTATCTCATGGGGACCCACACATACATATCTTATGCCATACTAGGCACCCATCCAATTTTCCACAAATAACCCATGATTGTGTTCACCCATTTATAACCAAAGATCAAAACAAAACCTTTATATTTTATAAAACATCATTCAACCAAACCCTCCTGTTTCTCTAAAAGGATAGACATAAAATTTAAAACTCAATTTCAATGTCACAATGATTTTTTATAAAAACAAAAACCACTAAAAACCCAATTTCAAACCACACATGTCACTTCCAAATAATTTGATATTACATAAGAAATCCCACTTCATCAATAACCACTTTTTAAAATATCATATATCCTTTCTAAACAAATTTCCAAAACCTTTTTGAAAACAAAATTTCCATTTACCAAAAAATAAACATTAGATAAACCGTAAAATTTGGTCATAAACATACACTCTCGATTAACCCATCCCATTTACTAAAAAAAATTCATTAAAATAATTCCAGCCAAATATTTATTCGCAAAAAATATTGAAATCCCAATCTCCCAATCATTGAAAATAAAACCATTTCTACTTTAAAATCCAGTTTTGAAAATCATAAACAAGGTCTTTCATAAAAATTTCTAGAATCCATGAAGAAACAAGATGGTGAAAGAGGAAGCCAGTGAAAATGGGTGACTTGGACATATGGTTTGTGTCCATAAAATAATCACCCCACAGTCCTGGAGTGTGTTCTAGGTTATTTTCATGAGATCTACATGGATTTATAGACTCTATGAGCTCACTAAGACCCTTGAGAAACTCTCTTTTCATTTCCCAAACATTAAAAAATTATGAAACCAAATGGACCAAATTAAACCTGGCTTCCCCTGGCAACATGAGTCACATCACAAGGTGTACTTGCAAGGCACCCTACTCATAAACAAAACATCATGTCCTGAAAATCCTAGATCTGGTCTACCCAGAACCATTCCCAAGAAACATGACCCTAAAGAGAGTAACTTGGCTCTGATACCATTTTTCCACGAACCAAGTTGGGTCAACATCGGACCTAGCAGCTAACCCAATTCGTGACATGGTTCAAAGTGCATTCCTAATCCCCATAGAATAAGAAATAGTTATGGAGTATCGATTACATGATTTGGGAATGATTTTACCTAATAAAGTAAATATTAACAGCCAATAAAAAATAAACTAAAACTAGAAATAAAAAACAATACATGGAAAACCAATTTTTCATTTTTAATGTTTACATATTTGGAGAAAACCCAAAGAAATAAACACAAATGGAACTAAAACTACATAAAAATCCTACACGTTAAGAGAGGATCCACACCCATCAAGACCCCCTAAAGAGGACCACTGTGAACAAAAACCACCATCCCTGTATACCATGAATTTACCTGAATGAAATGTACAACAAGATCTACATACATCAGAAGGTGTATATAGGATGTGTGAAAAATCCTAGAAGGATGCCACCTAAAATAAAGATTCTATGATATAGCATATAAAGACAAACCAACTTTCACATTTATGTAAAATACATGAAAATAATTTTTTAAAGAAAAAAATCGAAGGAAAACCTTGTTCAAGGGAAACACATTAAAAAGAAACCATTTTTCAAGGAATAATTTTAATAACAACACTTTAAAGGTAACATATCAGAAAGAAAATTTTAACAAATTAACTTTCATTAAAAAGGAACACACTCAAAGTCCACTGTATTCCAATCTATGTAACCTTATCATATATGTGTCACATTATAAGACAGAATCATTGGTAAATCCCTGTGGTCAATCTTGCTCAAGTGGGACAATAGAACCTCACACCTCAGTGAAACATGGTTTAATAACCAAAACTATCAGTGTTATCAGGAATCAGCCTCTAGAGTGTAGAAACATCCCAAATTTTATTGGTTATCAATCATCATTATATTTTAGTTAGTGTTGTAATTATCAATCCTTCTAAGTGAAACTTGAACATTTAACTTCCATGTCACTAGCGTACTAGTTCTAGTATTCTCACCTAAATACATGGGATTCCCATGTTCTTAATCCAATTTGACATATTATACATATTATCACCACAGAAAATCATTTCAAATCATCACACATTTTTTTAAAACAAACTATTTTCATTTCACACACACCAAAACCATTTAATGATTACAATTTTACATAACTTAAATAATTAAATGAACCCCTTTTGAAAACAATAGAATAAAAGAGAATATTTAGTTCAACCATGTCCTTGGGAAAAACTACCTTTTTAAATACACACACATAAATAAAATTCACTTAAATCAAGCTTTCCAACATTTAATCAATTGTAAAGGAAAACTAAAATATCAACAGAATGGAACCATCATTATATTATAACTCATTTCCATTGAAAAAGATCACTTTAAATACATTCTCACTATAGGTTTATAATGAAACACATTTTTCACCTTCCATATATGGCACACAACCTCTTTCAAGAAACATTATAATGGAACACACACAAAATATAATCATTTGACCTCATAAAATCAATTTTTGCCACATATAATGATAAATGAACATAAAATATACTTTCAAACCAAACAATTTATATATATAATAATAATAAATACAAAAAAGGACCTTGAACAGATCGATAAATAAAAAATTATGGAACCACCTACCTTGAACCAAGATGATTCAGAAAAAAAAGGTGTGAAACCACAATTAAACCTCGAATAAACCCTAAGAAGAGAATATTTGACCAAAGACACAATTATTAAACCAAAAAAAGTTATATATAACCCTAAAAATTATACCCTAACTACATGGTAAAATTAATATCAATGAAATCAGAAGAAAACCCTAGATTAAGGGAATAATTATAGGGAGAAGATGAATTGCTCAAAGAACCAAGGAGAAATTGCACCAAAAAGACAATAAGGATGAGCCTAAGGGAGTGTAGAAGTATGGGAGAGGTTCACCTAGAGAAAAATCTAGAGTGATGGTGAGAGAGAGTTTCATGGGGGTGTGGGGGGGGGAGGGGGAGGGGTTAAAATATGGGAGAGAGAAGGACACGATAAATTTTAATAAGATGGAAATCCACACTATTAGACCACATGGTTTTTCAAACCGTACAATGACCATGTATCCACCTCTACCTAGAGGTACACCAACTGCATAGTTTATCTACATGGTATGACATCCCATGAGGAATCCATGCAGTCACTTATGGTATTGCACTTGAAATACATTAGTGTTTCTTAGGTTGAGGAACATGGTCATTCTTTGACTATGTGGTAGACACTGCCTCGAACTACAGCTATAATAGGGTTACATATCCCGAGAGAACAATAACTACTAACTATGCTCCAACATTTCACCATGTACATTCCATCCCAAAATATAAATTTTTATCCAAAAACTAAAAGAGAACTCGATGGAAGATGTTAGACCATGGATAAATGGAATAAATATCCAAAAAATTCAAAGACATCACATCTAGTTTCTGATAGAATAATTGAGAACCATATTCAAACTGGAATGAAGATGAATTCAAAAACCTTGCTATGAAACACCATGTTATCTCATTTTTCACCTGACATGGTAGGATATGACTCCTCAGTGGTGAGGTGCATCAAGGATGTTTTAATTGCACACCATTAGGGTATATGTGAATATCTTCAGATTGAGATCATTCTCACAGGTGGTGAATCATGCATTCTTAGATGAAGGAAATTTGATGGATCAGTCTTACCCAAGCTAGTCGATGGAGTCAGGTTATTTCACTGGTGATACTTTTGATATAATGATGTGAGGCCAGGATGAGTTATAATTTGGTAGTCAGTATAGGGATGTGGGAAGACCACCTTTGAGTGGGTCGTTGATGATGTGATTTCATTTTTGGAATCCAGGCTATGTTTAGAATCAATGAATGTGACCTCCAAAGGAGTGATGGGCTTGTTGAATGGTCCTGAATCTTGAGAGGTTATGAAGAAATCCTTCTCTAATGGACTCCAGTTAGTGACAGGGGTAGACACAGGGTTCTTAGATTATACTAGGAGAGGTACCAAGTGATGGTGGATGAGTATCAGTTGAATGTGGAGGTTTTGGTAGAGATAGAGGGACCCATAAGTGGGTTATTTTTATAGTGGATGGTGTAGAACTGTAGGAATTTCATGTTTCTTACAGTCATGAATCATGCTAGGTGAATGCTCTAGAGTTTCCAGGTGTTGAACAGGTTGGGAAGCTAGTTACTATTATAGGCTCACTATCAGTGTGTCCAGGTTTTTTTTGGAATAGAATTTTTAGAGTCAGGTCCATTTTGGGTGAATGAGGTGTAGTTTATGTATCTATTCACTATGAAAACACTATTTAAGAGGTTAAAATCAACTCATATGTGATATATATATATATATATATATATGAGGTGAGTGACACCAGGATTTATATGTGAGAAACATTGGATGTGTGAAATTTTAGGCGTATTGGTATTTGGGAATCGATGCGATGAAAGGTTACATGAGGAACGTGGGCATCTTAGTATCAGTGTGATGTATAACTTGTTTGAGGTGAGAGGAACAAACACTGATTTGAGGATCTGATGTGATGTGGGACCTCATTGGTTCCCTGTCTGACATGGGCCTGAGTGGGGAATTAATGCAGCGTTAGATTCTAATGGGTGTCAGATATGAATCATGATCACTTGATGAGGTACCGGTGTGATGATGTGTCACTGGAGGACCTTGAGTATGAGGATGGTTAATGTACCATCAATTTTATTTTTTAATAGGATGAGACCAGGGTAGGTAACTCCTACATTTGGAAGACCCTTGAAGTAGTTTAACTACACCATTTTGATCGAGGTATTTTGGGTTAATTGTAAATATTTGGGTATGTTCACTACCATCTCAAATTTATTTTTTATATCTTTAGGATGATATATGTTAAGGTGGGAATATTTTAACTTCCTAGGTTTTAGAGTGGGTAGAATTCCTCCCTCATTTTAGTTTTTCAGAGTTTGCTGGGCAAACCAACTCTTTTATTGATCAAATAAACTTAATTCAGAGAGTTTATATATCAAAATACTATTCTTTTAGATGAATATTAATTATTGGAATGTTTCTTGGGGTTTTCGTGGGGTTTCAAGTTAATTAGAGGTTGAAACCCCAAACTTTTTGGGGTGCAAAAATTGAGGTGCATGAATTGGGAAAACCATGCGGCCTCTAAAGCAGAACCATAGACCCTCCAAATGAACTGATCCCAATTTGGTAAACTATGTTAGAGGGGTATCATTACTATTCATGAATCTATGTAGTTTTTTATTAGAGGGAACCACATGGTTTTCACACAGTATCGGTAAACCATGGACAATCCACAAGCTTAGTGCCACTTCACTAGTGGCTATGCTAGGTATCAGTATGGTTCTAGAAAACCTTCCAATATGACCATATAGGGCTTGGATATTAAGAATCAGTCACTGAACATCTGGAAAAAAGTTTGGAAAATAGTTTGAGTGAACCGTGTGGCCCATTAAATGTTTGATGTTGTGATTTTAACTCCTTCCATTTTTCTTTTTTTCTTATCCTCCTTCCTCTGTGGTTCACCCAAAGTAGAGATTTCCCTATCCTGTCTCATCCTCCTCTAGGCTGTGATTTGGTTTCATCTTCTCATCTCCATTCATCAATCCATATATTGCATTATATCCATAATGGTAAGCCATTGATTCCACTAGCATCTATTATTATTTTCCCTCACCATACAATGTTGTAATTCTGGGTGAGTGGTTTTGCTGTATTTTTTCATCATTCTTCTAAGATGATGATATAATCTAAATCCTTTTTAAGTTAGAGTCTAGGATCTGATGTGTGGGTGTCTAACAATCTGAGTTAGGTGGTGCTCATATTTCCTTGTAGTTTCATGGATTTTTTGGGGGTGCGTCTTTGAGCACACCATTAGTTATTTTGAGTTAGGTCCTAATAATTTAATGGGTTTATCCTAATTAATTAATTGAACCCATGAGATGTCTATTTACTTTTTTAATCATGAAAAAATTGGTTTGAGCCTAGTGATAGGATTTGGACCTTGTGTTGATTTGGTTGGGGTGTTTTTTATTCAAACCGAGTTCTTTAATTTAATTATATTAAATTGTCATATACATTTTTATTATATAGGATGAGATCCATATGATCATGATAGGATTGAATTGAGGATTGAGATGATGTTTTCTATTTGGAATACGGTGATATGATCATCATGATCGGTGTCGCCTGAGATATATATATTCATATCATATTGATCATAGGTTGGGTGACTCAATAATTGGATAAGGTGATGGGGTCATCAGTTATAGGAAAAGATCAAGTTATATTGGATGTAATTGGCCATTGGTTTAAATGACATGGTCACAGGGGAATGAGGTTCTTATTGGTGAGGATTATGTAATTATTAGGTGATTTCCACTCACTAGTGTTGGCTATTACATCATTTGGAGTCATGTGCATACATGATGACTCAGATGAGGAGGAGGTATTGACCAATTGTGTGGGTAGAGGCCTCTGGTAGGTACATATTAAGAAATATGGTTATAGGTTATTTCTATATAAATCTATAAGTATGTTGATGATCTATCAATAAACATTTTTGAAACAGTTGGTTGGGGGATGTGGCTCTCCATACATGAGGTAGTTGGGCCTGGAGAATTTTGGGAGGATGGATATAACTCTTCTTCAAGATGTTGGATTTTTACCGAGTGGTGATTTTACTAGGAGGGTAGAAATATTTGTTCCATGGATATAGGACTTCAAGCCAATATAGTTACTTTTGAGAAGAGGTTTGAGGGATGAAGTACTTATTTGGGTAATTCCTTCAAGATGTCAGTTACAAGATCTAGAAACAAGGTGTCTGTTTTTATGTGGTTCTAGGTGACGTTTCTAGTGGTGGAACCCCATGATTCATATAAAATATTTTATAATACAAGATTCATTGGGATTATGATAATTATCCTCTCCACTATGGAATTACATAATTGGACAAAGGAGGTGATAGGTTCCTAGCATATGGTGAGCACCAAGAAAGATTGTATTTTTTAAATTAATTCACTGTATTTATTTCTTTTTTTATACACCTACTGAATAAAAAATGTAGGGTAGGAACATTTTAGTGGTTCCCTACTATGATTATTTCTCAGACACTACATCATACCTTTGGGACACACATAAGTTTTTTTTTACTTTCTGATTAGGTAATGATTTTGGATCTAGAGATGGATCTTACTACTTGAGTTAGCATGGGTTGGATGGAAATGAATCTTCAGGTTCTTGTATCAGCTCGAGTTTCCTTTTATTTTCTTTTGTATCATCATGTGATATATACGTATTTTAGTGGTTGACCATGAGAGAATACTTTATTCTAATTTTTTTGTTTGACTTGTATTGATATGAATGCATAGCTAGAAATGGCATGTTTTATTGTTTATTTATTCTATTTTTTGTTGATTATGTTTTCTCTTTTGTATGATGTTTATTCTAATGACTATTTTGATTTCACCATTGGTGTATTGACGGTCTAGTATGATGGTATTTATTTTATAGTGTAGATTATATATTTATATGGACCATTATTGTGTCATTAACATAGGGTATATCCTCCTAAAAATCACCTGTTTACACCATCGATTCTAGTCAAAATCCTTTGGCGTATTGGGAGGTGCACCTAAGCTCAATGGCACTTATCTCGAAGAACTGGTAGGGTGTCTAAAAGTGTTGTGGTGATATAAAAAGTTTTAATGATAGAATAGTTTTTAGTGGGGTATAATATTATATTATTACTCTTTAAATGTGTGGTTTATGTTGAGAATCCTACACAAAATTCACACAAATAAATTTAATTCAATGAATGATCACAATTCTTGAAAGAGATATATGAAATAGGATCCTCAAAATGTCAATATACAAGAACTAGAAATAGAATCCTCTCAACCAAATAAAAAAATAGTTGTAATTACTAATGATCATTCAATAAAACTCCCCAAATATTCATTAAACATGAAAATATAATAAAAGTATCTAAAAAGGAAAAAAATTCATAGGATGGGATTATGTCCAACATATTTGGGGAGAATCATTATATATATTAATTTTATTATAAGTACCATGTTAAAATCACTATAAAAAAACATGTAGATTACTGAATAGTTTCAAATAGTTACACCACAATAAATTGATCTCATAGACCTTATATAGAGGGTCCCATATAGTCAGCTGGTCACATGAACTTTCTATAATTCTGGTCATCCATCCATTACAATGTGAAACTATTGAATCTATATAGCATTCCTCAATATGAGTAACATTCACTGATACAATTATAGTGTTCTTAGTTCCTCACTCTTTTCCTCAATTTTCCATGTATCTTTGTGATTAAAATCCATAACGCCAACTTATGGTAATAGAAAAACCTATCAAATAGTATATATATTAACCACCATATGAGAATCCATTAGATGTACATGAAATTTAAACCACCTCAGTACCACCCAATGAATCATTTTTTACATTGAACCGACAAGACCAAAGGGTTTTTATAAGTTACTTATTTTAGTTAACTTAAATTAGTAATTAAATAATTTTCATAATATTATCAATACCACCATTAAAAAATGATTCAAGGACTCAACTAAATCCTCCAACACTTTGAAAAATATCAAATTCTGCACGACTTGAAATTCTCCTCCTTCATTCGCATCCATTCACCCAAGTATAATGGAGGCACACTATTGCCTTCATCATTAATAAAATAAAGACTAGGTGAATATACACAATGGTCTATTGTCATTTAGATATCTTCTTTTGTCACAAATAGACCTAGATAACAGTCCAAAATTATACGCAAATATGTTCCCACTAAGCCTAAAGGGTTTTCTTGATCCTCATGGGATATATACTAGTGTCTGGGAATCACAAAAAATTGAAAGGGAATTATTTCCACGCAATAATAACTCATAATGACCAAGAATAATATATAAAATAATAAATAGATACTATACCAAACACTCTTTAATAAATATTTACTCAAAATATATGGATACAAGTCACAAAAATGGAATGTCAACCAAAAGCATCACATAAAACATTGAGAATCCCAAAATCATTGTGCAACAAGTAGATTATATATTGTACTAGTCATAACCAAAATCAAAAGACCCTCTAATAAATTACATCTACTAACTCTAATTGATAACTTTCCTTTCCCTGGACCATGCATAAGAATGTATAATAATACACTATGGAAAACATAGAATGTGAGAAACAAAGACACATAGGATCTCACCAAGTATTCTATAAGAACTCCATTTTTGGTAAACCAAATATGATCAATTTCAAATAAAATTAGTATTGTATTTTTTTTCACAATTCATACAAAAACATTATTTTCAAATCATTTATTTGCTATAGTAAACTGGGTATAATAACATCTTATCATTAAAACATGTCTGAATAACAATTCCTATCCAAATTGACATGAGTAAAACATTTCATAACATTGACATGTTTAAATAATTTAATTTATAATTTATCAATAATAAAACCATATTTAAGAGGCATGAGGATAGGTTTTTTAGGTATTCTCAAACATATCAATGATGTATGTGTCACAGTGTGTGGATATTCCTCTGTACCGTGCCTATGAGAAATATAAGAAAATCCAAAAGAATAAACTCCCTTCCATTAAGTAGTCTTGGTGTCCTTTTCATTATTAAACTATTGATATTTAAAGCTAACACATTCCAAACACATGTTCTTCCAAACTATCCACCCAATATCTCTACTGATTGTTTTAGCCTTTAACTCGCTATTATTGGACCTCGAATTGGGCTATTATTGATCTTGATTGAGGTATGTGATTTTATATGTACATTAATCTGATTTAATACCTTTAGTTCTTATTTATTTTGAAATTAATTTATAATTTATTTGGAAGGAATGATTTTTTATTATTGATAATGATTCCTAAATGGGATGGTGTGTGTTTTGATCCTTTTTTTTGGATTTTCAAAAAAAACTATTGATTTCTGGAAAATGGATTTAATGTAAAATGATGATTCCATGAAATCCATTAATGATGATTCTTTAGAAATAATGGAATGAAAGTATTTATGAAATTGGGAAAAAATGAGTTTTCTTGAATGGAATGACTTTTGATGAAAACCCATTCGATATTAGTTTTTTAGAAATGCAATTGAATGTTTAAAAAACCATTACTTGCGGCTGAAATCACTATTCTCGTTTTAATATCCAAATAGAACAAAAAATAATCATATTACAACCCTCAATGATTCATAAACATGAGGGAAAAATAAATTCACCAATAAATCATTGACACCCTTACTAAGATATACTAAACTCATCAACTAATACTTGGATCCCAGAAGAATAAAGGTTTAGGGGGAAAATTAATCTCTAGAGAGCCTCTATATTGTTTAAGGTTGAATTTAATCTTATGGAGAACATTAATATTAAAAATATAGATTAATGAAAACAAAAAGAGAAAACTAACCTACCTTTTCTTAGCCAGATCAGTGTTATTAGGTAGTAGGTAGCCGCCACATACACTATGGTGGAATCATGAATATTTCCTTAACTATTTAAAGTCCCACAATCTAGTCAGTGGGATCTACCAACTAGCTGGTGGCGTTCACCATCTAGATGGTGGAACTCATGTTTCTATTTTGGCTACACTCCTTTATCCACTCCAAATCCAATACTCCAAAACACCTTCCAATATCTCAATATTAGTTCAACAACACTTTACCCAACACCTAAAAATGGTCAAAAAATATTAAAACCCATTAATAATTAATTAAACCATATATAATTGAGAAATAAAAGAAGAGATAAACTAAATCAATGATTATACATATAATCCTGTGTCTTGATGTTACAACTCACAAAACCATAAATGATTTTTGTCTCTAGAATTCCCATGAAGAAAAATATTAATTAGATCAGTGATGACAATTAATTGTCATAAAATAATCATTATTATATGTAATATGATAATTAGTACCATGCTACCATACCACCAAAACCAAGAGTACGAACATTCTACAAATAACCTTTTTTAGAATTGATAATTTGAACCAGCTACCCAGTCATGGACATATTCTATTTTAAATTATGGTTCCCCTAACTCAATAAATGATATGGGTCTAAAGGGTTACTCATATTTATTGTCTTGTGTAACAAATCATGGATCAATGTCATATGTGGTGGGAAATACAATTGGTATTCCACCTTCTCAATCCACTCCAAAGTCATAGATGGCCCCATATATCTAGGTAACAACACCTCCTATTTTCCAAGACATTGATGACCCAACCAAGGTGACATTATCCAAACACATGTTCAATAACTATGAACTACAAAGGGAACTTTATAAGATCAAAATAATACTTATACTATCTCTTTTTCATTACCAGTATTTGATAAATTAACTAAATATTTTCCATTGTCTGTGAGAATAAACTATTCCCCACATAGAAAGTTCCACCGATCTACAACAAATAGAGAGTATATTTACACAAAGAACCATACAAGGCCTCAAATGGTGTAATATTTATGAAATAAAAGTAAATATTATTTTAGGAAAACTGAACCACAAAAATGTGGTGATCCTATGCTCTTCCAAAGTCAAGTACACTAGAATGAATAATTTCAGCTTGAACCTGTATTTCCCATTCCACATGACCATCATTTTGAAGATGGTATGTTGAAATCCACTTTAACTTGGATCCCATAACCTTTTAGTGGCTTCTACAGAAATGTTATGTGAATAAAGAATACAAATATGCGACTATGGTGGACTGAAATACATGAAATTTGATGATCACATAAACACACATATTTCTTCATCCATCAACTTTTTTCACATCAAGAATGTGAATAAAGTGACTCAATTGGTTAATCAATCAATCACCAACAAAATCAAATTATTCCGTTGAGGTTTTCTTGGAAACCCAAAAATAAATTCCATCAATTTCTTACCCCAATCTCATGTCATAAAAATAAGTGGTTGAAGAAAACTAGAAGGCTTCCGATGCTTGAGCTTAATCTGATGACAAATATATCAATGAGTAAAAATATCAATAATTTTCCATTTCATACCAAACCACCAAAATCATCAACCTATATAATAAATTTTTTCCCTTATTCTAGGGTACACCTCCCATTTGGAATGATGGAAAGTATCCATTAAATAATTACACATTGGTAACAGAACAAAAAAACTAAGTCCCAAAGAAAATGGCTATCTCAGAAGATAGAGACCACTCAATGATGGTATCTTCACCCAACATTATTCTATCTAATAGCTTAAAACCGATCATCAATATTATGTTCCAAGAGAAAAATCTTGATACGAGAGGATATAAACTAAGGATTCAAAAAAAATTGTTGTAGCCCTATCCTCTTAAGCTTCAAAATTCATACAATCCAAGAGATGGATATGATTCAATTCCTAAAAATATTCCTTCATGGCCTAGTATTTGTGGTTAATAATCAATTCATCAAAAACATTACCCTTATTAGGGGTGTAAGAAATGTCAATACCAAATTATAGTAGGTACTCTACCCATCACCTATTCTAGTGGTTCAGGTATTTTTGTATGAAGAAGTAACAGATTATTTCATGACTAGAGTAGACAGTAAGCCTTTTTTTTAAATAGTAATTCCAAAAAATCTTCAGAGAAAGCATCATAACATTGAATTCATGATCATGATTAATGTATTTCATCTCATGCATCTGAAGATGATGAGAAACTTCATATACTATTTGATCACCATTTATAAAAAAACCCAAACCCAAACCTGATTCATCACTGATGACCACCTAGCCCTGACCAACTTTTGGAAGAGTAAACATAGGGATTTAAGTCAGAAAAAAGTTCAAATCATCAATGGAAGCTTGATATTTTTAATCACATAGAGACATTTCTCCCTTTTAATTGAGAGCATTCATTTTAGAATCTAATCATAAGAATATATGAATATCCTAGCCATTCATCGATTCCTACCATATCATAATAGCCTTCACATTATCATAATAAATATGAAATTGTCTATTGAAAAAACACATTCCCAATTAAATTTATTTTTGGAGTCAACAATTACAATTTATAAAGATTGGTATAAATAATGTGATTCCTCAAGTTGTAAAAAACGAAAATTAAATACCACACATGATCCACTTCAATTTTATATTAAACCAAGATGTAATCCATAAATACGAAAATTAAACAATTAAGGTATTGATGGAAGCCCGTGTTCATTAATCCCATTAACACAACATGATAATTTTTTAGAAAAAAGTATAAAAACGTAATCATAATGGCCATAATTATTCTTAGAAGAAATATTAGGGATATTATACTCCTTATTTCTAATATGTTGAAAACAAAATCAAAGATCATTATTTGATATCCACTTATCCCCTTTTAGTTGGTTAGAAACATCATTGTTTCGAGGAAACAAATAATTGTTCTTGACCATTACCCAATTGAACTTTTGGCATCCAACACATAGGTTAAGGGTTCCACTAGACTTATTAGTGGAAAAATCTAGAGAAACCCAATGTGAAATTATGAGTTAAATAAAAAACTTGTACAATAAAACATACAAACGAGTCTTTAACTCCATTAGTTCCACTAAAGAAATTTCACAGGAGGGATTAAAAGTAGGTGAGGTACAAGGTACTAATTTAATAGAAAAATAAACCTCATACACTAGTATAAAACCTAAAAATCAAGATGAGAACATGGTGGGAAACTCATCTTCTACTAGAGGAAGATCACCACATTAATATTATTTCTCTAGTTCAAAATAAAAAATGGATATCATCCTGCCCAAATATAGATGAGGAGGTCCATCTAGATCAAATAATCCTTGGGTCCCATTCCACTGAAAAAAAACAACACTCTCCCATAAGGGGTGGGGTTAAAGGAGTCCTATCGAAGATAAACATTGATACACGCATTATGATGGATCTAATAATCAATCATAATATGAAATCATGAGACTACATATCTAGAACCAAAAGGTTCCAATAAATCACGATTTCCAATAAAGAGAAGCTTATAAAGGGAACTAGACACCCACTTTCTCTTTGTATTGATAGGTTTTGTGATATCTATCACATAAGGTATGATATCCATATGATGATTTAATAGTTCTAAATTATGGGTTGATATTAAGGAATGTGAGGAACGAGCATAAAATAATTCTTTCACTAAAGATAAAGAAATGGTAATGGTACCTATAACTATCACATGACCTATCCACTAGAGACTTTTCTACTATGTGAAGAAGATTTATTTTTGATTCATGTAGATAGAAATCATTTATTCTTGAAGCATATAACTTTTCTAGTGATCTTATTGGTACTGACAAGACTATACTACTACCGAGAGTTGTAAAAACATGTAAAAACAACTTCACGTGCCGTAAAAATCCATACACGATATATATATTTGGAACATCTGTAAAATTATGGTTTATGATACCAATATTTTCATATTAAAAGAAGGTAAAATGGACATTTCTAGACATGGAATATGATTTAATAGGCATTTTATATCATGAAATATCACCACGGTCTACACAACCTGGCTCATCCCACTTCCTCTTAAATTTAAAGGGACCGATCAGGATACCATTGGAAGTGTGATAATGTAATGTGCCCAATTTTCCATGAATTATTTTTTAATATTATATGGAATTATTTTGAGATTAAGTGATGGGATAGTGTTTGTTTCTGAGCCCTGGTGTGACCGAGATAATTTCTTGAGATATATAAAAATACTAAATAGCACTCATTCACAGTTTTCCTAAAAAAAGTGAATAAATATAAATGGGTTCATAGATAAAACATCTGGGGGTTCCATTTGTTTTAGGGTAGTGACATTACCTTAGGCGGGGCTAACACTGTCCAATGTGGGTCAACTGTGGAATGTAGTTTTTTTTTGTTTTAATAAATAAAATAAATGGATAATTTTTATTGACATTTTACCAATAGGATTTTTTTTTAAAGTTGAATTAGAGATAGGGATCCCTGGTTAAGAACATAACCCTAGAATTTCATAGTTTCATTGGAATGAAGTTGGAGAACTTTCTCAATGGTGAACGATGATGAGATTTCAGATTGGAGATCATAGAAACACTATTTTGACAGATATCAAAAACAGAGATGACATGATGATCAATTCTATTTATAAAAAAAATCCAAAATTCGGGAAGGTAATTATTCTTTGATTTTATTTTACAATTTTTAGAATCAACAACAAATGTGGATCAACCAATGCCCTCGTTGACCCGCGGTTTGATCATTCTTATAACAGGGACATATTTGTAGTAAATCATTTAGGAACGAATTATTTATCCATGTTTCATCATTATTCTTTATAATGGAAAAATATTGAGGAAAAAACTAATAAAGGACGAGATTCATTTCTCATGGATATATTTTTTCTTTTCTTACCCTAATTCTTAGCGTTCATCAACGTTGAACCCTCATGGTCATTGATCAACTTTTCTAGAGGATCTAAATGTTAATAGACCCCCAAATGGAAGAAAAAATGACTGAAGAGGTTGTAGTATGGTTGATCAGGTCATGAGGAACCTAGATCTACAATCATTCAAAATTATGGGCATTGGTGGAGCCCTGGTGGTCTGCAGAAAGGACCACCAGAGTATCGGTGTGCGACGAAGGTGTCGTGCATGGCTGCGGATGGCGGTGACCATGTGAGGAGGCATCGAATGGGGTAAATAATAAGTCTATGAGGGGGGACACAATGGGGTGGAAGCATGGATCCAGTAGTGGTATTGATGTTGTGGGGCACACAGACACGGTGGGTCGACAGTGTGGACCATAGGGGAATGTGGTCGGGGCGGGCCGCATGGGGGGACCAGAATGGCATGTGTGCCTACTGCTTAGACTTGAGGATCCATGTAGCCCAAATGGATCAATGTACTGGACCAAGTGTCCCTATAGATTGTGGTCCAGTAGATACCATCGATTAGGTGGAAGGATTGGGCCTGGTGGTCGGACCGGGTTGGGTCAGCTGGCGGGTTGGTCCGGGTTTGATAGGTCAGATCAGATCCAGATTGGACCTTGATCAGACCATTTTACGAAATCAACCATTAATTGTAAACCGTGTGTCCATTTTATGTAATGTTTGCAGATTTTGTACCCTTATGAAAAGATGCGCCTTTTTAGATATCCTAAGTGGTTTTTTGTGGAAGTGTGTATATAACATAATGGCTTGATGAGTAGGTTATCCTGAAACAAGTATTTTGCAAGCGGAATCCAATGGGTACCTATGACATTGAGACTACATGAATTTATGAGACTATGTCACTTAACAAGACTATGTGTCCTTTTGAAAATAAATGTCTTACCAAGACGATGTGTCTTATCAGGACTGAGTGTCCAATCGGGACTACGTGTCTTATCTATACTTGGTGTTTTGTGGGTTATGTCTGATGATCCCGAATTACATACTATAGCCTTATACTTATGTTCTATGACTATACTATTTGATTGTGGTAAAATTTTAGTATTTATTTGTTGTATAATTATTGTATTTATTTGTGGTATAATTCATCTTTATCTAAGTGGAATTATAGTGTGGTTTCGGGTTGTCTGAATGAGTTTTGTTTTACTCATCCCTGTATGGGGTTTTCACATAATTGTTGTGTCTTGTGCAGATAGTTGATGATTTGATAGAGTAATAAGTTGACCAAGAACTAGTGTTTATTTGAGAGACCAGTAAGTCGAGGTGTTATCCCAGAGCTTCAGACATCTGTTAATTACCTTTCCCTTCAATTAAGGTCTTATGTAGATGAGTTTTAAGAATTTATGTATTAACTTTTATAGGCTCTTTCTATTCATGGGTTTGTATTCTATCCTTTTTTACCTTCCATTGTCCTATTTTTGTACTCTATGGTTGGTATCTTAGTGTATTCATTAACTTTTACATAGTGTTTTTACATTTCAACCTTTAGGACTTGGAGACGTGTTCATGTGTATAGGTACATAGAAAAAGGCCTCCCATATGTGGGATATTCCTACTCAGTGCAAGTCACTAAGCCCTCAGATATTGGAAGTGGAAATAGGGTAGTCAGAGAAAGGGTCCCTCTGGGCTGGATCATGACAGAGTGGTATCAGAGCGGCCAGTTCTACTTAAGGACTGGGAGTCTTTGAGGTTGGTTTGAGGAAACAGTGTTAAGTGTTTAGAGTTTTACTTTCATGTCAGGGATTCCAGTGTTAGTGTGGTGGCCGACATATCCATACAATGGGAATCTATAACCCCTATTTTTGACTCGGTTCTTGTAAACACTTTTTATAGGTAAAAAAATTGTACATGCATTATATATGATTTGGGTGTTTTCTCATTTACTTATTGTGTGATCTTACCAGGTATACTCTATTGACTGTGGTATGTCTTGTTCTATTTCAGGATGCCTCCACATAGACAACCATAATGGATTAAATTGTGTGGTAATGAGGATGATCTACCTAGTTATGAGGCATCAGTAAAGGGGCATGTACAGTAGATCTCACCTTCAAGTGGTTTACCAATGATACCACCACCCATAGAGCATTAACCATTACCAGCACTACCAAATGAGGATGCAAGAAGACTCAGCATGTAGCATGATTTTCTGAGGCATTGAACTCCCAGATTTTGGTGTGATAAAGACTCCCAGATATATGAGGATTGTCTAGAGGTAGTTACTTGTGTCTTCCACCTTGTGAGATTCCTTCCTATTAGATGGATGTACTTGCTGTGAGTCTTGTTTTGGGATATATCATGAGATAGTGGAGGTTAGTGACCTAGACACAAGATGAGGTGACTATCTCTTTGGTAGAATTCACAAATCTCTTAAAATAACAGTTCCTTCCTACTACATTGGGATCATTACACATATAGGTGACCCTGCTTCTGCAGGAATATAGTCAGACTGTGGAAGTGTACTCGGATAGATTTACTGATCATTCAAACTACTCCACAAATATGGTAGGAGACCCATTTTTTAGGGTTCAAACAATTTATCAATTCTTAAGATGAGAGATCAATGCATCCATGATATCCCTTATCATTATTACATATTTTGGGGTGTTGGAGAAAGCTCTACTAGTATGGAGATTTCTAGTGGAGTAGACACCAATAGTGGGAGCTACCACTGGTCACGAGGTAGATGATTATTTTGTGGTAGGTAACCGAAATCAGTCAAAGGGACCCAAGAGAGCTAGATACTATTTGGGATGACCCCCATACACAAGATCAATTTTTCAGGGCTCCTAGGGAAGATAAATTCAGGTGAAGGACATGTTGTATTTCTCATGTAGCAACCAGGGAAATATGTCTTGAGATTTCCAGAACCTTCATATGAACAATCATGACATGGTTAGGGGCCTCTGAGATAGAGGTTAATAATGTATCAAGGAGGTTTGTAGGGAGGTGAAGGTGGTAGAAGAGTAGTAATGATTGCACAAGGTGGGTGGTAGGCCGACGTACTACCTCACCCACCCTAGGGTGGTCCACGAAAGGCTCAAGGAGCTGGTGGACAGGGAAAAGCGCAACTTCAGGTGATAGAGAATTATGAATCTAAAAATCCACAAATGATTAGAGGTATGATATATGTATTTTCTACCTTAAATTATATTTGGATAGACATGGGTTTCAATCATTATTTTCTTTCCATGACCCTTGTTTTAGATTCGGAGATTCTGGTGGAACTGTTGACTCAACTGTTACTTTTAGAGACTTATATGGGAGGGGATTTGGGGATAAAACACGTTCTGATAGTGAGACCTTACTCTCTGAGGTGATATTTTAGGTTGTGATTTCTTGTTAGTGGTGTTGTGGCCTTACGACATCATTCTCAGTATGGACTGGTTATCAAAAATCCTTGCTCAGATTGACTTTTTTAGGCATACAGTGCAGTTTATCCACAGTGATGAGACCATATTTTCTTTTTTGGTGAAAAAGAAATCCAAGCAGCATAGGATGGAATCACACATAATAGGTTGCAGCTGATCAGCCATTAGTTGTCGATCCCGACCCTTAGCGTAGTGGGTGATATGAGTCCTCAGTTTTCTATAGTGGTAGGGGAGTATGGGGATATATTTCCTGAGGATGTTCTAGGATTTCCACCACATAGGGAGGTAGACTTCTTAATTGATATATACCCTGGGATGACCCAAATATATATACTGGAATATCATATGTCTCCCATATAGATTTGTGATTTGAGGGTATAATTAGAGGACGTCCATATGAAGGGCTTCTTGGGACCCAATGTTCTACCATGGGCAGCCCTAGTTTTGTTTTCTAAGAAGGAACATAATATTAAGATATTAAGTGGGGAATTATTGAACTTAAACTAGGGGACCATGAAGAATAAGTATCCACTACCGAGGATTGGTGACCTCCTCAATCATCAAAAAACAGATAGGTGGTTCTCGTAGATTGACCTGTGATCTGGCTATCACCATCTTCAAGTACGGGATAAGGATATACTAAAGACAACATTGAAATGTCAATACAGCCATTATGATAACTTGGTGATGTAGTTTAGTGTGAACAAGAACATTGGAATTTTCATGGGACTCATGAATAGGATATTCAATCCTTAAATAGACCAATTCATGTTGGTCTTCATTATTGACATACTAGTGTACCCAACGTCCAAGGAGGATCACACAATACATATGAGGATGGAAATAGACATACTCTGATATAATAAGAATTACAAGAAGCTCTCAATGTGTTAGTTCTGGATTACAGAGGTCTTTTTTCTAGGGCATGTCATTTTAGAGGTTGGTCCTGCATTGGATCTAGTGAAGATAGATGCAATACTTTCTTGGGAATCACCCAAGTGTGTTACACAAGTGCAGAGTTTCCTTGGTTTTTCTGGGTACTATCAACTGTTTGTACCCATATTTTTCTGGGTATCATAATCCATGACATCATTCACACAAAATGGAAAACCCTTTGTTGGGACGAAGAAGTTCCATGAGAGTTTATAGCTGACGAGGTAAATATTGATGAGCACTCCTATCTTGATATTTCTAGAGTAGGGTGTCGAATACGTGATGTTTGGTGATGCATAGGGAATCAGACCTGGCTGTGTCATGATACTGGGGAGATATATGACTTCCCATGGTTCATGATAATTAAGACCCAATGAGAAGAACAACGTGACCCATCATATTGAGTTTGGATCGGTATCCTTCGCATTGATGATGTGGTGACACTACCTTACGGGAGAGCAGTTTATCAACTACAATGACCATAAGAGTATCATGTATATATTATCTCATAAGGATATGGAGATAAGATAGTGGTGATGGATATAGTTCCTCCAAAACATTGAATATGATATTGTCTATTATTCTAGGAAGGGGAACGTGGGGGAAGATGCTCTCATTAGGAGACCAAGTTCTCAACAACTGAATGAGGCATCAGATTTGTTGGCCTCATTGTAGATATATTTTTTTATAGAGATGAACCAACTTACATTCATTCAATGGTTTTCACCCCTCTACTCTTACAATGAGTCAGGGAGGAACAACTCGGTGATTCTGATTATGAGACATTACGTTCTCATATTTCCATAGGGAATTACCTTATGGTATTCAAATGGTGGGGAGAACATCGTTATTTTATTAGGAAACATTGTAGTACCTATAGAGTTAAGAGAGAAGGTTTTGAAAGAGTTCCATACATACGCTTTGGATATATATACAGGTGTGGTGAAGATGTACTAGGACCTTTGATGTTAGTTTAGGTGGTTGTGAATAAAGAAGGGAGTTTCAGAGCTTATCTCTTGATGCCTCACTTTTCAGCAAGTGGAGGACAAGCCCTAGGTTCCAGGAGGTTTGAAAAACACATTGGGGTTCCATAATGGAAGTGGGATGGGATATCGATGGAATTTTTGAAAGGATTAACACAAACGTCAAGGGGACACGATATCATCTGAGTGATCAGTGACTGAGTCACCAAGTCATCCCACTTCCTAACTATTCAGAACCAAAGATCAGTATATGGCTTGGGACACAACTACATGCATGATATTTTTTGACTACATGGAGTTCCATTGATGATATTCTCAAACCATGATTCTAGGTTTACATCTCGGTTTCAGAAAGGACTGCATGAAGTGTGTGGGAATCAGCTGCACTTCAAAACAACATTTCAACCACAAAAAGATAACCAGAATTAGTAGACCATTTAGGTTATGGAGGAAATACTACATCCATGAATTGTAGATTTTGTCCATAGTTGAGAGGATCACCACCCTCTAGGGTATTTTGCGTACAATAACAACTTCCATTCTACCAATGTTATTCCACTATTATAGGCCTTGTACGAGCAACCCTATAGGTCAATAATTTGTTGGAAGAACCTAGGAGAGTCAGAAGTAATGGGCTCGGAGTTGGTGTAGGTGACTACAGAGAAGTTTCATATCATTCAGGAGCATATAATGACTGAAAAGATCTTTTAAAATCATTATTCTGGATGGCGATGGAGGCCTTGGGTGTTTGAGGCGGGGTGCCAGGTGTTCCTTTAGGTCTATCCTCAATACAGGATACATATATTTGCCTAGTGAAGTAAGATATCTATAAGGTTTATCAGACCTTTCTAGATACTATGTAGATTTTTTTAGGTTCCATACCACATGGGTCTACCTACACAGTTATAGCGGTTCACTACATCTTCCACATGTCATAGTTGAAGAGATATGTGCATGATCCATCAGACCTGACAGACCGGGGTGAGATGTACTTTGACGATGAGAAGAACTTTACTGAGTACTAGATAGATATCGAGGATCAATAGGATAGGATCATTCATGGTTGGTTGATTCTTCTAGTCAACATTTGGTGGATACATATGAATCTCAAAGAGATCACATGGGAGTATTAAGCTCAAATTTGTGCTCTGTACCCTTATTTGGTCGTATAGCCTTTATTTTTGGATCCTTGGGATGTAAATCCCCAAGCTGTGGAGAATGTAATGTGCCAGATTTTCCATGTATTATTTTTGAATATTATATAGAATTATTTCCAGACTAGTCGTTGATACGATGTGTGATTATGATGCCCAGTGTGCCCAGAACAATTGGTTGAAAAATATTAAAATATTAAATAACTTGGCACATTGTTTTCCTAAAAAAGTGGAATAACATCTAAATGGGTCTCCAGACCAGATATCTGAGGTCACCATTGTTTCCATCGAAAAGACTTTATCTTCATCAGATCCAAACATCGACTAGCATATGATAACCACATAATGTAGTTTTTAGAAATTTAATAAATAAAATTAATGGTGAATTTATTTTATTTTTAATGTTTCATCAATGCAGTGACATTATTTTTAAATAATCCTTAGATACAAAGATCCATGGTTAAGCACATAAATATAAAATTTCTAGGAGACACTAGGGTGAACTTGAATTACTCTATCGATGACTAGATTTTAGATTATAGATCTCTACTCACTATTTTTTACAAATCTCTCCAATGACAGTGGCACAAATATCGATTATCTTTAATGAAAAATACAACATCAAGGTAGAGAATTTTACTTGATTTTATTTTTACATTTATAGAATCAATGAAAAACACTGATCAACCAATGAACTGGTTGACCCATGGTTCGATCATTCTTCCAGGATGCACATATTTAAGGGAAATCCATGGGGGATGAATTATTTATCCTTAATTATTCCTTCTTCTTTATAATGGGAAAGATTGATGATGGAATAAAAAAATGAAAATATTCATTCCTCAGGGTGTTCTTCTTGCTTTTCTTACCCCTATTATTGGCATTCATCACCATTGAAGCCATGTGGCCGCAGATCTACATACTGGGAGGCTTCAAATGAGATCAGACCTGAGATTAGATGAAAATTGACCATAGAGGCACCAGAAGGGTAGATAGGTTCATGAAGAACTTGGATCTACAATTGCACCAAATTATGGAAATTGGAGGAGCCCCGATGGTCAGAAAAAGGGACCACTAGTAGCAGTGCATATTTGAGGTGTTGAGTGTTGGTACGACTAGTGGTGACAACCACATGGGGTGGCAACAACATTGGCCAGAGGGGTAGAGTTGATAGGGGATGCAGAGAGGTATCCAGGTATGCATTGGGGTGTCTGTGTGGAGACCACGTATGCAGAATGTCCATGGGGTAGACAGACATGGTGGGTCGACCGTGTGGGATATGGTGTGACACCGTGTGGAGCAGAGGGGAACTCGATTGGGGAGGGCTGCATTCGACAGACCATATTGGACTATGTGTGTGGGGTCCAAACTAGAGGAGCCAGGCTACAGTCTAACAGACCTAGTGGGCTAGGCCAGGCTGGCTGGACCAGGTCGAGTAGTCTGTGTGGGTCAAGACAGGTCAGAATTGTTGGATCTGACTAGGACAAGACCCTAGTTATACCTTTTTATTAAAACAACATTAATATTCAAAATGTGTGTCAGTTTGAAGAGTCATTTGTAGTGTTTGGACTATTGAAATGAGACCTTCTATTTTAGATAATTTTAGTGTTTTTTGTAAAATTATTTATATGACCTAATGGCTTTGGTAGTAGGTTCTATCAGAATGAGCGCACTAGGAGCCGAATATTGTGGTTGGCTGTGACTTTCAGACTATGCAACTTTCTGAGACTATGTGACTTACTGAGACTATGTGTATTTCCAAAACTGCCTATATTAGAGAGAAAATGTGTCTTATTGGGATTGAGTCTCTCATCGGGACTATATGTGTTATTGATACTAGGTTTTTTTTAAATAATTTCTGGTTATCTTGATTTGTATAGTATAAACGTATACTTGTGTGAGATAATGGTACTTTTTATTTGTGGTATAATTAATGTATATAGTTATGGTATACTTAATTTATTTATTTATGGTATAATTAAGGTATTTCTTAGTGGTAGTCTTTTAGGTTTTCCGGGTGTCCTACTAAGTATTATTTTACTCACCCATGCTTGGTATTTTTCTATACATGTCGTCTTTTGTGCAGAGGATCGATGCTTTGATGGAGTGCTAGGTTGACCAGGACCAGGCGGTGCTTAGAGATACTAGATTGTTGATGTGTTCTAATTTGGCTTCATACAAGTATATATTACATTTCCCTTTCTGTAGGGTTTAATTCGGATGCATTTCAAGAACATGTGAATTCACTTTTACAGACTCTTTATATTGGTGTTCTTTTCTTCTAGCCCTGTGTACATTCTAGTTTTATAATGTCATACTCTATGGTTGCTGTCTTAGTGTATGAATTCATTTTTAAACTTTGTGTTTTTTTATTCTTATATTTTTTCATTGGGGATGTGTGCATGTGTACAGGTACATAGGAAAATGCCTTTCATTTGTTGTACATACCTACATAGTAATTGTCCCCTCCCCTATCCTACTAGAGGTGGGCTTGCGGTAGCCATGACATGGGCACCTTGGTGATGGGTCATGATAGAGGAACTCCTGTTAACCCTTCCATTCCAACAAAATTAATTATTAGCCTCAAATATCTATCTAGAACATCAATATTTGAAGAGATATTTTGAAAGAAAACTTAAGATAAGATATCCTTTATAATTCTCATCCCATGATTAGGAACCACAGTTGAGAATTGAAAAATCATGAAAAAGTAGTCAATATGTTGATTAATTCTCCATTCACCTTGATATAGTTTAAATTACTCCATAGACATATCCAACACCGTCAATTATAGATAGAACATATCCATGAAAATTTCCCAGAATTATTTCAAATCTATGAACAGAATTTTCCATTACAGGACTACATAATAACACTACCTTGTGATTAGACCTCCAATATTGAAGATTACACATTCCACTTTAATAGATTCTAGTGTCTCCATGAACTCAATGATTTTTTAACCTTTTATAACCAATACTGGGACTCTGAAGGATCATTGGTACCCTAAAAAGGTGGTATATTCAGACGAATAAATTTCTAAGTATGACATCTGTTATCATTTCTTTGAGGTACAACCTCTACAACTAGAAACAGAACAATTAAAAATACTTTACATAGAGGTAAGACTGTATACAAAACAACCTCTATAAGGTTCTGATCAAAGGGAGGATTATCTTAATGTTAGTCATCAATAGATCTCTCAGTAGGCCTATTCTGTTACACCCTCGGGTTTGGTAAATTTATTAAAAATTAATTTAATATTTTTGATATTTTTTTCTTACACACAATATCTATTTTATCATATAGTACACACAACATAGATCATAGCGTGCATTATTCGAAACACTTAGTTTAAATTAAATGTGTCATATTATTAAAATAATATTATTTAATATGATATCAATCCCCAATATTTTCAAATGGTGGGTATGAATATGATTAATTATATTATGAAAATATATTATTTACACATCTATATTAAATTAATTATTTTGAGACCAATTAATTTATAAATTAAAAAAAACTATTTGAAAATTAAATGATTTTTTTCTAAGAAAACTAATTTTTTGAAAACAAAAATGGTTTTCCTCAATAATATAAAAAATTAAGTTTTGGTAAATTATTTTAATTAAAATTTCAATCAATTTATTAACATTCATCTCATGTGATCTCTATGTATTATATAAGAATTAATCAAATTTTGTGGTTAAAACTGTATTTTTCTAAAAAAAACAAAATTTTCTCCACTCACCACATATTATAAAATTAATTTTTACCAATTTTAGAAAATTAATATGATAAAATAACCATAATTTTTGAACTGATCATTTCCAAATTACCTTAGGGTGATTTGTAGGGAATATTACTATAATTATTAAATTTTTTATCAATAGTGAGAAATACCGAATTTTAATTGAATACTTCATTTCCTTTTAAATAATTGATAATGATAAATTTAATTTTAAATTTATTTTAAAGTATCATATTTTCAATTATGCATCCATTAATCCAGTTTATTCCGTTGTAATAAATTTAATATTGAAATTTTATATAAAAACATTTTGAACTTTTGAACTTTTTAATTAAAAAACTTGATTTCTAGTTGCATGCGTGGGATAACAATTAAATAAAATTTTGAAACTTTTTAGGATTTAATTTAAAAAAATAGACTGCATATTTATAATTTTAATAATAAATAATTTCTAATAATATTTACTAAATTTTTTACCAAATCTAATGTTGAAAATACTAAAAATTAATTGCCACAGTTAGGATTAAAAATGGATTTACCATGGGTTAAAAATAAGAAGTTAAGTTTAAAAATAACCAACCAACATGTCCAAAACCCATTTTTGGGACATATTTTGACCTTATATATTCTATTTTTTATATTTAAACTTTTTTGAATCTTATTTCCTTAATAAAATTTAGGTATTACCGAATCTTTTAAAATAATTTTAAGTGCTCCATTAACCAAAATTATAAAAGGGAATTCATATCCTCTCATCCTCACACATGAAAACACTCTTGGTTTAGCTATTACCTACCAAATTTATTTTAAAACTCCCCTAAATTCAACCTAGAAGCCTTATTTTTTAAATAAATCCAACCAAATAAAGGATTTTGGTGAAAACCTAAGGAGAATGATGTAATGAATATCAATATAAAATGATGTAATATCCATGTATGAAATTTATGGCTAGATATATGTTCAAAAATCTACTTGGGGGAATGGTAATATACAACATCAATAGGTAACGAGGGAATACTCATTCAAGAGACATGATATAATCACAAATATCAATAATAATTAAATCAGTAGTAAATTTTTTATATTAATGCTTCGAAAAAAATTTATAACAGATAAAAAATTCATATAAAATATTTTCCCAATATCCAATGATACGTTATGGATTTTTATGATGAGTTATTTCAAATAAATCACTCATAACCTACCCCTTGTGTCGATATAATCCTATTTCTTTTCAACGAAGAAATCCAAAAATTCATAATGGCATCAATAAAGGACATGAGCCCTTTGATTCCAATTTCTCATGAAGAGACCCAGATAACCCACCTTAACAGTACTCAAATTAGTTTTGACATGGATTAAAGGGTGCTCCCAATCCCCATAGGATGATAATTAGCTCATGGGAATCACATACAATCAAGAGGGAATGATTGTTCTAGAATAATTGTTTATCAATACTAAGAATCATATATAGAATAATAAATAGTTGGTATTCGAATAACTAGTCAAGATATATGTATTAAAAATATAAAGACACAAGTATTAAAATGATATATCAACCAAAATATTAACAGAAATCATTAAGGGTTTAATACTAGAATATTTACAAAACACGTGGATCATATACACTAACAGTCCCCACCAACACACAGTTATCACAAATAAAGAATGGTCATTCCCTTTAAGAGGTGCCTTCCATTTCCATATACATACCATATGAAACTCTAAAAAATCCCAAAGGTAATGTCAGGGTGTGATTAATAAAGCTGAGTATGATATCACTATGTATTCTATAAGAAAACCATGTTAGGTAAATCCAATATTCTCAATTAAAAACAAAATAACACATATAAGAATTTTTATAATTCAAATCAAGGCATTCATTTCAAAAAATCTAGTCGATTGAGTAAAATAGGCACAACAATACATTATCGTCAAAACATACATGAATAATCATTTCCATAAAAATATAAATGAATAAAACATTTTATAACATTAGAATGTTTAAATAATTTCAATTTTCTATTATCAATCATAGAACGATTGTTAAGAGACTCAGGGATAAGTTTTTACATGGATTCTCGTACATCTCTATGAAGTATGGCTCTCAGTGTACTCACATTCCTTGTTCATAATCTTTGGGGTTATGGGAAAGAATACCAAATAATAGACACCCTTCCTTAAAGTAGTTTTAGTATCATTTTCATCATCATACTTTCCAGGTTGAGATAATACATTCCTAGCACGTGTTATGCCCACCTAATTACAAATGATCCCATGTTCTTTAAGGAAAATATTCACATAATGTGATATCATTAATTTAAATCTGTATAAAACCATTTCAAATAATCAATAATTTTATTAGTCCCATGATCAATTCTTGAAAATATTACATCACATTTAAAAAATAAAACACTAAAGGGGTTTTCATCAAAAATCATGTCATCCAAAAAAACTCATTTCATTTCAATATCATAAATTATTTAGTTCCATCATTTCTCAAGAAATATCATCAAATCCTTTATTGAAATTATTCCTTTCCTTTAAATCCAATTTCAAAAATCAATACTTTTTTTAAAAAAACCATTCCCAAAAAGGTTTAACACAACACACATTATACCATTTATAAATCATTATCAACAATAAAAAATCACGTGTTCTAATTAAATTATAAATTAAATTCCAAATCAATATGGATTAAAGGTTTTCATTGATATGTATTTCCATAAAAACCCACCAACATCAATCAAGATCAACAGTCACACAACAAGGATCAAAAAATGGAGATTTGAAGTCTTGAATGATCAAAGAAATATATTATAATCATAATACCAAATAAAAATAAAAGATATAATCATGATATCAAAACCCTCGGTGAAGAGAAACTTTGACGAAGAATGAAATTAAACAATAGATTTATGGTATACTAAATAAGTGAGTCTCAATGCATTAATCCCCACTTGGATCCATGAAGAATCAAGGTTGGGAGAGAGAAATTAATCCCTATTGAGCATACATGATTTTTAGGGTTGAATGGAATTTTAGGGAGATGATTATTATTTAAAATGAAGGTTAAATGAAACAAAAATAAAAACTAACCAGCCATTTCTTATCCATATCAGCATCATCGGCTAGCCTCTGGCCTCCACCAGCTAGTGGCTGGCACCCTCTAGATGTCTTAGGCTACTGAAAGTCCCATTGTCTTGACAGTGGGATTAATGTTGTAATCCAAATTTGGAAGCCTCCCATAGACTAGTATATGTGATTCTTATAGGATGACTCTAATGATTCTATCCATTGTCTAGCTCATGCCCCTCATCAGATGACTGGTGGACCGTCTATAGCTATTTTGGTTAAATGACATTGTCCACTCCCATGTTGAAACCCCAAATCACGTCCTGGAATCTCAAGATTGGTGTAAAAAAACATTCCCCAACCCCTAAAAGGTTATACCAAGGTGAAACAACCGAGATTTAGTGAGTAAAGTAGATATTAAAGAGAAAAATAAGAACATCCACAGAAAATCAATGTTTGTACCTGAAAGACGGTGTTAGGATGTTACATCCAGAACTAAAATATATTATCTTAGAGTAGCTTGTAGATATAATGGTCCATTAGGATGGTATATTTTATCAATGCATAGCACACTAGCATTGTGGCCAAATCTATCACAATGTAACTATCACTGTATTGTGATGTATTCTCATGGAAGCTTCAGAGATCATTAATTAGACATTTTAGAAACACCATTTACTTTCTTGATTTTGTTTTGAAACCATTTTCAACTTCCTTTATGGAGTGTGAAATAATTGGTGGATGCCTTTCTTTATTGATGAATTTGGCTATACCAAAGGTAAATGCATACCTCATTGTGGGTTTCCTTGAATATGAGTCTCCCTATAAATACACATCATTATAAATAACCAATGATTAATTATATATAAATAAAACTGATTTATATTGCAATACATTGAGATGTCTACGAATCCAATTAATAGTTACCCAATGTTATTTCCTTATATTTTACACAATCCTACTGATAACTCCCTTTATGTGGGAAATTATGAGATGAGTGTACACTATGGAATACATGATAACTCATACTGCTAAAGCATAAAATATTATATCCATTTGTTTTTTATTTTAATTTATCAATGGTTCTTGACCCTTTTAGTGTTTGAATTGGCTGATAAGAGGATTCAAAATATCTTTTAATTTGGTCATAAAAAACTTTCTATAATTTTTTAAATGTACTTTCTATGATAATACCCAACATGAACCCTTCTTATCTCCCTCAATACCCATTTATAATATTTTCTTCACTCCATAGAGGTATTTCCTTTAAAAAATACTCAACAATAAATTCATGAGTACCATGATTTGATGAATTAATTGACTCACCAGAAGCATGTATTCCACATTAAAAATTAAAATAATGAAATTTAAATCACTATACTCTTTCCATTAGAAAATAAGTATCTAAATTTCTCCTAATGAATCCATTATCCTCTATGAATGATTTGAACTTTTATTTCCACATCCTTGATGCCTATTTGAACCCATATAGGCTTTTCTTGAGTTTACACACTTTTTCTTGATTCTATTAATCCAAGAAAAAAATTATTTTTCTTCATGTTGATTTCCTGCTCTAAATCATAGTGAAAAAATCCATCTTCAAATCCATTTTTACCAGATATAATCTTATGGAATCAACTATTCCAAGAGTGTTTGAATGGTAGTATTCATAACCGTCAAAAAGAAAATTTTAGGGAATTAAATTTCATCCTTATACTAAAAACCTTTGACCATGAGCCTCACCTTATACCTCTTATTTCATTTGGATTCATATTTTATCAAGAAAAATCACTTTTTTAGGTTCCTTTGGTATGATCGATAAAACTATTATCTGTCAATAATTATTCATTTGAAATAATTCAAATCATCCTATATGAAAAAGTACCAATAATTAAAATCTAATAAGGTAGTCGATTACTTTGGATTTTTTTATTCTACCCTGTCTATTAAATATATGAAATTCAAATAATATCCAAAAATAATTTTTGGTCATATAAACAATAGTGATATCTGCAATTGTACCTAGAGTTCCACTCTTTAGAAAACAAAAAAAAATCATGATTTTCTCTTTAAAAACTATATAATGTGCCTCACTAGTTCTCGAGGTTTTAGGTAGATCCTTTATTTGTCTCATCTGAAAATGTCTTGTACAAACCCTTGATAATTCTCCAATAATTGATGGAATTTATGTAGATATATATCCACTTAAACTCTTTGAAAATTTATACCTCCTAGTGATTCTATTAAAATCAGATTGAACTAAATTTGGTTTTCTACCTTAAACATTATTTACCATCAAACTCCAGTACTTACAAAGAACATTATGATTAAAGAATAGATTTAAACTTCGGATGATTGGTGTTTTCTCATTATAAAAAATTAAATATACATGTTATTTATCACCATAGAATGTTAATAAACATTCATAATATTTTTCTTATATCTTATATCTTTCATTGGAATCAACATGAGCATAGGTTATACATCTGAAGACCTTAAGGTGAGAAAAATCCAGTGACTTTCCCATAATTAAATATTGTGGTATATTATGTCCCATTAATAGTGAGGGGATTTGATTCATCATGTATCTCATTATACAAACTGATTCATCCCAAAATCTCATAGGTAACCCTTAATAATGAATATTTATCCTCTCTTTTTGCATCGATGCAAGATTCATCCATTCAGATACACCGTTTTTTATAGGAATTACAGGAATAGTTTTCTCATTCCTAATTAATCTATGTTTGTAGAAGTTATATAAACCTTTTATAGTTTACTCACTCCTATTAGCAGATAATAATTATTTCATCTTACATCCCATTTCTACTTTAGAATTTTTTTTATTTTTAACGAACATACCATAAAATTATAATCTATGTATTAGGAAGTATACCAATACATTTCATGTGGAGTTAGTAATAAATATATTAAAACATTGTAAAACACTAAGATATTTCATTATTAATGTTTAATACACATATGTATGTATAGGATACATCTTCTGGATCTTCATAGGTCTTTCAATCTGATGAAAACTCATTTTTCACTTCTTTATTTGTATATATCATTCAGAACATTTGAAGTATAAATGCTACATTTTCAACATATTTTTTAAACTATATTATTTATACATTTCATTCTGAGGCTCCTAATAAAACAATTCCACAAATCTATGCTTATGAAAGTATATGTTCTGAAAAGTTAATCTCCCAATGCATTTTTAATTATATATAATCTTGAATTCTTTACACCTATAGAAATGATAACAGATACCCAAGTGATTTTTTGTACACCATCAATAATTCCTGTTCTATATCAACCTTTAAAAAATAAAAAAACTAAAATCAAGTACTACTAAAGTCCTAGTATATGAGTTAATTCATTAATCAGAAGAAAACCAACATTATTCAACAAAACATTATCATATATTTCCTCATGGTATTAATAGATTCAATATATTTTAGATGGAATCTTATGAATCTTTCATATATATAATGATTTATAAATCCTTTATCATCAGTGGAGTGGTAATATGATGCTGAGTATATTATCTAAGAATCCATGGGAGTATTGAAATTCAAAATTATATTTTCACTACATTATTCAATTGATCAAAAAAATCCCACCCTCTATATGTTATTATTTAATAATTTCCCATTTTCTCATGATAATGATTCTTAAGTTGATCATTTTTACAATAATGATAGTATACTAGTTCAGGTCTAGTAGATTTAACTTTACTTCTATACCTTGACATATCTTAAAATCATATTAATCTTCTTCAATGGGGAAAGAAAAATATTCCATCTAGAAGAAATATATTTTTATAAGGTTATTTTGTTACCCTCATCAATAGTTATTCATTCAGAAGAAAGTTCTAAAAATCATTGAATATGAAACCATTTTTATCACTAGAGTTACTTACTGGAGTTTCCATTACATCCCAAGATTATGAAAATGGAAAAAATAATAATGACACCCAAAAATTATCTCTTAATTTTAACTTCTTAGACATAAGAGGGATTTGGATGAAGTAAAACTCATTGACAGGATCAAATTAAAATCTTTCTTCCTATAGATTCTAGTTGAATAACCATCCTGTTACACACACATTTTTTTAGTGTTACATGATTATCTTATATATATTCCATGGATTACATTAACTCCACCATCAAATTTTTCTTCCAGATTCTTAGAGACACATTTTTAGAAATGGTCATCATCACAATGCCTAAAGATCCTCTCTTATGTTTCTCTAATTCATATCTGTATTTCATTATCTCAATCTTCTCACCATTAATTAAATTTTTTAGATATTTATGGATGAGGTGGTACTATATTTACATCCCCCTATTATTAAAATCCATTCCATAAATTTTATCTATCTGAACCATGATATATTCCAATGTGACAAAATTATGACATAATAATTCCCTATAAATGAAAAAATGTCACATAAATATGATAATGTTACATAAGTTTTTTCTAATGAAATCACTAATCCTCCAATAAAACCTTCTTACTTCTCTAATAAATATTATTTAGAATCCTAAAAACATCTCATAACAGAATTTGTGTCCCAAATTTATCATTTCCATTATATTTTTGATTCATTTTTTTGATAATTAGGAAAAAAATACATAATAAAGTGGACACTTCCACATAGTGTATCTTTTAACTCAGAAAAATATAGATTTAGTTTTACACCCATATTTTATTCCAAAAACATTTAATTGCTTTAAAGGATGAATAGTGTGGAATATTTGACTTTTATATAGTTTATAATAATCCTTGAATCATATAAAAAAAATTTAAATTTTTTGTATAAGCATAAAAATTTCATCAAGGGGCTTAAAAAGAATGTAATCCCATTAGTCCAGTGAAAAAATTAAATCCCATTATATTGTATAATTTTACCAATAAATCATTTAAAAAATTAAATATAAAATTTCCATATAATAAAATAATCTTTTTATAAAATAAAATATTTAATAACACATTATTATGAATAGAAAAAACATGAAGGCTTCTTAAATCACATGTGAAATATTGGAAACATTTGTTTTAAAAACAACCATTTCACATTTAAGTGTTTATTAAATTTTATTAAATTATTAAATCATATTATTAACATAAAATACCATATTTAAAGAGTAATATAAGTATGTTGGAGATTTATATTCATAATCCATGTTCAATAATGTTTAATCAAATTCAAAATAACAAAATTAGAGTTAATTCTATAAGAGTTACCTATATGATAATCTTTCTTCTTTTTTCAATCAAAGACTAATCATTTCCCAATGAATTGAAGATATGTATCAGAAATAATATTTTTAATGAGATAAATAATGCCCACCCATCATATTCTATAATTTTATGGTACTATATCATGAAAAAAAATTAATATTTCAATTTTTTATTTTTAACCCATAAAAATTATTTTGAACATTTAAGTAAAACAATATTCATTTTAAAATTATCATGAGGGGAAATATTCTTTCAATTTAAAAAACCATACAAAATAAAAATTTCCAAATGACAAGGAATAAGATATATTTTAAGAAACCATGTAAAATTATAGAGGAATCTTGATAATTAATATAAAATATGAGGTAATAAAAATGTATAAAACCCATATATGTTAGAAAACATTATTTTTTTTATCACTTTTATAAAAAGAAAAAAGTAGACCATATGAAAAAATTAAAAAGATAAATTTTCATCTTTTTTATGAAAGTAAAATACAGTAAAAATAAACTTTAGAAACTTTTATGCATAAATAATAAAAGTCATGAAACATTTATAACAACATTATAATTATAAAAAGAGTTGTAAAAAATATTTTAAAAAATATTTTAAATGAAATTCCCTTACTTAAAGTCACTCCAAGATTTGTACGTTCACAAAATTATAAATGATAATGTTATAACATTTATTGAATTTATTAATAACCATTTTCATGTTCATTAGATTATAATTATTATGTTTATTTAATTTGTTATATTATATTATTTTTTTACTAAAATGTTTAATCTCAGATGGGATGTTTTGTGGTCATTCAGTTTATAACCTCAAAACATCACCAGTGGATGGACTGTTTTCAAAGAGGTTATGGTTCTATTAAATATATAAACATAAAAATATTATAATTATAATATTTATACAAAAAAAATCTTTTAGATCGAACTATGTAATGAATTATTGAACAATTAATCGCCTCATTTCATGGTGATGGTAGTTCGTACATACGTGTGAATGACATTTTCATTTGTCTACTGGGCAGGAAATAATTAAATTAAATAATATTTCAATATTACAGAATCATAAATATTTTATACATGTAATATTTATTTATTATTTATATCCTTATATCCATCCTTGTATGTTTGAAATGAAAAACAAATCAGATCCTACCGTGGAGGGGGTAATCTACTCGTACACACAAGTGACACCATAATTATTCAATAGATTGATGGTATAGAAGGTATGTACTATCATATAATTAAATAATAAAAAATATTTCACAGATATCATATATATATTTATCTGATCCAGCATTTTATCTATCCATATGATTTGATGAAGAAAATTTAAACACATCACTTCATAGATATTGAACTCCACGTGGACGCATGAGTGATGTTTTCATTACATATAGTATGAAAAAGGTTATGAAAAAAGATTATATGATAAAAATTAAATTTTATTATATTAAAAATACAAATTTTATTACATCATCTTTTTAATTAATATCTATAAGATTTTGAAGATTAAATAAACATGAAACACTTTCTTATGATTTATACACCTTCTTTAGAAAAAATCCTTTGGCTGGAACCTTACCCCTTTATAGGATGAAATTTGGTGAGACAAAGACCTATGGAAAATGATGAGGAGAACTAGAAAGTTTCTTTTTTATTTCTTGGTTATGATAAATGGAACAATGTTTTTGAATAATTTAGGTGACTTGGATTCCTTTTATAAGTGAGGGAGTGGCACACTTGTAAATATATAAAGATTCTAAGTATATTACTTTCCTTTCTCAAAGTAAATTGGATAAAAATTGAAATATTTATAAAATAGAATGATTATAAGTCTAAATAAACATCTCAAATAAAATATAAATAAGTTTTTATAATATTTCAAACCTTAAATATTAGATTTAACCCCCTTATTATCTCTTTTAACCATTAGTAGGGTGACATAGTTTTACCAAGGTTACCAATCCTAATAACAAAAATTAGAATTGAAATCATTAATGAATTTTAAGTTCTGGATTCAAAATATTTAATACGTGTTACTATAAAAAAATTAATAAACTGATTCTAATTAATTTTTATATAAATACCGAAACTGCAACAATTCTTTTTAAAAAAATGTGCTTTTAATCTTAAAAATGATTTACAAAAATATCAAATATAATTATATTTATTATGAATTTATTTGAATTATAATTAGTAAAATTTTATTAAATTTACTCTAAACCCATCCCAAAATATATTGAGACTTTTCAAATACATAAAATGAAATAGTGGTTTTAATTAAAATCGATATTTTTCAGTATTCACCTAAAATCTATTATTTTAGAAAAAAACCATAAATTTATCTGAAGATAAATTAAATATGAAGAAACCATAAGTTAATTTATCGTTACTAATTTAAAATTATAAAATTTAGAATTTTATTTATTTAATGAAAACTATATAATTCAGGGAAAATAATTTAATTAAATAAAACAATTCCCTTTTTGATCGAAATATTTAATAATTTTTTTCTAAAAAATAATGAATATGAAACCGTAAAAATGATTAATTATATATAATAATATTTATTTATTTCCCTGAATACCTTGGTTTTCACTTTCATCTCCCATTTAAAATATTACGTCCTCACAATTTCATTCATTAGATAAACCATTGAGGGTACTGTTTTCTCATAGCCATTTCTAATTTTATTATATCTTTCTCAATCATGTGATTATTCCATAAAATATTATACTAGTGCATATAAAAAATTTATATTACCTGGTCTCTATGATATAGAATCAGAGATGTCTCTTCCACATAATAAAAATTCTCATCCAACTAAACTACTTTAGGGTTGAATACACAACATTCATCAAGTACATATTTCATTAAAAGTGAGACACAAAACAACATCTTGTACCATAGATATAATATGAGTTCATTAAATGTGATATAAAACTAATCCAGCATATTCTATAATTTCATATGGTCTAATAAACCATATACATAACTTTCCATTTTTTCCAAAGCACACAACACTTTCTAAAGAGACAATTAAAGATAAACATGATCTCCTATATTAAAAGATATATATATCCTTTAAATAAGTAAATAAGTTTTCTACCCAATCTAAGAATAATTAATATTTTAACACCATAAAATTTATTTTTTTTAAAAAAATAAGCTCTATATCTTTCTTAACACTTAAAACTGAGATTTAAGCAAAATGTAATATATTATAAAAATAATATGGTTAAATATTGACCATTATAAACTCGATGATAAATTATAGGTATGAATAATAATAAAAAAAATATTATAAATAAATATTAAATTATTATATAATTTAACAGTTAATAATTAACAAGGACTAAAATATCAGTTATGTCATTTTATGCTTCTAAAATATGTTTTCTTCATATTATGTTTTCTATTTCCATTTGCATTGAAAAATTAAAAATAATTGTTTCAATTTTTATAAACATAATTTATGGAATTAATATAATTTTATAAATCCTAATGTACATAATATAATATGGTGAATTTTATGGACATTTTAAAAATATCTATTTTTATCTAAATAATGAAATGTTTGAAATTTTGTAAAACTATCATTTCTTTTCATTAAATATTGTAAATAAAAAGTCACAAATTTTTTTAAATTTTAAATTAGATTAATATAAGGCTCCATTAATTATATATGAACTAATTAATTAAATATAAATGATCATTATACCTGATCATGGTATAGAAATATTTTTAGACATAAAAGATATTTTTTAGAATACCATTTTTCTTCGTTCTTTATAAGATTACTATTAAATGAATTTCCAAAATTTATTGAGATTAAATATTTTAAAATGGATTAAATATTTTAAATTATAATATTTAATACTATATAATTTGGTTAAATTATTTTTTGGTTATAAATAATTGTAAAAACAGAAAAAATATATCACTATGGTAAAAATATAAATTGGGTAAACCTAATTTAAAACAAAGTGATAAGGCCAACATGTTTCATATTAATTATTATTAGATAAATGAATTTATACCATTATATCCTTATTATTTATATTTAACTATTTATGGGACAATTTTAATGAAAATAACTTATATAATATATTCGGTAAAGAAAAATACTAAATTCCACTGTCTTTATTTTCTAATTTATCTTATATGTTCACATAGGGATAAAAATAAATTAGCAATGAATAATAAATTTTATTTTTATTATAATGAAATTATTTTAATTATTATATTTTTTCAATCCTAATTTTTAGTGATAATATATCTACCTTAATCACTTATACAACATTGAAAAAATGCATGTTCAAGCAATGGTAATCTCAATGTAAATAATATTAAAACATTAATAATAATATATTTGGGATGATTTATTGTTAATTTATTATAGTTATTAATGGTGTATTATTTATTGTGAAGTGGATTATATTATAATTCCATTACTTTATTCATATCTTTAAAGTAAAATTAAATGAATAATTTTAAAAATGTCATTAATGATATTTTATATTGACTAATATATTATTTAATTATTCAAAAATTAAAAACACCCTGAAATAAGAAAATTTTGATTAGGAATGTTCTATAATTTCATCAATTTTTAGTTTTTTTTTCTAATTATCACCTTATACATAAAATTATACCACGCTAATATTTAATAACTCTTTGTTACAGTTATGGTTAAAATTGGTTAACCAAGAGGTTAAATGAAACGTCAATCTGTTAAATGACATATAAATAAATATAATTTTTTAATGATTATATTAAGATGATATCATAATATATTTGAATACATATAATTATAGAACCATCTATCATGAGTTAGTCACAGATTATATAATAATATTTCATGAATGTTCTAAAGTGCCCCTTCACCCAGTTATAAGACTCCCTCACATGTCTTATTTACACACCCTTGCACCACCATGATCAACAAAAAAAACCCAAATTTCTTCAATAATTACATATAACCAAATTATAAGTTTATTTATTCTTAAAAAACCATTCCAAGGGAATTAAGAAGGGATCTAAAAGAGGTGTCTCGATGAAGATGTAATTGTTTGTACGAACCATTCAAATTTTTTAGCCTATAATTATTGTAAATATATTATAAATGTAATAAAACAATAACAAAAATATTAGATTTTTATTGAGGTGTTATTATGATTTTTTAAATCCATTTTACATCTTTTTAACATACAATGAAATGTTAAAATATTTCTCATTTTTACTTTTGACTTACCATCTCTTTGTAGGAGTGTAATTTATTTTTCATCACCAAATTACTTAGATGGTTATAAATATCGAATTAATGAAAATATCTGATATTTAAGAAGTAATTATGATTATGTAAATATAATATATCATTTACCTTTTTACCATTTGACTTGTTTGAAAATGTTACTGTCACTCATGCATATGTGTGGACAACCACATCCACAAATCTATGGGATTTATTTTTCACACCCACATTAAAATAGTGATTATAAATATGTATATAATGAATATATATGACATTTATATCATTATTAATATTCAAAATATGATATATCCATGATAAAGATGAAAGAACTAGAACTACCAAACTGAAACATACATGAAAGATAAAATATTAAACACTATGAAATGACAGTTCAAATAATGAAATATTAATAAACACGTACTAGAATTGTATAAATGTATAATATATGTTATTATAAGTATATTTATTTTTTTATATAATTTAAATAAATTTAAATTTATTAAATATAAGACTAAAATAACTTATAAGGAATATTTGTCATGAGGTAATGATTTATTTTACAATAACAACTTTATTCAAGATTGTTCTTTCAATATTATATTATAAAATTTATTATTTATTTACAATTTAATCTACAAAAGTTTTATTATAATCTATTAATTTTTCTATTTCTAATGAAAAAGTTCAATTTTTATTATCTTAGGAGATCCGAATAAAGAAAATATAGTTTTAAAGAATATCAACTTTATTTTTATTTTTCGTCTGCCATATTTTATTCTGATGTATATATTTTCATTAAAATGTTTCAATAATATTTTCAATATTCTTGAATGAATGATTGCAACATTTTTACCCATGTCTATTTTTGATAAATTTTTTTAAAATAAATACTATATTCATTTTCCAAATGTGGAAATTTTTTTATTGATAATGTAAACCTAAATTTTATTTAACATATACAGCACACAGAAAATTTCCCCATATCATTAATACTCTTAAATTTGAAGATTTATTGAAATATTTAAAAATCATTTTTGATGGAAACATTTTTCCCTAATATTCTCTAGTTTCTTATATTTTAATATTTTTTTTTTAAAATAAAATATGTATTTTTTTCCATAATTATTTGAGGGGTATTTTGAAAATGTTAGAGTCTATTTCAACATTATTTAATGAATATTATAATTTAATAGGGATATAATATTTTGACACCCCTCTATATACTTCTATGGGTGGATTATAATCATGTTTTATTTATTGGTTGGTGAAAATACTTACATTTTTTATATTATAATTTAATATAAATGTTTATAATGATTATTGATTTAATTTTTATTCACCCATTTCATATTATTATTACATTAGAATTATTATGTGATGGGTGGGGCCTATTATAGCACCTAAATCAATCGATATGTCTCATGATATAATTTTTTTTATTATATGTCATTTTCCTTACCTATTTATGAATGTTTACTTGGAACAAGGCCTTGAAAATAGGATTATATTTTCTAGTATAACGTATACTATCAATATGGATCAATTTATTATTATCCTTGTGTGTATTTTTTTTATTTTATCCATCGATTTATTCCCCTTTGGATGGTATTATATATAGAGAAAAATTGATTATTGTTTATCTCTGCTATATTCTTCATGTTTTATTTATTATATGATAGATTATGTTGTACGATTTCCATTATCAATCCTTTCATATCACCCTTTATTGTGTTATAATTTTACCAGGATACCTAGAAGAAGTATACTAGAAAAAAAATTTCCAAAAGAATTATCATAATATATTTCATTTTATGAGATGTAATATTAGAACCATATATGTAACAAGTCTCCCAATACTACTAAATAATTTAATCCTTTCAGATGTGATCAGTTGTATTTTCTTCTGCTGTTGTAAAATATCCACACTCTTTAGGCTACTAGAGTTATGGTGACAAATTTGGTATTGAATGGAGTTTATAAAAGCCTTGACAACTAGATTTAGGAAAAACTAAGTAAAGGAACTTTTTCCTCTGAAAAACTCTAAAGATATGTTTAATTATTAGACAGTATTATAATTTATCAAGTAGGTTATATGTTATGTGGTTTTCATAATAATACATTCATATTTGACACTACTGAGAGATATTATTGGGTTAATTAAAATTTTACTTAAAAACCATTTTGAGTTATTTGATAATATTGTTATGATTTTATAATATTCAAAATGATACTAAGATTATGATTATAATAGTACCTACAAATAAAACTTCATTTTATGATACTTTTTTTACTAGTTTTAGAATTATACACAATTATTGATAATTTTATGATCTAATATAGTATATTACATTATTTATAAATGGAACATAATGGAAGGAATATAAAATTTGTCAACACCCATAATAAATATAAGAATTTATTTTGTGAATAAGTTATCATTAATAGTGTTAGTACTCAAAAGATTATAAATACATTAGGAAAGTTTTCTTATGTTATGTAAAATAACTTTTCCCATATGGAACAACCTATTACATCACAATTTGATTCATTGATTTTGGTAAATTCATATGATTCGGTCCTCCATCCTCTAATGTAATTACAAATCAATAGATATCAGAAAAAGTGATCAAGTCATTGAAAAGATATTAATGAATTTTAGAAGTAATGAAATGAAGATAGTTATTATGGAATTTATTATTTAAATAAAGATAATGATCAATGGTTGCCATAGATTCAAAATAAAATATAAGTAGAGGAGATAAAGATAATTTAATTGAATATTTATAAAGATATGTTATTAAAAAAATAATTACCTTATGATAAATGAGATGACATAGAATTAAAATTCCTCAATCTGAGAGAAAATTATGGGGAAAGTGTAACTGATTAAGAAGAATACATTATAATATTAGTAAGGAATTCCATAGAACACATATATAATATGGAAATTAATATTTAAATTTTATTTTATTAGATTAATAAAAAACTCCTAAGAGAACTATTATATCAAATCTAACATAAGTTGATATGGTATCAAGTTCCATCAAGACAGTTAAATAATTATCCAAGTAATATATTTTCAAAATAAATCAAGAAGAGAAGAGGAAGTATGGGAACCAAGAAAAAGGAAATAAGGTGAAGGAAAGTAAAGGAATTATGGAATGTCCAACATGTGATAAATATGGAATGAAACACCCTTTTACTTTTATGAAATTAGTGAGAGTTAATTTCATGTTTGGAGAGATAGTCCATTAAGCACAAGAATGTAAGGTAAGAAAGATAACTATAATGTTTATTGTTTTAACATTAAGGATATGGGTTACTACACAAAAAAATTAACAAATAATTAAAAAATCTGATAAAAAAAGGTTAAGTGAGAGAGGTACAGGTAATTCAATTACTATAAATAAAGTTGGCATCCCATAAGATGTGATAAAATATACTTTAAAAATAAAATCATTTTTTATTAGATTATGAATATAAATTTTATTTATAATTTACATGGATAAAAAATAGTAACTTTACACTATGAAGAAATAATTATTAATCATAAAACATATTAGGAATCTAGTTATAATATTTCATGTCTTTTCTATTATGATGAACAACTATTTCCTTGTTTCAATCATTATGGGTAAACATGCATTCAGATTTTAAATAATCCATATTTTGGGAATAATTAATATTTAAGGGTTTATTAATTATTATATTCCACATAAAATAATATAAGAAAAAATATCTTTAAATAAAAAATTTATTCTACCAACATTTTTAATGAATTTATGTTCTTTTAAACCCTCCATAATTTATGGTCTTGTGGTCATTAACTTTCCCACACTGATATTCTGTATCACTCTATATTAGTCCTTAAAAAAATTTCTCCTCCATATCTATATTATAACCTCCCACTGATTATAAAGTTCTATAGGAAACCTATTATGTTTTATTTCTGATAACATTAATGTTTCTCACTTACCATTTTCATAGGAATATTTTTATCCCTCTGTAGGATATGGGTTTTTGTAACATCTTGAGGTTTTAAGAAATATATTAATTAAAATTAATATATATTCAATTACAGATTTATTTAAACTAAAATCATAATTTATATTTTTTTATACAAAATAACAAGTTATATTGTGTTTCACACAACATAGAGTCTCTTTGAAAATGTGTGCTACATGTAATACCATGTTCTACGGAACAAAAATATAATATTAATATTTAATACGACTTATATAACCTAGAAATTATAATTAAAAGAACTAATATGATTAAATAAATTATAAATATATGGTTTATATATGTTTATATAATAAATTATTTTTTGGGAAATTAATTAGAAATAAATTAAAACCAATTGAAAATAAAGGATGCATTTTTATAAAAAACTATTTCATGACCATAAATTATTTTAATCTTAATAAATCAAATTAATAACTATTAGTGAAAAATGTTAATAAAATTTATATTTCATATACTTGAATAATTTTTTTTAAATTCATCAACTAATATTTATTAGCATAAAATAATAATAAATCCAATTTTAGTCATTAAAGCTGTATTTTTATAAAAAGGTAGTTTTGTCGCCTTATAATGGAAAACATGTTTTAAAACAAAATTTTGACACATTAATAATTTATTTCAAAATAAAATTATTTTTTATAGAGAAATATCAAAATTTACTTTGGGTATTGTTTGGGTATTTTTCAAAAAACACACAAATTTTGATGATTAGTGAACAATACTGAATTTTAATCATAAAACACTTTTCATCAAAATAATTTTTAGTGATACATTAAATTTTTAAATGTTTTAATGTAATATTAGATAAATTATATATTTATTAATTCAATTTAATTAACAGTTATTATTTTTATGTTAAATTAAGATATAAAAACTTGCCAAACTTTTGACCATATTTTCACATTATAAACATGATTTTTCATCCCTCATACAAGATTAATTTTAAATTATAATATTCTGATTATGATATTTAAATCTGTAAAAATTAATTTTATATTTAGAATAATAATAATTTCTAATTTCTAAAAGGTTAAAATAATTTTTTAACAAAAATATAAGTGAATTAAATAAAAATTAATCACCGCGATTAATATAAAAATGAATTTTCATAGTGGTTAATATTTATTTATACGGTGTAAAATGATCATGAAACTTTTTCAAAACCCATTGGGTAGAAATATTTAAACCATATATTCTCTTTTATTAATTTTATTTCATTCTTTTATGATCATTATTTAAGTTATACCTACCAATACTATTTACCATTATATATTTTCAAAAATAGAACTCCTTCTCCACTATAAATGGGCCTTCAATATCCACCTATATTAATACCTATCAAAAAATTATTGCTCATCCAAATCCAAAAAAAATAAACTAAAAAATACATAATCTCATCCTAGAAGCATAAATTTCGGAATAATTCCAACCATGTATGTCCTTTGGTGAAAACAAAAAGGTGATACCCAATGAAAAGGTAACATTTTTCAATAAGAACTTTTGTTTTATTTATTTCTCCACCAATTCATTTCTTATTATTAATTAATTATATAATAATATAAGTAAGATAAATATACTAATATTTTTTTATGTTTTTTAAGTACACCTACACACACTTCCATCAAATGAGTAACAAAACCATCATTCATGTGCACGGTGGACTACCACCTTCCATAACGATGTTGTTCAATTTTCTTATACCACCTATTATAGTTTGGATTTATGATGGACAAAATTATTTATATGATATATCATATGTAATTTCCCGGACCTCTCCAATCCATTACATTTTGAAAATGTGGTGTTAGAGGTGTTCCGGGAGGTCAAGGTGACTTATCCCCAACACTTTGCCAAAATTTCCATTCTGGTGAACAGTTCCAATGGTAGACAATTGTGAACTGTGAAGTCACATTATGTTTTCAGGTACTTTTGATGTTCCTAACTACCTTTGGTTTGGTGTAGTGACTTAGGGGTGCATTTGGGTGGAATTTTATGGAAAACTAAAGGGCAATAGATTTTGCATGGGCGGCGCATGATTTGTCTAAACCGTGCGGCCAAACCATGTGTACTTTGTCTTAGAGGCAGTAGCCTCTGCATGGGAGGCGCACAATTTGACTAACTGTGTGGCCAAACCATGCGAGAGGGGTGAACAAGGCAGTATTTAATGCATGGTTAGTGAACAGTTTGTTAAACCATACGAACTAATCGTGCGACCACTTAAATGAGATCCTATAAAGGTAGATCTCACGCGTTTTGCCTCTAAGTGGATCCTTTTTCCTCCTAAGTGACCCTAACTTGGTATTTTTCTTCTCCTAAAGTCAACGAGGTTTCTCCCATCATTCTGAAGGTGATCCAAAGGCTTATCTTGGAAAATAAAATCCAGATTCTTGAGGTATGTGATCGTTCTTCTTCGTTCTTGATCGGTTCCATAGATCCACTTGGATATACTTCTCCTATTCTCTCAGTTCCTTAGACCTATGTTCTTAATGGGGAGATATAAGTGTGTCGACAACAAATATAATGAGCTTTGGTATTGATATTGCAAGGAGAAGAGATCTAAGGATTATTTTTGTTGAATCGACCTGGGTTTCTTGAGTGTTCTTCGACCGTTGTGGTTTTCATCAAAAACCTTTGAGGTAGGGGATTCATTTCTTCTCTTTATTTTATGTGCAATTGTAATGTTATCATGTTTTATCCCACTAGATGACAATGGAATTAACATAATAAATATTTGAACCGGATAAATAAATTGATATTGATCGTATGTTGTTGCCTATTGTTTGGATAGATAGTGTGATATCTATGCTTGTTCCTGATGAAAATTGGTAAAGAAAGTAAAACGAGATTAATTGATATTTGTTTGGCTAAAGATAAAGATGCATGTGAACGAATCTGGTTTTTTTGTAATTTAATGTTAATCAAATTGGCGTAGTAAGAATTTTTAACCATTTGTGATAGATTACTAGTTAGGTTTCCTGATTTTGGAACCAGAAAATTATAAATATGTAAATTCAAAATGGATTAAAGAATTGATTGTTTTATAATTTATTGAAGGGTTCTGAGTTACCCTCTTGATTGTTAAAGGGCCAATAGCCCAAGTGATGTGGTGTTTTTTTTCCTGCTGCTTGTGTTGAGACGTGATCCTAGATGGGTGTTGTGGTTTGTGGGGGCATAGAGGCCTTTTGGTTGTGGTAGTAGATGACTCCTAGAGTGGCAAGATTCACCGGTTTATGCATGTGGGTGTTGGATATGACACTAGGTATGATGAAGTGGGATGAATGTGATTGTTGAATGATTGCTGGTTTTTTGGTTGTTTATCTGCTTTACTTTTACCCATTGCTCAAGGTAGCAGGTCATGCTTACCCTTATTCTGAAATAGGTGAAGACGAGCGGGGAATGCCACGTGCTTTCAGTGTTTAGCTTCTCCAGGGAGGATGGGTCTACGCTCTTACTATAGGTGGAAAATAATGGACGGGTAGTACATCTACTCACCGTGTTGATCCCCCTTGTGTTAGTATCATAGAATGATTTTCTAGAATGCCTGGGAATATGGGATAGTAATTCTGTAATGAATATTTGAATAAATGGTGTTAACCCATGGGGTTGGAGTTCGCTAGAACATATTGATGAGGTTGTAATTTTAAAGGGACAATGGACTTTGGGTGTGATGCTAATGAAGTCTAATGTGGAATGGTTCATGGTTAATTAATGTTTAATTAATTAATTAACGTAAAGTGGAACTGATAAAAATGGAATGAACTAATCTAATAAATTTCTTTAAATGGTTGTATGCTTATAGGATACATAATCTTAGAAGTGGCAGCCCAGAGTCCGAGAGACATTAGCTTTATTTGAGTCTAAGACTAGGTTATGCCCATAGTGTGGTTGTGAGATATACTATATTCTATAGTTTTTTTGTTTATATATGATACTCTACCCTGTCAATAAGGGAAACTGACTCCCCAAGTGTTTTGAGCACTGGGAGGGTGTTTTCCCCAACATTACGGTGGGAGGAAGAATGGCGAACTACCCCCTTTGGCCCCACTCTCTTCTCTTGATAGATAATTGTGCTGGTAGGCATAGCAGTTAGTTTTTCCCATGTATGTGTGTAGAGGTCTATAAAGGCTTGTGGTTATTCACACACATATATTCTAGATATAGTATCCTATGGATTACTATAGGTGTAACGTGTATTGGATGTGATGGCTTAAGGATCATTACTTGGTGTGTGGTCTGTAATGGCTTGGGGTATAATACCCGACGTAAGATACATGTTATGTGAGCTGTGGTGGCTTTTGGGAACTACTTTGTTACTTTGTTGTTTGGACTTAGTGGTTTTGTTGCATGAGGTGAATATTGTGGTGCTTCGCCCATGTGTCTGTGGGAAATCCTTTTTGGAGAGAGATTCTCAGGATGTGCGACGTTGGGGAAAAGCGACAAACTAGTGGGGAAGTAGTAGCGGGGTACCCTTGATAATCTTTACTATATTCTATATTCTTGTATGTGTTACTTGGTAAGAGTATCCACGATGATGTTGGGAACTTTGTATACCTGTTTAGGTGGCGAGTTATTCTCACTTGTTGTTCAATGTGCTTTAGCATGCTCTCTTTACTTTTGCAAGAGAGGATTCAGGGAGGATCCTACTGAGTATACTATTATACTCACCCTATATATATAAACTATTTTTCAGGTCACTTAGAGTAGGTTGGAGATCAATCTGGTTTCTACTAGCTTGGGGTTGTAGGAGCTGTTTAGGCTTGTGGTTGCTGCTGTTTTATTCTTCTTTTGGTTACTTGATGTTTTTCCCTTCTAGTTGTATTACTTTTGCATGACATTTCATATGTGCACTTGGTTTTTCATTTATATTCTAGTTCTATGTTGGAGTTGGTTGGTGTCTATCTTATCTCTCTCTTCCACATGTGTTCTCTTATAGGGTAATGCCTCCCATTTGTGTGTTTACTATACCGTCGGTGCTAGTCTCCAACCCGGGGCCTACTGGAGGCGGGACTCGGGGGTCATTATCTCCCATCTCACATTGCCGACCCAGGAGGGGTACACTTTGTAAGGAGGGTGTCGTGAGAGAGTGGTATCAGAAGTCTGTTTGAGGGATAGGATGGAGTTTGGAGTTAGGAACAGGTGAGGTTGCATGGGTTAGTAGGGCAATGGTGTCATTCATGTTTAGCAAGTGAGGTAAACACTGGAGACCAGCTGAGACATAGGTTTTTAGGGCCCCCTATGATCTAATGTACGGACCTTTAAGTTTACAATGACTACTAAACAAGGTGATACAAGTTAAAGAGTAGATACATTGGAAAGGATCATGCATCATTCTTCTTTGTGCCTATGTTTGAATGGGTAGAGCTTGAGATAGGTTTACTTAAAAAAATAAAAGAAAATAATTAATTAATTAATGTTGAGTCTTCCATATTCCAGGTTTAGGAGCTCTAATAGTTTGTTATTTTACAGGTATGGCTCCAGGCTGACGTCCTTGTCCAGATTGCATAGAAAATGTTCAGCAGGCTATTCTAGCAGGTCGCCGCAGGGTAGAGATTGACAACGACGACACTTGGTGGAAGACACTTTGAGAGTTTCGGTGCTAGAGTCTGCAGAATTACGAGGGCTCCATTTTAGATGCATCCATGGAAGACTGGTTAGAGGAGGTCGATATAGACTTCAGTTCGATCTGTGCTCAGAAAGAACACTGGGTGTCCTTAGTTGTGAAGATGCTATGTGGAGCAGCAAGGCAGTAGTGGTTTTTGTTCCTCGGGGATCGTGAGGAGTCAGCGATCCCATGGAAGGAGTTCCGGACAAGTTTAGAGTCGAGTTCCTTTCTTCGACTATGAAGGCATCCAGTCGCCAAGAGCTTCTTACCCATCGACAGGGGAGCTCTACTGTTCCAAAGTTTGGAATCCATTATAGGAACCTTTTACGATATGTTTTGGACCTGTTACCAGATGAGGAGGCTAGGGAAAGGCATTTCGAGGAGGCTTTGTGTCCAGAGATCTAGTGTCAGGTAACCCAATTTATTTGAAATACATATCTTGAGGAGCTGGTGAGGGAAGAGGTTTCTGAGATGACTTTGGCCCCGACTAGATCATCATGAGAGGGGAATCATCATGATTCCTCATGAAATAGAGCTATGGTCTGGGGTTCCCAGTTTTCAGGGTAGAAGAGTTTTCATTCAGCTGGGTGTAGGCCCCGGCCCTTCACATCTTGTTTATCTAGAGGCAACAACTTTCAGGCCTATGAAAATGGGACCAGGTGCTTGTTTTTCTTATGGTGGTCGTGGTCATTAGTAGCAGGAGTGCTCGACCTTTCAGAGCAATCATCGTGCACCAGGAACTACGCTCCAGGTTCCTCCTTTGAGGCAGTTCCAACCGAGGTAGCAGCAGCAACATGTTTCACCAGATCACCAGAGGGTAGATGGGACAGGCAGAGGAACTCCCCATGATGTCCCCATCCATAGAGAGGAGAGTGCGGTCGTGGTGGTGGTCATCATCAGGGTCAGATAGTCCATGGAGGAGGTTGTGGTCAACTTTATGCTCTAGCATTGCCAATTCCAGGCGAACCATATGTCGTTCGAGGTACCCTTTTCTTGTTTTCTACATTGGTGTCTATCTTTATCGATACAGGAGCAACACACTCCTTCATATCACCTACCCTTGTCCATGATTTGGGACTTGAGGTAAAGAGGATTCCAGTACCCTTGGCATTGACTATGCCTACTGGAGGTCAAATTGACTTGTTTGAAGTACGTATAGACTGCGAGGTAGTGTTGGGGAAACACCGCTCTGGGAGAGATTTCCTATATTTACTAATAAAACCATATGATTTCATCTTCTGCAAGGATTGATTGTATTCAGTGTAGGCTATCGTGGGTTTCTTCATAAGGAAGGTCATTTTATTTGGTGCGGATGGAGAGCCAGGGGTGTTTGTTGGGGAGAGAGATCCTCAAATTGGTCAGAGGCGCATTCTATCCTTATCGTTCATGGTGGCTGAGATGATGTTGAGTTCTTCAGAGGTTCAACAATTAGTGTTTCAAGGGTCATAGAGGAGTACCCTGATGTCTTTCCAAAAGAGGTTGCAGCATTACCCCCTCGACAAGAGATCCAATTTGGGACCGAGCTACAGCCAAGAGTGTCTTCTATCTCTATGTCTCCATAAAGGATGGACCCTTATGAGTTATGAGAGCTACGTATATAGCTTGTTTCTCTGTTAAAGTGTAGTTTTGTTCGGCCAATTGTGTCACCGTGGGGGGAAACTATTTTTTTTGAAGAAGGCCAATGACAGTTTATAGTTGTGTGTTGATTATCATTGCTTAAACAAATTTACAATAAATAATCACTATCCTATTCTACATATTGATGATTTATTAGATCAACTGAAGGGTGCATGCTAGTTCTCAAAGATGGACTTGCAGTCAGGATATCATCAGATGCGTCTGAAGGATGAGGATTTCCCAAAGACTACATTCCGTTGTTATCATGGGATTATGAGTTCATGGTAATGTCGTTTGGTGTGACAAATGATCCAGCTGTATTCATGGGATTGATGAATGCTGTGTTTTGTGAGTTCCTGGAAAAGTTTGTGGTAGTTTTCATCGACGGCATCCTTGTGTACTCTACATCTGAGGAGGAGCATATAGAGCATCTACATGCCATTTTGATAGTCCTTCGTCAACATCAGCTATTTGGGATGTTATCTAAGTGTGAGTTTTGGGCTCGAGAAGTCCGTTTCTTGGGGAATGTTGTGTCCCAACACAAAGTAACTATGGATCCATTGAAGATAGAAGCAGTTGTATCTTGGGTATCCCCCAAGACAGTGTCATAGGTGCGAAGTTTCTATGGTCTCACAGGCTACTACATGAGGTTCGTAGCCAATTTCTCATGAGTTGCGACTCCTCTAAATGCTTTGACCATGAAGGATTAGGCATTAATATGGACTGATCTGTTCCAGTCAGCCTTCGAGTGTCTAAAGGAGAAGTTAGTAAGTACCCCAGTCCTTTGTCTTCCAGCTGATGGAGTTCATTTTGATGTTTTATGCGATGCTTCACATCTGGGGTTCGGCTGTGCTCTCATGCATCAGAGTTTAGTTGTTTCTTATGGGTCTTAGAAGTTATGTCCCCATGAATGCAACTATTCCACCCATAATCTTGAGTTAGAATCTTTGGTGTTTGATCTGAAGTTTTGGAGACATTATCTCATTGGTGAGCACTTTGTGGTTTTCACCAATCATAAGAGTATGAGGTTTGTTTTCACCCATCGTGACCTGAACTTATGATAGCATCAGTGGATGGAGTTATTACAGGAATACAACTTTAAAATATCGTATACACCTAGAAAAGGGAATGTTGTAGCTAATGCACTGAGCCAAAAGTCACGTAGTGATACTGTGCATGAATCTGATGATTCCTAGAGAGTAATGGAAGAATTGTCAGCATTACATCTAGATATGGGAATAGTTGGGGGTAGAAGATGTCTTTTTTAGATGATGGTATAATCATACATAATGCAGAATGTGGAAGAGTCCCAGTTGGGAGATCTAGAGGTTGAGGTCTGGAGAGACCGAGTTGTTTGTGGTGAGGCCCCTGATGGTTAGTCTGAGGATGAACAACATAGAGTGTTGTATCACAGAAGATTTTTTTCCTTTTATGATGCATGATACTGTCCTTAGAGAGTTCCATAGATCACTTTTAGTGGTACATCCTGGCGTGATAGAGATGTACCGAGCCTTGAGGAGTCAGTTTTGGTGGCCTGGGCTGAAGCGTGCCGTTGTGGACTCTGTGTCTCGATGTTTAGTCTGCCAGAAGGTGAAGGCTACACATAGTGTTCTTGGTGGTATTCTCCAGCCATTAGATATTCCTCAGTGTAAGTGGGAGGAAATATCAATGGAATTTGTTACTAGTCTACCTCGAGCTCTGGGAGTACATGATGCTATTTGGGTGGTAGTGGATTGTTTAACAAAATAAGACCACTTTATAGCAATCAAGGAGTCAAGCTCAGTGGAAGTTTTGTTGAGGCAACATCTAGAACAGGTGGTGAGACTTTATGGAGTCCCTAGGATGATCATTTCTGATCGAGATCCTCATATTACCTCCAGAGTGTGGAGAGGTCTCCATCATGCTTTCGGTTATCAACTATGCCTTAGCACAGCTTTTCATCCTCAAACAGATGGTCAAACAGAGTGATCCATCTAGACTCTTGAAGACATGTTACGCTCTTGTGTTCTTGATTTTGGGGGTTCATGGATGAGACACTTACGTTTGGTGGTGTTCGCTTACAATAATAGTTTTCACTCCACCATCAGTATGGCACCGTTTGAAGCCTTGTATGGCCGGCCTTTCCGTTCTCCATTGTGACGGACTGGGGTCAGAGAGTCAGCAATTCTCAAACTATAACTAGTGCAGAATACAATAGAGACAGTTCAGGTGATTTGTGAGTGGATGAAGATAGTGCAAGATCATCAAAAATCACATTCTGATCAAAGAATGAGACCCTTAGAGTTTAATGTTGGGGATCATGTGTTTCTGAAGGTGACTCCTCGTCGTGAGAAGTGAAGGTTTGGGCATGGAAGTAATCTTTCTCCCCACTTTTTTGGGCCTTTCGAGGTGTTAGCTCATGTTGGAGCTGTGGTGTATCGAGTAGCACTTCCCCCATAGATGAGTCGGATACATGATGTTTTCAAAGTATCACAACTCCTCCATTATCTTCATGATGAATCTCACATCATCGATTGGGGAGAGATCGATGTTGATGATGATGCAAACTTTGAGGATTGACCTATGGAGATCCCAGACCGCAAGGATAAGGTGTTTTGTGGGTGGTCTATTCCGTTAGTTCATGTCTTGTGGAAACACAATGGCTTAGAGGAGAGTACCTAGGAACGTGAGTCACAGATACGTGCTCAGTACCCAGAGTTGTTTGATGTTTAAATCTTTTCATGTATCGATGTAACTTATGTGGTTATGAAACATTCATGTTTAGGAGATGGCTCCATTTTCTTCTTTTGTGTCTTGCTCTCTTTTGAGAGGTATCTCGATGGCTGGTTGTTCAAACCCTGTTTCGTTTTCACTTTAGGTGGGTTTTGGATTCTCGAGGACGAAAATGTTTTGAGATGTATCTGATATAATGGCCCGGACCTCTTCAGTCCATTACTTTGTGAAAATGTGGTTTTATAGGTGTTCTGGGAGGTCAATGTGACTTATCCCCAACACTGCCAAAATTTCCATTCTGGTGAATAGTTCCAACGGTAGACAATTGTGAATTGTAACATCAAATTATGTTTTCAGGTGCTTTTGATGTTTCTAATTACATTTGTTTTGGAGTAGTGAATTGGTGTGTGTTTGGGTGGACTTTTAAGGAAAACTAAAAGGAAATAGCTTTCGCACAGGCAGCACATGGTTTTTCTAAACCGTGCGGCCAAACCGTGCGTAGTTGGTCTTGGAGGTAGTAGCTTTCGCAAGGGAGGCACACAATTTTTTTAACCATGCGGACAAACTGTGCAAGAGGGGTGGCCAAGGACGTAGCTAATTCACGGTTAGCGCACAGTTTGTTAAACTGTGCAAAATAACTGTGCGACCACATAAACGAGATCCTATAAAAGTGGATCTCAAACGTTTTTTCCTCTAAGTGGCTCTTTTTTCCTCCTAAGCGACCCTAACTTGGTATTTTTCTTCTCCTAAGGTCAAGGAGGCTTCTCCCTTCATTCCAGAGGCGATTCAAAGGCTTATCTTGGAAAATCAATGCCAGATTTTTGAGGTATGTGATCGTTCTTCTTCGTTCTTGATCTGTTTATTAGATCAACTTGGATCTACTTCTCCTCTTCTATCAATTTCTTAGTCCTATGTCTGTTATGGGTAGATCTAAGTGTGTCAATGCCAAATATGATGAGATTTGATCTTGATCTTACTAGGAGAAGATATCTAAGGATGGTTTTTGGAGAATCGACCCGGGTTTCTTGAGCGTTCTTCGACCGTTGTGGTTTTCATCAAAAACCTTTGAGGTTGGGGATTCATTGATTCTATTTCGTTTACGTGAAATTGTAATATTTTCATATTATATCCCACTGGATGACAATGTAATTGACATAAATTTTTTTTGAACTGGATAATTAAATTTATATCGATCATATGTTGTTGCCTCTTCTTTTGATATATAGTGTGATATATATTCTTGTTCCTGATGAAAATCGGTAAAGAACCTAAATGTTGATTAATTGATATTTGATTGTCTAAATTTAAAGAGGCATGTGAAAGAATTTTGTTCTTATTTTAATTTTATGTTAATGAAATTGGAATATTAAGCATGTTTATTCATTTGTTATAGCTTACAGGTTAGGTTTCCCAATTTTGGAACCAACGGATTATAAATCTGTTAATTTAAAATGGATAAAATAATTGATTGTTTGATAATTACTTGAAGGGTTCTGAGTTACCCTCTTGATTTTTAAAGGTCCAATAGGCCAAGTGATGTGATGTTTGTTTTTCCTGCTGCTTGTGTTGAGACGTGATCATGAATGGGTGTTGTGATATGTGGGGGCATGGAGGCCTTTTGGTTGTGGTAGCAGATGACACCTAGAGTGGTGAGATGAATCGGTTTATGCATGTGGGTGTTAGGGAGGAAACCAGGGATGATAGAGTGGGATGAATGTGATTGTTTGATGCTTTCTAGTTCTTTGGTTGTTTATCTACTTTGCATTTCCCCACACTCAAGGCATCTGGTCTTGCTTACCCTTCTTCCGAAAGAGGTGAAGACGTGCGGGGTATGCCATGTGCTTTCCGTGATTAGCTTCTCCAGGGAGGATGGGTCTACACTCTTTCTATAGGCGGCAAAGACTCTATGGGTAGTAAATCTACTCACCGTGTTGATCTCCCTTGTGTTAGTAGCATAGAATTATTTTCTAGAATGCCTGGGAATATAGAAAAGTAGTTCTGTAATGAATATTTGAATAAATTGTGTTAACCCATGGGGTTTGATTTCACTGGAACATAATGAAGAGGTTGTAATTTTAAAGGTACAGTGGAATTTGGGTGTGATGCTAATGAAGTCTAATGTGGAATGGTGCATGGTTAATTAATGTTTAAGGAATTAATTAACGTAAATTGGATCTGATAAAAATGGAATGAAGTAATCTAATAAAGTTCATTAAATGGTTGTATGCTTACAGGATACCTAGTCATAGAAGTGGATGCTCGGAGTCCAACAGACGTTAGTTGTAGTTGAGTCTAAGACTAGGTTATTACCATAGTGTGGTTGTGAGATATAGTATATTATGTATTTTTTTGTTTATATATGATACTCCACCCTGTCAGTAAGAAAAACTGACACCTTGGGGATTCTGAGCCCTAGAAGGGGGGGTATTTTCCCTAACAATCCCGTGGGAGGAAGAATGGCTGACTACCCTGTTTGGCCCCACTCTCTTCTCTTGGTAGATACTTATACTGGTAGGCATAGAGGTTAGTTTTCCCCATGTATGTGTGTAGAGGGCTGTAATGGCCTGTGGTTATTCACACACATATATTCTAGACATAGTATCCTACTGACTACTATAGGTGTAATGTGTATAGGCAGTGATGGCTTGAGGATCCTTACTCAGTGTGTGGGCTGTAATGGATTGAGGTACAATACCCGACATATGATACACGTTATACGAGCTGTGGTGGTTCTAGGAAACTACCTGGTTACTCTGGTGTATTGATGTGGTGATTTTGTTGCACGAGGTGTATATTTTGGTGCTTCGCCCAGGTGACTGCGGGCAAGAATTTTTGGAGAGAGATTCTTAGGAAGTTTGATGTTGGGGAAAAGCGGAAAACCAGTGGGGAAATAGTAGCGGGGTAACCTTTATATTATTTACTATATGATATATTCTTGTATACGTTACTTGGTGAGAGTATCCATGATGAGTTTGGGAACTTTGTATACCTGTTTAGGTGACAAGTTAATTTCAATTTTTGTTCACTGTGATTTAGCATGCTCTCTTTACTTTTGCACGAGAGGCTTCGGGGAGGATCCTACTGAGTATACTGTTATACTCACCCTATATATATAAACTATTTTTCAGGTCACTTGGAGCAGGTTGGGGATTAAGTTGGTTTCTACTATCTTGGGGTTGAAGGAGCTGTTCGGGCTTGTGGTTGCTGCTGTTTTATTCTTCTTTTGGGTACTTGCTGTTTTTCCCTTCTAGTTGTTGTAATTTTGAATGAAATTTCATATGTGCACTTGGGTTTTCTTTTATATTCCAGTTCTAAGTTGTAGTTGGTTGGTGTCTATCTTATCTCTCTCTTCTGCATGTGTTCTCTTAGAGGGTAATGCCTTCCATTTGTGTGTTTACTATACCCTCGCTGCTACTCGCCAACCAGGGGCCTACTAGAGGTGGGAGTCGGGGGTCATTATCTCCCTTCTCACATTTCCGGCCCCGGAGGGGTATACATTGTGGGGAGGGCGTCGTGACATAATATATTTATTATGTATTTCATATTATTTAATTATTATATAATATATAATTTCATGATTTCTATTTTTTGGGAATATGATAACATCATTTATGGACTGGTGGACCACCAACTCCTCAAAGGTGTGAGAATTGTGAACAAAGTGTATGGAATGTTTTTAGAATGGTTTTAATAAAAATATGTGATATAAATGAAATATATATGATTTTCATGACTTATGTATATTTCTATAAAAATAATATATCACTTTATTTCTTATCATTTCAGGCACTGAAAAGGTGATAACGTCTTTTGTGGAATTGTGGACTACCGCCTTCACAAGGAGATGAGATTCTTCTTTTTTCACTACCACATCACAATAATGATATATATAAGTCGTTATAATTAAATAAAATGGTATTTATAATATAATTTTCATTTTGGAAAAATAAATGTTACTTAACTTATTTATAGAATGATCACTTCAAAAATGGGAATGTTACTCATGCATATGTATGGCCTACCATATCCATGATTGTATAATTGGACTATTTATCTTAACTATATTCCATGAATGGTTATAAAATAAAAATTGGTGAAAAAATATGGTGGTTATTTCATTATTTTTAATCATGAACTTCCTTAATAATGAAGTTCATGATTGTAAAATTGGTTCATTTCTCAAAACTATATTCCATAAATAGTTATAAAATAATAATTCTTGTATAAATATGTTTATTATGTAATTTTTTTATTTCTGAGATGTTTAAATAATGAACCCTTTAACCATAGTTGACCTAATAAATTCTTTTTTGACACAGAAACAGAAAGTGGTCAAAATAGTTGATGTTAATATAATCAATTAATTAATTTTATATAACATGATAAATTAATAATTAACATAAAAAAGGTTCCAAATCAAGTAAATAATTAAAATAATTTTTTTATTCGGGAATATAAAGAACATGCATGATGAATCAAGCTAAAATTAAGGAATTTTCATCTAACTATTTACGTCTTTGAAAAAATGTCGAATTTACCACTTTTTTCTTTTGTGTGGTTTATATAATAACATATAAAATTTGATATATCGAAATTATTTTATTCCATGATATTACAAGTTTCAATTTTTTTTATCCATTCATGGATCTCATGATTAAAATGTTATACATGTAGTAAGCGATTTTCATCTCACTTTCTTCATCTATGAGATAAATGTCATATTCACAACTTAATTATTTTGTGTGATGTATCTAATTCCAATTTTAATATATTATATCATTAATTATTTTATATTAAATTTACTTAGTTGTTTTTTATGATGATTATTTATTTTGGGGTTTTTGATTCAGATGTTACAATAGTTGTAATGGGATTTCTAGTCTCACTTTTATTTCTGGGAGAATTATGCCACATTCACCACTCCTTTATTTTTTATGTTGTATATTCTGACGTATGAAATGTTATATCATTAATATAATTATTTTAATGTTATTATAGTTTTCATTTAATGGTTTATTCATGGGTATTTTTATTCAAACGTTTCAATGTTGAATGGGACCCTTTGATGGTTTAAAGATCATTTTCCTCAAGAATGTTTCTAATGATATTTTAATGTAATTTACATTAAAAAACAACCATTATTTCTAATTATCTAATGTGGATACCTTTTTATTTATATCATCCTAATTATTTCTTTGGATGAATAATGATTTTTTCAAATATATTGTTAACGAAAATATTTCTTTTCCATGGGTAATCATATTTCAAAGAGATTATTATGGATCCCATTTATTTATCATGGGTTAATCACCTTTCAAAGATATTTTTATGGAACCCATTTCTTTTCCATGGGTTATTCATGGTTCAATGGTATTTTTATAAAACGTTTTTACATTCCATGGGTTAATTGTCTTTTAAAGATATTAATATTAAATTCATTTATTTTCCATGGTATTATATGTTTATAAATAAATAATGATTGTTTCTATGATTTTTTATGATGAACATGTTTTATTAATGGTACTTGAGCATTATGTTAAATGTGTGAGCTGAATAAATCCTATATGAATGGTTAAGACTTATTATAGTTAATGGGTGATCCAGATATATCTTAGTATGAGTTTATAATTATTCTAATGATCAATATTGATATTGCATGGATTTTGATTATTGATTTTGATGAATCAATCATTTTCCATATTTTTAGGTTTTATGATCCAAGTATTGATGGGGTTGAGTTCTTTCATGATTCAATCATGCACATTGATAATATCATAAAAACTTTATGCACTCTTATGATCATTGATGACATTCATTTTTTAATTCATACGTTTTCCCTAATTGAGAATTTGAGATCACCATTATTAAGTTTTATTTACAACAGGTTTTAAAGAATGACATTGAATGATTTATGTCTACAAAGGATTTAAATAGAATAATGTTAATTAACTATTTTGAAAAAATTAATGATGTGATTAATGGGAGAAATTTTCTTTTGATGACTTGTAAGTTATTTATGTAGGAGTTTGTTCTAATTATATAAAACTATATACCAAAAAAGTTCTCAAAAATATATGTGATCCATGTTTTCCTTTTGATATTGTAAGGATTTAATTGAAATTTTTTGTCACAATTATCAGCATCAGGGCCATAAATGTAAATTGAGATATTTTAGCATAGGATATTGGAGTTGAGGTCCTGGCCTATTATAGTTTGTATCAACAGGAAATTTAGATAACTTTGGAGATTACAATGTTTTCATGTGAGGTTATCTTAAGAGTTATGGATTCCATCATAAGTATATAATATTAAGGATGATCATATATTCAAATTCAAAGACATCCAATTTGTGGGTTTAAAGAATATTTTTTTGATGTTATTAATGAAATTTTATGGTATTATTTTTGGGTTGAAGTATATATAAAAATTTGGATTAATGTAAAGTATTCCATTAATATTTGTGGAAATATGTTTTATGGTATTGATAACCATTATTATTTATATGATATTGGATATAAAGGTAATTATGGAAACACAATTATTATCATATAGATAACCATATTATGGGAAAGTGATTTGGTGACTAAGTGATTAATGTTATTTTAATAGAATATCACAATAATTTTGCGTTTAAAATATGGATTCTATGATATAAACTTTGATGTTAAAACACACCATATTTTTGTGGTTATTTGAAATATAGGGTTATAGAATAATTTATTTTCAACTTTGGGTATTAATTTTGATGATAAATGTGTCATATGAATGTTTACCCATATTATAAATTTTCTTACCATGTGCTAACCATTTCTATTTTGGATAATTTATAAAAGAAAGTGGTATAGACTTATTATCCCTTTTATGGTTATTTGGTCTTTAGAATTTTATTTTTTTATACAACAATATAAAAATTCATGTTGAATAATCATTGTTTCGAGATAAAGATGATATTGTGGTATTAATTGACAAAATGTTGAAATTCACCTATGAAGTAAGTATATTTCTTTATTTTTTCAATCAATATGGTTAGATGAATCCTTAAACATTAGGAAAAGGATCTTAAAATAAACTTTTATTCTATAGCCATCTTTTTTATGACACAATTGACCATTTCCATACATATTTGGTTTTTGGTTTTTTTCATTGAATTATTCTTGGATACATTATCTATCACCATTTCTTAGTCCATGGGAATTACATTTTCCTTACAAATAATTCTTTTAATCTCCCACCAATATTCTCCCAATGAAGAATCCTCATTATGCATAACTTATGGGGATGTTTAGGTTTCCCACATTGCATTTTTGTTGTATTTTTTTATTTATTTCAATTTTACGATTTCGGTTTCAATAAAGGAATTCTAAAAATGGTAATACATTGATATCCAAGATGCATTTTAAGGGGGAAATTCATTATTACGTGGTAGGATGTAACAACCTAAGACTTTAATAAATATATTATTTAAACTTATTTTACATTTTCTGATAGATAGAGTTACACATAGTTAAAACACAACCTTCTATCTTATGAAACACCATATTTATCTTGTGTTGAATCTCTTTGATAACATGTGTTACACGAAAGACTAAGTTTTACAAAACAATAATACAATATTAATATTTAATATAATAGTTATCACATAGCCATTGGAATATAGAGAATGAATAAGATTAACTGTATTATGAATATATGTTTTACAGATGTTTCTATAATGAATTATTTTGTTTACAAATTAATTAGAAATGAATATAAAAACTAATTGAAAATAAAGGATGTTTTTTTATAAAAAAAACTATGATAATGCCCAGAAAGGTGTTTTATTATAATAAATTAAATAAATCCCTATTATTGATCAATAAAAATGAATATTTTATTTTATTTTTTTTAAAAAATATCTTGATATTCAACAAATATGTTTTATAGGAATAAAATTATTATATAGAAAATTTCATGTATAAAAAGTTTTAATTTTTAAAAAATGCATTTTGACACCTTTTATTGAAAGAATTGTTTTAAAACTATATTTTGACACATTTATAAATTATATTTGAAAAAAATAAACATATTTTTTGATATTAGAGTATCAAAATTTAATTATAGCGATTTGTTATCATTTTTCTGAGAACATGCATATTTTGATGAATAATGAATAATACTTAATTTTAAATGAAAATAAATTTTCATCTAAATAAATTATAGTGTTAAATTATATTTTGAATTGGTTTTAAATTTATATTTGATAAATTATATTTCTATTAATAAAATTTATGTCATTGGAATCATTTTTTATGTTAACATTACATATATAAACATAGAAAACGTTTGAAAATTATCACTTTTAAAACCCACATTGTCATCCCATCTGCATGATTAATTTTAAATTAAATTACTTTTCCTATGTGATTTAAATTAAAAAAATGGATTCAAAATTTGTAATAAGAATAATTTATAATGTATAACAAGGTAAATATAGCTTGTAACCAAGAACTATGGTGCGAAATAACCTAGAAAATTTTCCAAAACCATTTTCTAGACATATTTCAACCATATAGCCTCTTGGAGAAATTTTGGTTCATTTTTGGAGGCTTATGATGTAGGGTATACTTGATAATAGTTTTTAGATTTTATATTTATAATAATTTCACTCCTCCTCCATAATAAAATGGATCTCTCTCTCCCCCTTTCCTCACACCTCTCAATATAATTTTGATTAATCAACCTATATCCAAATAAACTCAAAAAAATCCCTCATCTCATTCAAAAATAATTAGTTGGGGTTAGAAATCAATCCCAAGAATTCCTTTTCTGCAATCCAAAAGGCATTACTCGAGAAATAGATAACATTCTTCAATGAGAAGATTTGTTTTATTTTCTTATCAACCCATTAAATTATTATTATTAAAATATTATATAATTGAAAATGTATCCTCAATATACTAATATTTTTCTATTCAATGGTTTTTACCATCACTTACACACACTTCCCTCGAATGGGTAATAAAATCATCATTCTTGTGTACGGAAAACTACTACCTAGCGAAAGGATGTCATTCATTTTTATTTACCACCTATTATGGACGGAAATTTCAAAGTACATACTATTTGTACATGGTATATATTATATTTATGATGTATTTTTGTTTATTTTTTTTACAATGCACAACTTCATGATTTCCATTTTTCGGGAATATAATAACATCATATGTCGACGTGTGGACTACCTCCTCCTCAAAGATAGGTGATTTTATCACACTTTACATGGAATTTAATAAGGATGGTTGTAATAAACATATGTGATATACATGAAATATATATAGTAATCATGAAATAATTATCTTCATGGAAATATAATACATAACTTTCTTTCTAACGTTTTCACATGCTAAAAATGTAATAAAATCATTTGTGGACGTGTGGACTACAACCACATCAAAGCGATGTGATTTTTATTTTTTCAGTACCACATCTCAAGAATGATATATATAAGTATTTATAATTAAATAATTTTTTTAAGATATAATGGTAATTATGTAAATATAAATATTAGTTACCTTATTTCTATAATGACCATTGAAAAATTGGAACGCTACTTATTCGTACGTGCAACATACCATCTCCATGATTGCAACATTGGTTTATTTTTCATAAAAAACATAAATTAATATTTATAAAATAATAATTGGGGTATAAATATGATTATTATGTAATTATTTTTATACATTATATGTTTAAATAATGAACCCATTGACCATAGTTGACATACCAAATTTGTTTTTGACACATAAATCGAATATGGGAAAAATGTTCTATGTAAACCTAATTAATTAAGTAATTATATATAACATGATTAAAGTAAAAAAACATAGACAATATTTCCAAGATATTAAATAATTTATAGAAGTTTATTATTTACTAGATAAAAGAACAAGCATGATGAACGAGCCTCAAGTTAAGATATTTCTATCTCTCTTTTTATGTCTTTGAGATAAATTTCATATTCAGAACTTGTTTCTTTTATGTAATGTATATAATACCCTATGAAATAATATATCTTAAATTTAATTACATCCTTGAAATTAAATTTTTTAATTCATTTTATTATTTCACAGATATCATGAATCAAAATTTACTCATATAGAAAAAGATTTTCATCTCACTTTTTACATCTCTGAGATATATTTTATATTCACCATATAATTATTTTGTGTGGTGTATAAACTAAACATTTTGATACATTATAGCATAAATTATTTTATCTTAATGGTTTTTAAATGTTTTATTTGATGATTATTACTTTTTCTGTTTTTGATTCCGATGCTACTACTGTTGTACATGGATCTCTAGTCTCACCTTTTTTTTCTATGAGACTTATTACATATCCAGAAGGTAAATTTTGTATTTATACCATACTAATTATATATTTGGATAGATTACAACAATTTCTGAAAAACAAATTCAAGGAATACATTTATTTTAAATGGGATAATCTTATTTCAAAGATATTTTTATGAATCCCTTTCCTTTTTGATGGGTTAATCATGTTTGAAATAGGTTTGTTATAGAACTGACTTTTATCCATTGGTTAATCATGTTTCAATGAGATTTTTGTGAACACATTTTTAAGGGTTATTCATGTTTCCAAGATATTGACATTAAATCCAATTTTTTTCCATGGGGTTATCAGGTTAAATAATAATAATAATTATTTATAATAGTTTCATGATGAACGTGTTTTATTCATGGTACTTTTGAATTATATGAAATAGTTGAGCTTGATACATCTTATAATAGGTGTTGACCACAGTTATAGCACTCTGGTGAGACTAATATAGCTTATACGATGAGTGATTCCCATTATAGATATACAATTCATTTGGAAATGATAATTTTTGAAGTCATTCATATGATTATTATAATTAAAAACGATTTGAAAGGGTTTTATAAAACCAATTCACCAATTTCCCGAATAGCATTTTGAATTATTTCTATGAATTTATAATGCGACTAATGATCAAGATTGATATCACATGAATTTTGGTTATTTCTTTCATTGAATATTGTATTTTATGTGTATTCAAATATGAAGATCCAAGTGTTTATGTTTTGGAATAATTTTATTACACACTAATGTACTTTTATTATATCATAAAACCCTTATACACTCATCTTCTCATTGATGACTTTGATTTTTTAATTATTACACTTTCCCTTACTAAGCATTTGATATCACCCTTATTCTATTTAATTTTACTTGGGGTTTATGGAATAATGTTGAATTATTATTGACTATAAATTATTTAAAACTAATGAATTTATTACCTATTTTGAAATAATAAATGATGGGTTAAATTGGATAATTTTTTTTGGATGACCTATGCATTATTTATGTAGGAGTTTGTTTAAATTATATAAAATTGTAAACATAAAAGGCCATCTAGAATTTAAGTTACAAAAGTTTTTATTTTTTATATTATAAGGTTTTGATGAAAAAAATTGCATTAAAATTATTAGTATCATAGATAAAAAATTAATGTTATGGATTTCAACACAGGATTAGGTAGTATGTGTCTAGGGCTATTATAAATTTCAACAAATACATTTCCAAATATTTATAATTTTATAAACATGACAAAATCATGAGGAAAAATTTTAATAATGATATGGGGGAGAATATAAAACCTCACCATATTTGTTTAAAAATAATAATAATCTTGATAAGTTTCTTTAACATTCATCACCAAGCTGTTAAAAAATACAATATATTATAAAATATTATAATTTATATGTAACCATTATATTATAAATTTTAAATTGGGGGTATAAGTTGGAATAAGTTTTCAAAAAAAATGTGTATAATTTATTTATATTATGTATATATTAATCATAATTTAGTACTCTCTTTTAAGTTAAGTCGTTTTTTTCTTCAAAATTATATTTTCTTCAAAAAATGGGGTTCATTTTCTCTTTGTGAAATAATAATAATTAATTTTTATTTATTTAATAATTTAATTATTATAAATGAATATAATTTTTGAAATCAAAAATAAAATATAGTCTTTGTTTAAAAATGTTTTTGTCTAAAAAGAACTATTTTTCAGTAAATAGTGAAAAATTCTGATTTTTGTAAAATAGTCATTAATTTTTATTATATAATGTAAATTAAAAGTCATATTATGTTATTAATTTTAAATTAAATTAAAATAATTCACCTTTAATTTTATATAATCTAATTAATTACATATGAATTTTTACTACAGTTTATCTTGTGTGAAAATACTTTAAGACATAAAAAAGCCAATTTTCAAAGAAAACTTTTTTCTATACACTTTGATAGATTATTGTAAAATAAATTTATTATTATTATAAGGAATGAATTTGGTAAAATTTATTCCATATTTATATCAATCATAATTTTAATAATTTAAATATTATAACATAATGTTTTTTTATAATGAATTGTAAGAAAAGTAAATAATTTGACCCTACTATAAAAGGGTTAATTTGGGTAAACTGGGTTAAAAATAAGTGATAAAGACACAATTATTCTTCTTAATTATTATTGGATGAATTTATTTCTATACTTATGACTTTATTATATATATCTAATTGTTTATTAGTCACTTTTATATTAAAATAAACTATAAATTATTTTATTAATGAAAAATATAAATTTTCACTCTTAGAAATGTTAATTTTATCTTATATATTTACATGGGGATAAGAGAAATATAAAAATGAATATTAATTTTTAAATTTAGAATATTTAAATTATTTTATTGATGGTATTTTATTAATAATTTTTACTTATTATATAATTACCTCAAATGATTATATAACACTAAAATAGTGCTTGTGCAAACATTGGATAACTAAATGAAAATAATTTTAAAAACATTTAAAGTAATATATTTGGGATGGGTTATGGTTCCAAAAAAAATTATAGTTAATAATATTTTATTATTGATGGTGTAATGTACTATATTATTATTATACTACTATCTTTAAGTCATTAAAGTCGAATTAAATGTATAATGTCAAAAATGATATTAATGCAACATTATAATAAATAGTATTATTATTAAATTATTTAAAAACAATAAAAAATTTAAATAGTAAAATTTTGATTATAAATGGTAAAAAATTTCATCCATTTACCATTTTTTATCCAATTCTCTCAATATATGTAAAAATATGACCCATTGATATTGAAAAAGTCATTACCCCAAGAAAGGAATAAAATTAGGGTTAAACCAAAAGATAAGGTTTAAAATTATAACTAATTCTATATAAATTTGTTTATATAGTTATATTAAGGACATATACTCTTTATAATTGAATCCATGTCATTTAAGAAAAAACTAATATGAATTAGACAAATTTTATATGATAATATTATATGAATTTTCTAAAGTGCCCCTCCCTTAACTTATCAAAGGAAACCCCACCCATATTTTCATTACAACAGCTATATCCACATATCTAAACTAAAAAATACCTAATTATAACAAAAAATTCCATATCCTCAGTTTATAGATTTTTATATTCTTAAAATTTTATTCCAAGCATGTTTAATATGGGATATAAAAGAGGTCCACCAAATAAGTTGTAATCATTCTTATGAATTTATCGAATATATTTTATCTTCTACTTTCTCTAAATATATTTTATCCATAGTAAAATAATTACTCAAATACCATAAATATACTAATATGTTATTATTATTATGAAAAATCGATTTTATAACTCTTTTACATCTTATGAAAATTGAAATAATCTATTGTTTATAAATATGACTTACCATATCCACCTAGTACGGTAATTATTTTTTCATCACAAATTTACATTAATTGATATAAATAGTAATTTAATGAATATATGTTATTTTTATGACATAATTATTATTATGGAAATATATAGGAATTACTTACCTTCTAAACATTATACTTGTTAAAAATTGATAATGTTGCCTCTGTGTACATGTGGACTAACATCTCTATGAAGTGAGGCGATTAATTTTTCATATCCACCTATCATGGATGTCAATATATATATATATATATATATATTTAATGAATAAGATATTTATATCATTTTATAATTTTTTTAGATTATGGAATGATGAGTATGACGCAATGAAAAAAACAACCAAACTGAAACATACAGGAAAAACGAAATAGTTAACACTCAAAAAGGATGATTATAATAAACAAATTTTGATAAACGGGTATTGAAATTTAATAAGTGGATCATATATTATATAATATATATATATTTATGGTTATTTTATATAATTATATTAAATTTATATTGATTATACAACATGCTAAACACACTTATAAAGTAATTTGGACCTAAGGTAATGTTTTATTTCACAATCTCATATTCATTCAAGATTGTTTATTATTAAAAATACATTAGAGGAATTATGTGAAATTTATATCTTAAACCCCATAAATTTAATTCTACATGAATTATTTATTATAATTTAATTTATTAGTTCCATTTTTACCTTCTTTGGAACTCAAAAATACCAAAATAATGTTTTTAACGAAAACATATTTTTTATTCAATCTGTAATATTTTTCATCCATGTCTATATTTTATTTAAAAAAAATCATGAATATTTTTACTAGTCTCTGATTAATGATTAAATACATTTTTACTCATTTTTTTACTGTCTATAATATTGTATAAATTGAATATTCCTATCACTTTCAAAAGAAGGAACCTTTATTTACCAAAGGTTTGAAAAAATCATTATTTTAACATGAATCGCATGAATAAAATTACTAATATCATGAATACTCTTTAATTTTTTGTTTCCATTAGAAGTTGACATAGTTCTTTTAAAGGATATTGTTTTTCCAAATATTGTTGAAAAAATTAAATCTTAATAAAAGTTATTTTTAAATGAAAAGTGTAGTTTTTCCTCATGATATATTCCTCTGATATTTTTAAATTATTTTTATTATTGCTAAAATGATTTATTAAACATTATACATTACTGGGGATATAATATTTTCATTCCATCCACCATATCACTCTCAATGGATTAGGATCATGTTATATTTATTTTTTGGAGAAAATATTAACATTTTATATGCTAGATATTCAATACATATGATTAAGTATATAATGTATTGAATTGTTGTTCACCCATTTTATATAATGAATGAGGTTATAACCCCTTGATGCAATAGTATTTCTAATGAGACAAAGTAGTTTTGCTATTTAGTGTACACCATAATTTTTACATATATTTTCTTGGAAATAATCCTTAATGGTAAGATTATTATGTCATACATTACAAATTCTATCATTAGAAAACTAGTTATTGTTATCCTTGTTATTATTCATGTTGTAATATTATTCATAGATTTATCTCTCTTTTTATGGTATTATTTGTATGTATTACTTTATTGTTTTTATCTTATCCATATTATTCATTTTTATGCATTTTATGATAGATTCAATTATACATATTGTCTTACCCAATATCTATACTCACCCATTGTTATGTGTTCCTTTTCCCTTAATACCAAAATGAATCAATAAATTAACTTGAGGATTTACAAGAGTAAATAATAATGTTCTCACAAGAATTGTTATATTATAATCTGATTTCTTGATTTAATATTAGAATCATGTATGTATCAAGTCTCATGAGAATACAAAACTATTAAAGTATGTAGAATGAAATCCATTTTATTTTCTACAAATATAGTAAAATAACTACTGAAACTATGCCGCTAGAGTCAGTGTGTTACCCATATGGTGTTTAATTATCTTTACCTACCCAAATATATTTGTTGTCGAATCTTATCCAAACAATTTCATTTTACCAACTTTATCCCAGAATGTTTTAGTTTGACACTACTATCTATATAATTCCTCAAATTTATCCATCTATATATTGAAAGGAAAACTATTGTTAAAAAAATTACACCAATGAAATATGTTGATCCAAACATTCCAGATATTCCAAAGAGAATGACTGTAGCATATCTTCCAAATTTGAATTTATTCATTATGGTCATCCATCACATTGAGGATGAAAGGATTCATTGAAATTAAATCCTGTACTGAATACATTTTTATGTTCTTTTAATTTTTTTTGGTAAATTCAGAATCATAATCAGATACAATAGAGAGTGGGATTCTATGTAAAATGACTATCACATTAAGATAATGTCTATAAAGTTGATCCAAATATAAAAAATCTCTTATATGAATAATATTTAGAGATCTATCCAAAATACCAACAATAATTCAAATCCCATTAACCCCGGAAGATGTATTTGATAATCCAATAATGAAATTGATCAATATATTCTATCATTTCCATTCGGTCACTTATAATGAATGAAGCATACCATTTTTTCATTATCACTCACTTTTAACATGTCCAAAATTCAAAATTTTCATTGTAAAATAATGAATATATTCCTTTATTCCATCCCACCAATAATACTCCAATGATATGTGTACATTTTAGTGCTACCATGATGAATAAAAAATAAAGATATATGGGATTCACTTAACAATTCCTTTTTGGATAATACGGAACTGTAGATACTGCTGACCCCACTCCCAAGAGAAAAAGTAAGAAACCCTTACACAAAATATCGATCCCTCAATAATTATATTGCTGAAAAACCTTAAATGAAGATAGATCATGGCATGGTAGGTCACATAGATTATGATTCAAGCATTGAACCAATGATTTTTCATCCTAGAGGACACTCAGAAATCTTCTTCTCCTTGAATGAGGTAACCCTTCTCTCATAAAATCTACACTTTATGCTCGTTGGAAATTTTTTCAAGAGTAGGATATCTGTAAATTTCTTACAGATATATCTTGAAGCTATTGGTTTCTTGTTTATCAAGATTGGTTTATTGAACTCTTAAAACATTGTTCTTCTCCTTTCCTAATAAGATTATTATTATTGACTTTGGGTGAGATGTTCATGGTCTTTTAAGGGTTGTTCGATGAAAATTCATAAATGGACCCTAGATTTAGATCCTTGCATCAAGTACCCTATCCTCCCAGTCTGTATTGTCTTTCATAGTCTGCTGCTTCACCTGTTCAAACAAGTTTCATGTTTCCTATATTCTGTGTCACTAAAACCCCCTTAATTTGGATTATGAAATGGGAAAACAATAAAGGACATCAATTTCTAGGGTTTTTATAGGTATTGATGTCCCACAGGTCCTTCCATCACAGATTTTGATCGAAAATTGAAATTATGAGTTTTTTCAAGAAGTGATCTACGAAAATATCCCAGATTATTACAGTCTCTTCCTCATTATTGGACATACCTTGATGGATTTTATCTCTATGGAAGCTCCTCTACCGACTAAAAAATTACATGGGTGGGAAAGGGAAAAAATTTTCCTTGAACAGTACGTTGACCAAGCTGCTACTGGTCCTTTTTGGATTCTGTCTTCTTTTGGGAGGAATCAAGAAACTTTTGATATGCCTGTTGAGGTCCTAACTCCTATTGTACACCATACCGGATAATTCATGCCTCTCACACCTGAGGTTAAGGAACCTTCAGATTTGGTGGATGATATTCATGGGGATTCAGGTGGCACCACTGATTCCATCACCCTGGTAGAAAATCATGTGGAATCTAGTAAATCCCATGAAACTGTCCATGATGAGGACAACGAGAGTTTTCATTCTAAATCAAATAAAATTTCACATGTGGCATTTGATAAAGCCCTCTAGATTGAGGAGGATTACTTGAAATCAAGCTCTTAGAATGGAAAAAAACCAATGATTGATTAAGAAGGTTTTATCTACCCTAATCCCATGAAGACTCAGAAATTTTGGGACTACTCTAATATTGATGGAACAATCGTTACTCGGTATCTAGATGATTCTATGATGAAGAATAATACTCTTCCTCCCCATTCTGAGGTTATTTTCAATGATAGTTTATCCTCTAGTGATGAGACATCGAGTGACACTAGTGATATTAATTACTCTAACATGGATATAAGAGATGCCTATCAATATGATGAGGAATATTCAGAAGATCTATAATTATGGATTGATGGTAAATACACAATAGTTTTCCAAAGATACAAGAATGTTGAAATTAATGTGGATATCTACCTTGAAATCAAAGAAATAATGTTCGTCAAATTGGTAGAGGAATTTAGACATAACCCTTATTTTAAATTCAAATACATTCCATGGATATGACTCGACATTATGCTCATATTCAAAGACCTCACTCTTGGATTTTTTGGGCCTGAAACTCATATGATTGGTTGAATTTAGTATTTCATTATTTTCTTTGTTTACATTCTTGTATGCTTGGAGAGGGAATTCTGTTTGACTTACTTATGTTGATGATTTTCCCTCCATCTCCATCCCAAGAACTTGATAGCTATTTCTAGACTTGCATTGATGAATATTAATTGTGCCTTGTTCTATATCTGATTTTGTATGAGTAGCGGAATTGTCAGCCTCTTGATATAAAGATCCATTAGCTGTTTCGGGCAGCAGTGCTACTCACATGACTTACATGTATGTATAAATTGATCATGAAAGTGGTTTTATTGGTTTTATGTCATTCATGTACTCTCCTTTAACTCCTAGGTGGTGAAAATTATTTTCACTTCATTTCTTAGCTGTATTTTGGACCTTCTTTAATAAATTCTTTTGGGGGGTATAGGTTGGGAAACCAACTCATATCTCATTATCTCCAAAAAAATATCTATTATTTCTTCAATTGTTAATCACTTAGAACACACCACCAATTTAAAAATATCATAACACCTTCTTTATCATTGTTAAATTCTAGAACCAAATACCTACTCAAAAAATTATAACATTTCATGTAAATCTTGATACTATTTTTTATCATTGTAAATTTTTTCTGAAAAAGATGAAATAACTGACCCCTAAATTAATTGAGAGGGAGTTCCTAAATAAATAATTTATATGTGTACATTCATCAAATAATTAACCAAAGGATCATGATTCAAATATATCAAGGACAATGATATATTATATTCTAACTCAAGGCATTAGATTCATTTTTTAATTTAAATGGATCATAGGTAATTATGTTATCAAAATTCTTTATTAGTTGAAACCATATTCTCTTCCACATTTTCGTCTCTTTTTGAGTGAATATATATTTTAAAAATGTATGGTCCATATATATTTCAAATTTTACTATATATATGATATGTCTCCAAATTTTTAAAGAAAAAATACCATTGTAAGATGATGATAATGTGTATGGTAATTGTACTCACCAAAAATTAATTGATGTGAAACATGTGAAATTACCTGAGAATGTTACATAAAAAAGTCCATTTAAAGAAGAATCAACATAGGAAAAAATTGACTATTTACTGGTAGAAAGACTAGAAGTAGTGAAAAATTTATATTATTTTAAATTACTGAAAAAATTCATAAGATTACATATTCTAGATGAATAAAAATCTTTTTATAGTTAACATATTTTTTAGGAAAGTCAACCAATAAACGTTTTTCACAGACCATTGGTGGTAACCCATAAATCAAAGAAAATGTTGAATCATTGTAGAATTTTTAGGCCTTGTCCAATATTCTACCATTTATATTTTAAAAGGATTAATTTTTCCCATATTTTGAAAATATATTCCAAATGAATGAAATATACTATAAAAATTTCACATTTTCTATTTTTTTTATATCTTATTTTATGTAATTCATATAAAACAATCATTTGATGTTTATAATTTGATCCATGAATTTTATAATAAATTAGAATTTAATCAATTAACACCACCACAAAATAATCCAAACAGTCATGAGAAAGTTAATTCATGAGATCTATAAAACATTAAAGAAGGTGCAAAAACATATAATGCTAACACCTTGTTAAGGATGTCATTTAAAGAACTCATTCCCCCTTCACCTTTAACTTGTGATACCATAACATTAGATTAAAAATTTTAAAATATTGAGAAACCTCACGCTATTCAAGTAAGTAATCATTAGGTGTCATCATATAATTTTTTTAATAGTGATTTCATTGAGTTCTATGTAATCAATAAAAATTCTCATGGAACAATCCTTATTTTTAACAAAATTAATTAAATAATGCTAAGGTGAAGTAATAGGGAATATTGAAACCATATTATGTAACTCTTGAAACCATTTTTACAATATCAAAATTTTACTCAATCCACATGATATGTGGATTTTGAAATTGGATTAAAATCTGGTCTTAGTCAAAAGTAGATTCATCTTCTTGAGCTAGAATAACACTAAAAAATCAGCAGGAAATCCCACAAAATATTCATTTACTACTAACACATTACTAATTTGAATAGTTCATTTCTGTTGAATAATATGTACAAGATCAGGTTCACATACATCATTTATAATTTTCTCTTTTATTTTTATATGTTATCAATTTTGTGAATTCATTTATAAATGAAAATTGAAAATCATTCTAAAAAAATGTTAATTTGATATTTAATATATTATATAACGATAAACTAAAAAACAATACATACCGATAATAACATCAAACTCTACAATGGAAAAGATAATACTGTTTTCATGATAAACCATTCCATATAAGATAGAATTAAAGCTTTTATAATCCCTTGTTTCCTTTATACTACCCCTATGAGTTTTTACCAAAGTATATGAAGTCATTTATTAATATGGAATTATTATTTTAAATATAATTATCTTATATATATAGAATTTTTAGATTGTGAATCAAATAAAAAAATGAGAAAATATTAATAAAAAAGTAATATACCTATCACCACTTCATTTGAGGGTCCCATAAATATCGTATTAGTAGAAAGAGAATTCTAAGAACCTTTTTGTTTCCAATAACAATGATTCCCACCTAGTGTAACTAATATTGGACATGAGTTAGCATTATTTCTATACTCATTGTAATTAAAAAATCTTAATACTATGTGACTGCATATGTTTCTATTACTTTTCTGATCAGAACATGTTTACTTATAATAACAAGACATATTATTGAGCTTACCACATAGATAAAACTTTCTTGATCCTATATATTGTTCATAAAAATGTGTTTGACAATATTTAGAAAATTTGGGAGGCTTACATATAGACTTCTTGGATGAATATTCAACATCTCTTTCCACCATTAGAACTTCTTACTCATGTTTTCACAAAATAAATAAGTGTCAAAAAACTCCATCTCAAATTTCTCTACACAAAAAATAGTGTCCTCATAAAATATAAATCCATGAAAGGCCCAAAATTCATGTACAAATAGTTTTAGACCTATATTGAATTTATCAATTTTACTCTCTAGGTACAGAACAAAATTCATGGCATGCTAGGATGGACAGAAAAAATTTTATTCATAAGTAACTACTAAGTATTCTTCCATTTTCCTCAATTCTATAAATTTACACTCCAATCATAATCAATTAATTTTAGAAATATAATTCCCAAGAAAAATATCTTTAGAGTCCATCCACTATATGGAATGAGTCTCGTCATTTTTCTTAGTATTCTCAATTAGATACCATAATCTATTAGATTCACCTTAAAAATGATAAATTGAAAAAAATTAGCTTTTGATGTTCTATACATCCCAAAACATATAATATTTTCTCTCATGTATTTATCTATTATTCATATTTCTCCTGGTAAAATGATCCAAAAAAATAAAGAATGTTCTATTTAAATTATACCCTTATAGACATACAAGTCTCTAGATAGTTAAATTCTTCTAATTCATGGGTTTCAAAATTAAGAGCATATTTAAAATGAGTTAACACTACCGTAGAATATTCTTTTACAATAAGTATATGTCACTGATTTGGAAGGTTATTATCATCATTACACCTTTTAACTTTAGCTATACTATTTAAATTATAGAAAACTATTATGAATAGACATTGATTAGATAATGTAAAATGAAAAACCATAAAAATATATCTGATGATATTATAAACAAAAATATGCATCTATTAAGAGTGTATTTTAATATTCTCTTAACCTCTAAAGGAATAAAAAACATTATCTCATATAAAATATAATGATTATTTACTTTAACAAACCAGAAATATGAGTTTAATAACACATAATTCACTTTTTTGATATTCCAATTATCCTTTTAGTTTATAATTTTGGATAATTAGAAAAAATATTAAATAAAAATGTGAACACTAGATCATAGTTTATATTTTTCCATTAAAAATGAGCCTTTTATGTTTACAACCCTATATCGTTTAAGAAACATTTTATTATTTAATTATTAGACCAAATTGAAATGATTTACCTTGTTATAGTTTATAATCATCCTTATATCCCATGATGGGCATTTTAAAATTTGAGATTATGAATAAAATCTCAACAAGGGACATAAAATTAATGGAATCGAATTAGACTAGAGAAAACCTGGAAACTCAGGAAAATGATTACATATTTCCAAATAAAACATATAACATAAAAAATCATTTATAAATTTCAAAATAAATTTTTTCTCAAATTAATCATTTGGGAATCCGTTATTAATAATAGGAAAACCCTGAAGGCATCCTTAGTGTTGCGGGATCTCGTAAAAACATTTATTAAAAAAAAAGCTTTCACCATGAAAGGTTTATAAGTAGTAATTGCCTCATGAATTCAAATATATTCCATAAAAACCATTTCTTTATGAATAATATAGTTATATTTGTTACACACTATGATTTAATTTTATTTAATTTAAAATAAAATGTTCATTATTTTATATATTGCCTTATATGCTTCCCCAAGTCATTATGAACTGTGATATAGTATGCCATTATAACCAATCTTTTAAATTCATAGGTATATATAGTAATAAATTATATATGAAATATTTGTATAATTTATTTTTTAATTAAAATTTATTATTTAACGCATAATAAATAATTACTCCATTTTTAGTAAAATCATTTTCGATTTAAAAATATGATTTCTTCACAAATGGGTTTTATAAAAATTTTATATAAAACCATTACAATTAATTTCTATAATTTTTATAAATTATATTTTATAAAATTAATATAATTTTATAAATCATCATGATAATATTATCACAGATTGAATTTTTCGGATTTCTCTAAAAAGATTTAATTTTTACTGTATAGTGAAAATATTTATTTTTGTACAAAATTTCATTCCTTTTCAATTATATATACCATCGTGTTTTTAATTTATTCAAAATGAAAAAATGTATCATTAATTAGAAATAATATAATTCGTTATGTTAGAATCATCATTGTACTTGTTTTAGGTATATGTTAGTTTTGGAGTTTAAAAATACAATTTTCTAAAAACAATTTTTATGTGTGTAATATGTTTTTATCTCAATAAATTAATCAAATATCTATTAAATAATTTTTTTAATTCTGATTATAAATTATTTAATAAATATGATATTTTAAAATTCATTTTATGGTTTTTAAAAGGTAATAAATAGAAGTAAATTAAGTTTTACTATTTAAAACTGTTTTTTTTAAATGGGTGTATGTTTCTATTTGAGAACTTAATTGAAATTAAATTTAACAACATATAAAAACTGAATTTAGTTAAATTTATTCTTTATTTGGATTAATTTAATTTATATAATATAATAGTGTAAACAGTTTTTTGGTAATAGTTTATAGTAAAAAATATTTTAATTTTGTCACTATGGTGAAGGATAAAACGAGTTTACTTGGGGGGATAAACCCTGAGGTAAGTATAGAATTTCTACCATAAAAATGGTAAATGATTATTAGTTGAAGATATTTAAGAATTATATTATCCAATATATTAATATATAACCATTTGGTATGAAATCCAAGAATTTAATTCATAGTCATTACATCATTTTGGATGTATATTGATTACATTATAAAAAAATACATGAAGATCATAATGGGTTTTCCATTGGAAACATGAAAAAAATATTATTAATTTTTGAAATATGTTATATTTCTCCCAAAATGATTTCCCCCTTTATTACTCTTACTTAAAATCATTCTTCATAACATGGGGAAATGAAACATTAGAAACGGTGAACTTTGATGCTTAGTAAGTGTAAACAAATAGATATGAAAGAACCAAATGAAAAAAGGGCATGAGAACATGAGAATAATGTTTAAAAACCATACCCTATATATAAAATATCACACCCCATGGTCATGGAAGAAATATTGGTTGTTTATGAAATAGGAATTATAATATAATCAATGAACGTACGACATGATATCTTAACATTCGTCTAAGACATGAATTGGTGACATATACATAACTATTGAAAATAAATTCCTTAGTAGTCAAGCCACATTTACAATACATATAAAAAAAATATATGGGTAGACACAGATTCTAGGTATGAAAAACCACAATCCCTAGTGGAAACCCTTTTTTAATAGTGAAATACGTCCACTCCCTAAACCATTATAGTAGTTAAGGTTCACTCCCAATACCATCGTAGTCTAAAATGTCCCTTACTAAACTGAGTTTACCCTCCATTCTATTCCTTTTTTTCTCATTAAATATAAATCATTATCCAATGAATCAGAGGGAGATATAGGTTCCACGCATCAATGGTTATAACATTACTACTATCCTTGGTTATAACGTAACAACGATCCTTGATTATAACATACCAACTATCCCATAATAAAAATCATATGTATGTGTTCCACAAGATCATTAAACATTTTTCATATCATAACCCTTGAATATTAAAATTAAATAATAAAAATTTCATCATATAATATGGTAATAATAGGTGTGTTTCATAATCATTTTAACACTTTATCATATCATAACCAAGGAAAATAAGAGGGTTTTGTAAGATTTCAATATTGGTATACCCCATGAAAAAGAGACTAATTTATTAAAAATATTATAATTATAAACATGAAACATTTAGTGAAAGAATAAAAATAGTATCCTTGGTTCATATCCTCAGTAATAATAAATTATATCAAAGGGTATAATCATAGATAGAGACAAACTTTGGAAGATCACTTGGAGTTTTTTTAATGAAAATATCTTTTCATTGAAAATATATTTTTAAATGATAATACATTTTTCAAATGAATTTATTTTGAAATAACCACTAAAAATTTTAAGGGAGTGTTTAAAAATATCATTAAAGTTATTTCTTATGGAGAATATCCCTTCCACTTAGAAAACAATTTTTGATAAATTTTCAAAATACATTTTCACATTGAAAATATTTATTTAAAAATTTAAAAATTACCAAATAATAAGGAATTAATTTTAAATAAAAAGAAAATTGAAAACTACTATGTTAATATTGAAATATTTTAGTGTTGATGATAGTAAAAAATAATATTCATGTCATGCGTGTTAAAAACATAGATTCTTTTCTCATTTTTTGTAAAATCTAAACATACATTTTTTTGGATAATTACATGAATATTACATTAAAAATAATTATAAAAAATTAAAAACGTGGGTAAGAAATTATTTAATAAATAATTTTATGAATTTAAATGTTTTTTTCAAAACATTTTTAGAACACTTGGTTTTGGAAGAAAAAGGGTTTTCAACCAAAAATACACTTTTTCATAAAAATATTATTTTTAAACTTTTGAGTATAATGATAGAAGAAATTAAAGGAAAAAATGTATTATAAAGAAATAAAAAGAGGATAATAATATATAAAATCCTCTTAATAGATGTATCATAAGATTCTACCACTAGAAACACAATAATAAACCATCTTCATAAAAGATGAGGTATAACTTAAAATCAATACCACTTTGGTAACACAGAAATGTAAGACCTGTGAATAAATTTTATTGAATGAAACATAAAATATCATGAGTATACATAAGTTTTGGATATTACATCTAAAAGGGACGGTCTTTACACTTTTTATAAGAAGATAAATGCATAATATAATCATATGTCTCAAAGAAGGATGATTGAGACAAAAATCCCTTACCAATTTGGTAATTTTTGAACTGTTAACCCCATGGAAGAGATAAAATAACAAGGAAATATGAATACCAAAATATCTAAGTATAATAATAATAAAATAAATTCATGTGATGTATATAAACTTCAAAAAATAAATGTGTGGTGAATTTCAATATGTCTCTCAGAAATAAAAGAGTCTAGAAATACCTTACGTAAAGTCTTGACATCCATCGTAAACATTGAAAAATCATATAAAATAAATATAATTTTATTATAATACTATTAATTAATTATATTTTTATATATCATATCACATAATACTTTCTTATGAAATTATATTAATCTTTTATTAACCATTCCTTATTAAAGTTACGTTTCGGGTAATAACTGCTTTTTTATTCATATATGTTTTGATTTTTTATTTCTTGAAATATTATTTTGATAAAAAATTAAACATATAAAAAATATAAAAAATGATATAAATATGATATATATTCATCATATATGTATTTATAGTAACCTATAAAATTTAGTAATGGAAAATGAAATACATAGTTTATGGAGAGGGTAGGCAGTACATACACATGTATGTAGCTTCTATTTTGTTATCAAATTGAAGGAAATAATGTTACATGATATATTATTTTTATAGTTATTTGTTTCATATAAATCATATATTTTCATCAAATTATTCCTTAATACCTTCTATATAAGGTTTGAGTGACACATAATGCTTCGCTAGGCTGTAGGCCACCTTACGGATGAGCGACATTATTGTATTTTCAAAAAATGGAAATAATGAATTTATGTGTTATATTATAATTATAAACACACAATAAAATCATAAATATCATATATAAATAATAAATAAATTATTATTTCCAACCTTTAGTGGTGGTAATAGAAAAAATGAATGACGCCAATTTGCGAGGCAGTAGTCTGTCGTACAAATGAATAATGTTTTCATTACTCATGTGATTGAAGTGGATATGGAATTTGGTAATGAACTTAACATAAATATATATAAGTATGTTTATTATATTTAGGTTAATATATCATAATTTTATAATAAAAATCAAAGTATGTGGGGGAAGATATTTTAATAAAGCACTCGTTGATGAACATGACATCTTCTTCAGGTATCTTGCTATGATTTTCACCAAAGGCCTCACTAGGTTATATTTATATATCATATAAGGATTATAAGATGTGAGGAGGGATTTTGGGGAGTAATTGTTTCAATTACTGGATAACCAAATGGTTTTTATGGTGTGAATAAGATAGGAGAGCGGGTATACTTTTATAAGTAATTTGAGAAGAACACTTATATATTTTGGACAAAAATCAATCAAACCCACGTTTTTATCATTAGAAAGAAAAATAGTTATACATTATTGAAAATATAGGAGATAATGTTGAAATATTCCGATAAAATGGGTTCTGTAAAATTATTTATTTCAATTATAACCGTTATTTTCATAGTTTAACTTCGTGGAAACACATTTTTTAGTTTAACCAACCTAATTAATTTTTACTGTTTTCAATTTTCATTTTGCAATAAAGACAAGATGGAATTATAATAAATTATAAATTATTATAATTAAAAATATATAATACATTTTTACAAATTAAAATCACATAATTGTAAAAAATTTATTTAAAATTAATCATATAGATGTGATGAGAAAGTTGGGCCTTAATGTGAAAATGTTCAAAAGTTAAAAATGATTTTATATCATATTTTAGTATGAAAATCATTATAATGACTGTAATTTAATTAATTTATATATAATTTATCTTATTTTACATTAAATCTATTTCCAAATATAAATTAACATTATAAACTTTTTTAATGAAAATAATGTTTTCAATTAAAATTTGATATTTTTCAGTATTCATAACATAACTAATTTTTTTAAAATACCCTAAATTTACCATAAGATAATTTTGACATAGCTATTTAAAATTTTAGGTTTATTTTATCAAATTAATTTTCTATAATTGGTAAAAATTAATATTAAAATAATTAATCTAATGGAGATAAAACAGTTTTTTAATACAGTTTTATACATCAAATTTGATTTTTTCTTATTTATTTTACTAAAAAAATAAAATGATTTTTAATAATTATATTTAAAATATACTATATAAATTTAATTAAAATAATTTAAAATAAATTTATTGTTTAATTTATTAATGTTAAAAATTTATTGTTTTTATAAAGATAGTTTTTTTAGAAAAAATTTTACTTTATTTTGAAATAGTTTTTATTTTCATTTTTTAATCAACTAATCAATAAAGAATTAATTTTATACTCATATATGAACAATTTATTTTAATAATTTATTTAATTCAATTTATAACATCCATTTCAATGGCTAGATGATAACTATCTTATTAAATAATTTCATTTTAATAATATGTCACATTTCATTTACACTCATTGTTGTGTGTAGTGCAAGAATTGTTTGGTGTTACGTGTAATACATGATAATATTGATTCTTTATGTAATGAATGATTAAATAATTTACTTATATAACTCAATCTAAAATTATTTATTCATGTAACATGAGCTAAACTTGATATCATGAGTAATAAAAAAAATAAAAAATAATAAATTTATTTAAAAAAACATTTCAAATTTTTTTTTGGTGTTATATTAAACAATCCTTAAACTTATTTCACCCTTGAAATTCATTTCAAACATCAATGGTTTATCATTATAAAAATTAATTCATATATCCCTCATTATAAAAATGAATAATAAATTTTCCTTTTAAAACTGAATGTTGGAAACATAATAGTTACTGAAATCAACTCATAAGTTGGATTACACATATGAGAACATTGGTGGGAAGTGAGGATTTGGACATATAATAAAATTATAAAAATTTATAGAGAGTGATAATGATCACTAGTCCCATGAAATTGGGTGATCCATAAGAAGTTTAGTGACCATAAAACCACAGACATAAGAGGCATGAAAATTTTCATCGATATCATAAAAACCTTGATAATAGGAAATTAATTTATTTTTAGATCATTTTTAGAATTTTGAATAGTTTTCATAAGAAGATAAGAATACTATATTTCATTACATTTTATAATAACAATATAACACTTTGGTTTTGAATTGATCTATTTCCAATTCATCTCATACTCTATGAAACGAATGTGAATTTGTTATTCCTGAAGCACTAACATATCATAAGATGCATATATTGAATGATATATTATTCTGTTTATATTTAGATGTCTTACAAAAAATGGTTACAACATGTTATCCAGTACAAATAAATATTCATATAGTGGGGTAATATATTAATCAACAAATCTTTTTCATATATTCAACATAAACCATTCTATAAATGGTTAACCTTATGACCCTTAAAAAAGAATAAAATTAAAAACTTTTGAAAGAATGTTAATAAATTTCTGAAATTAAATTTTCATTAATCCCTAAAAACCATGATGTATCTTTTTATTATAAAATAAAAAAATTTGAATAGCTTCATCATGTCTTCTCATGAATATTGGCAACAAATATAATTGTTGCAAAAACTATATTTAAAAAGTAATTCTTACTCATTACTTGAATAAAACAATAGATTATTCATCTTATTCTATATATCTAATAGTATTTCAAACACCATCAATGATAACATAACAAATTTTGTTAAAAAAGACTTTATTAGTTATGAGGACATCAATACTATCTGATTTAGATAATCCATATCAATCATCTTTTTATCAAACACAAACAACATTTCCTCAACCTCAATTACATATTAAGGGTTATCATACCTTAATCTAAATATTACATTTCCATTAAATTAGTTTTCTAGTCCATAAATACCATTTTTTTTTTCAAATCCTATATGAAAAAATTATACCAAATAATACATTCATTATTCATTATCTTTTAATTCCAATACATAAATACATAAACCATCATACAAAATTCTAAAACCAATAACTATGATTTTTTTTATATTTTCCCTTAATGTTTTATTATATTCATATGTATTTTTTAATCTCTTCATCATCATAAATATAAATATTAACAACACTACATTGCTGATTCTCTTCATGATCATTACATTTAGAATATTGATTCACATAACTCCCTTACTTTATGCATTTAGAAAATTCAACCAGAGATGAAATATTTGGGAGAACATTTTTCCCATCGATTTAATTAAATGACATTTTCATTTTCTTCTTCTATAATTACATGCATTGTGTCATTATTTTACATAATATAAACATTTTATTATTCTCTTAGGAATTTCCGTATATTTCTTCATTCCTCATTATTAACATATATGAAATTGAATTTTTCGTTCATATATAGTCTCCACCAACATAAATCTAAACGAGCTCTATCATTCTCTTATTTGGTGAGTTTGAGTGTTAGTTAAGATCCATGTTGTAAATCGCATATCATGATAACCATTTAAGAATTATCACAACATCCTTTACTCCAATCATCATCCCATTTGTCTTTTCATCAATAAATTATATTTCACATTCAATTTTAACACTATTTTTTCTAGTACTAACCATTATCAAAAACCAAAAAATAATTATGTGGGAAACCCTAATTCCTTTGGAAACCCCCAAAATCATGAAAACATCACGTATTAGACATATAAATAATGGAACCTTTTTTATTATGTGAAACTAGATGTTTATTTTCATGACCCCATCTTGCCAAATATAAACTATCCTGGAACAAAAATAAGGGAAGGGAGATAGTGAGTATATTAGTCCAACATGCAGTAGGCCCTAGGTTGGCGACTAACATAGTTGGTATACTAATCCTACATATGGGAGGCAGTACTCTCTAAGAGAAAATTCCTAAATGAGAGATAATAATGGCACACCAAGGAAAAACTATTCATATATATATAATAAATTTAGAGAGAAAAAATATAAATTCATACAATACTAAAAGAACTGATAAGAAAAATATATATACTAAAATGTGAAAATGATAGTAACCAAAAATCCCAAAAAACTCTTCTATAACCATGAGCTAGTTATATATAGCTTGATCTCAAACCTTATTTGGATGAACCAAAAAAAGATTATATATACGTAGGGTGAGCACAATTTTATACTCTACAGGATACTTGTGGGAGCCTTTCACGAAAAAGACAAATAATGAATTCTAAATCCAAGTGAACAATAGTTAAATCGACTCATCACCATGACCGGTATACTGTGTTCCCGGTCTTATCATGGATAATTCCCACCAAGTATCTCATAAAAGAGAGTATATAATATAGTAATTAAACATCAATTGTACCCCTCTTCTATTTCCGGACTTGTTTTCTACTCTTCCCTAATTTTACACATCCTAATACATCTCTCTCTTAAATTAGACAGCCTAAAGACACATGGGAATGACATCACTATATGAATCTGGTGTATCAAATCATCACATAATCCCATATCACATCACCATATAGAATAACCAAGTAGTTTCTAGTATTCATAACAACCCATTTGATATGTATCGTACATTGGGTATTATACCTCAAGCTATTACAACTGATACACCAAGTATGGTAACTCAAACCATCACAACCAATACACTTTATAACTACAATAATCCATTGAAAACGTTATGTGGTAATACATTTGTGTGAAATCTAAATACCTCTATACACATATATAGGAAATATAACCGACAAGCATACCAAAACATGTAACTTCCATGAAAAAAGAGTGGGTCTAAAGAGGGTGGTTATCCATCCATCATTCCACCGTGATGTGGGGGAAGACACCTTCCCCTGGTCCACTAGGCCTTAGTTTCCCCAAGAAACATGGGTGTGGTTTCTTATGAAATCACAAAATATATAAAATATAATATATCAAGCAAACACACTATGGGAATGAACTATTCATGGACTCAATTGAAACTAATTTCACTTGGACTCCCAACTGTCTCTTCCAAGACTAGATATCCTATAAGAACACAAGTTTTAAAAAGAGATACATTAATTACTTCTTTCATTTTTATCATTTCCTTTAGCTAATAAATTCATTATCAATTGATTAACCTCTAAAAATATTTCACATTATATTTCATTATACATCTGATTAAACTCCATTACCTCCCAACATAATCAAACCCGAGTCCACAGTTTATCAATAATAACATATCATTTCATTCTAGAATACTAACCCCATGGGTTAAATAATAATTAAACACTATTAGAATTATTTCATAAATAATTAATTCTAGGGAAAAAATAATATATTACCGCAAGGATGAAACATATATCCAAGAACATCTAGCTACATCAAGTAGTATGGAAAGGAATTCAGATAATATAGAAACCCATCATTTGGATATTAATGAGATTCATAAGTGAGTATCTCGTCTCTCAACATCACATAAATGGGTAATCCCATCTTTATCACATTCCAAAATCTCTAGTTCCATCTATGAAACCCACATGTATATCCCAATGTATATCTCTATCACAAGTGTCACTTGAGGCCACATCATCCTGACCCCTCTGTCTATATATCACATCAAGAATCCTAGGCTCAACTATTCTTGGATCACAACACATTCATGATTTCCCACCCCATATCATATTTCATATAGAATATATTAACTTAATCACATCACAAAATTATAAAGATAAAACAAGTATAAATAATAGTGAAATATAGGCTCTAAAAAGGCATCTATCCTTAATTCAAAAATGATATTTTGATGCTCTAATCTCAAGGAACTCCTCCAACTCATGTAGATAGAAAACTACGGCCCTTGAAATTATCTTTATCAAATAACGGGTTCTTGTTTCATCTTGAATCAACTGATTCATTATTCATAGGTTCCTACAATGGTAAATCTTAGGAATAAATATTTAACAATCTATCAAAATATAAATACACATTCAGCATGAAAATATGTTTCATCAAACTGTGAGAAGTACGATTCTTATTAAAATAAATTTATTTAATATAAAAATAATAATCATTCTTCATAATATTTTTCAATTCCATTAAACACATGGAAGATGCCTCTAAATTATACATTTTCATTTCATCAATTTTATTAGCATCAAATTATAGGAAACATCAGATTACGAACACGCCACAACATTAATTTCTTAAACAAATTAATCCATTAATTTTAGCCTTACATTCCTTATAAATTTCCATAAAGGAGAAAGTGATGATCAAAATCAAAACGAAACATACTAATAATAATAGAATATATATCTTACTATCTAGGAAAAAATCTGCAATCATCTATCATGGAATAAATAATCAAAAAGAAATCACTATAATAGATTCTTTATTTATTTAGTTATATTATTATTATATTAATTTCAATTTCATCAAAAGTGAAAAACCACAATCAATTTATGATTACATGTTAATAACGTAATAGAAGCAATAAATCCCCTAACTAAAAGACATCAATTTTCTTCTGATGAAAATTTACCATTGTTTTAGATCCTTATTACTTCTCCCATGTGGAACCTATAATATCTAAAAGTCTTTGTGTCACAAACACATCTAAAATAAGAAAGAAAACACATTATAATAGAAGATATCAAGAAACATATCATGAAATGATGAAATATTAGGAAACAAGAACAATCTATAAGAACATATAGAGAATGAAGAAAAATGTATCTTGGATCACCATGGAATGAAGGTGGAAGATGGGGATTGATCCTCATCGAAGGGATCCCAAATAGCATAGGAAGAGGGTCACTGAACACTTGGAAAACATGGGAAGGAATATGATTTTGAGAAATTCTAAGACATTTCACCTTTTATAGATGGGTTTCAAAGGTTATTTACATAGTGTGTAAACATTTACTCATCATGAAAATGTTAGGTTTTAGATCTCACTAAAAAATGAATTTCCTTGATCCATTTAACCATGAATAAATACACATCATGTTATAGCCCATGAACCGGATCAACATGCCTTGAGTTGTGAATACATGGGGCAAAACACATTTAAAGACAATTTATTATATATATTTCCCTTTTTTAGTAGTCACACCCCTCTAAAATCTCTCTAGGCCTCCTCTGAATAGAAAGATCTACAAAAACTTTCAAAGGTTTGGAATACATAGATCATGTCCCATACATTAGATACCACCCAAAAAATTAGCATCACTATGAATTGAAATGACCTAGAGAGAAAATAATAAGGGATCATCGGAGCAGCCACCCCAGGTGATAACTCTCAAATATCTCACCATTACAAGAGACCAACCACCTCACTAAGAGGGAAAAAAGAAGAAAACCATGAAACATCAACAAACATCTCCTAGACACTCTCTTTGGGGTCATACCTATCATACGAGAGTAAATCAACAACATTCAAGGAGAGGGAAACATTTAATAATGAATAATTTAAATATTCACAAAAAAATAGTGTTACAAGAGAAGAAATAAACATAATATATCTTAGTATACTAAGTGTTTATATTTAAATCATCTTCCCATGTACTCTCCTCCAAAATCCAATGCCACCACATGAAATGAACCAAGGGAATAACATGATTGCACAACATCTTCTCCTAGTGGTACTGGATCCCCATAGTCTTATCATTGAAGGAAACATCATCATCAACATCAATCTCCCCCCAATTGATGAAATGAGAGTCATCATGAAGATAACAACGGTGTTAAAACATGTGAAAAACAACATGGGTCCTTCTCATTTGTAAGGGATGTGAAATAAAATATTCCACAGATCTAACACAATCCAATACCTAAAAAGAACCAACAAACTGGGGAGAAATATTTCTCATGTGACCAAACCTTAAATTCCCACGATAATTATTCACCTTCAAGAACACTTGATCTCCAACATCAAACTCGAAAGGTCTTATTCTATGAACGAAATAAGATTTATAATGATCCCGAATGACCTTCAGCCTCTCATTAATTATCTAAAACATATTTTCACATTATTCACTAGTTCCGGCTATAGAATTTCTACCTCTCTAACCCCAATATCGCACAACATTGAAATGTTTCCTGTAAAAAAACATAAAATGAATCAATACCAATGGTGGAGTGAAAACTATTATTTTTATGAATAATAAACCAAGGGATGTTTCCTCATACACTAACATCCAAAATAAAAAACATAAGATCCTTACATCTCTTCAGGTGTCTGGATCATCTACTCTTTCTAACCTTCCATTGGTAGATGAAAGGAAGTTCTAAAGAGTAACTAAGAACAAAAAATCATGATGGATACCTCTCTATACCCTAAAGTTAAAACAAGGATATACATTATATATTGTCTTCCTTAATAGTTCATGGAGTCAGACAACCTCCTATAAATACTACCTTGAAAAATCCTTTACTAATATTGACTATCGTATTTCTATAAAGTGGTTTGATTTAAAAAAAAATCAACTATTATGAATATTGCATCAAATCCAACTAGATCACAAGCTACAATTATAACAAAACATATATATATTTCCTTGAACTTCCACATGGAAACATTTAATGGATGTATAAAACCACTAAAAATACAGTGCTCATCCTTCATATTCTGACAATCTAAACATTGAGAAAGAAACTCTACAACTACATGACTCATCACATGATACTAAAACTGACCCATCAATGCTTTTTATATCTTTTTCATGATGGTATGTACCACCAAAGATGAAAAATAAAACTTTTGGAGAACCATATCATGCATCAGAGATGGAATAGAGACGGCTCCCCTAGAACAATTCCCAGTTCTATCCATATTCAGATTTTCCACAAGGGGCATCTCCAAAAACAACATGGTCCCTCCATACCTCCACTATAAAATCCTGTAATTTGAAATCCTCCACTTGATGCACCAAACATGAATACACTTCAATATAAAAAATATAACTATATTCCAAATTATCCCTAATTAATATTAATTATAGAGAGTTATTCCATAACTCTACGAGAATCCCTTGATTCACATATGAGAACACTAAATGACTTCAAACTCAGTTTATCGACTAAAAATTTGCCCTGTTTTACCTATTTGAAATCTAAAATAGGAAACCCCACAATAATTTTATCCATTTAAACTGATGAAATTTCATTTCTCGCTGGGAGGTGATATACATTATGATCTTACTGTTACTGTAAACCGAAAAGTGCTTGAAAATGAGGTAATGTCACAAAATTTTATTGTAAAAAAACAGATGCCAACTGAAGATAATGAGTGGCATAATTATACTGATGGGTATGTAACTGCAGAGATCCCTAAAAAACAACCAGTCTCTCTAGAACTAAGATGTATCTCAAGACATGATGTGAAGAAATCAGAAAAAAACATCAAAATGAACTCGTTCTATTAAAAAAGAAAGGATTGGAGAACTGGCCAACTTCTCCTTAGTGTACTCAAAAGAATCCTAAAACTGGTCATTTTATAAGAAATTTTAATTCTTCTTGGTCAAGATATTCATAAGAGTCGCATAATGAGATATATCAACATCCAACCTCTTATAATAGGCTGCAAGACCAAGAAAAATCTCAACCTATACCATTTTATTGGGGGATACCTAAGACACAAATAACTCTATATTCTAATGATCCATGGATACTCCATACTAAGACAATACATTCTCCATAAAATGGGCTTCAAGAGCCAAAACCCAATTTTTAACAACATTATAAATATATTCTCATGAAAAAAACTCCCAAAAATAACATATAGATTCTCTGCATAATCAGTCATGGATGAAAATAACACAATGATTTAGTCCATGGAGACCGACACCAATATATATAGTAAATCAATGAACACTACCTTAATCAAACCCAAGAACATATCTGGATAATTCCTCACACAAAATGGAATCATAATTAATTCATAATTCCTATGATGACAATGTAAAGTGGTATTTTGAATATCCTCATAATTTACCTATATCTGATAATTTCCCGGATGAAAATTTATATTTGAGAACCTACATGCTCCCTTAATTTGATGGAATAAATCATCAATCCATGGAATATGATAGTGACTCTTCTTTTCCACATGTTTAAAGAGATGATAAGTGATACAAACCTGAAAAATACCATCAAACATCATCATGAACAAAACTGGAGCACCCCAAGGTGGCACACTCAGATGAATAAAACCTTGCTACCACATATCATCAATTTATAATAATAGCTATAGAAACCCAGAATGTGTTATCCTATATAGAGAAATTGATATAGGATACATGAATGGATATAGCTCGATCCAAAAATCATTCTTTTGTTATGGGGTAATGATACCACCACCTATAGAAAGACATCATGGTACTCTTCCACAACCCTCTGAAAAATATATTACTAAACCTATTACTAGATCAACATCAACATGAAAATCAATGATGACAATAAAAAACACATCTCCGCCATATGATGGTTTTTCTTCCAAAAAAACACTACTCGATCTCAATCAATAACCTAAAGCAAAACATATCACCTTAGAAAATCCATTATATCTTGTAATAAATAAAACAAATCCATGATTATTGTGATATCATAGAGATTTACCTGTAACCATACTAAATATCCCCAAGAGTAGTGCTACATCAGAACTAGCTCACAATCTCTACATACTTTATAGAAGATATCTAAAACTCCAAATGGTGTAGTCAGTGCCACGAGAACAAGAATCCCTTATACTTAAAGTATTAAATCATGGATGAGGGTTGGTGATATAAAGTAGTTTTTTTCTCCTTAATTAGAAAAATCATGAACCCATGTAGAAAACAAGAAAATGGTAACTCGATTGATGTATAGCCCTACTCGAACAAGAAATGATAAATCATGGAGCTAACCAACACTAGCTACAAGATCCCTATCACCCTACTAATGACCACCACCCTAATAAAACAATTATCTATGAGGATGAGGATAATATTAGGGTTGTACATTTCCATCCCAGTATCCTCTACACTAATTCTAAAATAGAGCACCCTACTGCTGCCACAGCTGGATCTGCCTCAAAAGTGGAACCTGAAGTGGACAACCTGATGCATGGTAACTACTCAAAATAGAGAGGAACACTCACTAGTAAGGGAATCATCCTATACATGGAAAACATATATATTCCCCCTTAGATAGGTCCAAGTTCTACCAACCTTAGAGAAAAGATATGATAATGGATGGTACCTAACTCCAACCAACCAATTTCTATCTTGTCTAGAAAAACTGAAACTGTATACCACAACTCTTTATTGTGCAGAACCGTGATGCCTCTTCCCTCATGATGAAATAGTTATGTCCAGCATGCTATTAATATCCTCTACCCTCGCCAGTAACTCAAGATAAATATTCACCATGAATGGGTTAAACTAGAAATATATATCTGGACATAAATACTCTTTGAAATTCCATCCCCTGACATCCTCAAATAGACATAGGTCTGAAGAATATCACAGAATAGTCCTAAAATATATTCCAAACTCTCGCCCACCAGAACTCCCCTATCTAAGGGTAAGAAGGACCTAGTAGTTTTCTACCTTTGTCATTGAATAATGAATCTATTCTTGGAATTGGTCCTAAAACATCTCTCATGAGACTAATTATTCCTCACGATCCATGAGAAACAAAGACCCCCCAATTCCTTTATTCACAATGAAAAATTATAATAGTTAATGAATCCTAGTGACCCCACTAATCATAGATCAAACTGAATTCTTTCTCAACCTCCTCCAACTAGTCTTTAGTGACTTCATTAAAAATGGACCCCATATACTTATGATAACTGAAGAACCAAAACTCTAAGAGTATATAGAAACCAAATATTTACATACCTTGACATTACATATGTGTCGATAAATATTTGTTACAATATTCAAACGCATTCCTAATAACCAAAATTGTTTATCACCTTGAAAAAACTTTAAAAACATATTAATTATTTAAAGATCTTTAATGTATCCCATAAAAATATTCTCATTTCACACTCCTAATTAAACCCTTTCTTCATAAACTGGGGAAAGGAAAAATAAGAAATGGTTATCTCAGAAGCTATGTAAGGGTAGAAAAAGTATGCACATTTACATAACCTAAACATAAGTGTATGAGACCAGGAGTATAACATTTTAAAAGAATACCATGCATATCGAAGATCATAATTTTGATTCCTGAAATAATGACTGACTATATATAAGTCATGAATCATAATATAATCATAGAACATGATCAATTAGAGATTAAATTTAACATAATAAATAGAATTTTTACAGACACTTAATCATTTCTTTACTAGTCAAGGCTCGTTTCCAAACATATAAGGGAATTGTATTAATGGATATCCCTCTTAAGAAGAAAATATTTCCTTCTCCCATAGAATCCTATTCTTTATAGTGGATGGGTTTTACTCCCAAAACCAATATAGTATTCAAGGTTTTCTATTAGGAAAATAATAATGAACAAATCCCTTTAAATAACACAGTTCACTCTTAGATCCAGTCATGTTTATCTCATGAAATGAAAATCATAACCCATTATATTGGAGGGAGATATATGTAAAGACCAAGAAATTTCAAGGAAATTTTTTTTCTTAAATTCTTTGGAATTTTACGAGTCTATAGTTTCTCACGGTAATTGATTCTGAGGCCCGGTGTGCCTGGAATCAATTTCTAATGTTTTGTTTGGGTATGTTCAGTGAACATACATGCGGGTTTTTCTAAATTTTTAACTGGGGATCGAAATTGAAATCCGAGGACACCGATGAACTCACAGCACCGGTATTCACTTAAGGGGTCATTTACCGCAGTTGCATTTGATCAGGAGGAGAAGTTAATTTTGGGGGATTTATATTGAATTAAATAAACTTGTGGTGGTACACAATTTTATTTATGTTAGGTGGTTATTTCCTCCAAGAGGAAGTTAGGGGGGGTCCCACACCCACATAACCTCCCATGGGAGGATAATATGTGGTGGGGACCACATGAGCACCTAACCCCCCTTTACCCCCCTTAAACCATTGAGCTTATTTTAATTTTCCAACACCCCATTAACTCCCCTCTTTAATTGTGACCTTTCACCTTCTTCTCACTCCCATAAATTTTTCCAACACTTTTAATTAATGAATTGAACTCTCTACAATAAATTAATTATAGTGTTTGAATTTTAAAATTCATGTGTGAATAAAATAATAGCCTTAGCTATTATTTTAATGGTTGGGAACTCGTTGTGTTGGGAGAAATTTGGAAAATATCTTGAGAAATAGAATAATAGTGTTCTTATCTCGATGAAGAACAACATTCATCAATGAAGAACTTCTTTGACGAAGAATGTGAACGACTTATCCTACCTTCTTCTTCCTCCACATCAAGGGAGAAGACACCACTCGTGAGAAGCGTTTCCTAGGACAACTAATCTTCCTCCGACGTTGACGGGATGACACCGTTCTTCCACGACGCCGGACCATTGTGACACTCGTCTTTTGTGGCTCGATGATGTGCAAAATTAATTAAAAGGTAGGGGGTTTGTATAATTTTAGTTTAATAAAATTATAATCTTGTCATTTTTGAATGCAAGTGATCGTCTTGGCTTCTTGATATCACCTAACATGGAGGGCGCGGGCTGAACAAACATGGCCCGATGACCCTCCATTGATCCATGTTTATATTGGAGACAAAAGAGGTGTCAGGAGAGGAGACGATGACCGGAAGCGATGACGACCGAAGGCGGCGGCTGCGCGTTGGCCCAAAGAGGACTACGGATCCAGGTGCCAATGGAGAGGGAAAGACTGTAACCTGTAACCGTGGGCTTCTCAGCAGATGAAGAACCAGCCGGTTAAGGCCTGTCGGACCGAAGGAACCGCGATGCCACGAGGGATCCGCGTTGCGGAGGACCGGGGGCACCGTTCTGTGGGCCTCTCGGCTGACGAAACGGCCGGCAGGCAGCCGGCTAGTCTGGGAAGACCCAGCAGCGCTAGGAGGGCACCACGCTTGGGGGACAACTGCCCGCCCGTGCGGGCCGCTCGCCCCAGGAAGACTGGCCGGCTTCGGCCGGTCAGATAGGAGGGCGGCGCCGCTCGGTGCTGCCGGTTCAGGAAGTCAGGGGGGGTGCCCTTGCAATGGCTCGGCTAGCTGGCCAAGCCGCAGCTAGCCGCGGGCTGGGCCGGGCCACGCCCAACAGGACTAGGCCGACCCGCCAGCCCACTGGGCATGACAACCCTGCCCCGTTTCACTTAAATGGGAATAAATTTAAGACCGCACGTCTGATTGACGTGCTGTTTGTGGAACTAGGATCCTCATGACGAGGCAATCCTTTTGTGATACTCTTAGTGAGTTTTGGATGACTTTGAAAAAACGGACGAGTTGGTTCAAAACCGAAACCAACAGGGCCCTCAAAGAAGAAATGCTTATAACATAAGGAATGGACGTCTGATTGACGTTTCGTTAACTACGTTGGTTTCCTTTTGATGAGATAGTTCTTTTGGAATACCCCACTTGAGGTCTGGACACAGTTGGAGTATGTTCGGGTTGATTTTAGCTTAAAAACCAACTGGGCCCCTGGAATGGAAAAGCCAATAACACACAGACCGGACATCCGATTGACGAGCCGTCTATTGCATTGCGACCCTGATGACGTGGAGGTCCACTGAGAAATTTCTACATGAGACTTTGTGACACATGGAGTATCTCCTTGTGGATCATGGAGCGGACCCTCCCGGTGATGAGCGAACAGATTGCAGAGACCTAGTGGCTGGCTGAGACTTGACGACTGCTGATCGATCGACACAGAGTGATTCAGATGTCCCAGTGGGGAGCGCTTGGTTGTAGTAGCAGAACCATGACGGAGGAGCGCTTGGTTGTTGTGGAAGACCCACGGTACTCGACAGAATTAGTACCTCTGTAGTCTATGAGGGGGAGCACTTGTTTGTAGAGGTAGACCCATGGTGGGAAGCACTTGGTTGTAGCAGCAGGCCTACAGTACTCGACAGGTGGAGCACTTCCGCAGTCCAGGGTTAGTGGGAAGCACTTGGTTATAGCAATAGGCCCACTGTACTCGACAGAGGAGGAGTTCTCTAGTAGCTTTGGTTTCAACTTCGTGAATAAAAATCCTGGTTTGAGCTGAGTCAATGAACTTTCTGTTTTCCTCATGATTGAGATGGGTTACTTGATAACTTGGGTATATGTATGGGCATATACCTACGTAATGGTTATCCGTTGAAATATTACTTTGTGGATTATCCTTATTGGATTTTGTGGGAGCTTGAGGGTCTTAGTGTCTCTACTGTGTATCTTTATACTCACCCCTACACGGGCTATGCCCGCACCTCGTTGTGTTGGATGTAGACGACGGACAACGCAGACCAAGGAAGAGTGTGTGAAGACTGGACGGTACTCAAAGGTGGACCTCACGACGTGACGGTACTCGGAGGAGACAGACGGACGTGGAGCACTGAGAAGGCTATCTATACCTACAATTCATGTAGGAACCCTGGAGGATGATCCCGGAGCTACTTTCTCTTCCCAACTATTTGTCCCTTTTTAGTTGTACTAGCTTTCAGTTTTTTTGTACTTTACAGTTGGGCTTGTATTCTGCCCCCTTTACTTTATGTACTCTTGTTATATTGTTTTCACTTAGTGTTTTCTTTCTCTTGTACTTTGGTTGTGATTGTTTTTAGTTATAAAGGAAATTCTTTCCTAGTAATAGGGATTTACGCCTTTGGTGCTAGTCACCAGCCCCTAGCCTATGGAAGGCGGTCTTGGGGTAGTCACGATACGGGCCCCGGGGGACAGGTCGCGAGAAATTGGTATCAGAGCAGTTGGTTCTACCGTAGAACTCAGGACTCTGATCTTTCTTTCTGTGAAGTAATAGTGTTTAGAGTACCGAGTGTGGTTTTCAATTTAGGGAGTCCACTGTTGGTGTGGCGGCCGACGTATCCGTACACCAGGACCCTGACTTCTGATTTCCAACATAGTGTACGAAAAAAACTAATTGGGTGCAGATGAGCAGCATGCAATAGAGGGAACTTCCAGGCAGAGGTAGAGGTTCAACCGTGGAGGTCCACCGGGAGAAGGCATACATGGTAGAGGAGCTGGTCGTGTAGCAAGTGGACAGAAGTGCAACTAGCTCTGGACATAAAGGCCTTTGTTCTTAGTGCTTCTATCTTCCTTGATGTTGTTGTTTATGGTTTTTATGTGTCTTTGTACTTTGAGCTTCAGTAATAAAATACACTTTTCCTTGTGACATTTGTTTTCCTGCGCTTTTGTGTGATTGATACTGAGAGGTTCTGGTTAAAACCGTTGACTTGACCCTCCCGTTCTAGATTCCTACTGGAGGAGACCCAATAACCACACAGTGCTACCGACAATGTGACTCGACCCTTAGAGGAGAGAGTAACGGTTGGATCTCTTGTTAGTAGTGTCGAGGCCTTATGACGTCATCCATGGTTTGAAATAGTACCATTCATGTCAAGATTGACTATATTAGGAAAATAATGTGGTTCATCTAGGGGATGAGACCGGATTTATCTTTTCAGAAAAGGAGAAATCTTAGCAACTCTCGTAGGATGTAAGCGAAAAAGGGTGTAGTCGAGTTCTTTACAAATGCCTTGTCACACCCATAGTTCGTTCAGTGAACAGTTCATGATTTACTCTAATCTCAAAAGTCTCAGGTGTGTATTCTTGTAGAAGGACCTAGACTTGAGATGATGACATCGGCCTGAGTTCCTCTGGGACTATGACTTTGAGATAGTCTATTTTCTTGGGAAGGGAAACATGGTAGCGGATGCTCTCAGAAGGAGTTCAGAAAATCAGCTACTAGGAGAGGCGATAGAGCAGCTGGCCGCATTGCTGATATCCATTGTGGATTGGGATGGAGTAGCCTCTTTGCAGTCCCTCACATTCACTCGTCCACTACCTCAGCGAGTCAGAGATAGTGCCGGCTACGACGGAGAAGGTGTAGATCATCCAGGAGTGGATGAAGACTGCACAGAGTAGAAAAAAGTCCTATGTTGATAGGAGATGGAGACCACTAGAGTATGAGGATGGCGACCACGTTTTCCTACGGGTCACACCTCGATGAGGTCTACGGAGATTCTGCCGGGGCGGCAAGTTATCTGCACGATTCATCGGACTTTTCCACGTCCTTAGTACAATAGGAGAGGTGGCTTACCTCCTAGCCCTTCCACATCAGTTTCACTGGGTGCATGATGTCTTCCACGTATCTCAGCTGGGGAGATATGTGCACGACCCATCCCACGTCATCGACCATAGGGATATGGAAATCGATGACGGGCCGACATTCACGGAGGTCCCGGTGGAGATCGAGGATTGACAGGAGAGGGTCCTATGTGGACAGTCGATTCCTATAGTGCGCATTCGCCGGCAGCAAGAGAACCTCCAGAAGGGCACATGGGAGTGCGAGGCTCAGATGCGTGTCCAGTACCTATTTTTTTTCCTAGTGTGTGTTGTAGCTTTACGGGGATGTAAATACCTGAGGTGGGAGTAATGTAAAGACCCTTAAATTTCTTGTAAATTGTTTTTCTTATTTTTTTTGGAATATTACGAGTCTGTAGTTTCTGACGGCACTTGATTCCAAGGCCCGGTGTGCCCAGGATCAATTTCTGAAGTTTTGTTCGGGTACGTTCAGTGAACGTACGTGTGGGTTTTTCTATCTTTTGAACTGTTGCTCGGAATTGAAATTCGAGGACACTGGTGAACTTGCAGCGCCGATATTTTCTTAAGGGAACCTTTTCCGCAGTTGTGTTTGATCGAGAGAAGAAGTTAATTTTTTGGGATTTATCTTGAATTAAATAAAATTATGGTGGTACACAATCTTATTTATGTTAGGTGGTTATTTACTCCAATAGAAAGTTAGGGGTGGGGCCCACACCCACATAGCCTCTCATGGGAGGATAATATGTGGTAGGGCCCACATGAGCACCTAACCCCCCCTTTACCCCCCTTAAACCATTGAGCTTCTTTTAATGTGCAAACCCCCCATTAACTCCCCTCTTTAATTGTGACCTTTCACCTTCATCTCACTCCCATAAATTTTTCCAACACTTTTAATTAATGAATTGAACTCTCTATAATTAATTAATTAAAGTGTTTGAATTTTGAAATTCATGTGTGAATAAAACATTATCCTTAGCTATTATTGTTGTGGTTGGGAAATAATTGTGTTGGGAGAACTTTGGAAAAGCACTGGAATAATAGAAGAATAGTGTTTTTCTCTCGACGGTGAACACCTTTCTTTAATGAAGAACTTCTCCGATGAAGAACATGAAAGAATTATCCAACCTTCTTCTTCTGTCGCGCCAAGGGATAAGACACCGCTCATTAGAAGCATCGCCTAGACTCTTCCTCCAATGTTGAAGGGGTGACACCGTTCTTCTGCAACGCCCGACTACCGTGACGCTTGTCTTCTGCGGCCCAACAACGTGCGACGTCAATTATTAGGTAGGTGGTTTGTATTAATTTTACTTTAATAAAATTATACTCTTGTCATTGTTGAATGAAAGTGATCGTCTTGTATTCTTGATATCACATATTGTGGAGGGTGCGAGCCGAAAAAACACGGCCCGATGACCCTCCGTTGATCCAAGTTTATATTGGCAATGGAAGCGGTGTCGGGAGAGGCGATGAAGACTAGAACTGACGGCGACCGAAGGCTATGGAAGAAACGGTGGCCGCACCCCAGTCCGATGAGGACTGCAACATCGGGTGCCGTGTGGAGAGGGAAAGACCACGACCTGCAACCACTGGCTGCTCGGCCGAAAAAGAACTGGCTGGATAAGTCCAGTAGGACCGAATGAACCGCGGCGCCACGAGGGCGTCGCGCTGTGGAGGACTGCGGCCCGCGTTCCGCGGGCTGCTCAGCGAACAAAGCGGCCGGCAGATGGCCGACCTGTCTAGGAATACCCAGCGGCGCTAGGAGGGCACCACGATAGGGGGACAGAGGCCCACCCGTGCGGGCCCCTGGCGCCAGGAAGACAGGCTAGCTTCGACCGACCGGATAGGAGGGTGGCGCCATTCGGCGCAATCGGTTTGGGAAGTCAGGGGGGTCGCGCCCCCACACAGGCACGACCAGCTGGCCGAGCCGCGGCGAGCCGTGGGCCGGGTCGTGCCCAGCCGGACCGGGCTGCGCCCCGTCGGGCCCGACCACACATTATCGGGTCGGGCCGACCCCTTAGTCGGGTCGGCCCCGCCAATCCAGGACGGGCCGACCTGCCAGCCCACCAGGCATGACCGGCCAGACCCGTTTCACTTAAACGATAATAACTTCAAGACCGCGTGTCTGATTGACGTTCCATCTACGACATTGAGATCTTCGCGATGAGGTGGTCCTTTCACGATACTCTTAGAAAGTTTTGGATGACTTTGAAAAAATTTCCGGGTTGGTTTGAAACCAAAAACAACCGGTCCTCGGAGTGGAAACGCTTATAACTTAAGGACCGGACATCCTATTGACGTGTTGTCAACTACGTTGTGTTCCTTTTGATGAGACAGTTCTTTTTTCATAATCCACTTGAGGTTTGGACGTAGTTGGAGTATGGTCGGGTAGGTTTTAGCTTAAAAACCAACCGGGCCCCTGGAACGGAAAAGCCAATAACACACAGACCGTGCATCAGATTGACGTGTCGTCTGTTGCATTGAGACCCCGATGATGTGGCGGTCCATTGAGATACTTCTACATGAGACTTCATGACACATGGAGTATCAGAATGTGGCTCATGGAGTGGAACCTCCCAGTGACGAGCGAGCAGATATCGATGACCTAGTAGCTGGCTAAGACTTGACAACTGCTGATCGATCAACTCTGAGTGATTCGGAGGGCCCAGTAGGAATTTCGTGGTTGCAGCAGCAGACCCCCGGCAGAGGATCACTTGGTTGTAGTGGAAAACTCGCGGTACTCGATAGAAGGAGTACCTCTGTAGGCTATGAGGGGGAGCGCTTGGTTATAGTGGCAGACCCATGGTGGGAAGTGCATGGTTGTAGCAGCAGGCCCACAGTACTCGACAGGTGGAGTACTTCAGCATTCCAAGGTTAGTGGGAAGCACTTGGTTGTAGTGGCAGGCCCACTGTACTCGACAGAGGAGGAGTTCTTCGACATCCGTGGTTTCGACTTCGTGAATAAAAATCCTAGTTTGATCTGAGTCAATGAACTTTGTTTTTTCCTCATTCTTGAGATGGGTTACTTAATAACTTAGGTATATGTATGGGCATATACCTAAGTAATGGTTATCTGTTGAAATCGTACTTTGTGGATTATCCTTGTTGGATTTTGTGAGACCTTGAGGGTCTCGGGGTCCCTACTAAGTATCGTTATACTCACCCCTGCACGGGCTATGCCCGCACCTTGTCATGTTGGATGCAGACGAAGGAAAACGCTGACCAAGGCGGAGTGTACGAGAACTGGACGGTACCCAGAGGAGACAGATGGACGTGGAGCACTGAGGAGGGTATCTATACCTACCCTTCCGGTAGGAACCCCGGAGGATAATGCAAGAGCGTCTTTCACCTTCCAGTTGTTTGTCCCTTTTTAGTTGTACTTGCTTTCAGATATTTTTTTACATTACAGTTGGGCTTCTATTCTGTCCCCTTTACATTCAGTACTCTTGTTATACAGTTTTCAGTTATTTTTTCTTCCTCTTTTACTCTGGTTGTGTTTGTTTTCAGTTATAAAGGAAATGAATTCCTAGTACTAGGGATTTATGCCTTTGGTGCTAGTCGCCAGCCCCTGGCCTATCGAAGGCGAACTTGGGGTAGTCATGATACGAGCCCCGGGGGACTAGTCGTGACAATATAGGTCCCACCTATCAAATAAAAAAATCATAAAAATATGTTCCACATTATCAAAAAACAATCATCATATCATAACCCATGAAATGGGATAGGCTTCCTAAATATTTTATCATATCTTATCCTATTGAAAAGAGATATGTTCCAAAATCATTTCATCGTTTTTTTCACACTATAACTTGTCGAAAATGCTCCAGGAATCATAATAATTTTATCATGGAATAACCAATGGTGTTGAAATGGGTTTCAAAAAGATAATTTCATCATAAAAATAAACCATTTAGAGAAATAATAATAATGGTATACTTGGATAATATTCCCAGAAAAGCATAGGTAACATCAATAGATGTCATCTTATATGGAAAATAATTTTGACCAATCATCTAAAACATTTCATGAAGAAGATATCATTTATACATTAAAGAAAACTTTTTTGAAACAAATTATTTTTAGAAAAACATTTTACTTCTAAATATTTTAAAATTTTATATAGTAATTATTGAATAAATTAATAGTTTATATGTCAGAAAATTCCTTTCATGATGTAAATGTTAAAATGATGATTCATTTCTCATTTTTTCTAAAACTGAAATGAGATTTTTTTATAAAATGATATCAGGATTACATTCAAAAAAAATTATTAAAAAGTCAAACATGTGTAAAATTGTATTTTAAAATTCATATTATAATAATAAAAAAATTCTAAAATCATTTTTATATAAGATATTTAAAAAATTAATTTCTATATGAAGAGAGAAATAAAGTAAGGTTTTCATAATTCTTTTTCATTTATTTTATTTACCAAAGATTGTAAAATGGTACAATTAGTTGAAAATATCATTAATAACCATAGGGTAATAAATATAATTTTCTTTCTTGAGATATGGTTTATAATTATTTACCATAGGAAACATAATCATAAATATTCCATATAAATGATTAGATATTATTATAAAATCATTAACACTTTGGTAACATTGAATCCTAACACCCATGTATGAAAAACATAAAATGAAACGTAAAATATCATGGGGGTAAATAAATTCTTAATAATAAATTTCAATTGGTATTTATACACACCTCATAAAATAATACAGGTTTATATCGTAATATATGTCTCAAAGATGGAAATTTGAGACAAAAATCCCTTGTTTCTTTAATAGTAATTTGAATCATAAAACCAACTTTAAATAACATAAAATGAAACATTAAATATCATTGAAATAATTTTATTTATTATATAACATGTCTAAGGGTAATTATATACAACACACCAAAGAAACAATTGATAAATTCTAATATGAACCCGAGAAATAAAAGAGAGAGTAGAAATATTTTACATTAAGTATTAATGTCCACCATAATCATTTAAAAATAATTTTTATTAAATATAAGTTTATTATAGATATATTATAGAACCATATTAATATATTTCACAATCTATGATATTTTCCTATTTAATTTTACTACTCATTTATTAACAATTCCATGTTAAAGACACATTTCTCAAAATAACTGCTTTGTTTTTAGGTATATTTTGACTTGATATTTTTGTTCCTCATACCTTGATCTTGGTTTAAAAATATTTATAATGTTAATAAATATATAAATAAAATATATATCCATTATATATGTATTTATAGTAATAAATAAAATTTAGTGATAGAAAATAATGTACACCGTTCCTGGAGATGGTGGGTCGTACGTACACTTGAACATTGTTTTCTTTTTCATGTAAGATTGAAATAAAATAAAGTAAATGATATATATTATAATTTTAAAAAATAATTATGTCATATATATCACATATATTTGTTAAATCCATCCATAATAAATTCCTTGTAAAGTGTCAATGAATCACATTAGTTCGTGAGGTGATAGTTCATCGTGCACATATGTGATGTTATCATATTCCCATAAAATGGAAATAATGAGGGTTCTTGTAATAAAAAAAATCATGAAGAATAATAATATATTAAATAAAATATATAAATAATTAATCTATCATTATGTCAAACCGTTATACGTGGTAATGAAAAAACAAATGGCATGAGTTCATGAGGATGTAGTTCGTCGTACACACGAATGATGATTTCGTAGCCCATTTGATGAAAGTGGAGATGATTACATCTCATGACCATAAAATAAAAACATATCATTATATTTAAGATAATTATGTTATTATATAATCTTTTTATAATAATAATTGAATTAGGGGGAGTGGGAAATAAAACAAAAAGTAGTTGTTGATGAACGTTACCTCTTATTTGGGTATCATTCTTAGGTTTGTATTAAAAGACTTTTTAGGATGTATTTTTGTAAAAAATTAGTCTTATAGGATTATGTTATAGAATATGGAAAATTATTTTGTTAGGTATTTTACAAACCAAAAATCTTTTAATGTGTGAGGAAGATAAGAGCGGGGGTTGCATTTTATAAGTGAAGAAAAGGACAAACATGGTATTTTTAAAAATAATTAGGCACTCCCACATTTTTATTATGTCAAAAGGGTCAAAAATGGACCCTTAGAGAACTGTTTAGGGTTAATGGTGTAAATTCTTCCATAAAATAGTTTTTAGACATATTTATATGTCATTTTACCTTTATCTATTTAGATTAACTCCCGATAAACCCATTTTACCCGAACTGTGGTAATTAATATTTTATACATCCACTATTGATCTTGGTGAAAAATTAATTCTAATTTATTATATAAAATAAAATATTATAATTATAAATATTTAATCCATTTTTCAAAATTAATGTCTCATAAGTGTAAATTTTTAATTTAAAATTAATCTCGCAGATGCGATGAGAAAGTAGGTTTTTAAGGAGAATGTCTTCAAAACATCATAAAGTATTTATATCTAAATTAAATATGTAACTTATTACAATTTAAAAATATTTATTAATTGTTATATAAATTAAAAAACTTCACTCTAAAACCAATTTAAAATATAATTTAACATTTTAAATATATGAAATAAAGGCAGTTTTCAATTAAAATTTTCAGTTTTTTACCATTCATCGAAAAATTACTTTTTTCTGAAACTATCACATAATCACCATAATGTAATTTTAAAATTAGGATTTGAAAAATTAATTTTATTTTTTAAAATAAATACCCTAATGTTTTAAAAAATTAAATTTATACTACACACAGATGAAATGAAAAATTGGGTTTTTGAGAAGTGTATTTTTTTCAAGCGCATGCTGATTTCATATCATCCTAAAGTATAACAATAATAATCAATTTATAAATAAAAATAAAAATTTATTTATATATAATATATAAAAAACTTTTAAAACATTTATAATTATATATTATTTCATTTAATTAAAATATAGAAACATTTCTTACTTTCAAATTGTTTCCAAAAAATCCATTTCCTAAAGAAAATATAAAATTATAACAAAATAGATTATAAGTTATTATGTAGATTAAATATTACTAATTTATAATCATGTTAATTTAAAAGGAAATAGGGAATTATAATTATTTAAAGTATTGAAAAGAAATGATTTTTTAATTTAAATTATTTTTTTACAATTCATTAAAAAATAAATATTTTCTGTAAAAATATCTAAATCACACCATAATTTATTTTCAATTTAATGATTAGAAAAATAAATTTTATTTTTAAAATAAATTTCCTTAAAATATTTTATAATATTTTTTCATAAAAACCAATAGAAATTATGTTTGAAAAAATTACTTTTTTTATGAATATAATTACTTTACATAAAATTGATCGGTTATTTACTAAGTGTTTATAAATATGTTTATATCGAGTAGGAAAATTAAATTTATATTCCATAATATAGTTAATTCTATTCATACCCATCTATTTTAACATATATGTTATAATGTTCATATTATAAATATTATTATTTCATGGTTTACTGAAGCTCGGTGTCACATGTGATGTAGGATATCATTATTGCATAAAACACATGATAAACATGGTGTTTCATATGAATCTAGATATTCTCAGTATTTCATATAATTAATGATACAATCATTATTTCATGCAATTAATAATAGAAAAAATATTAAATTTAATTAAAAACAAATACTTCATAAAATCTCAAGGTGTTATGTTCTACCCCCATTAAAATAACTTCCCCCTAAAAATTCATCTTATCAATAGAAGGATTAAAATTTAAAAATTATTTTATAAAAACACATATCATAAAAATGGTTAACAAAACAACATATTGAAAAAGAGAAATGGATCTTAAAATTTCTTTGAGAATAAAACCTACTAGATTTAAAAATAGATAAACTGGAGTGGGAAGTGAAAACATAGACATAGAAGAGAAAACTAACAACTAGATAATGATGAAGAGTGATAGGGAACATTGATAAAAAGAAATTGGTAGATCCAATGAAGGATAATGAATATAATTAAATAAGACAAAGAGGTGTGAAAAAGGTCATTGATATCATAAAAATGATGATAACATGAAAATATTTTATTTAAATATATTTTTCCTAATGTTTGGTAATTAATTTTATATCTTGACTGAGAACATATCAAAATTTACTTATTTGATATATTTTTATTTCATTGGAATTATTTCATCCTTTTTGTTTTCCTAGATAAATTTCCACGTCATATCTTACAACAAGAAATGAATTTTAAAATTTTTCTGAAATCACAACTTCATTTTAATATCCATAAACAAAATGAAATGTCATTTATTCTATATTATATATCAAAACATCAAAATGGTTATAAAACGTTATTAAATGTGAATAATAATAAATTTGTGAAGTAATATATTAAAATATAAAACCTCACATAAATTTCAACAAAAACTATTTTAAAAATTGTTAAACTTATTAACCTTTTAAATGATTAGAATTAAAATCCTAAAATAGAAAGTGACTGAATTTCTAAAAATCAGCTTGACATTGATAACCCAAATATAACAATGTATCTTATGATTGAATCATACAAAACATGTGAATAACTTCATCATGTATTCAACAGAAATATTTTAATAACTTAATATAATATAAATCCTTACTGAAAACATAAATTCATCCTTATTATTTATAGAGACTCATGGATATATTCCATAAATCAAGAAATTTTTCAAACTCAATAAATTAATGAAAAACCAATTTTTCAAAAATCCTTAATCAGTTATAAGGTAATCAATATTGTCCAACTTACTCTATCTATATCATTATTCTATTTAACCCCACATCATTATCCCAATATTCAAAACCAATTAAGGTTTATCTTCAAAATATCAACATGATATTAAATCACTTTTCCAATCTATTAGTATCAATCAACATATTATTTTAAATCATTAAAAAAACCATATATTGTATAATACTTATATACTTCATGAATATTATAAAATAATATTTTAATTCTTCCACATAAATACTTCATTAACTCCACTTTTTAAACCTTTGACTATCTTTCAACATCTTATTACTTAATAACTCATTTTTTTCACATGTAATTTTCATCTCTTCATCAGAAATAATATTACCAATATTTGTATATCCTTTTTTAATCTATTCACGAGCTTTCACCTTAGGTCATTGATTTTCTTAATTAATAATTTTTACAATTAAATCATCAAAAAGTCGATGATATCTTAAAGAGACCATTATTATAATCCATTGAGTTAATCAAAATTTTATTTTTCCATTATAGATAATATCGTTTGGTCTTCCTTCCCCATAGTAAAAACATCTCTTCTTTCCTCTATGACATCAAATTGGATGTTTCTTCGAACAATATCGATACATAGAGAACTAAATATTGTTTTTTTTGTGGTATCCACTACCAAAACATTCAACAAACTATTTTCTTCTCTTTTTTGGTGATTTAGAGAGTTGGTTAAGTTACACATTATTAATTATTTTCTGAGAAAACAGGCCAAGCATAATCTCAACATCCTTCTGTCCAGTTATAATCCCATTTTTCTGCCCATTAGTAAATTTTTCGTCACATTCAATGTTAAGTAATTTCTTAATAGTTCCCACCATGTACTAATACTTGAAATCATAGTGTGAGAAACACTAATCATAATTGTAAAACATATTACAATGAAAAAAGTTACTAAAATTTATTCTAATTTATTAAACATTTCTTTAATAAATGACACATTAGGTTTATCTATGGTAATATTTACTATCATATATTTATATCATTCATGATGTCTTGTTATGTGTTGGTGAATTTCCAAATTATTGTCCCCAGGATTGCCAAAAAAGGTGACAGTAAGGCCCATTATTAGGCAGTACTTCCTGATTGAGTGTAGCTCAATACTATGTTTTTTGGGTTATTACCCCTTTTTAAAATCTAGTCTAGAGTAAAATCCACCTGTAGTATTTAGACAAGAATGTAATTTATTAGAATCCTCTCACTCTATACTTTACTAAAATTCTAGGACATTTTCCTACACTTTGAGTCATCCACAAACTTATACATAGATATGTACGTAGAGATCTCACTACTGTTTTCTCATCCTCGTTTCCAAATGTTGACTAAGTCTAACCTTGGATATGATCTATAGTGACCCATTATTCTCATACATGGATATTAAATATTTTTATATGAATATTAATTACATTATACAAACACATCCTTGAAGACAATAATTTTTAGTTCATTTTGAAACATGGAACATAATACTCTTGAATCATAAAATATCTTCAATGTCTTTAATAATGATCCTACCCTTTTGTACACTTTCTTTAAACAATTCATCATAACATGGGGAAAAAATAATAAAGGGTGATATGGGATTCTCAGTAAGGGTAAGAAAGTGATATATGTAAACATAATGTTAATGTAATGGAATAAGAACAAGAAAATGACATTTAAAAATAATACCCTACATGTAAAAGATCATATTCCTCAAACATGGAATAATTATTAGAAGTTTATAAGTCATGAATCATCAGATAATAAAATAACATGAGACATGAAAAAATAACATTGGTATAATAAATAGAATTGTGACATATAAGTAAGAAAATAAAATCATTTCCTTAGAAGTTAGGGCTAGTTTCCGTAATTATAAGTGACCTCTATGGGTTGATAAACCTCCTGAGCGGGACACACCACCATACCTATTGGTAGAACATTATATATAGTGGAATGGGTTCACTCCCCAAACCATCAATGTAGTCTAGGTTCACTCCCAAGACCATCATAGTGAACAAAGTCCCTTATTTAACCATGCTTACTACTTATTCCAATCCTATCTATCTCCTAAGGTATAAATATTTACCTAATGAATTGAAGGGAGATATAGGTCCCACCCAACAAATAATAAAAATATTTATATGTTTTACACAAGATCATATAAATTTAATCATATCATAACCCATGAAATGAAATGGGATTCATTTTTTATAAATTTCATCATTACATTAGAATACAACCCATTGGAACAAAAAAGTTTTCATAAGAATTTTATCATGGTATAACCTGTTGAAAAGTAATTGGTTTCAAAAACATCATTTTATTATAAACATAAGCCATTAGAATAAATAATTAGAATTTTATCCTTGGATATATACCTAATAAGGAAAATGAAACACCAACTGATGTAATCTTAAGTAAAAATGGTTTTAAACAATCATTTGAAACATTTCTTGAGGAAAATATAATATCCTTTTATAAAAATACTTTTCAAAACATAAAAAGTATTGAAAATAATTTGAATTGAAATTAAACCTGAAACATTTTAAAGGATTCTTTAGTGAAATGATTTTTAATGACTTTGAAAACATAATAATGTATTAAAAATTAAAACAAATATTCCTTTCACATTTTTGGTAAAATTCAAACAGGTTTTATTTATAAAATTCCCTGAATATTTCTTTCAAAAAAAATTTAAAAAAAGTAAATAATTGTTTAAAATGTATTTCAAAAATCTATGGATAACAATAAAACTTTTCTGAAAACATTTTTATGAAACATGGTTTATGAAGATAATTGATTTCTGACTGAAGAGAAAAATAGAGACTGGTTTTATTTAATAATATTTTTCCATTTATTTTTTGTTTCAATGAGTCAAAAAATCGAAATATTACTTTGAAATATTATAAATAACTCAAGGAGAAGAAATTATTTGTTTTTCATGTAGATATGTATGATAATATTTTATCATCTAATTCATTATCATAAATAATCTTGATAAATGATGAGGGTCTATCATAAAATAATTACCACTTTAGTAACATTGAATCATAATACCCATGATAGAATAATATAAAACAAAACATATATTATAAAAAGGATATATATATTCATGATAATACATAACGATAGATCATTATATGTCACAACTCAACCTGTGTTAGGGATTGATCCATAAATACCCCTAGTCTGCCTCTATATGCTAGGGGAGGCGACTAGAAACAAAGGCACAACAAACAAGGGGAGGCCCTTGCCTAAGTACATGTGCACACATGAATCTAACTCGATGCAAAGTGGAGAGGGAGAAAAGTAATAGATGAAACATATTGTAAAAGTAAACCCAAGAATTTGTAGACCAAATAAATGGTATAAGTACAGTAATGAAAAAAAGAAATGAAAAAGGGAAAAAATACATGCCTAACTAATCCAATTTCCCAACCTAACAGAAAACTGAATAGCTATTGGGGAAGCCATGCTCTGGTAATCTAAACTGTGACCACTACATGCTGTCAAAGGAGCTGTGATCCTGAGCTCCCCGATGTCCCGATCAAACCTGTTCTTCCTCTACATAAATACTGATATGTGCAAGAAAATCCCATGCATGGGTGAGTATAAAAATACTAAGTTGCACGCCCAGAAAAGGAGGGGGCAGTAAGAGATACAAGAGACATGGAATTACAATAGACAAAAAAATAATACAGTAAAGGAGTGTAGGTCAAACCAGAAAGTAAGTGAAGTAATCTCATACAAACACAAGTATATATAGACGTTGAAAAGGTGAACTTTTCATTGATTCCTCACTACATCTAGTAAGAGACTAGACTCATCCAACCATGACAGGATTGACACATAAAGAACTATTACTCCGCCCGTGCGATGCACGACACTATAAAATAATTCTTATTATTAACTATATATTATTATTTATAAGACATAATAGTTTATATTAATATTGAATATATTTGAAAAGAAAATGACATACATAATGAAGAATAACAGTTACAGAAATTGATGAACAAAATTTAGATACTGAGCAGCCTTCTGTATAAAATTAACAACGAAGGAACCAATGGTGAAAATAAATGAAAATTAATAAATAATATATTGAAATTATAAATTTATTCATAGAAACAAAGTATGAAAATATAATTTGTAGGTACTTGAAAGTGGTCAACAGTGAAACAGAATCATGGTAAGAGACATCAATACAGTTTCACCTTTGACATAAAACTATGGAATGTTATTTAACAATGATAAGAGAATATCAATACTGTTTCAATAGCAGATACATATTTGATAACATAAACATGAACCATAATTTTCAACAACAGCGGGTGTGCAGATCAGATTACAATTCATGTCATCAAAATGTGCAGTCAAAAGCCTCCCAATACCACCATGCATCATTCATGTAGAGTAGCAGTTTGTCATGTTTATTAATAGTTATATTGATCCCTACAATCTACAATTAGAAATGAATGTGAGTATATGAGACATACTACTATGAAAAAATAACTGATTAATCCAGTGAAGTCAAAAAAAATCATTTCATAATCAAATTGCTTATTTGTTTACAATATTCATCTATGAAAAAAAACTGTACAAAAATTCAATGAAAACAATTAAATAATATGAAAACAAAAAATCACTAATAATTGAAATAAATAATAGAAAATGGTAACTGGGTAGACTCTATCAGAATACAATCATGACATATTTAAAAAACTGAAAACTGTTTAACTGGAGAAAAAATATAATCCACACCTGCTGCCTAGGGCATTAGTTATCCCCCGCTAAGCCTGTCGTCACTTCCCTACCCCTCCCATTCCCTCCACCCTTTAGTCCATCCCCCCCCCCGTCCAACCCATTCCCGCATTACAACCATCACCTATCCATTTCCACTCCCCCCCGGCCCAGACCCTCTTCTCCCTGCTACCCAACCCCTCCCCTCCCCTCCTGCGAAGGTCCTCCCACCCCCTGGCGATCTTGTCAGCTCCTTTCCCAGCACATCCTCCAACCTCCATGCGTATCTCTCCCCCTCCACTCCCCAATCCCGTAATTTTCACCATCTTGAAAATTGTATGGACTCTCCATGGCATGGAGAGGAACCAATGCACTCAATTGAGATTTGTTGCACGTGTTGGCCTTGTAGAGGAAGAAATTATGGCTCTTCGTGAAAGAACATGCCAGTCAAAATGTGTGATACTGAGCTCTTTGCATCAGTAAGATACTTTGGCTTGACCGCCCTCTTCTGATTACTGTTCTACTATTGGTTGAAACCAAACCACAAAAAATCTCCTGATAGAGGTGTTCCATGTTACTAGTCCTTGTTTTCTTGTGGTTCACTCAAGGGGAAGCTACTCGCAAACTTCCAGCATGACGAAAAAGTTGCAGTAGTATATATGCATTACCTTACAAACATTAAATCCAATATTTACCTTTTAATAGTACAGATCATCATCGTCTCCACCAGCAGCTGTGGTAAAAGAAAATGGATCAGCAGAACCACTCTCAAGGCGATCTGGAAACATAAACTCTGACCCGAACCCACGGGACTGCAGCAAGGTCTGAGCAAACATCTAGTACTTCTTGATATCTGCATCGCTCGCACTTCGTCGTGAAAATTTCATGGACTCCTCAAAGTGCACCGCCTTCATCTCTTCCACCTCATCCGCATCATCCTCTTCCATGGCTTCTGGGTTCTCTGCTCTTTCCTCTCCTGCTCTATATCCTGTCATTACTATAATAACTGATAACAATCATTACTTGTATAATAAAATATCATTCCTTTGACTCACCCTGAAAATCGGAACATGGGATGACTCATCGAGCAGTGGAATATAGATGATCTGGTCAAGACGGCCCTGCCTAAGAAGCACGGGATCGATGTTGTCTGGCCTATTGGTAGCCCCGATGATAAACACGGTTTTCTTGGCAGTCATCCCATCCATTTCTGTCAGAAGTTGATTCAACACCCTTTCTGCCGCACCACTAGCATCTCTCGCTGAGTTTCCTCTCTGAGGAGAAAAAAGAGAAAACAGTATCACAACAAAACAGAGAACCTAATTGATTTCCAATACTTCACAAAATCATTTTCTTTTTATATGATAAGTGTAATAAGGTGGCTTGTGTTATAAAATTTGTGCGAAGTGGAGTCAAGAATGTCATGGAAAATGGAAAATTAAGCTTAAATTCTAATGTTGTGTTCGTTACTATGCCAAGAGTGATGTTCATGGCTATAAATTTGATTCTCTATGAATGGAAAATCAATCATTTTGGAGTCTAAAATTAGTGGTCATGGCTAAATTTTACTTTGATTCTCCTATAGTGTGGTAGATCATCCTGGTTGTCTTCACTGCTGTGTCAAAACTTACCAATAAGGTCTTTTAATTCTTAGTAGATGAACAATACAATGCAATAAGCATTAAAATAAAAAGAATTGTTGTCATAAAAGACAATCCTTGATGTGGGCACATGTACATGGGTCAGGGGACCCGCCTGGCCAAATAAATGAATATGAATCAGATCTACATAGAAAATGGCCTTTGACCTTCAATTTAAAACGTCTAAACTATATAAGGGAGTGGTTACAGGGAAGGTGAGATGAGCATGAATCCTGGATAGTAGATTAGTTGTACAAGAAAGGGTGTGAAATGGGGAGACATTAAATACTCACCTCACAGAAAATGATTCAAATAAGTGCATACATAATAAGTGCATGTAGAATATGAAAAGACAAATAAGTGCATACAAATTCAAAAATCCAAAAATTTCTTTACTATATGGCTACAATCATCCTTTATTGTGTTTAATGGGTGATATTCACTATTTATCCCATGCATTTGGAGAACCCAATGAAAAGTTTTGTCAATCATGGTTCTGCAATGAGAGGAAAAATTTCCTTGGTTATTTCATGGTAAACATTGAAGGTAAAAGAAAACATCATACAATGACCATATTCGTTGTACTTATTAAATGCTCTATTGATAATATCAAAAGATTTCTAGAAAAAAAATGTTGTTTTAATACCTAATATTTTTGTTGTGAGAAATATTTATAGTGGTTGAACAGTAGGTAGTAGTCTGAGAGTTGATCACCTCATCCTATATGTTAACCTACACATACAGTAAAGTTTCAGAATAACACATAATATGCATGAATATAAGGGAAACATTGAAATAATCAATCCATAAATATGTAGAATATATATGTAGAAACAACATTTTTCACATTTTGAATACACTTCAATAAGAAAAATTCATAAGTATCTAGGTATAACTAATAATGAAGAACATATATATAACTAACATAGAATCTATTAAGATCCAACAACCTATAAGATATTCTATAAACTTAATTCCAATTTGAATACTGGTTCACCAACATGTCACTTCCAAGAACTTCAATGACATGCTCTGTAGAACAATATAGATAAGTCAGTGGGGATGGAGACATATCAAATACATTTGTTTCCACTAAAAGACATTCCATGACAACTGATTTTCTAGGAGAAGATTTATATTTCCCAATACATTATAGTTGGCATCCCCATAATTCTAAGAAGATCCACCCTTAATAAAAGTTAAATCGATTTCGAGAAAGAATGAAAACTCACAAACATGTAAAGTCAAGATGTAGTACAACAACATTAAAATAACAACATAATCGAACATCAGTTTTTACTAAGAGTAGAAGACCATAATTAGATGTATTGTAATAACCTATGAAAAAATTATACAAAAAGGTAAATAAAAAATATTTTATAGAAGCAGGAAAATTGATTCAGAAGATATGAAGAATGAACCTTATGTAGTGTAGAGTACATTTAGAGTCAATGCATCCACATAAAGGTAATCAAGAACTTCATTGAATGATATTTGATTTTGGTAAAATTTAAAACATGATTCATATAAATCTACCTAACCAGAGTACCTTGACTACTCTACATTGACCACATTGCCCTTCAATAATTTCAAAACTGAGTACACAATGAAAGAAAACCATCATCACACAACTTCTTTATGCTGATGGAGAAAGAATCACCTCAAATAGTTTACATGAAAGGCTATAATTTAGCATTATTTCAATGTAAACAAGAATCATTCATTTGGAAAAAAGGTTCATTATATTAAGGGAATACCATCTCACTTCTAAAATCATTTAAATCTGCCAATTGAAAAAAAAAACATTATGCATTGCACAAACATGTTACTTCCAAGAACTCCATTGACATGATATGTAAAACAATATAGAAAAGTCAGTTGGTATTGAGACATATCCAAAATAATGACACAATGTAATATTAAACCGAAATTAGTATTCATCCAAAATAAATTAATCTTGGAGAGAAGGGAAAAAATTCCAGAAATTGAGAAGAAAGAACCTTTTCCTTACCTCTGGACCTGTAGGGTCTCTATAGACTCACAATCATATAAGACATTAATCCAAGAAGAAAAAGGAAGATGTAAGCATGTAAGTTTTATTAAATTAGTAATCATATGTTTATTCATGGGTACATTGAGTAAAATAAAGCATGGAAGATAATAAAATAGAAATATAGGTATTCTTGAAAATAAATTCCATTTACCGATATTTTTCTATATGATGTGGTGCAATAGAAAGATGCCAATGCTGGTAGATATATAGTCTAAAAGAACAATAGCAGTCTAGATGACTTTGTTGAATCAGGACATTGGAAATATAGTATAAATTTTCTGAAAGTTGTTAGTAAGTTCCTGAAACTGAAAGAATAGGTATCTTTGGAAGCCAGAGTAGTTTCATCTTGATTAACATGTTTACTTATCTTCAATGAGAAGTTAGATGTAATGGTGAAGTTAAATGAAGTTTTCACAGGTCCAAAAGACCTTATTCAATCTGTAACTGGGCCTCCAGTACGTAGGTTGGAAGACGTTTTACCTGTAACAGACAACCAATTTAGATGATGAAGAAGCGTAGGAGGGAAGGAAATATTGTACGGTATGCAGGTAGTAGCACTACCAGATAATAAACTATTATTGTAGTTCGGATCAATAGTAATCGGGAGTAGGATCCTGTGGTGGTTTGCATCGATGTTAGTATAATGTAAATGTAGGGTTACCTCCTATATCGAAAACAAAATGTAATGTCATTGTTCTCATTGTAATGAAAGAATTTGTTTACTGTTACTAAAAATTCAATATTCTAGTTAAAAGCAGAAAGTATATATGAAACAGAATAGTAATATATTGTCAACATAGAGAAATTAAATACATGAAGTATCATTCAGATCAAATAAGAAAATGTAATAAAAATATTGAAACATTCAAATTGAAAAAACAGTTGTATCAAAGTTGATTTTGAATTAAACACATGAAAATAAAAAAAAATGTTTGGACAGATGGTTTATTTAGAAAAAATATGGGTGAAAATATTACAGTAATTGGATACTTTTATAGTAGATAGTGTCCCCCTTGGAGTTGAACTAAATTCAGAAAATTGTGCTAGTAAAAACCTTGAAGAAGTGGGTCCATGCGGCACTGTAGTGGACAAGTAATGGTGGTTGCTGGTTGATAGCAATCTGATACCTACACATGTTACTAAAGTTGAGAAAATAGTGGTAAATACATAACATGTACATGATTTACTCATTAGAGAGGGTATACTTGTGCCTTATACGTGTTCATACACCTTTTGTGTATATTTAAAAAAAGTGAAGTTTACAGTGGAAGTAAAATATGTAAATAGTAATAAAAATAATAATAAAATCAGTAATGTTTTTAAAATACCTTGCAATTACATCACCAAATTTTATTCAAGTTTTTCAGTTATCTTGTTGAAGTTTTCCTCTAAACGAGGATGCAGTTAATGGATTGTTGTTGTCTTAGAGTCTCGAGACGTAATAGTTCGTTGGAACACATCTTCAGCATCAAACTCAGTCTGTAGATTTTTCTACACGAAAAATTGACTTCAGTCAATAATTTGAAAAAATTACTGAGATCTGTAAGTAGTGTAAAAAATATGATGTTTATGCAATGGAATATTATATGTTAAAATGCAGTCAGTATTAATCATTCAAGGTAAATAAAAATGAAAAAATTAGGTAATGTCAACTACAATGATGTAATGAAAATAAAATAGAATGAAGAAAAATATTACATATACCTGATTTTTTTAAGATACCATCTCATCTTGGGTAAGTTCTCCCTAGAGAACTCTTGAGTTTTTGTATCTATTTTCTTCTCTTCTCCTCATTTCATCTTGTGTTTCTTCTCTATTTTTCATCTCTGGTTAAATATATGAAGGTTTTCTTCTATGTGATCATTATATTCCCACCTACTTTTCTCTCCAAGAAATAGTTCCCTGGGTGACAAAGAAAATGTCTTATCTTTGAGCATCATTATAATGGGTTTACTCATTTAATTTAAGCCGCATACAGTTTTCATTTCCATAAAAAAATCCATTAAACTTGTGAAATAATTAAAAATTGATGATATTAATTTAAAAATATATCTAGGAATGAAATACATCCTTCGATGATTGATGTATGTATGCCAATAATCTGTATTAAACTGAGTAATCAGGAACCATGCATGTCGCAATAGTAATCAAATTTCATGATAACAAAACATCACAATTTATACATGCTGCAAGGTAAAAGGGAATGTTTTATTCTTCATAACAGAACCTAGAAAGAAGCTTTCAACCTTAATCTACTTCTATTAAATGGAAAAAATCATCATATGGTGTTTAAAAAGGTAAGAATTTATGTGTAAATTCCCGGAATGGGAGAGATGCATAACGAAAATTATTATAAAAAGATTCCACAAGAGGATGCAATGATATAAAAACTGAATCAAGGGAAGAGAAGATTTAGACTGTTTTGTTTTAGAAATAAACATGGAATAAATTCGAATCCAAATAAAGAAAATAGTTAGAAAACATGGATAGGTTTTTTTTCTCATGCAGCACATATAGGCACCGATAAATTACTTTAAAAGAAACTAGAAAATGAAATTAGCAACTCATCGCTTATGAACATGAAATCAAATTTGATTTTCCTTCCAGAAGTTCCCCTCAACCAGAGGAAGCGTCGTGCATGAGAAAACAACTACATAACGGTTAACATAGACGAATGAGGCACCTCGAAGGAAGAATAAGGTTGGGTTGAAGCCAGAGAGAGAATAATCGAAGACATCTGTAGCTGATGGGAGCTCAGAACCAGCAACACACGATCAACCAGGATTCGAGTGGCTATGATTCACGAATGAAACAGTTAAAATATTTTACTGTATGAAACTGAAAATTAGGAAATGACTAAAACTCATCGAATTACCTATTATATCAGCGAGAAAAAAATATTTCCCTTATCTTAGTTGTTTGTTCAAAATTTCGGATCGAGATGATAGGGTTATAGGAGAGATTTCAACCAAATCTGAACCTTGGGAAAGAAATTAATGAAGTCCAATTCAAACCAATTCTGAGCTTCGAAGGTGGAGGCAGAGGCATGGTTGGAGAAGCGAGTTAGGGAGGAAGGAGAGGATATTCAAAAACTGTAATAGAAATGAAGGAAAATTGGTAGCGGGAAGAGAGGCAAGAAGCTCACTATGGGAGCCCTAATTGGGAGAGAAGATTGGGGCAGCGTCGGTGGAGGAGCAAGAGGCGGAGCATGTGGAGGCGGAGCACGTAGAGGCGGCGGTGGGATTGGAGAGGATGGTTGGGAATGGGAGAGGGATAGGGGAGTCAGGGAGTGGAAACCCTAGAAGAAGCGGAACAAAATCCTGATCGGGGGGGGGGGGGGGGTGGGGTGGCATACAACGTTTTTTTGTGTGGATAGAGAGGTAGAATGAGAGGTTTTTTGGTGACATGGAACCATGATAAGATGACACCTCCGCTGGAAGGAAGAAAATTTTAGTATAGATAGTAGATGTGGTATACTCTACATCTCTTCGCCTCTCTTATTTAGAGAGTAACCAGATCCCAAGGAATGGGTGTGATAATAGGGTGTCAATATATATACTGTAACGCCCCGACCCCAGTTACCTAGAGTCGGTGCATTATTACATAACATTGGAATTATCACAAGAAAGATCAAATCTCGAATGACCGATTGGTTTAGTAGCCTTGGAAACACTAGATATATTCATATGTTTTACATTACATCATAAAATGAAAAACTACTACAACAACATAATGTCTCCACAGTCCACACTATTTTCCCCTCATAATATCCCTGTAGGTCATTCATAACTTAATTCTTCACATCCTGGGGAAAATAAAACATAGAAAAGGGGTGAGCTCAAATGCCCAGTAAGGATAACAATATTGCGGAACGTTCAAAATAAGCATAAACATTTAAGGAAATGCATTACTAAAACAAAAACCTTTTAAACTTGAACTTCAACATAGTATGGCAAAAGTAAAATGAAATAATTCCATTTACTTATTCACATGGATATTCTACTAATCAAATAATCACATGAAAAATCAATAACTACTTTCATAATGATGGAATTCATAATGCTAAACTTTAATTTCTTTTCAAGGCCTCATCCCAAGACCTTGGGGCTAACTGTAACCGGAACCCAACCCGGAGTGCCTCTAATAACTGGACACCAACCCGGAGTGCCTCTAATAACTGGAAACCAACCTGGAGTGCCTATAATAACTGGAGACCAAGCCGAAGGGCTTACTTTTACTAGTCCCTAACCTGGAGGGCTTACTTTTACCAGTCCCCAACCGGGAGGGCTTACTTTAACCAGTCCCCAACCTGGAACATACTTGTCCAACACATTCATATGAAGTAAAGGTTGAAATATAACATAAACATTCTTATTGAAACTAGCATACGAAATGTCAATACTTTACTCATAAACCATGAATGCTATATAAATGACACATCTACAGTCAAACATATCACAAAACTTCATTACAATATGGAAGTTTTATATCATAATAAATCAACTCCAAATAATCTTAAAATCCATCAAAGGATGTTGACATGGATGAAAATGTTTTTTTTAAAATTATTGAGAGAAATATCCCTTTTTCATGAAAACATTTTAATGTTACACAATTTATAAAGTAAGGCATTTAAATACATTTTTGAATCAAAGTGTCCCATACCACTTTGAAACTTTTGAATGGAATTAACACTTTTAAAACATTCATTTTCATATAAATAAATCCTTACAAACCATTTTGAAAACATGGACATAAATGAGGATGATTTAGAAGAATAAATATTTAAAACATTTAAAATGATGTTTTAGTAAAAGTTCCCTTTGAAATAATCCCTTTGAAAACACTTTTATGAAATATGGACATGGATAGTAAATATGTCCCTGTAGATACTTACGTAAAGACAACCTCAGATATTAAAGAGATTGTGAAGTAAACCCTTATCAATTTGGTAACTTATGAAACATACAACCCATGAAAGAGGTATCATACAATTAAAATGTAAATACACATAAGGTAAAGTGTATTACACAAAGAATACAATTATGGGCAGTACATACACCACACAAAAGATAATAGTGGAAATATGGCATGAATCTCACGAAAATAAAGAGTGAGATGAAAACCCTTTACCACGTTAATCAACTGAGTCATATGGCCAAAAGTTAATAACCACAAAATTATTTACAGAATAACATGAATATAAAGATAATCATGATAATATATATCAAATGACAGTACACAATACACCACTTTCAATAATTTAGTGGCGAATAATGGAAATCTCACGGAATTGAATGTGAGATAAGAAAATCCCTTACCTTGTACTTTTACTTGGTTGGGGTAGGTTAAACTCCTGTATAATATTGAAATAATTGTTATTAAATTATACAAGAATCATATATATTAATATCATATCATATATGATCTTTTAACTTTGCTTTGTTAATAATGTCTTAGTATTATCGTTGTTTCGGGTGTTAACTTACTCGTTTTCTTTTATATGTTTTTTTATGTAAGACATGTTTGTAATGGATAGGTTGTATATTATTAATATCCAGGATGATATCAAGTCCTTAAACATCATTTTTAAATCAGAAAATGATAATTATACTTGAATGGATATGATTGAGAATGAATCTCATCGCGTTCGTGGAGACGGTAGTCCGTACGTACGCACGAGCGACAATATCATTCTTTTGATATTAAAATAATATATAAATGAATGGTATATCATATACACAGAATCACTAACATGTTATATTTATTATTTACATGAGTTACACATCATTATTATACCCATCCAAATAATAATATATTGAATAACAATTACACCACGACGTGGAGACGGTAAGCCGTACCTACGCACGTATGGTGACATGTTATTCAAAGGGTGGATAGAATACTGAATATGGTTGTACCATATTTATAATAACATCACAGTATATATATGATACTGGAGTTATTATTTTAGAATGGTAACAACAAAGTAAGAAGAAGTGGAAGAAGAAGGAACTTGGAAAAAGGGTGGTGAAATCATTACCTCTTCTTCGGTTCCTTCCTTTTGATTTGATCAAAAGGGCTCCTTAGGTTGGCTTTCTGATCAAACTAAGGCCTCTAAGTTGTAGTGAGGGAGTTGTGAGAGTATTTGGGCAGAGTATGGCCGAACCATAAGGCTTTGAAGGTGTGACAAAATGAGAAGGAGGAGTGCCCTTTTATAAGAGGGGTGAGGGGCACCCTTGGAAAAGATAGAAATATTAATTTATAATAAATTCTTATTCGGTTTCTAATGGCTCCAAATTTTATTATTTAAATTTTAATGTGGGTATGGGTCGAATACAACTCAACCAATAGAATTTAGACAGGTTTTGGTACTTATATTAACCTTATCTTTAAGTATTAACTCTATGTTAATTATTTTCACTTTTACAATGTCTCTTTCTATTTTTATATAATATGGTTAATAAACTTACTATATACATCCAAGCGACCCCAAGTGGTCCATTAAGGATGAAACTATTATGATATAAGTCTCTTGGACGAACATTAGATTTTTAGGAATTTAATATCAATTAATAATATAATATTTGTTTTAAAAACTCTTTATGTCAATTTTGACACTATTCAATAGTTGATTTTTGTGAAACTCATAACAGATTGATTACTTCGAAAAAAGTCAATTAAATCGATCCTAATATATCATATTATCCTATAAAATTATTTTAATTCTTTAAAAGTTTCATATTATATTTATTTGGGTATTTATAATATCAATTATTTTAATTTTTCACTAATATAGTAATTATTGCATCATCATTGTGTCATAAATAAAATAAATTATTTAATGTCTAAAAATTATAAATAAAACATCATTATGTAGTAAATCTTTTTATCTTTATAATGAATATTTATAATCTAAATTCCAACATATATAACCCTATGTAACAATTGTTTTTCTAAAAGATATATGCTTGTGTCATTTTTGTATTCATTTTAACTTAATTAAAATAAAGTGTCATTATCACTTACAAGTGGATCCATGGGGTCCCAAAATCGACCCAAAGATGCCCATGGTCGACCATGTATCAACCAATAGGATTAATACACGTTTTAGGGTAATTTAGTATTATTATAATATTATTTTTTAACCATTATTTACTGGATTTACCCTTAACCATGGTAAATAAAATATTTACCGCAGTAATTATTCAAAATGTCTAACAATAAAAGTTACCTTTTTACACAATTTGGAAATCCTGATTCCAAATATGGAATCCATTTTTCTAAATTCAAAACACAGAAGTGGCAGAAATTAATTTAAAATTAATTCCCGCTGTCAAAACAAAAAGTGTGTTTTTAAGAGATAATAACTATCAAAAGATTGACACTTGTTTATGTTCGGTTTAATTGTAAAATTATGTACAATGACCAACAATATATTAAATGGTAAAAATATATTCTAAATATAATTTAAAACCACTCAAATTAATAATTTATTACTATTAATTATTTTGATTAAAAAAGTTGTTTTTAATTAAAATTTAGTAATTTTCACTATTCATCAAAATATGAAAGTTATCCGAAAAGTACCAAAATTTCACCTTAGGCTAAATTAGATCTTCCAAATCCAGAAATGAAGTCCATTTTAAAATATAAAATATATATAATTTCTAAAAGTAGGTATTACTATTCATAACGGCTAGTTTGATTGGTTGTGGTGTGTGTTAAAACTCAAGGTTGCGTACAACACACACTGCTGTATTATTCAAAGAAAGCGTACCGTGGAAGCTTGGGATGTTTCATTTTAAATTTTTTATGTCCCCATTTTGTCAAAAATTTTAAAATATTGTATTTAAAAAGGGTTCACTATTAAAAGTTGATAAAAGTGCAATACTGAAAATTAATTTGTTCTTGCATTATATCTAAGAAACTCATAATATGGATTCTAAAATTATAAGGATTATATAAAGTTTAAAATTTAGATAATACTATTCATAACCTCTTTTGAATGGCTTTTTTTTGTAATTCATGGTGTGATTGAACTCGGTGTTGCGTGTAGTTCAAGTTATTGAATTATTTTGAAGAAATAACACACTATGAAATCTTGGGGTGTTACATTTTCCCCTCCTTCAATAAATTGTGTCCTCGCAATTTTAAATTGTTCTTCGAAAATAAAAGGTTGAAAATAGAAAATATATTTGTGGGAAACCCACATCGGAAATTGGGTTAAAATTTAGTCTTAATATGAGGAAAAGAGAAATGAAAGGGTCACCACCAAATTATGATCTCGATTAGGAGAACATTGGTGGCAATTAGAGACATATAATTGGAGGAAAAACGTAAATATTTATAGGTAGTGATTGAGGTCATCAATAAAAAACAAGTATAAAATTGAGGTCCTTAAATTCATCAATCTATGATGATTTGAAATACCATCGGTTCAACAAAACATAGGGTATTAGGATAACACATTTTTGACGTTTCAAAATATCTTAGTTGAAATCCCACATTGAAAAATGAATTAATGAGGCCTCTATTTAAAATAAATAGTCGAAAGTATGAAGATTACCGAAAATAACACATACGAGGGTTCCATGTAGGAAAATATGGATATGGAAGAAAAAATCTAACCATCAATTGTCTGATGGAGAGTGGTAGAGAACATGGCTATGAAAAGGCCAACAATCCCAAATCCATAAATTAGTGATGATTTAAGGTACCATCTAGGAAAACATTTTTGTTCTAAGTTGCTTTTCTTAATATTGAGGAATTTATTTATGAGATTGGCTAAGATCATAAGGAGATATACTTACTTTGTAATTAGAGTTTTATCCATTAATTAATTTCTACCACAAACTCATCTTTCACTCTAAAAGATAATAGAATGTAAAAAAAAATTCTATTTACACTATTCGTATAGGGTTCCAAAATAAACGAATTTATAATTCATCTAAAATATCTTTTAATAAAAACTACATTATTTAATCCAGGACATATCGTGGGCCAGTGGTAGGTGATACACCCTTGTCGCCCTTCGGTTGCGGGTTCAAGTCTCGCAGCCTTGCCGGACGCGACGGGTTGCCGCCCGACCTCCGGGTTGTCCTTTTATGGAAATCCAAAATAATCCAAACTAGAACTATCAAAAATACTTCTTTCCAAACTCACAGTACAACATTTATAAGGAAGGTAAACATAATGTAGATCCTTTTTACCCCGTAATAGCATATGAATACCTTCATCATGTATTCTTTTAATATACCGAAACATCCTGAATTACCATATTCCTTATTGATTACATTCATGCTCCCTTATTCCATATAGAATGCTGGATATACTTCATTAATCCAAAAATGTTTTAAACCCCAACAATGATGGAATATACAAATCATTAATCAGTTCCAAGGTAGTCAAGAATTTCCAATATAATTTATCCAAAACAATCATGTATTATTCCAAAATCACTACCTCGGTATTAGAACTATATTATGGTTTATCATTCTCTCAGCCATATATTTTCCAAAAATTTATCCTGCTTTGAGTCACTTTTCTTTGTTCCACACAATCTCAAGTCCTTAATGAAATAGTACTGCAGTACAATCCTTATATACACCATAATTATTATAACAAGTACATTGTTGATACAACACTCAATTGACATAATCAACATAAGAACACTAATCATTCCTCTTCATCTGTGGTAGTATCATAACTTGATTATTATCCAATAGCATCATTTGCGGCGTAGTCTGATGACTGGGACATAGGTTCGCGTAGTGTCCAAACTCCTTGCAAATGAAGCATTGTACATTTAAAACCATTTTTTTACCCTTGAAGTCACGTACTTTGTGCCCTTTTCCTCCACACTTATAACAAACTCCCATTCCTTTCAGGCAAGTTCCAGGGTGTTTCTTTCCACAGTTATCACATATGGGAAAATTCTTCTTTTCCCTCTTCCCTTTATCCATCTTTCTCTCTTCCATCCTTTTCTTATGTTTCTTCCCTTCAAAGCCATAGGACTCAGTAAACTCTTTACTTATCTTATCAACACATGATATTATTTCTTCATATGATGATAATACATGCGAGACTATTTCTCTTGTAAATTCTGGCTTAAGACCATACAATATATGATCCTTCTTTCTCTTTGTATCATGTGCATTGCTAGAGTTCTCATTCCTTCTACTGGGTGCCATTTCTAAACAATGGCATACACTAGATCAGTTTATGAATCAAAATACATAATCCCATACTTATAAAACACTTAAAATAAATTGAACTATTTATGGATATAATCCATAATCATAAAAATGTCTCCTTTGAGGATGTATATACTAATAAACCCTTCATAATGGTTTGTAAAGAAAATGAGAATTATCCTAAGCATATCCCCCGGGAGTGTCGTAACCAAGAGTGCAACAAGGCCCGTTGTCGTGCACCAGTTCCCGTTCGAGTCTAGCTCAAAGCGGTGTTTTCGGGTTTTACCCCTAGGTACATCTGTGCCAGAGCCGCCCCTACCTGCTCGTATCCAGACAGGGATGTATTTCTCAGAAAACTCACAAAATCTCTACAATACCAAAATTCTAGGAAGTTCTTCTACACTAATCCTCAAAGTTCATCTTAAGTCTACGTGCTCTAATCAGAGTTTATCTAAATCTAGCTTCCAAGGTTTGTACTAAACTTCCTCTGATACCAACTGTAACGCCCCGACCCCAGTTACCTAGAGTCGGTGCATTGTTACATAACATTGGCATGATCACAAGAAAGATCAAATCTCGAAAGACCGATTGGTTTAGTAGCCTTGGAAACACTAGATATATTCATAAGTTTTACATTACATCATAAAATGAAAAACTACTACAACAACATAATGTCTCCACAGTCCACACTATTTTCCCCTCATAATATCCATGCAGGTCATTCATAACTTACTTATTCACATCCTGGGGAAAATAAAACATAGAAAAGGGGTGAGCTCAAATGACCAGTAAGGATAACAATATAGTGGAACATTCAAAATAAGCATAAACATTTAAGGCAATGCATTACTAAAACAAAAGCCTTTTAAACTTGAACTTCAACATAGTACGGAAAAGGTAAAATGAAATAATGACATTTACTTATTCACATGGATATTCTACTAATCGAATAATCACATGAAAAATCAATAACTACTTTCATAATGATGGAATGCATAATGCTAAACTTTAATTTATTTTCAAGGTCTCGTCCAAAGACCTTGGGGCTAACTGTAACCGGAACCCAACCCAGAGTGCCTCTAATAACCGGACACCGACCCGGAGTGCCTCTAATAACCGGACACCAACCCGGAGTGCCTCTAATAACCGGAGACCAAACCGGAGGGCTAACTTTTACCAGTCCCTAACCTGGAGGGATTACTTTTACCAGTCCCCAACCTGGAGGGATTACTTTAACCAGTCCCCAACCTGGAACATACTTGTCCAACACATTCATATGAAGTAAAGGTTGAAATATAACATAAACATTCTTATTGGAACTAGCATACGAAATGTCAATACTTTACTCATAAACCATGAATGCTATATAAATGACACATCTACAGTCAAACATATCACAAAACTTCATTACAATATGGAAGTTTTATATCATAATAAATCAACTTCAAATAATCTTAAAATCCATCAAAGGATGTTGACATGGATGAAAATGTTTTTTTAAAAATTATTGAGAGAAATATCCCTTTTTCATGAAAACATTTTAATGTTACACAATTTAGAAAGTAAGGCATTTAAATACATTTTTGAATCAAAGTGTCCCATACCACTTTGAAACTTTTGAATGGAATTAACACTTTTAAAACATTCATTTTCATATAAATAAATCCTTACAAACCATTTTGAAAACATGGACATAAATGAGGATGATTTAGAAGAATAAATATTTAAAACATTTAAAATGATGTTTTAGTAAAAGTTCCCTTTGAAATAATCCCTTTGAAAACTCTTTTATGAAATATGGACATGGATAGTAAATATGTCCCTGTAGATACTTACGTAAAGACAACCTCAGATATTAAGGAGATTGTGAAGTAAAACCTAATCAATTTGGTAACTTATGAAACATACAACCCATGAAAGAGGTATCATACAATTAAAATGTAAATACACATAAGGTAAAGTGTATTACACAAAGAATACAATTATGGGCAGTACATACACCACACAAAAGATAATAGTGGAAATATGGCATGAATCTCACGGAAATAAAGAGTGAGATGAAAACCCCTTACCACGTTAATCAACTGAGTCATATGGCCAAAAGTTAATAACCACCAAATTATTTACAGAATAACATGAATATAAAGATAATCATGATAATATATATCAAATTCCAGTACACAATACACCACTTTCAATAATTTAGTGGCGAATAATGGAAATCTCACAGAATTGAATGTGAGATAAGAAAATCCCTTACCTTGTACTTTTACTTGGTTGGGGTAGGTTAACCTCCTGTATAATATTAAAATAATTGTTATTAAATTATACAAGAATCATATATATTAATATCATATCATATATGATCTTTTAACTTTGCTTTGATAATATTGTCTTAGTATTATCGTTGTTTCGGGTGTTAACTTACTCGTTTTCTTTTATATGTTTTATTACGTAAGACATGTTTTTAATGGATAGGTTGAATATTATTCATATCCAAAATGATATCAAGTCCTTAAACATCATTTTTTAAATCAGAAAATGATAATTATACTTGAATGGATATGATGGAGAATGAATCTCATCGCGTTCGTGGAGACGGTAGTCCGTACGTACGCACGAGCGACAATATCATTCTTTTGATATTAAAATAATATATAAATGAATGGTATATCATATATACGGAATCACTAACATGTTATATTTACTATTTACATGAGTTACACATCATTAATATACCCATCCAAATAATAATATATTGAATAACAATTACACCACGACGTGGAGACGGTAAGCCGTACGTACGCACGTATGGTGACATGTTATTCAAAGGGTGGATAGAATACTGAATATGGTTGTACCATATTTATAATAACATCACAGTATATATATGATACTGGAGTTATTATTTTAGAATGGTAACAACAAAGTAAGAAGAAGTGGAAGAAGAAGGAACTTGGAAAAAGGGTGGTGAAATCATTACCTCTTCTTCGGTTCCTTCCTTTTGATTTGATCAAAATGGATCCTTAGGTTGGCTTTCTGATCAAACTAAGGCCTCTAAGTTGTATTGAGGGAAGTTGGGAGAGTATTTGGGCAGAGTTTGGCCGAACCATAAGGCTTTTAAGGTGTGACAAAATGAGAAGGAGGAGTGCCCTTTTATAAGAGGGGTGAGGGGCACCCTTGGAAAAGCTAGAAATATTAATTTATAATAAATTCTTATTCGGTTTCTAATGGCTCCAAATTTGATTATTTATATTTTAAGGTGGGGATGGGTCGAATAAAACTCAACCAATAGAATTTAGACAGGTTTGGGTACTTATATTAACCTTATCTTTAAGTATTAACTCTAAGTTAATTAGTTTCACTTTTACAATGTCTCTTTGTATTTTTATATAATATGGTTAATAAACTTACTATATACATCCAAGCGACCCCCAAGTGGTCCATTAATGATGAACCTATCATGATATAAGTCGCTTGGCCTAAGATTAGATTTTTAGGAATTTAATATCAATTAATAATATAATATTTGTTTGAAGAACTCTTTTATGTCAATTTTGACACTATTCAACAGTTGATTTTTGTGAAACTAATAACAGATTGATTACTTCTAAAAAAGTCAATTAAATAAATCCTAATATATCCTATTATCCTAGAAAATTAGTTTAATTCATTAAAAGTTTCATATTATATTTATTTGGGTATTTATAATATCAATTATTTTAATTTTTCACTATTATAGTAATTACTTCATCATCATTGTGTCATAAATAAAATAAATTATTTAATGTCTAAAAATTATAAATAAAATATCATTATGTAGGAAATCTTTTTATCTTTCTAATAAATATTTATAATCTAAAATCCAACATATATAACCCTATGTAACAATTGTTTTTCTAAAAGATATATACTTGTGTCATTTTTGTATTCATTTTAACTTAATTAAAATAAAGTGTCATTATCACTTACAAGTGGATCCATGGGGTCCCAAAATCGACCCAAATATGCCCATGGTCGACCATGTATCAACAAATAAGGTTAAGACACGTTTTAGGGTAATTTAGTATTATTATAATATTATTTTTTAACCCGTATTTACCGGATTTACCCTTAACCATGGTAAATAAAATATTTACCGCAGTAATTATTCAAAATGTATAAAAATAAAAGTTACATATTTACACAATTTGGACATCCTGATTCCAAATATGGAATCCATTTTTCTAAATTCAAAACACAGAAGTGGCAGAAATTAATTTAAAATTAATTCCCGCTGTCAAAACAAAAAGCGTGTTTTTAAGAGATAATAACTATCAAAAGATTGACACTTGTTTATGTACGGTTTAATTGTAAAATTATGTACAATGACCAAAAATATATTAAATGGTAAAAATATATTCCAAATATACTTTAAAACCACTCAAATTAATAATTTATTACTATTAATTATTTTGATTAAAAAAGTTGTTTTTAATTAAAATTTAGTAATTTTCACTATTCATCAAAATATGAAAGTTATCCGAAAAGTACCAAAATTTCACCTTAGGCTAAATTCGATATTCAGAATCCAGAAATGAAGTCCATTTTAAAATATAAAATATATATAATTTCGAAAAGTAGGTATTACTATTCATAACGGCTAGTTTGATTGGTTGTGGTGTGTGTTAAAACTCAAGGTTGCGTACAACACACGCTACTGTATTATTCAAAGTAAGCGTACCGTGGAAGCTTGGGATGTTTCATTTTAAATTTTTGATGTCCCCATTTATTCAAAAAGTTTAAAATATTGTATTTAAAAAGGGTTCACTATTAAAAGTTGATAAAAGTGCAATACTGAAAATTAATTTTTTCTTGCATTATATCTAAGAAACTCATAATATGGATTCTAAAATTATAAGGATTATATAAAGTTTAAAATTTATATAATACTATTCATAACCTCTTTTGAATGGCTTTTTTTTGTAATTCATGGTGTGATTGAACTCGGTGTTGCGTGTAGTGCAAGTTATTGAATTATTTTGAAGAAATAACACACTATGAAATCCTGGGGTGTTACATATACGCTAAAACCAAAGAAATGAAAATGAGATAGTAAGGGGATCTCTATCTCAAATATCATCCCTGGTAAAGAGTCACCAATAGTTCCAGTAGTAATCACCATCGATTCATAAACTCCCAAATGTCTACCCTGAACTGTAAGTCAAAGGGGCTAAAACACCACACCATGATACTATCCTCTTTGGATGGGTTTGTCTTGACCGCATGGTTTTATGTCACGTCAAAAAGTTTCACCTTTTTGGGGAATGTGTCATTATTACTCGTGATTCCATGGTTACGCCAAAACAAGCCTCTTCATTTTTTTGGCTAACATCACAACCCAACCCCACTGAAGTGGGATAAATTGGAGGGTAATCCCTGAAGAGTCATCAGTAAATAACACTACCTAGCACTGCCGGAGGGCATGACCTAAATAGAAAAATATGAATTCCACTCCAAGCCTTCCACTGAAGGGTATTCCTTGAAGAGAAGACTAAAAATGCCACTTCTTAGCCCCCACTAGAGGGTTAGCCCTGAAGAGTCAGTGGTGAACACCACTATCCAGCTCCGCTAGAGGGTAAAATGTTACTTCTCTACTGATTCTAAAACCATCGTTGCCACCATTGTCGTCAATGTAGTCATCAAACACCTCTAGATGAGCGCTGAGTTCAATACACCTTGCTTCATAACCCGAATATCGAAACCAAGGTCAACATCACGTTCTATGCTAAAACAAATGTTGGATATGCTATTTATTTGACCATGAAAGAAAGATGAATATGTAACTATTCATCCCAAGACACCCAAAGGGCCCAATGTGGGACCCTCATTTCAACATCGAACTTAAAATTATCAAATTTACCTCAAATGGTCCGTCTCGATGAGACAATCACGTTGCTACGGATGGTGCATCAAATAGATGCCTAGTTTAAAACATATGGGTTTATGAGAAACCAAGAATTGGGGGGGGGTAACGAGGTCGGTGGATAGACTCATAGTCGGTCTGGCCCACAATTGACCATCAGTCGACCCCATGTTGACCCGGTTCTGACCCGGTTCACTGGGTGTAACTCTCCAAGTCGAAACCGAACCATTTACTCAGCTCGTGAGCTGGTCGCTAGTCGTGTCAATGCAATCGATCGACCATTGGTCTTTCTTCACTGGTCACCACATTGGGGCAAGTAGAGTGACTCCAAAATGGCCTTCAACTGGGTCATGTGGCCTAACCATGTTGTGACACCACCGGTGTCGTCGCCACTCCGCATTCTTCTGGCAAAGCGGCCCATCGTTAGAAGCCACCACCGGCTGCACCTTGAGAGTCCATTCTGCAGACTGCTAGGCTCGATTTGGTCACCTGATCTTGATTTCTTATATGGACTAGGGACCCATTCAATGGTTTCTTCACTACAATGGCCTCTGATCGTCGATCCACCAGTGATATTATGTGCCCAAATGTTATCAGCAGATAACCACAAAGAACAGATGAAGAATGAAGTTTTGAGCATAGATCTATAGCTACTTCCACGCATCGATTAATGATATGATAATATAACATAAAACATATAACCATAAATTGGGTAATATAAGGACAAACTGATATGAAACTAAAACATGTGATAAATCCTACCTCGATATGGCCGTTCGTTGATGGTGATGCGTCCAAAACGCTCATGCTCAGTGCCTACAAAGTACTCCCCATTCCAAACTCAACGGTGGTATCATATTTACAATATGAACCTATGATTAAATTTTATTTAGTATAAAATTAGGGGTAAAATAATTATGTTTAATTATGATTCTACCACTGGAAAGCGTTTTTCGTAGGAGTCCCGCATCGACAAATGTTGTTCCCTTCCTAGGGTAAACACTGTATTACAGACCCAACAGTGGCCTCCGAATTTTGATCTGAGCTACTGTTTTTGAGTTATCCCATTTTTATTTTGTGTAAAGTATAAAATATACTTAATATTTTTATAAAATTTATTCTTGGTACACCGGTCCTTGGAATTGCATGCCGTCTAAGCAGCTAACATTGGAAATATGTATATAAATATTTCAAAGTATCACAAGGTGAAAACATGTTCTCTAAATTATTCCCTCCTTTAGGATTTTTGTCCATTAAAATAAAAACTCAGAAAACAACTCGGGATAATGATCCCACATCAGGCTTTCACATTCCCAAGAACTTTCATACACATTATTGTGGTGCCACTATATGCAAACCTAGTGGATAATATTCCACACAAGGTCTTCTCCTTTTGAACCTCAATCTCCATTGGGTTCTCTATAATGGTGGGCCCATAGTAAATTTACATCTCTCCCCAGTTGATAACATGCATAGGATCATGCACGTATCACCTTAGCTATGACACATGGAATACTTCATTCACCATTTCCAACTATGGGTGTATGGAAAGGTGGTAGACAGTCTCTCCCTCCATCCACATGATCTTGAATGGCTTGATAATCAATTGAGATAGCTTTCCACCCTGACCTAACCTTTGTATTTTTTATTCTGGGTAGACATTCAAGAAGATTGACCCCCTACTCGAACCCTAAGGGCTTAAGACGACAGTCTGTGTACGATTTCGTTTTTAGCTCTGGTCCGTCTTCATCCATTTACGGATGACCTACACCTTATTCATCATGACTCACAATAACTCTGGGCCCACGTGAGATAATTCTCCAACCTCAATTCAACACAAGGGTGACATTAATATTTTCTTGTAAAGGGTCTCGTATAGTGCCATGCTGATGGGAGAGTGAAAACTATTGTTGTATACATACCCTAATAAATGAAGTAGATCCTCATAGATCTAGCTGAAATCTCTCATGCAAGCCCTCATCATATCCTCCAACACCTGTATAGTGCGTTCAGTCTTCCCATCGGTGTTGGGGTGAATGGTCGTATACTTCTGAAACTAGGTCCCAAATAGCTCATGCATGCCACTCCTAAACTGTCACTTAAACTGCACAGCACGTTCAGAGACAATCTTCGAGGGTACCCCATGAGGGTTAACAATATCTTTTAAGTACAACAACCCCAAAATATTCACTAAACACTACACCTTGATTACAAGGAAGTGAACATACTTGTTGAGTCAACCTAATATCAATCATAGAAAGTCATGAACCTTTTTTGTGCATGGAATCCTTGGTGTTATATCTGTTGATATTCCAACCCACTTCCACTCCAGGATGTCAAGAGGCTGTAACCAACCAGATGGAAACTCATGCTCAGCTTTCATCAGCTGACAGGTAAGGCATCAGGAGAAGAACCCATCCTTTCATCATCCTATGCTAGACCACAAAAACAACTATCATAGATCCATGTACATCATCCACACACTAGGACATACATCTAAGGGAGAAGAGTGGAACTCCCACATCACTTCCTCACTCATCACAACTGGAATCACCATCCTCTCATAGAACAAGATGTTATGATTACATTCTTCAAAATACCCATCAAGTGCATCACCAACGGATAACTAGTTGTATAGAACTTCACAGTCAATATCTCTTAGTTGGGACTCTCTCACATACTTTAGGTGCAAGGGAATAAACACCATCGACTATTGAAAATTTGTACCCTCACACTCTAATGTGGTCAGTTGTAGGGAAAATAAATGCTTTGATTCTTCCTTAACTAGGGAAGCCTGGTATTTCATGTTAAGGGAATTTTGTACCACATTAAACCTCTACGGGGTACAGATGATCTGGACATCGTAGTCCTATAGTAACTCAATCCTTAAACACCGACTTAGATTCATATCCCTATTAATAAAGATGTACCTAAGGCTCTGGTGGTCCGAGTAAGCCCAAAAGTTATCTTCCAGGAGGTAGTGTCCCCACATCATCATGGTAAAGACTACTAATACAAGACTCAAATCATGTTTCACATAGCTCTTCTCATGGGTTGAAAATTAAATCGAACTATATTGTTATGGATACTCTTTGATTCATCAAAAAAACAACCAAGCCCATCTCTCGAGGCATCACAGGACACTACAAACTAAACACGCTCCTATGGTAGTCTCAGAACTGGAGTGCTCATCAACCTCTAACTCAACTCCTCAAAGGGATTCTGTCACTTCCTGAACACGTTAAATAGTTGTCCCTTCCATCTTAGAGAAGTCAAAGGGACTATGATCCTAGATAAGTCAACCACAAATCTTCTATAGTAACCAGCCAAACCATGAGAACTCCATAATTCTAACGAATTATTGGGTGGTTCCCAAGAAATTACTATCACGATATTCACATGATATATATATAAG